>CM070652.1:28695239-29295239 GCA_036346575.1 Dendrocalamus sinicus | reverse complement strand
TTTTCGTTGATTATTATTGTAATTTATAGCCCTTGAGAATGAATTGCTTCTTAGAACATGTCATTCAATGTTCCAAAAGAATATGTCATTCAAGTCTTTTTAAGTTCAGAATTAAAAATGATATTGTATTTTTTGTGTTTTATAAAGTGACAATGACAATTAGGCCCCCGGTGATTTGCCCTATCCGCTGTTGTTTGCTTTGTTACCCTTGATCTATTTAATTCTTTCATCAGCCGCGCTGAAAAGTGTTTGCTTCCTGTGTTGGCATGCAGCAGGATCTGAAAATTGCATGTACCTACTAACCCCCGCTCGGTCGGGCTGAAAAATAGTGATTTGTGGCTGCAATTGCACTGTAGCTGGCTGAAATTACACTGTAGCCGAAGGTAGCTTATTTGGCGTAATTAAATTTAAAAATTTTTTAAAAAAATGTTAGCTCATTACGGATAACGCAAACAAATATAGGAAAAAAGAACCGGCAAAAAAAGCTCAAAAAAGTCAAAAGTTCAGAAAAAGACGAAATTTATAAATAGTAAAAAATAAGCCAGAAACTCAAGCCTAAGGGCCTGTTTGGCACGGCTGCAGCTTATGGCTTTTGACTAAAAATTTTGAATTTTAACAGTTTGTGACAGAGATTATGGAGAGAGATACTCGCTTGCGATTTTGGTTGATACAAATGTTAGGTTTTTAACATGTACTATAATTAACTTGTAGACCCCGTCTTGAGAAAATATCTCGTTTAAAAGTTAGGTACTGTAGCAAAAGTTAAAAGCCGCTCGTTTCGGTCCAAAAGGACAGGCCCTAAGTGTGCTCACATGTCTGGCTGGCAACCCGCACGTTAACCAACAATCAAATGCACGCATAGGTTATACGAGCAGCCCTGGTTCTACCCCTTTTTGTTCATGGGCCTGTTTGGTACTGTGGGTGGCCTTGGCCTGATTGCTTTATTAGGGACAACGATGAGGACATCCATACGAAGATACTGGCAACTTATCAATCTTCAGGTGTTTCATGTGATTGTATTTTTAGGAATCATGGTGTCCACTGTCCAGCGAGAGATGGGGAGGAAGGGGACTGCAACAAGGACGTGTGAGGCGAGCGAGGAAGGTACACACAAACCGTCCTCATCGTTTGCTCATGTGAGCGAGGACGTGTCTACATATGGCAACAAGGACGTTTTTTTCTAAAACATTAGAGTTCTCTATTTTTATTGTTCGCTAATTTCTCAGGAATTGCTTGGATTAATCAATCATAATCAAATAATTCATGCACTGCTTACGTGCTAGTTGTGTGGAATGATTCTTCATAAGGGTTGTGATTTGATTGCTATTGTTGTGATCTCATGCTTCGACACAAGGTTGCCACAATTATTTCATATTGATTTGCTATATTTATCCTTTGTTCTTCGTTCGTCAATTGTTATCGTAAGATTAGACCACCCCTGTGAGTCTGTAGCTAGCCTTGACTTCCTACGGTTAAAATTTGGAAAACGATTCTGTGAAGGAAATCAGAGATTAACACAGTGATGTGATTTTATATGATTATAACCGTTCGATTTGAAATGGATGGATCATATCAAATGCTACAGTACAATGCTATCGTACATAGCAACACTGATGCTACAGTGAATTTTGCTACAGATGCTCATGACTAGTTAAATCACTACATTGATTTACAGTTCGTCCTCACCGTGTCTACTGTTACCTTCTGACTTCCTTCCTCGCTCGTCAACACGTGTCTACATATGGCAACAAGGACGTTTTTTTCTAAAACATTAGAGTTCTCTATTTTTATTGTTCTGGCTAATTTCTCAGGAATTGCTTGGATTAATCAATCATAATCAAATAATTCATGCACTGCTTACGTGCTAGTTGTGTGGAATGATTCTTCATAAGGGTTGTGATTTGATTGCTATTGTTGTGATCTCATGCTTCGACACAAGGTTGCCACAATTATTTCATATTGATTTGCTATATTTATCCTTTGTTCTTCGTTCGTCAATTGTTATCGTAAGATTAGACCACCCCTATCAGACAGGTTAGATTGGGACAAGCTAGAGGGATGCAAGAGATGGTGTTTGGTTTTGTGTTTGGTTTGTAGATAGTATTTACAGAGATGTTGTTTGGTTATGTGTATGAGGACGTTGACCGTATGTGTAGATGCAAGAGACGGTGAAAAAAAATGTTAACATGGCATTAATTTTGTCTTAATATATTCTAATAGCCCTCATTTTACCTTAATCATCTTTAATACACTAATACTACCCAAATGAACTAATCACTGCTTAGTAACGTCGTTAGCAGAGCCTGGCTCTGGAGAAATGGAGAAATTGGGCGTTCATGTTGAGCCTGGCCGAAGGCACTTTTTACATTCGCTCAGATAGATTGCTTTATGCTTGTAGCCATCCAAACATACTAAACCAAAAATATTCTACACCTAGGAAGCCTGGTCCAAAGCTACCACTACTACAAAACATGGATACTGTAATACATTCCTGTATCACATTTGTCAATGTGTTACAAAGAAATTCCATAGTAACATAAAACAATGTGTTACAGACAATGGTTGTAATACAAAGCACTTGTTTTATAAAAATGTGTTACTGAGAACAATTATAGTAACACAAAATTAATGTTACAAGTAAAATGTTACAAAGATTGTACTATGTTGTAACACATAAATGGAACATGTAAAATGTGTGCCAAATATATACCCTATAGTAACACAAAACAATGTTACAACTAAAGTGTTATAAAGAAACATATATATGTGACCTTCCAATTCATGGTCTGCAAGTACGTCGCAGTCGGTGTCGTCTTGGTTGTTAGGCAATCACATCGTGGTCCTCACATGACTCTTGAGCAGCAACTATTAGGCAATTGAAAATGTCGTGTAGTTGCTGGATCCCACTTCCCAACTGTTGGGTTGAGCACAAGCTACGCTATAGATATATCGTGATCATGAGAGGAACAAGTACGACGGGAAGAAACATGGAAAAACAAAAAAACTACGTAAAATTAAATAGGAGAATAGTAGAATTCTTTTGATTGTGTGGGCGATCACTACTTACCTCCTCCGTACAATTATATAAGGTGATATAAACTTTATCTTTTAGGTTGATAAGAAAATCAAATAGATTTGAACTCATTTTCACATGATCTCGCTTTCTATGCTCCAATGCCGAGTGCAAACATTTATTGGTTTTGGGTCTAACAAAAAAGCTATGAAAAAAACAGTTGTCTCTACGTCTTTCAAGCTCTGAGAAGAGAATAAACCATCTTATCTTTTCATCTCAGTCACAATCCCATCTCCAACACTTATCCTTATATAACAGTAAACCTAATTTGAATTCAAAATGAAATATTCCTCAACCACAAGCTTTTCTGATCCAACAGATCAACCAATCTAACTTGGTTATTATGAAGAATTGTGATAGATACTGGCAGGTAAGGTAGTAAAACAAATTGTTAAATCAAAAGAGTAATCATTGGAAAAAAAATTGACTCATGATCAATATTTCTATGCAAGAGGCAATGTTGTAGAATGCCTAAAAAGGCCACAAAGAAGGCATTTAAGTACGGCCTACAACAATGTTTGAGACAATTTAAAAAAATACCTTCACAAAAGCACCAGGCAAGGTGTTTATGAGTTGATATCTAGAATAGCATGAACCATCATCTAGACCATTTTACATATAGCATATGAACTCCAAAAGACTTGGAGAACAAAAAAAAAGCCATGTATGCTCTCCAACTTCGCGACCATGCATCGATCATACTTAAGAGCTGGAATAAAGTCATTAGGGATGCCACAAAACATCAGTAATCTGCAATGCCATAAAAATAAAATATTAAAATAATGTTGCTATACTACATTTGTAAAAAACAATAAAGGATCTGAAACTAAGACAATTTCAATATATGTTGTGCCAGACTTATTATAAATAACTATATCAATATAGCTATAACTACTGACGTTAAGTGACTAGTCTATACCAACATGAGCAAATTGCCTCCAATGTCTCCCTTGTCAGGTCGTACACCTATTAAAAACCTATAAAAAGAAACATGGTTAACCATCATATCACCTGCAAATTGTCGGTTCCTTTATACAATTTCATTACACTATTATATAGGTATAGTTTTATATTGTTACAATCATGCCATTGACCATCCCCAATAAATTCCATTGATATAAATTACCATTATAGTAGAAATTAAATAGACTTTAGAAGAACTTATACAATTAAACAGAGCAGAAAAGGAAGGAACACAAACCATTGAAGAAACGAGTTTGCCCAATGAATATTTATGGAACCGTAGCTCATGAACTATTATTGGTCATTCAATCCACTGGTGCTAGCATCCACTGTGGTTCCCTCAATGTCTCTTCTGACCCATTGATGCCTAATATTTGAATTATTGAACAACTCTCCAAGGTGTGTTTTGTGGCAAATAGATCCTATAGCAACGAACATTGTTCATGGCATATAGTGGAATCGCAACATAGTAGCGGCGTTGCAACAGCCTATCACAACGAAATACCAATTTTGCATACAGGTTTATCGCAACGGTAAAATTTGTGGTAGCATATTGAGCATATGATATTTTATTATAATTTGTTGTTGCAAATTATAATAATCAAATTAGGAACACGACTGGATCAAAAACACATATATTAATTCAACACATAATAATTTAAAAGTGCCACCACTCATGCAGGAATTACATATCAAACACATAATAGCTAGCTATAGCTACAGGTAAGCCATTTAATGATTTTGCATTAATTGGACATAAATATTTGGAGTAGACAACATGTCTAGAAGATAAAATTATAAAACTACTGCTGTCACTAATCAAATAAGTCACTGATCAATAGCCAACTATTGATACAAAATGATGTACGTGCCTTATTTTAACTACTCGTTACAAAGGTGTTCTAGAGCTAACTCCTATATGCCTTATGCAGCAATTGTTCAAGTCTAAATAAGAATTATATGCATACTAAATAGTGGTAGTAAAAAGCATATATGTCCATACATTAACGGTTTCTATCTCAATTCCATTAACTAATTGGTAATTGCAGAGAGAAAAATTGTCCCTAACCGAGTATCCAAGCTGTTCTTTTAAACTTAACAATGTCATAAATGAGACATTAGTCCTATCAAGATCGCACTCGAAGAATTCTTTTTCTGGTGGTGCTCCCTTGCATTGAATAACTAAAGTCCACTGCTGATCCGACCCTTGTTTCGTTTTGTATGTTTACATAGAGAAAGGTTAAATAGTCAAAATGCAGTTGTCAGTATGCAAAATCGGAGAGGAAAATAGTAGATGATCAAAAGGAAACAACAAATTTGTAATGAAAATAAATGACAGGATCTAAAACTATTATGTGCTGATAACCAATACTAATATAACTGCATCTGTTATACCGTTTGATCATCCCTTGGGTTTTAGTATAAAATTGCTTTGTTGGATAAACCTTGGAGCTTATATGTTTAGGCTTTGTTACACTGTATGTTGTGATTTCTCTATGACTATTTCTTTCCAAGTTAGTCATTGAATCATTTTACTGCTGTAGGTGTAGATCCTAATCCGGTCGCTTAGATTCTTTTAACACATAAATCAGTACTTTTCAGATACCAAATTGACTTAGATCAGTTTACAGGAATGAGAGATTTACAGAAGAAGCAAAAAATAAGGGGATGCACACACGTTAACACAACTTTTTGTCCTTAGCAAAATTAATCTTGTACACGTTAATCTTGTACAAATGCACACACGTCTCAGCATTTATCTGTACAGCACCATGTCCTTGCTCTCTGTTTTCACAGTACCATCCTAGGAAAAATATCTGCTTGTGATCCTAGAGATAAGATAGCCTTTCAGCTTTGCCCTCCTTTATGGAGGATGAGTACTCTCAAATCTCAATGACTTCCCAAAAGAACTCAAAACTGGTAACAAAATGATTTACTATACACGAGATCAGAACCATACTAAAAGCTAACCCATCATAAGGCACATATCTACATATTCACTTTTGTTCCACTGGTATGATCAAACCATGCAAAACAATCTCAGAATCTATTGGCCATGCCAGATAAATAATGACTAAAAATATTAGTAATCATCAGCAATAAAGCTTCTATAAATGGCTTGCAACAGTGGTTGCTTACAAAGACATGCCTTCAATGCTTAAACACAGAACTGAAGAAAAAGCCCTCGGCAATGGTACTTCATCAGGTAAAGTGTGAAATTAAGTTACAAGTGCATAGATGCCACCAGATCATTTTACTATTCGTGTTCAAGCACCTCCACAAGATGAATGATAGTAGAATGTTATAGATCTGCTTCAGATGGTAGGAAGTCCACCACGACACCATGAACACTTGAAAGAATTTCTTTTGGTAGATATGCACTGATCTGTAACAGCTGAGCAACAACTATTTAGCCTCCCTTTGCTTTTCCCTTAAGTTCTCATTGCATCTGCAAACACTTAACTGGACACCTTGTCACATATGCACCTGATAACTTTTATGTGATATATCCACGATATTCTAAAGGATCTGCCAAATACTGTACATGTGGAGCTCAGAATTTTGTAAAATTAAAAATCGCAATTAAATTCTACAGCAAAACTGGGACATTAATTGTATAATTTCGCGTTATTGTATACAACAATGCATCAGTCTCCTATATGCTTTATGCAGCAATTGTTCAAAGCGAACCGAGCGCTAAGTCTCCGCTCTCGAGCACACGAGGTAAATTAACAAGGCCTCATTTGGAAGCATTTCCAAGGAATTGTAATGTTTCAGTAAACGATAGTTCTGAAATCCCAGCAAATTTTGATTATCAAGTATGTTTCTTTTTTCTTATTTGAATCACCCACGATCAGCTGATCTATTTGGATTACACCCCAGATATATACATACACATCTAAATGGAAAAAATTGATTGGGCAAACGATCATAAGAGCACTATATAGTTTTCATATCAATTTGACATTAAAAACACAAGGCAAACTATGTTGGCAGGCATCGCGAGTCTGTGTCAATGGAAAAAATTCTTGCAGGTCTGCATCTAATACCTGGGGAGGGAAGCATCATCCGTGCCATCTTCTTCAGCGGCAGAAGTTCGAGGTGGAACCCGTCGGTCGGCCCTCGTGATGGCGAAATCCCCGTCGGTGGCGATCGGCGTCGTCGATGGAGTCATCGCCATCGTCTTGTCGACCTAGGCGGCGGCGGGGGAGGCGACGGAGGCGGAGGGGCGGTGGCGGTGAAGGGGCCGGGAGGCGGAGGGAGGCGGAGGGAGAAGGGGAGGCGAGGGAGACAGGAGGCGGGAGGCGGAGGAGACGGGAGGCGGCGGAGGCAGAGGGAGACGGGGAGGCGGGAGGCGGGGAGGTGAAGGAGGCGACGGAGGCGAGGGGCGCGGGGAGGCGACGGAGGCCGAGGGGCGGCGCGAAGGCCGGGATGCGGAGGAGACGGGGAGGCCGGAGGAGGTGGGGAGGCGACGGAGGCGGAGGGGCGGCGGGGAGGCGACGGAGGCCGAGGGGCGGTGGCGCGAAGGGGCCGGGATGTGGAGGGAGGCGGAGGAGACGGGAGGCGGCGGAGGCGGAGGGAGACGGGAGGCGGGAGGCCGGGAGGTGGGGACGAGGCGGCGGCGGGGAGGTGGGGATGAGGCGGCGGGGCGGCGTGGGAGGGTATCCCGTGGGAGCGGGCGCCGGCGAGTGGGGAGGCCGGGAGGCGAGGCGGAGGGGCCGAGGGGCGAGGTGCAGGCGACGCGATCCGGGCGTCTGGCGATGGAAGAAAATAAATTTGTATAGGCCGCGATGGTTTTGGGCGGGGCTCAAAAATTTGAGCGGGATTAGCGTAATATGAGGAAGTTATTAGGGAGGGAAAATTTTTATGATTTCTAAAAATATAATAAAAATAAAAATAAATCAATCAATCAATACACCACACAAGGACAAGGTTCTCCATTTAAACAAAAAAAATCATCATCTTCATGTCCTACAGAATTCACAGGTGCGACAATTCCATCATCTATGTAGGTGTCATCATCTTCATCGTCATCGTCTAAGTCCTCATCATTGGGTTCAAGTACAGGAACCACCTTATCTATGACAGAAGTATCAACACTTACTCCTTCCATATCATTCCTTTTCCAATTTGTCAAGTCTTCATGTCGGCGGGATACATTCATGTCTTCCATCGACCACCGACTCAACATCGAGTTCTCCTCCTTTTCGCACCTCTTTTGCCTGGGCATGGAAAATAAATTCCTAGGTTTCATGCGGCACTCGTGCACCAATTCGTTTTGTCGCACAAGGCACATAAAAACCCGCCAGCTTGTGTCCCTAAAATGTAAGGCTCATTGAAATATCGAAACGAGTCTTATCAACATCGATGATCCCGTATTGATCCTCAGTGAACCCTCTTCCTTTCTTCGTAGTAGCAGCAGGTACATCGTACCAGTCACACTGAAAAAGTACGGCTTCTTTTTGGTTGGCAAAATCTAGCGTTATAATTTTTTTTAATCATGCCATACCAGTCCATGTTGCCGGTGCTGTCGTCGCCCTTCACAGCAACACCACTGTTTTGTGTAGTTAGGTTATTCTCTATGGCAGCCTTCCTCTTGGATGAAACTTTCATCAAACCCTCTAACTAGTAAATGTCTTTCAATCTCATATTGTATTTCTATAGGACATGCAACGACACCTTGAACAAGGACAGGGTGCAGTTAAACCTTTAGATGTGCCTCCAAAAGTAGTTTCAATGAATTTCTTGAATCCTTTTTGCCACTCAGATGTTGACTTATCCATCCGCATCCAACTGCTCCCATTATGTGGCATGCTTCCAATGATTATCAATCAAACTACAACAAATTAAACCAATTTGTCCAAATTAACACTACCTGCAAGACCACAACATACACAATTTAAAAAGCTTATTAATGAAACAGAAAAAGCTTATCAACCACATAGCATACCAAAACACATTAATTCTATAAAGGGACAATTTAAAAGCTTATTAATGCGGGCGTCGGGCGCGCGGAGGCGAGGCGGGCGGCGGGCGGAGCCGGAGCCCGGAGGCGAGGCGCCGCCAGCGAGGCGGGCGCTGCGCGGCGGCGCGGGGAGGTGAGGTGGGCGGAGCCGGGAGCCCGGATCCTATTCCGCACTCGGTAGAGTAAGCCGGGTTCCAGCCCAGGTCCAAAGAATCATGTCATATGGCGCCCTTGGCGCTCCGCCACCTCCTCCCCTCCTTCCTTCGCCGGCACAGCCCCTCCTCGCGGGCCGTGCCGAACACCTTCATCTCCCGATTGCAATCTGCGTCTCAGCTAGGGCAGCAACTTTAGGGATGAAAACGATCAGATGGAGGCCAAATCACTTTCACTTTCACATAGTTCTCCCGAAAACGAAATCGCTACGATATTTCAAAAATGAATACGGTGTCGGTATTCCGGTAATTTCGAAAAGTAGAGTAACCGATCCAAAAGCACATCGATAACGATCGAAAATCATGGAGACGATATTTAAGAAACGATAAACACGTTAAACTGTAGAACACGACAAGAGTCATATAACTTGACCTATCGCACATGACACTTAAGAATCATTCACAATTATACCGTTTTTGTTTTCAAATAACCCTATTTATTTTTCTTCAATTCTACTAAATTCTTCGCGTTAACTAGTGCTCGAATAAATTTGCATTCCTTAATTTCAAATACATGTTCGAAGATCCAACGTTGTTTTGCAGATTGGGTAATATATATATCTTTTATCTCTATGGCTTGTATATCTCTAATACTATATGAAGAAGGCAACTCATCTTCGCGCGCTCGCGATCCTCACGATCGTCCGCGCGCGCCTTTTTTTTCGGTTGCGCTCGGCTCCGAGTCGATCCCTCTGTTTTTCCGAGTCGTTTGCTATTCTTAGTCGTTTTCTGTTTCTCGATCCCAACAATCAGGTTTGGGAGTTAAGCTTTTATCGAGTCTTGCACGATCCGTAGCGTAACGTGGAACACAAAACATCCGTGGGAGTTAAGCTTTTTACCGAATCAGTTTTGCTATTCTTAGCCTTTTTTTCGCGCTCGCTCCAGTCGATCCTCTGCTTTTCCGAGTAGCGCTTGCTGCACAAAACATCCGGTGTCCAATTGCCTTTGTTTTTCCATCTCTCGCCAGAAACCATCCACCAGTTTCAGATCCTGCGCTAACTGAATTTGTTCGCCATCGTAGCTAGTATTGACAATGCACTCTCGCCTGCGATCGCAGTGTTTTGGTCGGTACCAACCGAAGCTTTGATTACTCGACACTAGCTAGCCACCGCTGTCGCCTTCGTCACTCAGAGCCAGCGTGTGGGGACTTCCTCACCAACATTAAGCTAGGGCATGTCGTTCTAATGCAGTGTGTGGGGACTTCCTCCAAGTAATTCATTTCATTTGTCCTGTTGTGGTAGGTTTTTTCAATCTAATTTGCAACATTTGTGTAACATCCTGAAGTTTTTAAATTTGAAAATATGGAATTTGAGTTATTTTTGTCTATAATAATATTTGAATTTGGATTTTCATGGTATTTTAAATTCTTATTGAGTTCTCAAAAGTTAAAGAAATCCAATAAAGACCAAAATCAAAATCAATAGTATTAATGCTACACATAAGAATATACAAATAAGGAAACTTAAAATCTAAATAAAGGATCTGAAAAGATGATCCAGAAAATAAAGGGGAGAGAAATAAGCTTAAAATATAAAATTTTATTCTTAACAATAACATGAGTAATAAGGGTAATAAATAAATTAAATATCAAAAATAGTTGAAAATATTTTTATTAAATCCAGAAGGTCCTCAGGAGATTCGGTGAATTTTCCTGAAATTTTTGGAGGTAATTTCATATTTTTCTAAGAATTATTCAATTAACTGCACATTTCTGAAAATTCTTAATAATTGAAAACGAAAATTCCCCCTTATTCTCGGGCCGACACCTGGCCGGCCCCGATGCTCGACGCGTCGCCCGCGCCTCCATCGCGCGGCCCAGTGTGGCGATCGTCGCGGCTCAGCGCGCCACGGCCATCTGCATGGTGGACCGACCGCGCTTCGCGCCTCGGCTGCCGCTGGGCCGTCCCCGCGCGCGCGACGTCTCTAGCTGGTGGGCCACGCCCGCTCCCTCACGCTTCTCCTCGCTGACAGCGGCCCCGCCTCTCTCGCATTTCTCCCTCTGCCCGGTGGACCCCTGCCCGCGCGCGTCTTCTTCTTCGGCTTCTTCTTCTCCACGCGGCCGCGCCCCTCGCGCCAGCTCTCTCTCGCGTCTCCGCAGCAGATCACCCGCTCTCCCTCTCTCACCTCGCGGGCAAATTAAACAGGAGGGGAGGCGAACCTCTCCCGCCACCTCTCTCCTGCAAATCTCGGAGAGATTTGGTTCATTCCCCCCCTCCAGCGGCAACAGGACGGCGATCTCCGCCGCCTCAACACGCGCCCTCTCTACCGGCTATAAAAGCCCCTCCCAGGAGTCGCAATCGCGCCGCAACACTTCTGCCTTTCTTCCTCTGCACGCAATCGAACTCTAATGCCCTCAAACCCCGCCCACGCCCTCGTCTTCCCCACGGCCGGCGACCGAGCCGCCGCTGATTCCGGTCGCCTCCGGGCAATTCCAAGCTCCCAGAGCTTCGCGGAAGCAAGGTGAAGAGGATACCACCCTCCACCGAGCTCCCCGACCTCTCTCCGTCGCCGGCGTCGACCGCCTCCCCGAGCCGCCGCCGTCGCACGCCGCCCGCTCGCCACCGTGCTCCTCCATCCCCGCCGACTTCACCAGAAGCTTCACCAGCACACGGGGGTTGTATATCACGAAGCACTCGGACCTCTCCGGCCACCGCTCACCGCCGTCACCGCCGTCTTCTTCCTCCTCTGCCCGGCCTCCTCCGCGACATGCCTCAAAGGGATTTATTGCCCATATAGGGTAGGCAATGCCTCCCCGCTCACTTGGTTATCAGCGCGCGTCTCTTCTCCCTCATGCTCCCGCGATGCGCGTTCGAACCTCCGACTCCGCGCCTGCGGTCGAGCATTTCTTTTGGCAAATTTCTACCGATGTGGGCCCCACTGCCGCCTCTGACCAGAGCTGCCACGACCGGGTCCCACCGGTCAGTGTGACTCCTCCCCGAGCCCATACTGACAGGTGGACTCCACCGAACAGTAGCTGGACCCACTTGTCAGCGGCACGGCAAGAAAAGAATTAAAATAAAAAAGAAAATGACATGCGGGACCCACTGTCAGAAATTTCGTATTTTTGGAATTAATTCAACCTGAGAACTTCAAATAATCATAACTTATTCATTTTAACTCCAAATTGAGTGAGACAAATTTCTAAATTCATATAAAATCAAGATCTATCCAATGGAACTAAAATCATAATTTTTAGAGCTTATTTGAATTTTTGGTGATATTTTGTTGATTTGGTGTTTTCTTTTTATCCAAATTTTCGCGCACGATTAAAATAGCTTACGAGGCTCAAGAAGAGGAAATCGACGCCGCAGCACTAGAAGCCCCGGATAATCAAGCACCAGACCACTGTGACCAAGGTGAGTCAATACTTTGATCATGTTGAACCTACATGTTTGCAAATTACTTTGTTTTAAATTAACAAATTGCATGCTAATATTTTTATGCAAATACATGTTAATTTAGATTCTAGTTACATGCCTATTGTTTACTTGGAATAATACTACACCCTCTTTGAAAGATTTGAATGAGTGAACCTTGTCGCCCTAGCAAAACTAAAACATGAATCTTTCGAAATTAAGTCCCTAATTATATGCCATGCTTAGTTTTGCGTAGAAACTCATGGGCGTGAGAGCGCCCAAGCATCACTTTTAAACCTGAGAAAAATTGGTTGGGCAGTCATGGTGGTAATGACTGGTGTATGTTGGATATGGTTATTTTATATTCCCAAAATTCCCAACTTGCTTAAATATCTGGGCGGATTGGTTCGAGGGTGTGTATGTGTGTATGTGTGGTGCAGTGGAAGCACAAAATTGAGTTAATGATGGACCAGAATTGGGATAGTGGCAGACCGCCCAGATACCCCTAAGGACTGAATCTTGTCATGTCACCCGTGTAAAACAGTACAACCACAAGCTGGCAAAGTGTAGGCAGGGTTTACTAATTTGTATGGCTCTAAGGTGGTTACGTGAAGGTATGAACACGAGCAAAGGGATGGATGGTCGTATCCCCGCCTTTGCCCATGATGGCTCACGAGGGACCCTTCCCGAGGGATGGTCGGATCCTACGAAAGATAGACCTTAGCGGGCGTAACCACAGTGGACTATGCATTGTAAAGGCCCTGTGATAGTCTATTCAACCACATGGCTAAGGAATCATGTGGGGCAACGAGTGGATCTATCTCTTGTGGTGAAAGTGTACAAACTCTGCAGAGTCAAAACTATTCGAATAGCCGTGCCCACGGTCAAGGGCAAACATGGGAACTTAACTAGATATAGTTCTGTTTACAAAATATTGAAAAACTGGGAATGGAAAAGTGGAAGGGCGATGGACTGCCCTGGTTTGGAATTGTCCTGGGTGTCATCCCAGTGGTAAGTTAAGCGGCTATAACGCTGAAAGGTGTTATACGTTGTGATGCCGTATGTATGGAAAAATTATGGTGATATTAGGCATATGGTGTGATGCCATATGTATGGATAATCATGTTAATATTCCTTGAACATTATGATTTGTTCCAAAACTGCTAGGTCTCAGGAAATTTTACGTATTGTATTTCAATTAGTGGCATTTCTATTCTTACAAATTAAAATATGTGTAGAATAAACAGGATGTGAGTAACGGAGATGAAAGTATATAGTTAAGGTATTGGTGAATTCAGGTCGATCATGTCATTTATAGTGAGAATGGTAGTGTGGAGTCTAGAAGCAATAAATTGGTGAAGCGTCATTGAATATACAGGCTAGATAGATGATTTAAATAATTTTTGGAGAATTAAGGAGTACAAAGGTATTTGCTGGATTATAACACTGATATTTGATAAAAATTCTTGGGAGAGGTTGACAATGATGGAATTAATAGGATTAGATTATACACTAGATGAATGAAGTGAATTTCTGAGAATATTGGAGGAATCATAATAGGTAGTGGATTATAATCTTGATAAGGGTATTCTCGGTGGATGTATACTAGTGAATCGTAGATTTGATCATTAATGCATTTGGTGGAAGTATACTAGTGAACAGGTTAGTAATAGATAATGGAAAATGGGATTGATTTTTAGAAGAATGAATTTATGGTTTCGGATCAATAACAAAAAAAAGGATTGAATATGAATAATTTTGGTGGATTTAAAATCAATGGTGTTAATTAATCATGGGAGGATGAATAGAAATTTCAAGATTGGATTGTTAGGAATTTAGAACACAGAAGATATTGGTGGATACAAAATGATTAATGATACTCGCTGTTTGGAGTCTTAGACAGCATTCAATAAAGAAAGTGTATTGGGTGGATTAAGTCGATTATGGTAGTCACTAGGTGATGTAGGCAGTAACAATAACACAATGATTAAATAATAGGAAAGCTGCTAAAAGTGATTTTTGGCAAATAAAATAACCCGAACCTCTCCTTTGTTAAGCCATGCATACTATTTATTTGCATTCTGTGTATTGGCTCGCGGAGCACGGGGTCGGAGTGCTCACGCTCGCTTTTGCGACAAAAATTCAGAATCAGGAATCAAATCACTTCGCCTCAGCAACAAGATTGGACAAGCTGGCCGAGAAGATGATGACGTCAAGGGCTAGGTCGCGAACCTCCAGTTGGCTGCCTGTGGGCATGTCCTGAAGGTCCCACCTGTGTGCTTCGTTTTTCCGCTGCTGCAATTTATTGATTTCGGCCTAATCGGCCCGTGAGTAAGTCTACTATTAAATTTACATTTCCGCATGATATGTACTTTAATATTCAGAACTGTAACTGTGTGCACTATCTACTGATCCAGGGAATAGTGCAATTAAACACAGTAGATTCCGGATTGTAAAATCTGGGTCTGACAATTTGAACCCTAGTAATATTGTAGTTATTCTGCATAGCAGTATTTTACAACCCATGATTTTTAGCGACCAACTGACCATAGAATCAGAACCCTCATCTAACAAAACCAGGTCACATTGAGAAATAGACCTTTTTCCTTTTTGGCTTTTTGTTACCAAGTGCTAATGCATGCATAGGAGTGTTAAGAGGGTTTGTTGTGTTGTTCCTGTGCTAAACAGCTAGCATACATCCTTATGTCTGATTAAATTTGTTATCAAGTGTTAGTGCTCTTACTACCAGTTTCGTTTTTACCCTAGCATTTAATCGGCGTAGGCATGCAAGGTCACCTACAAGCGTAGAGCGTGTGGGAGTCTGCTTGCATACCGCTTACTACTATTTAGTATTGGTGCTGACTAATAATAAAGCCATAAAGATTGGGCCAGCCATCTTAAGTGCTACGAGCATAAATTTTCTCGATGCGCTTCTTTGGGGAAAATTGGCTGTATACCATTACAAATATGTAATGCAACCACGACAGCTTCTTAGCTATCAGAATCGTTGGTTAGTTTGCAAAATGCCACCAAGACATGTTCACCATTGACTTGTTATTGAGGTCATCACTTGGCTCTCTCTGTCACCACGCAATCCTTCAGTGCTACCTCCATCTCCCCAGTGTGCATGACCAACCTCATTCCGGCGCCAGGCACAAGTCCTAGTTGCATGTGGTGTATTAATTCATCTTGGGCCACTGGTACATGCAGCAAGGCAGCAGCAGGTATGCGACCCTTATGTGAAGACATTTCTTGCAACAAGTTTGTGGCGCTCTTCTTGGTCGAGAGCTTTAGATGTGTACCTGCTTATGGGGCTTTTAATTTACGAAACTATCTCATGCATCAATTGGCCAAACAGAACATTTAGTGTAGAGCAAAACTGGTTTGATTGTCTTTGCACATGGCCCATTTCGACTTATGAAGCATCTAGCCCGGATTTGATTTGATTGATTATAGTTGAGCTCTGTTTGTGGAAGTTCGGATCCGGCAATAGGATGTCAAGACGCAGAGTTGTAATCGGTGACCATGGACAGTGGGCAATGACGCCACAATGGGAGTAGAGGGACTATTTAAAAGAATATAACCCGGGGATATGTGATGCTATTTAACATTATAAAATTTTCTTAAGTGGTAGTGGCATTATCACATGTTTGTAGTGGCTCTAGCGATGGTTTTTTTTGCAATGGCATTTTACAACTAGCACTTATTTGTTTGTTTTGCTATCGATTGGTGACAAGATTAGTGATGCAATTGGAGCAGCACAAGGGATCAAAGTTTTGATGCATCGTAAGAATTTCATACAGTTTGTTATTTTTCATTTGTTGAATAAAATTGATGCGATTCCACTTCATGGTGGGTGATATTTGTCAAAGGAATGTAAGTAGCTTCTCTGATAAGGTGTAGAAACTAGAAAGTACACAAAGCTTATTTTGGTGTAGAAAGTTCTTTTAATTGAGTTTGGCTTTGTATAACTTGTGATGAATTGTGAAATCACTTCCTGTGGACTGAGGCTTATGGTCGATGCATGGAGTATGCTAGATGACTGAATATGGCTTGAAATCGAGATCGATGAATCTGAAAGAGCAATACACCGAGATTATACTTTAAACTCCGTAAATTCAAGATGCTGGGTTCACTATGGACCGAGAGTAGTCGCTCTTGGCCATCTGCTTCCATGCTCTTACTATGGAAAGATTTGAGTCCTATGTTTCAGCTTATAGCCTCTGTTTCTGTATTGTCTCGTTTTTTTGTCTCATGTGTACCTGTGCCAACCTATATAAAAAAAGTTAATGAACGAAAGCTTTGCAGATTTGAGTCCTATCTTTGTATTGCTTTGTGCTTTTGCAGAATCTTTAATCCGATATGTTATTTCTCATAGCATAGTAATCAATGTAAGTAATGAATATGAATATGAATAAAAAGGTTCCAAATTACTGCTTAGAAGAGGAGTTCGATAACTACATAGAAGAGGAGTTCATTGCTTAGATCCAGCTTGTCTCTGTGTTGACTTGTTGGGTGATACTACTGTGTTGCCACATGGTTTTGTTTGACTGCAATGTCAGTCTGGCGCAAGCCATTCTTTCTCATTTTCCGTCACTGACAACACAAGGTAAGGAATAGAAATACACCAAACCGCTGGTTTTTTACCCTGAAATTACTGAATAGGTAGATGAAGAACTATTGTCTTTGATCATTCTGGTCTTCAGAATTAGATCCAAGATAACTCTGAGGTAAAGCGAGCTAAATAAAGCTCAGGATTAGAAGTTAAGAACATACACGTGAAAGTGTAAAATTATATTTGGAACCTTTTTTTATTCATATTTATATGTGTCCTGCTCTACATGATTCAATCTAAACCATAGCACTTTACTTTTTCTCAAGCTTTAAGTTCAAATATTATTACAAATATGCGCTTTTGTCTAATTATTATTCTTTTGTTATACTTGATTCTTATTTGTGAATTATCCTATGCTTCATTCTTATTTCCCTATTGGTGCTAAATTTTAATTAGATTGTGATACTATGGTCATGCGGATATTTGGACCCTAAATCTTGAATGCGACGGGCAGCTCTAAGACGAAACATGTGCAAAGGGAAATGGATAGAGATGAGATATGCTTTACAACATGATTGATCGATCGAGGAATATGGGTACACATCGTCGACTATCTATTCTACAAGAGAAGAGATAGTTTGGTCATAATAGAACAAGATTCAAGTGATGGAAATGCTTAATGAGTATGAGAGCGAGAAGATGGTGAGCTTATTTGTGACGAGGAAGAGGTGGCCACCTTAGTGCCTACCAAGTGCAACAAAGAACCATCCAAATCTGAACCAAATAAAATTAAAGGTAGTAGAATGAATATATAATTTACTCTTTTATGTATATTTGATTATTCAAGTACAACTTAATCATTGCAAATTATGGTAGTCATCAAATATTTATTTTCATCAAAGATAAGTAGATTCGACTCCATCATTGTTCGTGATTTAGTAAGTGTAATCATGGCGATCTAATAAAAAGATTATAGAGCCCTTGATTGTATTTATTCTAAACATGTGTTCATGTCCCCAACATTTGTTCGCAGGAAAAGGAGGTATAAAGAAAAAGAAACATTTAAATGTAAAGCATACTGAAGCACTATACACCAATGAAGTTGAAGAGCATGATGATGAGAACCAGAACACATCAGGTACATATGTAGTTAGATCAATCCAATTTATGTGGGCTGCATCTTCAATTGGTTAGTATTACTATTAAGTTTTTTTAATAGGTGATGGTGATGAAGTACGTAAGAGAAAGGGACCATTTTAACACATGTTTGGGATCTACCTGAAGGGGATCGGATACTAGTAAAATGCAACATCTTTGGGCAACCCATTGGAGAAGAAGGTGGTCTCTTAGGGCAATTTTTAGGCACCATAGCAAGAAATGGTGGATATTGTCCAGTGGATATCAAAGATTGGAGAAAAGTCAAGAAGATTAGTGCTAAAACTATAATTCAGCTCATACAAAGTTTGCTAAATTTTACGATGTTATATTGTGAATTTAAGATTTTGTGTGCTAGTTTTCATGTGAGAAAGTAAAGTTCATGGAAAATATCTATATAACCCCCCTGACGTTTGGTAGTGTCTACTTCACCCCCTGAACTACAATTAGGGGGTTATGTAGAGTTTTTCCTAAAATTCATTCATCAGTAACTCTTTCTTATTTCAGACAAAGTTTCTCTATCCTCGTTCATGTGAGAAATGGATATTGAAATCAATTGGAAGAGATTGGAGAAAATACAAGGCAACATTAAAAAGACACTATTCAATCCAAAGAAAAAAGGTCATTTTGTACCAAATGCGTTGTCCAAATGATGTCGATGAAGAACAATGGATTGCCTTAGTAAAATATTGGAAGTCAAAAGAAGGAAAGGTAGGAAAAGGGTACCATTATTTACGCTATTTAGCGTTTTTTACGCTAATTATTTATTATATCCTCAATTTTTATGTATATATTGGTTAATTCTTTTGTTAATTTACTTTCTTGTAGGCCCTTAGTGAGAAGAACAAATTAAGTCGTGAAATGAAGAAGACAACACATACAATTGGTACAAAGAGTTATGCTTGTTGGTCCAAGACTTGGTGAGTCATCTTACATTGTTTAAAAAATTTATGTATGTTTTCCTTTTCTTTTCTTTTATTGATATTGTTTTCAGAGACAAGCTGACCCTGAAAAAAAGCGGCCACATAGAGCAAAGGTTTACTTAGCAACTCACAGAAAAAAGGGAAATGGGACAAATGAGACTATGGTATGATACATACACATGAGATTTTGGCAAATTTGAAGCCTTTTAGTTTGTTTAATGTATGAATGTCTTAAATATAGGTTCAGTTGGAAAATCTCCTGGACACACAACCAGAATTAGCACAAAATAGCGAGGGAAGAGTTGCATGGGAAGGTGATGCATTACATCAAGTATTGGGAGAAGAGAAAGCTGGACAAGTACATGGCATGGGATTGCTTCCAATTCCGAAACAAGTCTATGGTCGAACAACACGTCATTTCAAGGACATTGATGTAGTTACACTAGATGGATCATCATCTGATGTAGAGACTCATATGTTGGAGGAAATAAGGCGACTCAAGGAGCATTCTAAAATGCAAGATAAAGTGATTGAAGAATTAAAAAGCAATCAGAGGCACCATGAGAATGAGAAGCCAACAATGGTAGCAATGTCTATTTTAATTTGTAACTATATTATATTGAAATGTTACTCAACCTCTTTATCTTTTCTAGGTGAATTGCACATCAAGTGATCATGGTAATTCTCAAAAACAAGGAATGCATTTTAATAAAAAGGTATTTCCTTTATTTTCATGTTTTCATCTAATTTAGTATCTCTTGACTTTAATATTGTTTGAAATTTTCAGAGAGTTCAATGTGTTGCACCAAATCAGAAGGAGGTATTGCTTAAGCAGACGAACGAATTGGTAAAATGTCTTGCTTGTGAAATTAGTACTTCTTTACCTACAAAGTTTTTTTAATAACTAATGCTATCCCCCTTTCTGATCTTTACTGGGATAAAGAAAGATGGGAATATGAATATAGTGATGATGATAATCTATATTTGTCTAGTGAAAAGGTTATCAATTGGTCTCTGTCTTTATGAATAATAATATACTCTTCATTCATTATACGTCAATATTATTGCCCGATGATTATGATTTAATGATTTTCTGTTGGAACTAGTGCCAAGGTCATGCAGATGACAAGGAAATATCAATTGAGGAAGCAGAAGCATCATCCCCACATGGCTCTGCTATAGATTGTAGACAAATAGAGGTACACCTTTTCAATGAACCATTGAATAAGATATATTTTACTTGCAATGTCAAATTTATTCAAGATAAGTATTACATAACTTTGTAAAAATGTATAAATACAATTATCTTTCTCTTCATTTCAGTTTGATTCTTGTCCAAGGATTTCTGGCGAAGGTAGAATAACAAAGAAACAAAAGGTATATAAGAATCAAATGTTTCCATTTATTATAGTAATATTTGTGCCATATATTATTACATACCTCATTTTACATGTGTAAGGATCATCGTGATGTGGCTCATGACAAGGCTACATGCCGAGCGTCCAAAACATATGCAAAATCAACCAATGAAGGTATATAGATATAATATCACTTGTTCTAGTAGTTGCATTATCTTGATACTAGTGGACACGCACGTGTGTATCAAAAAAACTTTATACACAATAGGGGGATTGCTTACACATTAATAATTTATTAAATAGTTTTCCACGAGAAAAAAGATTTAGCTAAACAACTACTAAGAAGATACAATAATACCCGTGCCTACATACTTAAGATCGTATATTAGTAATGCTTAATGTTATTTCAGTTCAAATAAATATGACCGCAACCAATAATACCCGTGCCTACACTCAGTTCATCAGCAGCAATCATTTCAGCTTTTGCTTTGTCTATCTTTTCTTGGCAGGAGCATATTTTTTTGCTGATAATCTGCTATGTCATATGCAAAAGGATCATGAAATTAAGATGGCCATAATGTTCTATCTCTGAAGTTTATTGCTGCACTGAGGTTTTAGGTGCTATCAAACAGTTTATTGTTAATGTTATCTTTATTAGTTCGCAATATGAAGTGTCGATTCCATTTTCATAAAGATATAGGCCGCACTTACTCTTAGCAACATGTGCCGCTATCTTGATATATACAACAAATGCTTGTTGGTCGCTAAGTGATTATGTCAAATTAATGCAGTTGGGTCCACAGTATACTCATGACCGCCAAATATCCAAATAAGGAAATTGTGGCATATGCAACTATTATTAGCACTAATCCAAAAGCAAATGTTGGTGGAGTTGAGACAGGAAAACAATTCTACAAAGTGCGATCAATCATCCCGTTGAAAAGATGAGCCATTAGTGAGGCCTATGCCTACCTACAACAACATTGGTGACGCCATGCCAAAGGAGTACCAATTGCTTGGCCATCGATATTTGTATGTTTGAACTAGTTTTCTAAACTTTACTTTCTTGTGGTGTACATGGATAGAATAATACTTAATGTTACAACTTGCTACCTATTTGTAGGTTCAAATGATCAATGGCTGAATTCCTATATATCGATGCGTACAAGAATGGATGAAGTGATGGATTTTAAGAATATTAGATATTGCATTTTGTTTCTAGTAGTATGGACTTGTACTCTTCACTACTATGTCCTGCTTACTCTAGAGTCATATCATTGTGTACATATACTATCACTTCATCTGAGCAAGTACTATGTTTGAAACCTTTCTATTATCTGTGGATCTTTATATGATTATTGAAACTTATAGATTATGTGATTCTGCAATGTGTCATGTTTACTATGAAAAATCAATAATAACACTATATGCCACATACAAAGGTAAAATAAATATTTTTTTCCCAAATTTCAAAGTGTTACAATAGGTACAACATGTGTTACAAACCATATGTTCCTTTGTTCCAAACTATATGCTCTACAAAAATGAGGAAGTGTTACTAGAGCTAAAAAAAAGTGTTACAGTAGAGAATCATTGTAACACTAGACAAATATTCCAGTAATATAAGTAAATGTGTTACAGTTTAGTAACACTTTTTGGATGTAAAAGAACACATATATGGTGTTCCAATAGACCAGTATATAGTAACATGGGCAATTGGAACACATAAAAAATGTGTTACGAGGAGAGCTAGTAACACTTTCTTTAACCTATAGTAACACATGTTGGTGTTGCTATATCCCTGTTGTGTAGTAGTACCCAGCCTACCAAACAGGCCCTAATTGTGGTCCTTAGGATCATTAGAGTTTATTTCGTGGGACGAAGCTCGTTTTCCAAAAGCAAAAGACAGAAGAAAAAGGCCGATGAACCTCGCGACAAACCTAAGGAAGCCAAAAAAGAAGACAACAACAAAGTATGCTACATTGTTCCCAGCACCAGCATACTCACATTTTACACATGTATCAGGATCTACCACTACTATAAAAAAACTTATATTAGACGCCTCATCACAGACAGTTGATCTAAACCGTCTATGTTAAATGCAATCATAGACGATTTAGGTTTAAAGACCATCTGTGTTGCTGCCAATGCTAAAAATCATCTGTGACGAGATAATATCACAGACGATTCTTGATAAGAACCGTCTATGAAGTGTCTGTGTTAAATGCAATCATAGACGGTTTAGGTTTAGAGACCGTCTGTCGAACCCAGATTTTAACATCCGGCATCCCCTGTGATTCCACCGCACTATTCTCTGGATCAGTTGATAGTACTCACAGATATAGTTCTGAATATCAAAATACATATCGTGCGGAAGCGTAAATATAATAGTAGACTTACTCATGGGCCGATTAGGCCGAAATCAATAAATTGTAGCAGCGGAAACGAAGCACACAGGTGGGACCCTCAGGACATGCCCACAGGCAGCCAACCGGAGGTTCGCGACCTAATTCTTGACACCTCATCATCTTCGTCATCATGACCAGTTGTATTGTCGAAGCGTAGCGACTTGAATCCTAATTCTAGATTGTTGTAAGAGCGAGGGTGAGCACAAACCACCGTGCTCCGTGAGCCAATACACAGGATGCAAATAGATAATATGCATGGTTTATCAAGGGAAGGCTCGGGCTATTTTATTTGCCATAAATTGCATTTGGAATATGATACATAGAAATTTCCTGAGATCTAGCAGTTTGAACTAAAACTTAATTTGTGAAAGAATGCAATGATAATAGCGATCCAGATTCCATCCACCGTTACATGGCCTCTGCACCATATGCTTAATCCTTCTGCGTCATAACCGCTTAACTTATCACTGGGGCGACACCCAGGGCAACACAAATCAGGGCCTTTCTCTGCCTTTTACTTTACCAATTCCACCCACAAAGTTTTTGAAATAGAACTATATCTAGTTAAGTTCTCATGTCCGCCCTTGACCGTGGGCACGGCTATTGAAATAGTTTTTGACTCTGCAGAGTTTGTACACTTTACCGACAAGAAATAAATCTGCTCGTCGGCCCACATGATTCCTTATCCATGTGGTTGAGTAGACTATCACAAGGCCTTTGCAATGCATAGTCCTACTGTGGTTACGCCCGCTAAGGTCTATTTTCTGTAGGATGCGAATTCCTCGGGAAGGGTCCCTCATGAGCCATCACGGGCAAAGGCGGGGATGAGACCATCCATCCCTTTGCTCGTGTTCACACCTTCACGTAACCACTTTAGAGCCATACAAATTAGTTAACCCCGCCTACACTTTGCCAGCTTGTGGTTGTACTGTTGTACACTGGGAGATCATCATAGGATTCAGTCCTCAGGGTTATCTGGGTGGTTCTACCACTATCCACTTTGTGCTTCCACTGCACCACACACACACACCCTCGAACCATCCGCCCAGATAATAAGCAACTTGAGGTTTTTGGGAGCATAAAATATCCATAACCAAATATACCACTCATTTCCACCATGACTGCCCAAACCAATTTCTCATGATTCAAAGTGATGCTTTGGGGCATTTTTGGTGCCCCGATTATCTAAGCAGTACTAAGCATGGCGTATAGTTATGGACTTATTTTTGAAAGGTTACCATTATAATTTTACTAGGGTGACAAGGCTTAGATATTCAAATATTTCAAAGGAGGTATAGTACTAGCAAGTCAAATAATGGGTATATAACTAGAATCTTCAAACAAACATATATTTGCATATGAAATAACAGCATGCAATTTGATAATTTAAACCAAAGTAGATATGCAGAAAATGTAGGTCCAACATGATCAAAGTATTGACTCGCCTGGCGCGATTTACCGTAGACTTGAGCTCACGCAAAGCATTCTCGTTTGATGGTCTTGAGCTTTTGGTCTTTTTCTTCGCCTCGATCCTGATCTTGCTTGATCCTTGATTCTTCCGGACTCCAATTTCTAATTGCGTGCTAAGCAACTGAATTCAAATAAAGGAAAATAACTCAAAAGATCCAAATAACTCTAAGTAAACTCGATTTATCTTTATTATGAGTTAATGGGTGATTTGGGTGACTTGAGGCAAGATCGATGGGGTGCGGAGTATTGGCGGAGTCAAATGGGGTTGGAGCGAAGTGATTGAATGGCCAAGGAAGATTTATTGAGACGAATGCCAAGGAAAGTTCATGATATCAAAATATTCACTGGAATACTCTGCTTCAGATTTGTGAATGGCTAGACATAGCAGACTTTAGAGTATCATGGATCGATCTTTTTATTCCATAACTCCTTTTATCATTTTTGTATTTAATTAGGAAGTTCCATGCATTAGGTAAGTCCCATAGACTGGTGTAGGAGTTTAGTGCATTAAATCATCTTTAGGGTATGTATTCCCCATAACTTAGGTTATGGTATTTATGGGGTTTTATTTACCAATTATTCAAGGTGTACACCTACTGTTAATTCAGTGCCTCTCGTGCATATTTAATTATTTCATTGATGTTTAATAGAAACCTTTAGTATATTCTTATTTGCTACTCATCTACAGCTATTGGTCATTATTATGTAAAAGTTTACATCAGCCGATTTCTATTTTCCATAGACCCGTGACCTTGGAGCTATTCTATGGCGACCTACTGAGCTATCCTCGGTTTTAGATACAACTCGGATATAAACACTATTCCTAGCTATGCCTAATATCATTGGGCTTCAAGTTACATATTAGTGAGATTATTTTTATTTGCTTTTGATCTATAGCTATTATATTTTAATAACCATCCACTAATATGGCCTTTTAATTAGAGTCTTTGTGGTATTGATATCTTTATCCTTTTGCTTGGCACAATTTAATCGAAAGTACAATCTTATTTATGTGAGGGCAAACTTGCTGTACATAGTTATATTTTCATATGGTGTTTAATTAAATCTACTACTTGAGACTTGTTTGATGGCGGCATTTTAATGTTAGGTCATATATTACCATTATGGGTAGCCTTTAATTAAAGACTTGTAGTTATAGTTTTAACTTACACCCAATTTGTTTTCCTGAATTTTTAACTTGAATGTATTTTTATTTGAGATCCTTATTAACTTTGGACATTAAGCAAAAATATATTAGACCTCAAATATTTATTTTAGCTATATTAGTTGCTCATATAGTAAATAATCAAATCTTAAATCTTAATTAACCTTATTTTGTATCCTAATTAAATTTATTAACTTCCATGGATTTTTCTTTAATTTTTCCTAAATTGAAATGGTCACTAAAATAGAGTCAAAAGAAAGGAAGAAATGCGCTGAGATGGGGGATCGAACTCGGTCTCTATGCTCAGCGCTGGCTCGGCTAGCCAGTTGGGCCTTGGGTGTTTTATGACTGAAAGGGGGAAAGAAACACTAAAGAGGAAAGCAGAGGTTGGGGGCTAAACAAAGAGCCAGTAACCCAAAACAGAGGAGGGGGCGGCGCGAGCTAGGCGGCGGTGTCGCTGGCGAGGAGCGGCCGGGGAGGTGTCGGAGACTAGCAAAATGGGTTGTGGGGAGGGAAGGGAGCACTGGGAGGTGGCACAGTGGTCGGGGCAGCGACGAGGTGGGCCGACGGTGAGGCTTGGCGGCCGGGGGCGGAGGTGGCATGGTTCAGCGGCGCCGGCGTGGAAGGAGGAAGGAAGGTAGGGAAGCATGAGCTAGAGGAAGATAATAGGATTCTCACCGTGCAGTTGGCCGGGCCGGAGGTGTGCTGAGGTGGGCCAACGGCGTGAGTAGGGGCGGTGCAAGGAGGTCCGTGGCACCGTGTCGGGACCCCGGATTACAAACCCGGACCCTCTGTGTAATACTGCACTAGTCCCAGATCACAGCTAGTGCACACAGTTAAACAGAAATGATTCATGACCAACAACGCATTTATTACAATTATAAAGAGTACAGACCGAAAGGTCTCATTATTACATTGGAGGTTTCAAGACCTCGCACAATCAAAACACAGCGGAAGCAAAGCAAACTCAAAGTAGACCCATCAATATGCCACAGGCAGTTGACTGGGGAAGCGCGACCTAGTCCTCCGGGAAGAATCCATCACAACCACAAGCGAAGCAGTAGTCGTAAACACCTTCTTGAGCTTCATGTTCTTCTGAGGTTTATTTTAAGTGTAGCATGTGAGTACATAAAGTACTCCGCAAGTCTTGGGAAAAATGCATAGATGCAAGGCTTGACAAAGGAAGGTTATATGGTTCTTTTGCACAAAGCAACATTTTAAAATTTCAATTACTACTAATTATTTTCGAAGGCATCCATTTAATAAAGTAAATGTTTTAGCGAAACTATCATTGACTTTCTAGTGAAGGTTCCATCTACCAACACTAGCCAACCAATTACAATTGGTCAAGTTTAAAATCATGGTTCCATCCACCCTCTCTGCCCAACTGCCAGATACCCTTCCGAGAGTTCCTCCACTCTGAATACAAAACTTTGATTTTTAAAACCAAAACCAAAATCTACCATGTGAATGCATTCCTAGCCCGCCTTGACCGTGGGCACGGCTATTCGAATAGTTTTACACTCGCAGAGGTTGTACAACTTTACCCACAAGAGATAAATTATCCTAAAAGTCAACACGCTTCCTTTGGCATGAGACCCAGATAAAATATCACAAAGCCTTTACCTTACTCTAATCTAGCTAGATACCACCCGCGAGGTTTCACCGCAGTAGGCTAACCGCCCAACCAAGCCCTCTTGCGCCGTATGAGTACAGTAAATCCCTATCCCTCACTGTGAATAACCAGTCCATCCCTGGCATCCACTTTCCACTGGTGGCACCTAAACTAGACTATCGTAAGTTAGTCAGCTAGGTCGTACCCATATAGACTTGTGGTTGTACTAAGCAATGCTCAGTTTGGACAAACACAAGCGTCGGTCCTTAATTGACTAGGGTGGAACATACACTTTACAAGATCTCGTGCTTCCTGCACCAATCCAAACTAACCATCCACCCTAATCTAAACCAATTTTCACATTTTAGTTTATTTTAAAAGAACAGTGGCAACTCCAATTACCACAAATTTTCATAAACACAGGGTATTACAATTACCACAAATTTTCATAATTTCCCATTTGCAAGATTTGTGAGGTATTCAATAGCATGGCTAAGCATTGTTCTACCATTCTAATACCAACAATTTAATATATTACTCTCATTAGTGAGTCAAAGGAATTTCTAGGGTTGCAAAGGTACATGGCATTCGAATTCAAATGAGGGCATAACAAGGTTGGATATAACTAATGCCTTAAGATTTGAACTAATATTTTATATAAATAGCAATGCACATAATTTAAAATAATTAAAACATTTCAAAATCATAGGTTCGAGATGATCAAAGGAGACTTGCCTTCTTGTGTGCTATTTGGTCCTTCTTGCTGCGGCTCGACAAATTCTTCGGCGACGTCGGGTTCTACGCGCGAAACGACAAAACAAACGAACAAATAAACACAAATAAAATCTCAAATATAATATATATATACTGGAAGGAAGTTTATGATTTCTTACGAATTTAGGAGAAAGATTCAGCGGATTTGGGGTTCACACGAGGGAGAACGAATATCTGGAAGATCGGTTGGGAAACGAAATTACTGAGATAATATTTGGACCAAGAAAAATAAAATGGATTTTATGGAGATTTGGCAAGATTTGAATTTGAATTTTGAAAGTGCACATAAAATTTGGAATGGAACTGAGGCTTTGAAATTAAACTGGGCATTGGAATTTGAAATTTAAATTTTAAAAAAAATCAAATAAATTTCAAATATTTGAAAGGATGGAAGAAATGGATAGTTTGGAATTTTTGATGAATTTAGAAATTTGAATGGGCTCAAACGGAGTTAAAACGAGAAAGTTATGGCTTCCGAAAGATTAACAGGAGGGAAAAAGGAAAAGGCTGACTTTCGGGAATTATTTTTGTACTGAAAAATGCTATTTATGACGTCAGCAAATTTCAAATTTTCTGAGCGGGAAAGTTATTTGAATGACTGGTGGGCCCGGTCTACCGTGGACCGGTTCCACGGACCACGAATTTCGCCGACGTGGCGCACCGGCCGCATGGCGCCATGCGGGCGTGAGGAGGCGCCACGTGGCCGCCCACGCGGCACAACCCGCCACGAGGCGCGCGCGCACGGCGCCGGGAGAGCACGCCGGCGGCTCGCCGGCGGCGCGGCCGAGGTGGGGCGGCGAGGCGGCGGGGTGAGGGGGTCGGCGCGCTTACGGCGGTGGCGACGGAAGCGGCGGCGGCGGCGGCGCAAAAGATGGCGGCGGCGGCGGAGGTGTGGGCGGCCGGTGGTGGAGCACCGGGAGGCGGCCGAGAAGAGGAGGAGGAGTGCGGTGGGAGGCGGGGTGATGGAGGGGAGGGGAGGCGGTATTTATAGGCAAGGGGAGGAGGGAAGGTCGGCCATTTTTTTTGAAGCTCGCCGGAGTTATTGCTCCCGCAATTAGAGGGCTTGAATTGAAGGGAAACGGCCGGAGGAATGGAGGGGATTGATGGGGCTTCCGTTACCATACTTCACTTGGGAATTAATGCGAAAATAATGGCCGAATTCAAAGCTTTATTTTCGGGTTGATGGAGGTGGAGAGAGAGGGTGGGAGGAGGAAGAAGGTGAGGTTGAAGAAGGATATGACATATGGGTCCCATGTGTCATAGAGAGGGTGAGTTAGTGAAGGGGTATGGGCCGTTAGATTCGTGACACGTGGCAAGTGGGTGTATGATAGGCTTTGGATTTTATGAAGGGGTAAGTTGTGGTGGATGGCTAGGATTAAAACGTGGAGAGAGATAGATTAAATCTGAGAGCGACACGTGGCGGAATAGGATTAATTTGATTTTTATTTTCGGAATAAATTTCAGCAATTACTAGAAACTTTATAAAAGCTTGAGAAATTAATATTTAATGTCTAAAAATTCCAGAAAAATCATAAAATATTCCTGGAAGCATTTTAGAATTATTAAAAATATTTTTAATTTCAGATTTGCATTTTACTAATTTATAAAATACTTTTTAACTTTTAAAATTGATTTTAAATTTCAGAAAATTCTCAAATAATATTTAAAAAATTTAGGAAAGGCTAGGAAAAATATAATTTTCCCTTTTTGGCTTTAATAAAATATTTTAAATACATTTTCTTGCTTTAAATTTTGAAATAAAATCCAGAAAATCAAATAAAAGCCAAATAAAATCCAATTACTTTAAAATAGTTAATTTGAATTTAAATTTTTCCAGAAAGCCAAATTTTGGGATGTTACACACCGGCGGCCTAGGGCGGAAGGTAACTCCGGGCGGAGGTTGGGAGAGCTTCGGGTAGTCAAAATGCTGCTCTCCGCGCAAGGAATCAAGGAGGGATCGCCTGAGGAGGAGGTGGCGGCGGTTTTCGGCCAGACACGGGGAAGAAAGCGTTGCGCGAGCTTGGTTGCACGGAAATCCAATTAAGTTGGATAGGGGGTAGATGGGAAGCAGGGACGCGGGATGACGTGGTTTTCTTGGCCGGGGATTCGCCGGAGAGCCGGAATGGCAAGGCGGTGGCGGAGGCAATTCACGGTGCTGGGCGGGTGTGCAGTCGAACTAGCAATGGGCGAGTGGAGAAAGAAGGAGGAGGCGTTGGGTGCAATGGGGGGAGCTTCTTATAGCGACGGAGAGGTGGGGTTGCTGGCCTACTGTGGAGCGGTGACGCACGGGGCGTGAGCGCGAGGTGACGGGAGCCGACGAAGATGGCGCAGTGGTTCGGCGACGTGCGGGGCGCAGGGCATGGGCGGGGGTGGGTGGTTCGGCGACGTGCGCTCAGGCAGGGCACAGAGGTCATAGTGGAACAGGGTCGGCTTAGGTCGGGATGACCGGTGCACAGGAGCGTGGGGGCTGTGCGGTCAGGAAGCAGGGAAGAAGTCAGAGGAGGAAGACGCGAGGAAGAAGAAGGAAGGAGATGGGCCCGCTGCCAGTGAAGAAAAGGAGAGAGAAAAGAGGAAAGAGAGAAAGAAAAGGGGCCCACCTGTAAGAGGAAGGAAAATGAGAAATGAAGAAGAAATTAGATGATTGAGCTAGTCTGGAATTTTCCAATTTTTAATTTACATTAGGACTTATTGATTTTGAGTTTTGCATGATTTTTCCAAAATTTTGAATTCACATTTTTAACTATTTAATGCTAGCTTTTAATATTTATTTGACTAGTTCTTTTCTTTACCTAGTGAAATTGAAGTTCAACGCTTTATTTCCTTTATTAAATTTTCAAATTTTAATTTGCACTTCGATTATCTTTGAACCTTAATTTTTTCACTGAATTTTGAAGTTTAGGTTTGAAAATCTCGAAATTGAATCCGAGTTTGAGTTCTCGGGTCAATTTAATTTAGGGTGGATTTTTATTAAATTTGATTTTCTGGATGTTGGTTCTTAGAATTTTAAACTCACTATTAAATTATTTCATATCTTTTTATCTTCCTAATTCTTATTTGTATTTGAGATTTATTTCCAGCTATAATTTTGCTCAGCACAAAACTTAGGAAAAACCCAAATAAGATTTTGAACAAAATTCAAATCCCTGTAAGATGCAAATAAAAGTTTTAAATCACCCAAAATTTCAAACATTCAAAATTCAGGATGTTACACCGTCTGTGTTGCTGCCAACGCTAAAAAACCATATGTAAAGAGGTAATATCACAGACAGTTTATGGTGAGAACCGTCAGTGAAATATCATAGACAGTTCTTACCCAAGAACCGGTTTTTTATTTAAACCATTGTGATACTTTTCAGACGGTTTTTAATACAAACAGTTTGTATTAAAAACCATCTGTGATATGTTTCCCGTCTCGTAATCATCTAAAATTTCATAAGCTCCTGCCTGAGTTCGAGTAGGATTTCGTTCCGAGACACCTTTAGTAAAACGGGCATAAATTTTGCATACGGTGTTCGTTTTCAACGTTTTTGTACTCGTTGGAAAGCTAACGACGGGCTCGATTAAAATATGGCCTACTTGTGCCAGTCACCCTCTAAGACCCCCAAAATCAGCAATCTTTAGCCTCAAATTTGCGTCGTAAGTTTTTTGTTTCTGTTTTTGCTAAAATATTTGATCTTTCGCTCGGAATTTAGAGTTCACCTCAACTGCAAAGTTGTAGATCTCGTTGGAACCTTTCAAAAGAGTATACGTAAGCCATATAGAATTCTGCTACTTTATCTTTTGAGACTAGCTATTTACATTGCATCGATATATATAGTCTTTGTGCTCTAAATTCACAGACGGTTGGTATATAGAACTATCACTACTACAGACAGTGTTATCACAGACAGTTTCTGAACCGTCTGCGTTTATGTGTCAGTGATAATAGCTGGTTATCATAGACGGCTCCCACACCGTCTGTGATAACTTACAACACAGATTATTTTTTGTATTAACCGTCTGTGATATTCGACTATTACAGATGGTTTATTGTATTAACCGTCTGTGACATGCACAATATCACAGACGATTTTTGTTATTAACCATCTGTAATATGGTGCATATCACAGACGGTTTGGTGTTCCAAACCGTCTGTGATATCGTGTCACAGACGGTTTGGAACATCAAACCGTCTGTGATGGCTATTTCAACAGCGATGTTTATTGCTCTTTTTCGGCTAGCCTCAAGATATGCTAGTCATGCCATCCGAAAAGTAGCAAGATCATATATATATATATATATATATATATATATATATATATATATATATATATATATATATATATATAGCACATGACAATTATTACATAAATCTCATGATGACCTGAAACAACACAAGCAGATCACATATATAGTATGACAATTGTTACACAGATCTCATAAATGAATAAAATTGAATGAATTATTTGACTAAGTACAATTGAGTGATTACAATTGAATCCAAGCTTCAACATCTAATCACCATTTCCGGGGTGGAACTCTCCAGTCTTGTTTATGACCTCTACTAGCAAGAATTGGGAGAGATTTCCTCAAATTTTGATGAGTTTGTCAAGATCAATTGCACTTTTGTCGAAGTCCACACGCTGTCGCTAGGAGTAATGTTAAGTCATTAATTATCATGTGTGTGTATGTACATATATAATTAGAAAATAATAACTATTGGAAGGTTGACAAACCTCTGAATCATTCGTCTTAGCGTCCATAATTCCCTTCATATGGCGGCAAATGTAGAATCCACATACGTTGCCCTGTAGCTGCTAGTGGCACTGCAAAAATAGAATTATATACATAGGTATTGTCAATTCTAGAGGCATTATAATGAAGTGTGATATAGGTTTCTTGTGTTGTAGTGGGCACCAGAAATCATATCTTGTGTCGCTGTGTGTCATTAGATTCCTTGTGTCTCCCTCCCTAGGCAACATAAGCGCTAAACGACCTATGTGATTTCAGAAAAGTTAGTCTCGGCCATTGCAAATGAAGGAAAGATTACAATAGAGTTATGTATGGAGGAAATGAGTTCCCTGTCAATTGCTTATTGCACACGAGTGAAGTCATAGTTGCTCCTAAGTAGGGAATCAAGATATATTACCTTGCTTCACATTGGTACAATCATAATCAGAATCCAGTGAGACTAAGTCATGTGTGTCGCCATAGTGATTAATCCTAAGTTCATGTTGAGTATAAAGTACAAATGAAGCTTGTGTGGCAACTAGTGAAACACTTACCCTTGGTTGAAGGGTACCATGATGTACTCCTTGTCATTATGAGCAATCCATCTACTCGTTATGTAATGTTAGACGAAGGATGCATTATCGTTGATAGATTGCTCAGAGACCAAGTGTGGGTCAAGGAAACCCACCAGTTGTCGCTGTTGCTGGACTTGTTGAATCATGTATCTATACATAAGCAAATAGTAATGACATTTATCGGTGTGATGTGAATGTGGAACTTCATTGTACAGTACACTTACATGTCCAGCATCGTAGAAGTGAGGCATCGAGTTCGTCAAGGTTAAATAGTAAAATAAATCTTCGAATGTCACGACAAAGTAGCCCAAGTCATGGAGGAAATGTGCCTCTGTGTATCTCACAGCGAATCCACTCTGCCGGTTTGGCTTCATGTTGGACCTCTGCATATACCGGATATGCAATGTATTGCAAACCAGTCCAAGCCTAGGTAATTGTGACTCAGGGATCAATGACACTCCAAGAAAGAACTTCCAATTCCTGGGAGGCACCTTAATCCTCTTCGGTTAGGTCTTAGCACCTTACTTACGATACATTTTTGGCATTATCACCACGAGAGCCGATGCAACAGGCTTCAGAAACGGAGCTAGAGGTGGAGCCACGTGAGCTGATGTGATAGGTCCAAGGCGATGTCCCTCTTGGGCCACTGGATGTGGAGGTCACGGCACGAACAAGTCGAGGGCGATGTCCCTCTTGGGCCACTAGATAAATATGTGGACAGCATCCTCGAATGTCATAATCTCTTTGTTTGGGGGCTTATCAAGAGGGATGGTCCTAAAAATATCATTAATCATGTCCACTTAAACCTTTACGAAACCAGTCTCTAGTTGGGCACTGTGCACTAGCGTCCCTAACAACCATGGATATGCCATCCCCCACCCAGCATCAATCGGAATAGAGCCAACAAGCCTGACTCTGCGGATGCAAGGCGTGAGCTCCTACATAACGATACATGATGAGCTAAAACATCCACAAGGTAGATCTATCTATGTAGCATTCTAAAGAGGTACATTACTTGGATATCGTCGATAGGTAAGTAGGCGTCGCTATGTTGAGTAATTGGCATGGACGTGCAGCTACTCCGACGTTAAGGGGGACTGGGTACCGCATTAACGGGGGTGAGTTCTGATTGGTTGCGGACTTGTCTCTGTTCTTCCCTCAATGAATATATCTCTCCTCGAAGTGAGGCAGTCTTCTTTTGAAGTGAGGCAGATAGTTGTTCCTCAAGTTGTGCACGAAGCTCCTATTTTATTTGTTTATTGGATAGGCCTTAGATCTCTTTCTACTCCTATATGTCTTGGAGTCATTTAGGAATCTATGCCTTTAAGAAACGTAAACCCCCAAGCATCGTGTGTGACCTAGGTGCTCCTTGTTTTTCAAGGCCTGTGATAGTATATCTCTCTCCCTATATTTTTCAAAGGAGTCTCGAGAAGATTTGATAGTTAATAATTTCTACAAGAGGCAATCATGTTATTTTCGAACCCATTAAGTTCAAGAGGTTTTAACAACTATGTAGTTTAACATATCTTACCAGGCGTTGGGACACTTCCTCGTCTGTGGGGTTTTTGAAAGAGGAGACACCCAAAGACATGGTTCATAACCTCGCTCTTAACTAGTTTCGGGTGTGCTCGTTCGCGATCCAGGCAAATAGCGGGGAGGCCTCCGATCAGATTGTGACCTCATCCTGCATCCTCCATTGCGGGATTTTACCCGCATACCCAGTAGTGCCGAGGCTGTGAGGGTGAGTGTTTTATGACTGGAGAGCTTTGTGTGCCGCACTTTGTTATTCAATTTCGATCGTTGTCTTCATCTGCACAAATGTCTCCCATGTTTCTGGCGACACGAAAGGATACCTCGTGAAGGGTGTGAGATCCTTGGCCACGTACTACGTGACAAGAGTGCTCTTGAAGTTTTTTCATGCTTTTCCCATCGTGAGGAGCTCCTTCCATTGCACGAGTCCCTATACTTCTACTGGGATCTTGAACGAATTTGTTATTTTCGCCCACATCTGATTTTTCTGATCCTTTGCCAAATCTTTCCAGCTTGCTATCGTGATGGGGACCCGTTGCCTTCCAATTATTCCACAGGTAGTCCAAAATGCTATCGCTGCTTTCTTCGGTTGCAGATGGACCCCATCCGAAGAGACTACTGTGATGGTCATTTAGCCCTCTGGCCTTTTCAATACTCCTCGGCCATGCTTAGTTATCCCAATCTTCAAAAAGTGAGACCCAGATGATGATGATGATGACTATGAGGACGTCATCTCTCTTATAAGAAAAAACTAACTACAGTAAGCTATGAGTGTAAACAAATTAAGTTCTATGAATCGAATTACACACCAGTGTCTCAAGGTCCCTTTCGAATAGTAACATGCCATTCTAAATAGATCTTGTAGCTAACAAGTGAAGTATATATCATGACGTACTAAAGATTATAAAACAAAGTTCAATGAATCAAATTACACACACTAGTGTCTCAAGTTCATTGAACCTGACACACTAGAGTGTGTAACTTGCTTCATAACTTTTAAAGGTCTATGTGGCATATATTATTGCTACAAGGTCCCTTTGGAATAGTAACATGCCATTTCAAATAGATCTTGTAGCTAACAAGTGAAGCATATATCATGAAGTACTAAAGGTCATAAAACAAATTAGCCAACTATTGAAGATCACAAAATAAATTAGCCAACTATTGAGATAGACCATAAGATTGACAAATGATAGTAATAGTAATAATTTAGAGCTCAAGCTTGAATATTCAATTTTAGTATTAGATCTTGTAGCTAACAAGTGAAGCATATATCATGATCCAGATTGTTGTCCTGCGACTTATCCTCATCGAAAGCACAATCCACAACCAGTATATCGTTGTCTCCCTCGACGATGTCATAACTACCTTCTTGCGTAATCTTCTTTTGACCATAACTGGTCCAACATTTGTACCCCTTTCTGAAACCCCTTCAAATCAAGTGAGCTTCGATTTGCATTAAGTTATTAAACATCTTTAGATTATCACAATCAATGCATGGACAGTACATATTCCATCCTCTATGATTCATGTTAATAACCGTCTATGAAAATATCATAGACGATTGTTAGTATAAACTATCCATGATAGTTTAAGCATATACGATTCCCATGAACTATGTGTGATGTAGCTATCCAGTACAGCCTCTTTTATAGTAGAGCGTCTGTGATATTCACATATCACAGACAGTTCTAGCTATCAACCATCCGTGTTGGGATAGTATCACAAATGATTTATATACAGAACCGTCTATGATAAACTGACCACTAGGCCTGTTGATCCTTCCCAACCCATTCCCAGCCAATGGAAATCCACCAAACCCCATCCCATAGATCGTAGTTCCATCTCTCCCTCTATAAATGCTCACCTAAACCCATCCGCCACCCCGATGCTCAAAAATCTTTCTAGACTCTTCCTCACCATCCTCCTCCTTAACCCCGACCCTGATGGCCCTAATGAAGTATATGCCGATGGCTATCAAGACGGTGTTCAAGTCGGCGTCGATGACGGCGAGTGTCAAGGATATCTAACTCGAGCGCTGTATTAGGGGCAAGAGGGCCTAGGCATCAGCTCGTCGGCGTGGTTCAGCTTCTACTGTCTGCTATCTCTCCTTCTTCTATGTTCTTGCCATGTTTAAGAGTTGGGTTCGTAGGATTAGGAGATGTGTTCTTCTTGTGTTAGATGGGTAACCTACTCATTACCTTATCATGCTATAATGGTGGATTCTAATTGTAATGGAAATAGAATGTGTTGTATTGTTTGATCCTGTATTTGCTTGTTTTCAAATGGCATAGCTAACATTTTATCAGGCTAACTAGCCAAAAAATAGAAAAAATTTTAGGTATAGAATGAACTATCATAGATGGTTTGTGGTATAAACCGTCTATGAAGAACTCACAGACGGCTCGAACAAAAAACCGTCTATGATTCTCGCACATCACAGACGGTTCTATGTATCAACCGTCTGTGCTAGAAAAGTATCATAAATGGTACACGTCTATGATATTTGCCCATCATAGATGGTTGGTAGATAGAACCATCTGTAATGTTTGAGTATCACAAACAATTTTTAGTTCGAGCCGTCTGTGATAGTATTATTTACAGACAGTTCTAGTTACAAACCGTCTGTGTTGTGTTTATCACATATAGCTAACAAATGTCTGTGATAACTTCCGATTATCACTGACCCATAAATTCAGATGGTTTAGAAAACCATCTGTGATGGCAATTCTGAACCGTCCATAATGATCCTTTTTGTAGTAGTGTAGCTGTCATCGACCGACGCATCCCATGGGCTATGTGCTTTTATGTAGTATTCATTTTTCATTTAAGAACATGTATGAACCTTAATTATATAAGGATAAATATTAGGAACCATTACCCTGTGTACCTTAGTTTATTTGAATGGCTAAAACTCTATTTGTTTAATTAGCATGATGAACTTCCGACACGACACCATAGGCAACATACAAACTTCAATAGTAAGTTTCATAAAAGAAATTAAAATAAAATATTTAGTGTTATAATTTTAATTTTCATATATATATATATATATATATATATATATATATATATATATATATATATATATATATATATATATATATATATATATATATATATATATATATATATATATATATATATATTCTAATTTATGATTTCGATCAAAAAAATTATATTGCTATGTTGTGCTTTGGAATTTTATGTTAAAAATTTAAAATTTTCTTACGTGTTTTAATATTAGTTTTCTTTTTAAGTTTTGAATTTAGACAAACATTTGGGGTGACAACCATTTCTAGGTGTAAACCATGAGAACTAAGTGTTCAAATTTACCACAATTTAGAAATTATCCGTGGATGTAGGGGGAGATGTTATAAAGCCATAAAAAATTTCTTGATCAAGCTCGACTGCATTTGACATAATAAATAAACAAAATTTATGTTTACAAATACAGTGATTTCATTTTTTAATATTCATTCTATATGTTTATGTTTTTCATTTCTCCCAATTGGCAAACGAAATTGAGTTTGGTCATATTTTTTTGTAGGGTCATGTAATATCCGTCTCCCTACATCCATAAATATTTTGAGAATTTTTAAAGACTTGCACATTTAATATCAAGAGGTTCAAGCTAGCGAAGAAGGTGGTTCTCATTTTAATTCCCTCTGAAAAGTGTGCTACCTGCTGGCATGTATCAAATGTTCAATTTCTGTATATTAATATGATTAGAAGGATCATACAGTACAAAGAATTGGTAACCCACCATCTTTCCAATAGTATTTAGGCCCAATTTAGAATGCAGGAATTTTTCTAGCTCCTGCAAAAATTTATTTGTTTACTATTAAATTCCAGTATGCCAAACGGCTGTTGTGTTTAGAATAGAGGAATTTTAGAAGGAAAATAGATGATTGGATGCAGGATCCAACCATAGTATTTCCGTATAACATAAAAGTTTCCTATGAATTTCGGAAGAAATGAAACAGGAGGGCCAACTTTTTGTTAGAATTCCAAAATTTCGATGCAGTTTCACTGTTTTTCTCTCCCTTCCCACTCTAATTAAGAAGCAATTCCTGTCAAATTGCAATGATCACCTCATTTGGCCAGTTCTGCATTTTTTATTCTATAGTATTTTAGGGCATATCATTTAATTTATGTGTTTTTCCTGTTCATGTACTTTTATTTTTTTTGTGCTCCAAACGGGTTGTGTACGTTGTATCGTGACTAGTACTGAAAAGCTAATGACATGTGGATCCGAAAGAACTATTGCACGTACACTCACTTGATTTCAGTGCCGAGCACATGTACTTTTGGCTGCTAATACAATAAAACTCATACATGATGATGCAGCCATGTATTTGGGTTACAACAAAAAAAACTCATGTATTCCCCCATGCAACAATTGAGGCAACTTATGAAATATTTTCATTTTGAGCGTGTCATATTGTGCAATGATTGTTGCAACATTGAGAATAAAAATTGAAAAAAAATCCATTCTCTTAACAAAAACTTTACTACAACAAAAAAAACAACAACAACATTTAGACGATGAAGGCGTAATATTTTGGATTGCGAAGTGCAACATCTCAAGAATCTATACTGTAACATCAAAAAAATAATAATTTCAACATCTTAAATCATCTATTCCACTGCCTTGTCACCGGTAGGCTCGAATCTGGTAGGGCCAAAGGCCAGTTTGGTAGCTCATCACCGAGTCCCCCCAATCTACACGGATCCAGCATCCCTGACTCCTCTAGCTGGTTGCCTCAACGCCCCTTAGTCACGCGAGAGAGAAGCCATCGTAAGTTCGTAACCAACAACAAGTGAAGGAGCGGAGGAGGCATGGCCCTATGGGTGAGCAGAGGAGGCTAGAAGGGTTTGGCCTGGACGCTGGGATGAAGAGGAGGAAGCACAGAGGGAAAGAGCAATAGTGGGGAATAGCTAATGCAGAAGAGAGGTGGAGAATGGAGTGGACAAGAATAGCAAGTTAGTGGCCTAGTGCGACGTGACTCAATAAGGATATATTCTGTAGCAATATCCAATATTTTATTATGTAGCAGCAATAAGGAAAACTAGCTATGATTGAAAGTATTGTTGTGTAACTTTAGCCTATAATATCTATATCTCACTAACCTACACAAAAATAATCGATTTTACTAAAATAAATGGTGTAGATCATTATCTCTCTCGATTAATAAGATTTTTTCTTTTTTGAAACTAGTGAGAGAATTTATAGTACTGTTCTGTTTTTACAAAGTACTATTGTGGGAATTCTACTACTCAAATCAAAAGGTGATGTAAATCCCAACTTCTCTTTATATTTATAAAGGTATAGTCGTCTCAAGTTATACTAGCACTGGAAAGCTAGTGATGTGTTGTTGGGAAAGATGGATACATGCATGTAGGGATGCCCGCGGGGAATTTTCCTACGTATAGGGAAGTAGCAATGAAAACAAAGCTAAAATTTAACCATCAGGAGCATAGTGGTCTGATACTCGGATTCCCACAAATTAGCGGCGAAAAGGACAGCGAGAATCCCGTTCGGTTTTGGCCGACCCGAGACACAGCTCGTGGTGCAGCCTAGGTAGCGTGGCGGCCAACGTGATGAGTTCGGTTTTGGCCCACCCGCGACACAGAATGCCCACCATTGCACTGAAGTTCTCCACTGCAGGCAGCTCGGCATGGCGGCGACTTCCTGACTGTGTAAAAGAACTCAATAGAGCAGTGAGACGTTGCATGGAGCTGCGCAAGGATGTAAGGTCAGGACATGTCTAAATCTTATGCCGTCAAAGGGCATAGATCTCTCCAAGGGCATAGCTCAAGCAGGTTCGAAAATCGATCAGCAATATCATCATAATACTCCCAATTAGAGCTAGAAGAAGCAGTACCAGACCAGTGGACCAACATCTGAGTAGCACCTGATGCACCTTTTTGGTGAAGGTGGCTATCCAGAATCTTGATAGGCACTATATTTTCTTCCTACTCGGGCAAGTCTAGTTGGACTGCTTCTCCTGACGCCAAAGCTTTCTTCAGCTAGGACACGTGTATCACAGGATGTATGCAGTAGGTTGGCGGGAGCCGAAGCTTGTATGCTACCACTCCAATCTTGCTTTCCATCTAAAACAGACCAAAATATCGAAAAGCCAATTTATGGTTAGCCCTTATTGCCACCGACGATTGAGCATAAGGCTGCAACTTCATATACACCCATTCCCCCACAGCAAACTCCCGCTCTAATCTCTTAGCGTCAGCCTGGGCCTTCATACGTTGGTTAACTCTCTCTCCGATAGCCATTTCTCTAGGTTAAGTATAGCACAAGTGGACGAATTCTAAATACCTAAGTGTCTGGGGCTTTGCCCATATAGTGCTTCAAAAGGGGACTTGCTCAGGGTGGTGTGGGAAGAGGTATTATACCAAAATTCCACCAGGGATAGCCACTCAAACCATCTCTTGGGACATGCATGCACAAAACAGTGAAGATAAGTCTCCACACATTGATTGACTCTCTCCATAGTTACGACTTGCCAAGCATGGTCCGGTACTGGAAGGGGTTGGAGAAGTCCTGGGTAGTGGACATGTTTAGTTTTAGCTTGTTTGCAGATAACACACGCTGCTACATAAGCACGCACCTCCTTTTTCATACTTGGCCATGCAAATAGCTTGCGAATGCGACAATAAGTCACTTGGAATCCCGAATGGCCCCCAATGGCACTGGAGTGCATGGGACTGATGATGTTTTGCTACAGCTCTGGATTACATCCTACCCAAATTCTTCCTTGAAATATCATAATTCCATCTCTTAGTCGGAATTTGGACTGATCACTGTTCTCCATACTCAATTTAGTGAGCAATTTGCTTGTCTTCAGTTCTTTCTTATGCCCCTTTGTGACCTCCAGCCAGGAGGGAACACAAGTTGAAATAACATCCATGTCTCCTGGACTATCAGCTGCCTTTCATGATAGTGCATCCCCTGCCTAGTTTTTAGCCCCCTTTTTGTACAATACTTGGTATTGGAGCCCTAGGAGTTTATCCATATCCTTCTGCTGCCATGGCATGGTTAAATGCTGGTCACCCAGGTGGACCAAGATTCTCTTATCAGTCCGAATGGTGAATTCTGTAGGCTGCAAGTAAGACTTGCATTGCTCGATGGCTAGAATAATAACAAGTCTTTCCTTCTCATAAGTTGATAGCCCCTGTGTACATGGCCCTAATGCTTTGCTAAGGTAAGCAGCGGGATGACCTTCTTGCATTAGCACAACATCAATCCTTTTGTCCGATGCATCAGTCTCAATCTCGAAGGGCTTGCTGAAATCTGTAAGAGCCAATACCGGAGTTGAAACCAAGCCTTCTTTAGAGCTTGGAACGCCTCTTCCTTCTCGGACATCCACCGAAACACCACATTTTTCTTCAATAGCTCTATCAAAGGCCGCCTGATGATTCCAAAGTTGCAAACAAACTTATGATAATATCCCGCAAGGCCCAAAAACCCTGGACTTCTTTGACATTCTTTGGTGTGGGCCATGACTTCATAGCCTCAATGTTTTTGCTATCTGTAGCGACACCATCCTTGTGACCTGGGTAGGTGAGGTTGGGCTGAGCAAATGAACATTTAGTTCTCTTGACCTTCAATTGGTGGCAGGTGAGAATATCAAATACTTGCTGCAGCTTTCCAACATGCTCCTCCAAAGTCTGACTATACACAAGAATGTCATCAAGGAAGCCAAGAACACCCTTTCGTAGCACCGACGCAAAGATGGTATTCATCAGTCCTTGGAAGGTGACTGGCGTACTTGTCAAGTGTATGATATGACCTTGAACTCAAAATGCCCATGATGTGTTTTGAATATGGCCATCTTCTGGCTGCATTCATATTTGATGGTAACAGGCACGAAAGTCCAAACTTGTTAACCACTGAGCACCAGCCAATTCATCGATCACACTACTACAAAACATGCTATACTGGACGCCTCACCACAGATGGTTCATGTGGAGCCGTCTGTGCTTTAATTATTACAGACAGTTCATGGCTAAAACCATCTCTGAAACTATCACAGACGGTTATGTTTAAAAGTTGTCTGTGATATACACATTATCATATACGGTTTTAATTAGAACCGTCAATGAAACTATCATAGGCGGTTTTTATTTACAACCATTTGTGTTTTGTCCTTTGTCGTATAAACTACAGAAGCTACTGAGCTGGAACAGATAAGTTTGCCAATGTGACTAGTCACTTTTACAAAAGACAAATTTAAGGCAAATTTATTACAAAAGTCCCAAAAAAGAGATTCGCAGATCTTAATCTTCTGGGCTTCATATGTTTCTTCTTCTACTTTTGGAGTTTGAGGATCGGCTGCTGAGTTCTCGAATACCGTGAAGATTGTCCTTGCCCTCTCCACTTCCTCCTCTAGCCTGGGCAAATCATTAGCATGGCCCATAATCTCAAAGAGGATGCCATGATAAGCTTCATCTGCACAAGTTTGTGAGGGTGAGTGTTTTGTGACTGGAGAGCCTTGTGCGCCGCACTTTGTTGTTGAAATTCGGTCGTTGTCTTCATCTGCACAAAGGCCTCCCATGTTTCCGGCGACACGAAAGGATACCTCATGAAGGGCGTGAGATCGTTGGCCACGTACTGTGTGACAAGAGTGCTCTTAAAATTCTTTCATGCTTTTCCCATTGCGAGGAGTGCCTTCTGTTGCATGAGTCCCTGTAGTTCTGCTGGGATAATTTCCTCCCATAGCTGATCTTTCTGATTCTTTGCCAAATCTTTCCAGCTTGCTATAGTGATTGAGACCCATTGCCTTCCAATTATTCTGCAGGTAGTACGAAATGATGCCGCCGCTTTCTTCGGTTGCAGAGGGACCCCATCCGGAGATATCACCATGATGGTCATTCGGCCCTCTGGCTTTTTTGATACTCCTTAGCCACGCTTAGTTTTCCCAATCTTGGGAGCGTGAGACCCTGATGACAACGACGATGACTGTGTGGACGCCATTTCTCTTTTAAGAAAAAAATAATTGCAGTGAGCTATGGGCCTAACCAAAGTTCAATGAAGCAAGTGACACAAACCAGTGTATCAAGTTCATTGAACCGGATACACTGGAGTGTGTCACTTACTTCATGCCCTTTGAAGGTCTATGTGGCATATATTATTACTACAAGGTCCCTTTGGAATAGTAACATGCCATTATAAATAGATCTTGTAGCTAACAAGTGCAGCATATATCATGAAGTTCTAAAGGTCATAAAACAATTTAGCCAACTATTGAGACAGACCACAAGATTGACAAATGATAATAACAGTAAAAACAATTTAGTATTGGATCTTGTATCTAACAAGTGAAGCATATATCATAAAGTACTAAAGGTCATAAAACAATTTAGCCATCTACTAAAGATAACAAAACAAATTAGCCAAGTATTGAGACAGAGAGGCGAACGGTGTCGGGAAGGAGCGGTGGCGGCGTGAGGTTGAGGCGGCCGGTGTCAGGAGGGAGCGGCTGTGGCGTGAGGTTGAGGCGGCCGGCGTCGACATATCACAGATAGTTTTTTTATAGAACCATCTGTGATGTATCATCATAGACGGTTTCTTCTGATAAACTGCCTGTGATAATTCGCTGTATCTAGAAATCATGCTGGCCATGCAATATTATGAAAAATGCAATGATAATCATAAATATAACTATTTCTTAGTTCCTGAGTCATTTACAATTACAATGGAATATAGTTCCATAATTACATGCTGAGTTTCCTAATTAGTTATGATCATATTACATTGCAACAATTTCCAAATAGGTGCAAGCTTTGTGGAATCATTTATTACACTTGGCTATTTCCTTTTAAATAAATCCCTTCACGATGATCGACACACATATAGCTTGCTTCATCGCCTTGTTCTTCCTCGAGCCTGATGCCGTCTCCGAATGGAGGCAACTCATCAAATTGATTGTACTCTTCCTCATCCACAACATTCTCAACTCCGACAATCCTTCTTTTTCCTTGAACAACTACATGGCGCTTCTTATTTGCCGGGTCGGTTACATAAAATACTTGAACAACTTACCTCGCGAGTACGAATGGTTCGTCTTCGTATCCTACACATTCGAGGTCCACGGGTAGTGACGCCGTACTTGTCTACCTTTACACCCTGTGGGAGTTGGACCCAACGACACTACAATAGAGGAATCTTGAAAATTACGTAGTCAAACTCCCAAATCTCCTCAACAAGCCTGTAGTACGAGCTTGTGCCAACGGTACTGACGTGCGCATCATAGGCATCTATGCGGACACCTGAGTTCTGCACTATGCTCTTTCTATCCTGATCTGTTGTATAAAATGTGTTGCCATTAATGTCGTATCCTTGCCATGTCACAATTGTAAATTTTGGCCCTTTTGCCAACCATTGTAGTGTTTCACTTGACGACCTCCTAGTAAATCGCACTTCAACCATTCATTGAATTGATGGTTGTGTTGTCTCGTGATCCAAACTTTTGACTGGCCTGCATTCTCTTGACAGCATGTCCTTGTGCTCTTCAATATATGGGGTCACTTCAGTCATGTGTTGTAAAACTGTGAAATGAGCTTGAGCATACGTATTTTCATCTGGAGTTATTGCTGTCCTCCGATAGTCCTGATACCCTCTAGCCTCCCCTCGTGACGAGATAGAGGTACACCTATCGGCTCGATTTGAGCTATGTAGCCGATGCAGAATTCAATGACCTCTTCTGTTGTATAACCTTCAATGATGCTACCCTCCGGTCGAGATCGATTGCGTACATAGGACTTGAGAATTCCCATGTACCTCTCGAATGAGTACATATGATGTAGAAACACTGGACCACATATTTTTATCTCTTTTACAAGGTGGACAATGAGATGAACCATGATATCAAAAAATGATAGAGGGAAATACATCTCTAGATGACATAGAGTTGTCACCACCTCGGTTTGCAGAGTATCTAGTCTATCGGGATTAATGACCTTCTGAGCAATTGCGTTAAAAAAATAACATAGCCGTATGATTGTCACTCGAACCTTATTTGGAAAAATACTTCTAATTGCAACAGGTAGCATTTGTGTCATTAGCACATGACAGTCATGAGACTTCATGCCAATTAATTTCAAATGTTCCATAGAAACAAGTTCATGTTCGTGGAGTGATCGGACGAAACTTTCACACCATGTAAGGACTGTCACAGTTGAGTTCTCTCAGACTTAGACAGAGTGTAGCAAGTTGGGGGAACGTACATCCGGCCTTTATCGGTCTCTATCGGTGCTAACTCGGTCCTGATGTTCAGAGCGACCAACTCGGTTTGTTATAAGAACCGTCTGTCATGTCTAGAATATCAGAGACGATTTTTTATATGAACTGTTTGTGATGTTCACAACTTTCACAGACGGTTTTTAACACGAAACGTCTGTGATGTCTTGATTATCATAGACGGTTCGTATTAAGAACCATCTGTGAAAATATCACAGACCATTGCTACTATAAACCGTCTGTGATAGTTTAAGCATAGACGGTTCATACGGAACCGTCTGTGATGTAGCCGTCCAGTATAGCCTCTTTTGTAGTAGTGAGTGTGATATTTGACAAATTGGTTTTATGCGCAAAGAAACATAAGACTTTTTTATCTTGGCTAAGTCTTGCATGTAGATATATACATATACACTTGCATTCTGATATAAAGACTTGCTAAATACTTTATATTCATGATTGCTCAACTAAATGAATTTAGTGTTCAAGAAACGATCTACCGGTGAATATTTGTCACCATCCATTGAAGGATAAAGACAACGCCGAATACTAGGTCGTGCATCCTAGTCGATTTTCTGTAGGCATATCTTGAGGGTCTCCCACACTATGTCCTTTTCCGCTATGTGTATTCTGCTCGTTTCCCTAAAGAAATTTTTTAGATCCAGAGGGTAGGCCTCTTCTTTTCAGCTTTTCTACAGTAACTAACTTTCAAACAGAGTGTCCTTTCAAGTAGGGGCCTACCACTACAAGTTGATTGTAGTACATATTGTAGCGACTTCATTTATATCGGCCAAAACAATGAGCAAGTTTCTCTTACTCTGTACTCTCTCACAAACAGCCTAAAAACCATAAGCCACAGCTATAAATCATAAGCCGCAACCCAAAAAAGTAGGCCTAGCATCACGAACAATTCGGATTGAACTTCCCTATAGAAATCGCCCCTTAATTTTGAGATCTTTGTGTGATTTATCCTCCCACTTTATCTTACTTTATGATGACGATGCGCTTGTTCTTTTTGGCTTTGGTTTATGACTTTTAACTATGGCTTAAAGATTTTGGACTGTTTGTGAGAGAGAATACGGAGTAACATAAATTCGCGTGCAGTTTTGGCTGATATAAATGAAGTCGTTATAGTGTGTATTAAAATTAATTTATAGACCATACCTTGAAAAGACATTCTACTTGAAAAGCTAATTACTATAGGAAAGCCAAAAGGCAGCTTTTAGAAACTGAAAAGAAGAGGCTCGATATCTGACATGGTGGTGCAATACCTATTTTGATCCATGGAAAAGCAGTTGCGCTATGTGTCTTTGCAGGATGCTTATTGATCCATTTTACCCTAAACAGTGTGGAATTGACAAGTGAGTTGCAAAATTTGGGTTGCGATTACTTTGACAGTGTGTGCTCCGATCAATTTGAGCTGATGAGTGTAACGCCCCCCCGTTTTAGGGAATAGGGCCATCATGCGTCTCGCAACAGCCCAAGAGTTTAGTTGCAAGTAGAAAGAGTATTATGCCTACTTACGAACATTTCAAAAGGGTAATTTGATTAAAATAAGACCTAACGGTTAACTTTAACAGTTTTAAGGGTGTCTAAGCTTAAAACTTAACTTACATTCAGAAGATCCAAAGAAAATTTTCACAGGAACTATTGAGTGCGGTCGCAACTCTAGCATGAAATCTTGAAGTATCTTTTCTTCTTCTGATCTCTGTTTTGGTGAAAATAAAATAAGACTGAGTACAATCAACCGTACTCAATAAGTCATATGGAGAAAGACTATATAACTAGCTAGGATTTTCAAGAGATGGGAATATAGTGGTTTATTAAAGTATTTGTGGATGCAATTTCATTTGTAAATATTTTTGAGCATAAAATACAAATAATATATTCTTAAGAAATTTAGGGTTTCAAAAACTTGATTACCAAATTTCAACACTTTCAAATCATTTTCAAATCTACTTATGCCTTGCTGCTGGAATCACCCATTAAACACAGCTTTATTTACCGGAAGCACGTCGTATTCGAATAATATTTATAAATGACTCTGCAGAGTTGTCCATCTTTACCGACAAGATTCCTTAACCCTCAAAGCTGAGTTGAGAAAATAAGGTGTTTCATTGCTCATCTCCTTATGTAGCCTCTACCTAGTAAGTTCTGTACCCAACAAATTCGGGTGGCCCATGGCCCCGTCCGATTTGGAGCAGACCTACAGTTGTTAAATATGGTTTTACCATTTTCATACCATGTATCTTCGCTCCCTCCATCCTTGTAGATATTCAATCGAGTTGAGCGGCTACTAGACCAGGTTTAACAAATCAACGCTTATGGTTGAGTGATTACTATGTTCTTTACTCAGCATAAGGTTCTAGTCCTTATTTTTCATTGAGGCTACTTCCATCCACAATCCAGATCCCGAGTGCTCTATGGCAGTGCTACCCCTTCGGTCCAAGCCTCCACCTTAGGGTAAAGTCATGGAACCCTTCCATCTAGTGGCTTCCAACGATGTCTCCTTACCCTAGAACCTCTTTTGAAATTCTACAAACAATGTACCTTATCTCTTATGAAATAATTAAGTTCCTAATCTACGATGATTATTTAAGTAGTACTTTTAATAATACTAAGCCTTTTCAAAGTGAATATGGCCATCAAATTAAACAGGGCTTTTTCAGGTGGTAGGACTTAACTAAGTATCATGTCATTCTAAATAGTTATTTATGTATCAAATAACAGTGCGTACATAAGGTAATGAAAATATTGATAATTAAATAATTAAAGAAAATATAGGTTCAATATGATAGAAAAAAAATGTGACTTTCCATTTTGTCCATACTCTCTATTTTACTGTAGTCTTCAAGTGTGTCAGTTCTTTAATTGCTCTCGTAGCTCTTCTATTGACCAATTTGCTGGGTCTGAATACTAGCACAGAAAACGAATACAAATAAGTTTCTACTTTGTAGAGTGTAAGCTGAGAACAAAATACAATAAAAAAATAAAAAAAGATATAAAGAAAATGGGTTCAGGTGGTCAAGCTTTAGGTGGTGCTTATTTGGTTGAACGGAGTTGGGATTGGGCTAGATGGATCCGAGATGGTCGAAGAAATATATAGGTGTTATATGGATTTTTGCGAATGGCTACGAATATGAATAGTATTGGGTTTTGTGTCAGAATTTCATCTTGGTGGTTTATAGCTTTATCGAAGTCTAGGATGATGAAACAGAGCTAGGAATGGTGTAGACGGATTCAAGACTATCAAAATAGGTGTATATTATATATATATATATATATATATATATATATATATATATGTTTGTGTGTTTTAGGGTTTCGGTGAAGAGTGACGCCAAAAACAGTACTGGATAGGCTCGGAATGACATCTGAAGTGGCTAGGGTTTCATCGAAGTTTATTTTGGCTAAACAGAGATGAGTATGGTGTTCAGGAGGTTGAAATGGTCAAATCGAATATAAATATGCTAATTGGATTTTTGCTTCTGAGTCGGAATAGTAGTCGGCTAGCTAGGGTTTTTATTGGTGTCTGATTTAGTCAAACAGAGTTGCAAATGGGCTTCGTGAGGTTAATGTGAGGTCGGCTGGGACGTGGTGCAAATGGTCGGGAGAAGGCAGTGTCAAGAGAGAGGGAAAGTCACTAATGGGTGAGAGGTGTGGAATTTGGTAGAGATTCAATTTAGTTTCAAAATTTGAGTTGTTTCAATGAGCTCTGTAGCAGCGTTCAATATGACTTTTTAGATATACGAAGTTCCGAAAGTAGCTGTTCAGGATTAAAATCACTAGCCATTTTAGCTATGAATTTTTTATGACCATCCTTGGAATGTTTCGTGCGTAGTGGCCTGTGATATCTTTATGCCGAGTTCTCCAGTTGTACAAATCACCCTCACGTCCATAGTCGCGTGGCGTAGCGGCCCCTCTGAACAAAGAAACACCGATGAAACGGTAGTACATCCATTTTTATAGGGGCTCCTATTTCGTAGGTGTCTAAAATTTTTAAAAATCTCTGTCATTTTCACCCTCCTTTGAACAAAATCCTGTGTCTCACATCCTTTTCCTCTCTCATCTATATAATTTCCTCCACACCCTAACCCTAACACTAACCCACTCACAACCAGCTACCACTTAAAATTTTCGTTCAAAATTATTATTTCCCGCAGCTTAAAACTTTATGTTTTTTTAAAAGGGGGCTTAAATCTTTACCTTTTTTTTAGAAAAGGCTTAAAATTTTAGCTATGCCGTCTAGGAGCAGCAAGTCTTGTTGGACCGCACATGGCAAGTCAAAAGCCCACTTGATCAGCCCAAAGAGGCTCATGACAGAGCCCACTTGATCAGCCCAAAGAGGCTCATGACAGAGTCAAAAACTCTCAGATAATTCCTAATTTTATAGAACTAAAACTTATCTCACATAAATCCAAGATCAAGAACTTTGCATTTCTGAAATTTCAAATCTTGAATTACACGGAGGGGATACCCTCATATTCATAGCATCCTAAGGCGGTTGCCACAGTAACGTATAGTATGTCGGCTGTGCAGTATTTCTCTATGCTATGGTGATTTTTCTGCGCAACGGAATGCAGCGCTGCAGCAACCGGCGTCTACAGCATGCCGGCTCTTTCCTTTTAATCAAACTCTCCAACGCTTCTTTCTTTTTAAATGTAATAATACACAGAGCATGTGTATTAGATAATAGCCAATTTTTATATAAATTAATGCTTAACTCAGTTAGAAAACGATTCATATGTTGATTATGCATTTTAGATTCACCTCTTGATTATACATTTTAGCTCTAACTCTTGTGATTGTGACTAGATATTGCAACATATTGTATTTGTTATATAACTCTATTGCCCTTGAAAATGTAGTTGTATTTGTAATACAATTGTAATAGCTGTAACTAGTCACCTGCTCGTGCGTTGCAACGAATTTTATTGGATATATAGAGAATCATGCTATGGAAGAGGGCTACCCTGATCAGTTGAAAAGTGGAAAGTGGTAAAAAGTTGATAATAGGGCGGTTGGAGGAGAAGGGACGTACGACCACCAACTCGTTCTTTTATAATAGTAATGACTAGATATTGCAACATATTGTATTTGTTATATAACTTTATCGCCCTTCAAAATATAGTTGCATTTGTAATACAGTTGTAATAGCTGTAATATTTATACATGGTTAATCTACACCGTTATAATTTGGACCCACGAAAATAAGTGGTGTAGATTTCTTCTTTTTATCAATTAATGCGAGAATTTCTAGGACTTTTTCTGATTTAAGGATTATTATGGGATGTTCTAGACCTCTAAAGTAAAAGAGGTACCTTGAATATTTCAGTTATATATATATATATATATATATATATATATATATATATATATATATATATATATATATATATATATATATATATATATATATATATATATATATATATATATATATATATATATATATATATATATATATATATATATATATATATATATATATATATATATATATATGCTGGTTTAACCATTCTCTCCCCTAAATACAAGTTAAGATACAAACCATTGTGAATGCCCTAATGAACTTGTTGGTTCTTATTACTCTCTCCAGTAAAAAAACAAAGTTGTTTTTACTTTAGAAAGTTAACAAGATGTCACTTTAACCATTAAATTTTATCATTATAATTTCAAAAAATATATATAAAAATGTAATGTTATGAAAATATTTTTTATAAAATAGTTTACTTGTATCATTTTCGTATACTCAAACCATATATTTTACATAATATATTTGATTAAAATTTATATAGTTTGACTTCATATATTCTAGAACGATTTTCTTTTGCGATTAAAGGGTACGTGTGCAGAAGCAAGCTACTCCAACTTAATGGGAGATTTGCTCATGTGCCCCAAAGTTTAATGGCGTTTGCTCATTTGCCTCATGATGTCTCACTGACATGTGGGCCCTGGACCTGCATGTCAGTGAGACATCATGGGGCAAATGAGCAAACACCATTAAATTTTAGGGCAAGGGAGCAATTTTTCCCAACTTAATTGGGGATCAGCTAATTAATTACATATGCACCCTCGAGGTACCATAGCAGCACTGTAGATAGAGCCATCACTTGGAATTGTTGACTTGGAAGTACATAAATACGACGACCGGTCAGCTTCCCTTACGGCCAGCTTGTCAGCGTCTTTACAGTAATTTATCAGCTGATGGTCATGTTCTAAAGTGCTATAGGTTTAGATTTTAACTGTAATTTTTATCTTTTGATTGAAATAGTATGGTAGTGGTCGTTGGTTTTTTCAAGATAATTAATTGAAATAAATTAAAAATTAAAAAAATTAAAAACACCATTATATTTATATAAATAATGCAAAAAAAAAATAGCGTTAAAAAACAAACATGTTCTAAACAACTTCTAGAACAGGGTCTAAGATGGTTTCTCCACTAGAAGGATCCGTCACTTAGCTTGCTTCGGCATCTGTATTCCAGCTCGGATGGAGAATGACATGGCGACGGCTGCTGCTGCTGCTAGCTACACGACCTGCCTCGGCTTGACATCTACCTCTTCAGCGAGCAGGCCAAGGGCCAAAATGCAGCGCCCCGGGTGAAGGAAATCAAGCGCTGTCCAACTTCATGAAGCTCCTCTTCGCACGTCGCCCCGATCGACATGCTACTAGGTCTTGTTCTCCAGAGCTCGTACGAACTAACCTGCCAGGATTTGTTCGGAATTTGGCTGCAATATGCTACTCAAGGTGACTTAGAATCTTCTTCCAGCTGCTGGAACATCTGCATTATGCTGCGGCGGAAATTATTCCAACCCAAATTCTTCTAGGTCCCAGCAAAGACAGAAGAAATTTCCTTATATCCTACGTGACGAGAAGAATGACTAGAGTATTTCACTCAAAAAAGAACGACCGGAGTACAGACGTCTCCGTTGAAAGTGATCTTCGATGTGTGAGAGGAGACGCGGGGCTACCGATGAAGCAGGAAGTCCCATGCCAAGCAGCTCAGCAAAGGCAGTGAGCTCACTACCGTCGTGTTCCCCACCGACAAAAAGGCTCATAGTATTCCTAGTACTCAGAAAAAAAAAATCTATGAATGCTAAACTGTTTATATATTTGACATTGTAGTGACATTTTTTTATGTTAGCTTCCAAATATCTTTTTTATAGAAATAATCTCTTTTTCAAATTCGGAAAAACCAACGTAGCTGATCAAGATGAGGTCCGACAGCAGGACAGACCCACAGCACTGGCAACCACTTGCCAATCCATCCCTGCTCGATAGATGCTGAAGCTCGGCAGACCCACAGCGCTGGCAACCACCTGCCAAACCACCCCTGCTCGGTAAATACTGCCGAGCTACAACGGCTCCACAGGTGGCTGGGCAAGCGCACGGGCAGGGGCTAGAGGCGCTCTATGGTGTTTGTTCGTTGCGCCAGTGACGCGACGTCTCCATGATCCTGCGCTCTCAACGAAAAAACTAAGATGAATAAAGGTGACACGACGTATTCATGCCCCACGCATTAACACGTGGCATGACGATCTCTCTCCAAACAATTCCTACACGTCTTCAATGGCGAAGCAGTACGGCCATCCTGTTGGCTTGTTGATGTAATAGAACAGCAGTATCCCACGCATCAATGCGTCTGATGACCATCTCTCCAAATAATTCGCGACGCCTTTATGCCCCCACGCATCAATGCGTCTTATGACCATCTCTCCAAAAAATTCGCGACGTTTTTATGCCCCACGCATCAATGCGTCCTATGACTATCTCTCCAAATAATTCCTACACGTCTTCAAGGACGAAGCACTACGGCCATCCTGTTGGCTTGTTAATGATGTAATAACCTTAGGGGAGCTTGTAATGACATGACATGTTGGATAAGTCTTGTGTGTAGTCATGGACGTAGTGTAGGACTTGAATTTTTCAATCTGGAATCCTATGTGATTTCACCATACTGTTCTCTGGATCAGTAGATAGTGCTCACAGATACAGTATTAAACATCAAAATACATATTATTAAGAAGCGTAAATATAATAGTAGACATACTCATGGGCCGAGCAGGCCGAAATCAATAAAATGCAGCGGTGGAAACGAAGCACATAGGTGGGACCATCAGGACGTGCCCACATGTAGCCAACTCGGGGTTCTGATTCTGGTGTATTGCTGTAGTGTAGCGATCTGACTTCTGATTTTGGATTAATTGTGAGAGCAAAGGTGAGCACAAACCAACGTGCTCCACGAGCCAATACACAGGATGCAAGTAGATAGTATGCATGGCTTATTAAGGGAAGGCTCAAGTTATTTTATTTTGCGTAAATTGCTTTTTAAATATGATACATAGAAATTTCCTAAGAACTAGCAGCTTGAATTAAAATATAATGTGCGAAAGAATGTAATAATAATAGCGATCCAGATTCCATCCATCGTTATATAGTTTCTGCACCATATACTAACATTTTAGTGTTATAGCCGCTTACATTATTACTAGGGTGACACCCAGGGCAACACAAATCAGGGCTTTCCACTGCCCTCTACTTTTCCAATTCCACCCACAAAATTTTTGAAATAGAACTATATCTGGTTAAGTTCCCATGTCCGCCCTTGACCGTGGGTACGGCTATTCGAATAGTTTTGACTCTTCAGAGTTTGTACACTTTACCCACCAGAGACAATCCGCTCGTTGCCCTACACAATTTCTTAGTCATGTGGATGAGTAGACCATCAAAGTAACCTTTCAAAATATCTGGCCCTTTTATCATCTCACCCTTTGGGCCGCTCCCACTTGTGGTGGGTCCCATATGTTGTACGGAATGTTCACCACAGATACTAGCTCATTCGGACTCCACTCTCCACAACGCTAGTACGACTGGGAAACTTCACCCTCCTCTCGATATCCTTTAGGCCTCCCCTTGCTACTGCAATAATCCACTCCTTTCCACTACCGGTGAGATGAGTCCAGGGATTTTGATAGATATACTTAGCCAAGTTGCAATTTGCAGACTTATGGTTGTACTGTTTTACACAGGAGATCATGACAAGATTTAGTCCTTAGTGGTATCTGGGCGGTTCTACCATAAACCATACACCGTGCTTCCACTGCACCACACACCAGTCCCCATACCATCCGCCAGATAATTTAAGCAAGTTGAGATTTTTGGGAGCATAAAATAATCATGTCAAAATACACCAGTCATTTCCACCATGACTTCTCAAATTAGTTTCTCATGATTAAAGGTGATGCTTGGGGCATTTTGGTGCCCTCGAATATCTAAGCATTGCTAAACATGGTGTATAATTAACGACTTATTTTTGAAAGTTTAACATTATAATTTTTGCTAAGGTGACAAGGCTCAAATACTCAAATGTTCCAAAAGAGTGTAATATTAACAAGTTAATTAATGGACACGTAACTAGAATTTATAAAGCAACATAATTTGCATATGAAATAACAGCATGCAATTTGATAATTTAAAACAGAAATAATTTACAGAAAATGTAGGTTCAACATGATCAAAGTATTGACTCACCTTGCACGGTTTACCGCGGTCTTAGGCTCACTCAAAGCTTTCTCATTAGATGGTCATGAGCTGTTGGCCTTCATCTTCATCTGGATCATGATTTGGCTTTATTCAGTGAATCTTTAGGACTCCAATTTCTAGTTATGCACTAAGCAACTGAATCCAAATAAATGCAAATGACTCAAAAGGTCCAAATAAATCCAAATAAACTCAATTTAGCTTTATTATGTGTTAATAGGTGATTTGGGTGATTTGAGGCAAGGTCGATGGGGCGAGGAGTATTGATGGAGTCAAGGGGTTGGAGCGAAGAGATAAGTGGCTAAGGAGAATCCACTGAGACGGATGACAAGGAAGGCTTTTAGTGAAGGAATATTCACGAGAATATTTCCGCTTGGGATTCGAGGATGGCTAGGCATAGCTAGTTTTGGAATAACATGGATCAACCTTTTATTTAATAACTTCTTTTACTATTTTTATCTTTATTTAGGAAGTTTGATGAGTCAGGTTAGACCTATGAATCGGTGTACGAGTTTAGCTGAGCATTATTTTGTCGAGCCCTAATATTCAGGGCATATGTTTTAGCCATAATTAAGGGCAATATTTAATTTAAAGCCTTGCTTTTTATAATTAAACATGATATCCAATATCTTTATTAAATTTGGATACTTAACCAAAGCCATGTTTTATTAATGCCTTTAATTAATAATTAGATTTTAATTAAATGTTCAAAATTACATTAGTTACTCATATATGACATTTAATCCAATATTAAATCTTAAGTAATCTTATTTTATATCCCAACCAACTTATTAGCTTCCCTGGATTATTTCCTAATTTTCCTTAATTTTTCTTGATTTATTTCCTAATTGAAATGGGGTAAAGAAAACAAAAATAAAGATAAAATAAAAGAGTGGGGGACGGGGGAGAATGGGATTCGAACACACGTCTGTGAGTTAACGCGCGATGCTAAGACCAATTGGGCTATGGGCGCTTTGTGACTAGAAGAGGAGAACGATTTAGACGAGGTGGTGCATGAGCCAGGGCAAAACAGAGGAAACGGCTAGCGCTCGGCGCCAGGCTCGGGGAGGCGTCGGTGACCGGCAAAACAGGTTGCTCCGAGGATGAGGAAGCTAAGGGTGGTGGCGCGTTGTCCGGAGCGGTAGCAAGGTGGGCAGGCGACAGCCCGAAGTGGCCAGCGGCGAGGTGGTCACGGGACGACGGCATCGGAGAGGGCGGGGAAGTAAAATAGGATGGGCATGAGCATAAGGGGGTCTAGGGAAACTCACCAGTGGTGATGGCTTGGCCGGTGAGGCACCGAGGAAAGATGGCGTCGTAAGCTGTGGGCGGCGCGGGGAGGCTCACTCGGAGGGAGGAGTTCAGGTGAGGGGAGGTTCGAGCGACGGTTGGGGGAGCTCGAGGGTGCCGAGGAGGTGCTCCGAAGGCATGGAATTAGGCAGTGGTGCTCCGAGGAAGAAATGGCATCGATGGAGGCTCATTCGGCCGACGGTGAGAAAAGAGGCATTCCGGTAAGCTTGGCGCGACATTTTTCAATTAGGCCAGAGGGGAGGGACTAGATGCTCGAGAACACAAGATGGTGTGCTTGGTTTGGAGGGGGACACACCGAAGTGCCAGAATGGCGAGGGGCCGGCAGCGGCGGGCTCACGGGTGCGCGGCGGGAGAAGAAACAGGGACAGAAGGGGAGTGGCGTGGGAGCAAGGGGGGAGCCAGCCTACGACTTATAGCCAGAGGGTGCCACTACGGAGCTACTGCAGCCATTGTCGGATGGAGCAGCGACACGGACGGTGATGGGTGACGCACGCACGCATGGCTGCCACGGGGAAGGAGTGAGAAAAAGAAAAATAGAGCGAGCAGAGAGAAGGAAAAGGGAGGGAGGCGGGAAAGAAGCTAGGCACGCAGGGCAGCGAAAGAATGGGGAAAGAGGAGAGAGAAGGAATGGGAGGCTGGGCCCGCTGGTAGTGAAAGAAAAGAGAGAGGGAGGAGGAGAGAGGGAAAAGAAGTGGGCCCACAGGTAATAGAGAGAAGGAAGAAAATGAAGGAAAAGAGAGGGAAAAGAGAAAGGGTTAAGCAAAATTTTAGAATTTAGACTTTTAATTTAAACTTTAAATTTCCATTAGGATTTACTAATTTCCATTTTTGCAAGATGTTCAAAATTTTGAATTCTCAATTTAATTATTTAGATGCAGTTGCTCAATTCTCGATTTGAGTTTAAAATTTAAATTTTAGTTTGGGATTTGAGTGTAATTTAAAAATTGGTTTAGAATTCATAATTCATTGTTTTATATTATTCCCATATCTTTTATTAACACCATTACTGTTTTTTGCTTTGGATATTTTTTTCTCATTGTATTTATGTAACAACACAAAGATTTCAAATAAATATTCAGAAGAATTTGAATGCCAGAAAAATACAAGAAAAGGTTTAAAAATTCCATATTTTTGAACTTTCGAAATTTAGGATGTTACACGTAGTCGTGTGTGTAATTATAGTCATAGTTATGTGTGCGGTTGTAGTCATAGTCGTGTGCGTGGTTGTAGTCAGTCATGTGAGTCTATTATGTTTAGCACATGGCCACATCTTCCAGTCGTGCGTAGTTCGGGTCGTAGTGGCACCATGTATGGGTTGTTCGTTCATGGCACAAGTCTAGGAGACCACTTAGGCCACGTTCTGTACATAGAGTTTTATAAATTCAGAAGTGCACGAGAGAAAATGCCGCCGTCTTACAGTAGAGACCTGGTGTTCATCGAGTTCACGTGTGTTCACAGCTCGGGTGTTTTTCAACATTTGGTATCAGAGCTGCGTTGACGGTCCAGGCGTAACTATGTCGTCGTCGTGGTCTCTAGCAGGTGGGCAATCAAAGACTCCTCCGTGGTGAGGCCAACCTCACTCACCGACACCTCCTCCGCATCGACTGCGGCACCGTGACGATGGTGGCTGTGAGATCATTGTCTAGCGCGTCTTCAGGGAGGCGTCGATCTCGGTGGTCTACCCCATGCTCACCCGAACAAATTACACCGTGTGAACATGCAAGCGTGAGGCCTTTGGGAGGCGATCGAGTCTGGCAACTGTGACTACTGTGATAACAGGCTAGCGCTATTTGCCGTTCTCCATGCTGTGCCACCCAACATGCTCTCGAACCTCGCTGTCAGGGACGCCACCAAGGATGACTAGGACACGGTCAAGATGATGCATGTCGACGTCGAGTGTGTCAGTGAGGAGAACACATAGAAGCTGCAGTGCGACCTCAATGAGATCGCGTTCAAGGATGGCAAGTCCGACAATGACTAACACCATGAGGATCACAAGTCTCTCCAACAACCTTCACGTCTTGTGGGACAACGTCACCGATGAGGAAGTGGTGAAGAAATTCCTGCAAGTCATCCCGGAACATCTCTCGCAGGTTGCCATCACCGATATGAGCGTGCTCAGCATCGAGAAGGTTACCAAGCATCTTCGCATGGTGGAGTAGCGGTACACGCTCGGCTCTAACACCAACACCGGTGGACGTGTCAATAATAGTGGCCGCCTGCATCTAACTGAGGATGAGTGGCAGGCCCGGCTGCAGAGGCACAAGAACGACAGGAACGGCGAAGGCAATCGCCGGTGCAGTAAAGGGCGTGGGCACGGATGCGGTACTGGGTCACGTGACGGTGGTGCAAATATGGCCAGCCAGGCCGGCGGCCTCAACACTCCCAGGGATCAATGCCGCAACTGTGGCAAGCAAGGTCACTAGGCCAAGGACTACCATAGCAAACCCAGGCGAGATCAGGCTCACCTGGCCAAAGGGGACGACAATGAGCCCACTTAACATATGGTTGGGGCACTCATCAACCACAAATCCTAATGTGACGATGGCCCGATCTTTCAAGAGGTACTGATAAGTCGATTGTGGAGAACTCGACATTGATGATCCAAAGGCTCTGAGGAAAACAGATCGAACGCCTCGCAATCACTACACCACTGCTTCGTTGGTTATCAACCGTGCCGAACACAGTTGACCTCGCCAAGAAGGCTATCTCCTACAAGCGAATCGAGAACACGAGCAAGAGAGTTTAAGATGCAATCTGAAATTGTATTGCGAATAAAGATTAAGTTCACAAATTGGGGTTCCTCAACCGAACATGCGGCGAAACTGCTAAGCAGAATAATATCTTAAGAAAAACCCGAGAAAAACTAAAGGGGTGCGACCTCCTTAAATAGGGAAGGGGGAAGCCGTACTTATCTAATGAAAAGGGATGTGGTGCTATTTACAGTTACTGTTCATGTGGCCATGGTACTGTTCATGTGAACAATACCGGCCCAAATAGCCTACGTTACAAGGCCCTCGGCCCACTTTGACTCGGACTGGAAAAGTGACATAAATTCTTTTGCAGTTTCAGATCTGCTCGGATGGATTTTGGAGGTGAAACTAGATCCATCTGAAAGTAGACTCCAAGAGCTTTCCAACGAGTACTCATGGGCCCTAGAAAGCCTTCTGGATCGAAAGTTATGGCCGTTTGAAGTTGGCTTGTCAAGCTGAATCTGAATTGATCTGGAGGCCGAATTGGATTCCAAAACCTATCCAACTTGGACCCTTGCTTCAATTGGTTCCAAAGTGATGTGGTGCTACAAATATATATATATATATATATATATATATATATATATATATATATTTTCATCATTATGTAGTATCATATTCTCATTTAAAATGTGTTGAAGTTGAAGAAACTAATTTATCTTTAGTTCAATCTTAATATTGGCCGCTATGGTCGTATGTGTTGGTGGCGTCGTCACATTAAATCCCCTCCGCCGCCACAACGATTATCTCCATTGCCACCACCTTGCACGCACGTCGAGGTGAACGAGGACATGGTCTTCGTCCAGCTTGGGAAGAGGGAACAACGTGACCACCGTCGATGGGTCCTGGACACAGGAGCCACCAACCACATGGCCAAGTCAAGGGCAGCCTTGTCCGAGCTCGACGCCAGCATCTGCGGCACGATGAAGTTCGGCGATGGCTCGTCCATGGAGATTGAGGGGCGCGGCACCATCCTCTTCTCCTGCAACTCGAGAGAGAATCGGGCACTCACCGGAGTGTACTTCATCCTGAAACTGATGGCCAACATGATCAGCCTCGGATAGCTCGATGAGACTGGGTGCAGGGTGGTGATCGACGATGGGGTCCTGCGGATCTTTGACCAACGACGACAGTTGCTGGCGAAGGTGAAGCACAATTTGAGCTACCTCTACGTCCTTGAGCTCGATGTCACTAGGTAGGTCTGCTTGTCTGCACGCAATTTAGAGTAGACTTGGTGCTAGTATGCTAGGTACGGACACCTCAACTTCCAGGTGCTCTGCAAGCTTGCATAGCGGGAGATGGTGCGGGGACTGCTGCCGATCAACCAGGTCGACCAAGTTTGCAATAGATGCCTGGTAGGGAAACATAAGCGCTCTCCTTTCCCACAACAGGCGAAGTACTGTGCCAAGGACACCCTCAACCTCGCCCACAGCGACATATGCAGACCAATCATGCCTGTCACCCCGAGCAGCAACAGCTTCTTCCTTCTGCTAGTCGATGACATGAGCCGCTTCATGTGGCTTACTCTGCTCAAGTGAAAGGACCAAGTGTCGACGGCAATCATGCGATTCCAGGCTAGCATCGAGGTGGAAAGTGGGAGCAAGCTTCGACTCTTGCGCATCGACTGCAGCGGCGAGTTCATGTCAGTGCAGTTTGGGGAATATGGCACGGACCTCGGCATTCAACGTCAACTCACAGCACCTTATTCCCCCCAGCAGGATAGAGTAGTGGTGTGCCGGAACTAAATGATCATCACCACTGCCCAGAGCATGATGAAGGCGAAGAACGTGCCCATGAGGTTTTGGGGAGAGGCGGTCACAACCATTATATTCATACTGAATCGATTGCCAACGCAGAGCCTGGACGGTCAGACTCGCTACGAGGCATGGCATGGTGAGTGCCCAACAGTGCATTTCCTCTGCATCTTTGGGTGTGTTGCGTATGCCAAGAGCACCAAGCCATACCTCAAGAAGATGGACGACTGTAGTGTCCTGATGGTCTTTCTTAGCTATGAACTAGGTGCCAAGGCCTATCGCCTCTTCAACCCGGTCGGAGAACGCGTGCACGTGTCACGCGATGTCGTGTTCGACGAGGACGCATAGTGGGATTGGATTGGAAATGGCAGAGATCAAGATGTAGGCGTGGAACTATTCACCGTGGAGTACGTGGTCACCAGGGAGCCAGTGCACGACATGAGTGTGAACTCCTCCGACCACGGTCGAACACCTTCACCGACAATGACTGAGGCTGGGGAGAACGAACCCCCAAGGCGATTGAGCACGTCATGCCAAGTACGGATGCTGATGAAGATGTTCCCCAGCGCTACCACACCTTTGATAATATCCTCGATCTGGCCATGCCATGAGGGTAGGCACTACACCAGCTCGACCACGACAAGCTTCATGTGGTGAGCACTGAGGAACCAAGTACGCTCGCTGAAGCAGAGCAAAGCGAGAACTGAAGGAAGGCGACGCAGGAGGAGATGGACTCAATTGATGACAATAAGACCTGGAGCCTTGTTGATCTCCCTGCAAGTCACCGTGCGATTGGTTTGAAGTGGGTGTACAAAGTGAAGCACGACGAGCGTGGAGTTATTGCGAAGCACAATGCTCGCCTCATCGCAAAGGGCTACGTCTAGCGACAGAGGGTGGACTTCAATGAGGTCTGCGTCCCTATTGCCCGTCTGGAGATGGTGCAGCTCCTACTCACCAGTCATGGGAAATTCACCATTTGGAGGTAAAGTCGGCATTCTTGAATGGTGATCTTCAAGTGGAGGTGTACATGTGAGACCATGTGGAGATCACCCCATGGTTGTGATGAGTAAATGACCTTTGAATTAGAATTTGTGTAGAGGTTGAGTTTGGTTTTTGAGGCTTTTGCAGAGGTTTGCTTTCTGGATGTCGTTCTCGTGGTCTACAACTTGGTGGTCGTAGGTGCTCTTACAACTTTGTGGTTGTAAGTGATCTTTCAATTGGGTAGTCGGCAATCGATCTTACGACTTGGTAGTCGGCAGTCATTTTTACAACTTGGTGGTCGGCAGTCATTTTTACGACTATGTAGTCGGCAGTCATTTTTATGACTTCGTAGTCGGCAGTCAATTTTATGACTTGTTGGTCGGCAGTCGTTTTTATGACTTAGAAGTCGGTAGTCGGTTTTACGACTTGGTGGTTAGTAGAGACTTTTACGACTTGGTGGTCGGTAGAGTTTTTTACGACTTGGTGGTCGACAGGTGCTCCTACGACTTGGTGGTCATAGCTTCTACTAGTCGATAGTCGTAGCCTTTGCTGGTCATGATCAATAGTCATAGCTCTGTCTAGCCGTGGTCGATGGTTGTAGCTTCTATTGGCCATGGTCGACGGTCATAGTGCTTTGCCTGTGTGATCGATGATCATGGCTATCGGTTGTGGTGGTCATAGGTTGTAGCGACCTGGTTTGGTGAGTCATAGCCATTATGAGTGATAGTCATAGCATTTGTATGCCTGTGCATTTGGTGGTCGCAACGTCTGCTACATGGTCTTAGTGACCTATGTGATGGTCATAGCAGTCTGCTGTGTGGTCGTAGGCTACTAGAAGGATCTCGTGGGCTATGAGTACCTCATTTCTTGTGCACCTGAGTACTCGTAAGACATATAAGACTAGTCATTCTGTTGAGTTTGTTCACTGGAATTATTGGTGTTTTGGTCAGGGTTGACCATGGTGTTTGTTACTTTGAGCACATGAGGTTATTGATTGGCTCTAGGATTAGAATCAATATTTTGGGTGCATACATTTTGTTTGTGCTAATGGATGATCTTTATGTATCGTGCAGTGCTATGTGATGGTTTGCTTGCTGGTGTTAGTTGTAGGACTTCTGAGCTAGGTCATGGTGAGGTGTAGGAGGACCGGGACTAGGCACAGGGAGGTGTTGAGGTCTAGAACAGTCTGGGAGACGCCAAAGATGATCGAGGCTAGTGAGCTGGTTGCAAGCCTCCCCAATGAGGAACCGGAGCAGGATCTACCGGAGGTGGAAATGACGGCCAACGGCGAGGTGGACCGGGACTAGGCTCAGGGAGGAGTCGAGGTCCAGACGGTTAAGGATACCGGGTGTCGTCATGCACGAAGAGAAGCGCGTGGTGCGCCAGGTGACTTGGGTCATTTGCAAGTGAGGACGGTTCGGCGGGATCCGGACGCGTGAGAGGCTTGACGACAAGTCATTGAGGTCACATGTAAGCTGTTTTGAGAAGTGTGCGTGAGTAAAACCCAGTATTAGGTGGGTTATCCTTGGTCTGGACTAATGGTAGGATCCATTAGGGTCTAGGGTTCATTGGTGAGCCTATAAAAAGGGGAGGGGAGGCAAGAGTTAGGGTTGAGAAGGTTGACCAAGCTTTGGTGGCTGCACCTCTCCCTCCCATGGGAGTTAGGTTAGAGAGTGAGTGTTGGTTCTAGGGTTAGAGCCTGGTCCTCCCGAGGGGAGTGACTGTGAAATTATTCATCTGAGCAATAGATCAATCTTCGTCTATGTGTTTTGTGTATCTCTTCTGTTTGATTTTGCTCAGCTAGATTTGGTTCTTCCTTTGCGTTCTCTGTTCTGTTCCTCTCTCTTCTTGATCTAGAGGTTTCTCTCTTCTTGATCTAGAGGTGTTCTTGGCTTGATCTTGTTGATGCTCTGAATCGCGGTGACAGGTGGGAATACAACCAAAGCCATCCTGGCTCTTTGACCCACAAGCGATTTTGATCAACGACGTCGGTTCTTGAACTCAGTTCTTGTGCGCTTGATCAAATCGCAAAAAGGTCTCAACTTGGTTAATAAGTTTTCAATTCAAGATTGGAACAACCTCATGAGACCTTAAGCAATTTGTGTACAAAGTTTCACGATCATTTGATCTTTTAATCAAAAGATATGTGGATATTAGATCTTGTGGTCGTGCGGTTGTACGTTGCTCTGTTCTTCCGATTCTGTATTGATCGCTTCTATTTTCGACCACAGTCAATTTTCATAGGATATCGCTTCATGTTTTGACCGTAGTCAAGACTTAGGTCGCATCGCGTCTGATTTCGACGGTGATCAGTTACGAGTGCTCGACGGTCTTCGACCATGTCTCTTGACTGCTCTGTTTTGAGATCATTTTCCTCTCTCTTGATCTTTTCTTGATCCAAGAGTTTTGATTGATTTCTCTGATGTAGCTACTTGCTGTGGTATGTGGGATTGGACACAAAGCCATCTTGGCTATTATCTCCTCACGAGCATGGTCAGTTCATCCATTTGATATCAAGTCCTTGTTCTTGTGCGCCTTTGATAAAATCTCAAAAAGGTCTCAACTGACATACTAAGTTTTCAATCGAAGATGTGATTTGTTTCTTGAGACCTTAAGTTACTTGTGTACAAATTTTCGTGGCCAGTTGATCTTTGAATCAAAAGATTTAATGTTTTCAGATCTGGTGGTCGTGCGCCTCTTTTGGTACTTATAGTCGTTTACAACCACATATGGTTTCTATCGCTCAATGGTCGTAGATCTCTCGGTCTTATTCTGATCTATTACGACCACATTCTGGTTTTTGACTGCATGTGTTTTCTATGCGTACATTGGTCATTGACTACGGTTGAGTCGACCACACATTGGTCTTCGACCATGTACTTTGCGATCACATCGGCCTTTAACAGCACTGGTTTCCAACCACTCATTGGTCCTGAACTACGCTAGTCTTACGACCTTACATTGGACATCGACAACGTTGGTATCGACCACATCGGTCTTCGACAACGTTGGTGTTCGACCACATTGGTTTCAACGACGTTGATTATGACCACGTTGGTTACGACCACGGTAGTTACGATCACGTTGATTTCAACCACGTTGGTTACGACCATATTGGTTTCGACCATGTTGGTTTTGACCACGTTGGTTACGACTACGTTGGTTTCGACCACGTTGGTTTTGACCACGTTGTCTGCTTCAACCATGTTGTCTACCTTTCGACCACGTTAGTTTTCTCTGCTGACTGACCATGTTCAGTTTGTTGTCCAACACTTTCCATCAAGTAATCATAATCAACCACGTTGTGTTTCCGCCAAGTGGTCGTAATCGACCATGTTGTGTTTCTGCTGAGTGATCATAATTTGACCACGTTGTGCTCTGATATGGTCGTATGGAGTTCTATGTTCCTCTGTTTTTCAAGTGGTCTTCACTTCTTGATCTTCATAGCTATGTAGCTATCGGAGTAAAGGATTTGTGAATAATTGGAGGAAAAATTTAAAGGCACCATTCACCCCCCCTCTGTTGCCTGTCTGGTCCTATAGTACATCGTACAGCCACCCAGCTTCATCGACAGCAGGCACAAGAACAAGGTGCTGCGTCTCCACAAGGCACTCTACGGTCTTTGCCAAGCACCGCACGCCTGGAACGCAAAGCTGGACGCCACTATGATATCACTAGGGTTTCATCGCAGTAGCTCCAAGCACAAAGTGTACAAGCGAGGTGAAGGCGGAAGCGGCTGATCATGGGCGTCTATGTCGACGACTTGATCATCACTAGTGGCAATACTAGCGGGATCCACGAGTTCAAGGGAGAAATGAAGAGCCTATTTTGGATGAGCAATTTGAGGGCGCTCAAGTACTACCTCGGCAACGTGGTGCACCAGACCCCAGATAGCATCAAACTGGGGCATTCTGTTTATGCGCTGAAGGTTCTGGAGAAGGTCAGGCTGGTAGACTGCAACCCCTGCCAAACTCCAATGGAGGAACGAATCAAGCTCAACCCCACTGGTTGATGCTACTCTCTACCAGAGTCTGGTCGGAAGCCTCCGGTACCTCGTCCACACCCGACCGGACTTGGCCTACTCAGTAGGTTATGTCAGCCGTTTCATGGAGACGCCACGCGAAGAGCACCTCATTGCTGTCAAGTACATACTGCGATATGTTGCAGGGACAAGAACATGGGGTGTCTTCTACGCAGCCGGAAAGAAGAAGTGCGCATGGCCATGTCTGCTGGGCTACAGCGACAGTGACATGGCCGGGGACGTTGATGACAGAAAGAGCATCTCGGATGTTATCTTCTTCCTCAAATATGGGCCCATCACCTGGCAATCTTAGAAGCAAAAAGTGGTGACTCAAATATACAATCTGACTCTAAAATATAAATTTCTAATTCTAAACAGACTCAGACCCGATACATACTCTGAAACAGATTCGGTAGGATTATTTCCAACCCTAATCATATTTGGACTTGCATAGAAGATTTGAGCCGTGGTCATAAGACTGCAGTAATTTAATATGCTTGGTGAGGGTCCATAACAGAGTAGCAATAAACATATTATAAATGGCTACAATGAATACATGAAATGATAACAGTTAAATATATCAATTTGTGATTAAGTTTAGGACAAGGTCATTACCGTGCTTTGGAACTTCCGTACGTAACAAATTAATAGCAGCTCCAGGGCCTCCTCCGTTTTGACCATGCAGCAGGAATCAAGAAAGTACACGGGCTGAAAAAGGACAACCACAGAACAAGGCAAGCAAGTTATTTCTCTGCCGTCCTTTTTAACTTTGACTTATAATTTTCTTCAAAAAAACAAGTATAACTGATTCTCTGTAGCCTTTTTAAAGCGGTTTATGAGAACAATTTTTTCAAAACGGTTTATCGGTATTCAGTTCATTCGCATAAGTGCTCGCTCTGGGGGCAAAAGTCATCAGCTTAAAATAAAAACAACCCTGAAATTAGTATGTCATCAATTTTCAATTCTTTGGCAAGAATGACATAGCAATTAGCAAACTGTAGCAATTTTTTATGATGTGCTTATCTAGTAGTAAAAATTAGTATGTAATCGATTTTCAGAAATCTTGAATTAAGGCACATGTAGAGGAACCTTCAGACTACTGGCCTCCCAAATAAAAAGAACGCTTTAAATTTGCTGTTAGTTAAAATACGATATTTTTATGGCTTGTGACAACAACCACACGAAGATAACAACCAATCTATGATATGCTTAACAACATTGCACATTATTTCAATCAACAGTCATACATACTACGGTACAACCATACACATCGTTGCCTATATGCCAAACGAGCCTCGTGGCACCCACATGGAGTATTGCTGAGGGGGCTGCCTCGGACGGAGCTGGCCGTCATTGTAGTGGCATGTACACATGCAGTTAGAGTTTGCACAGCAACATGTCAGATCGTACGAGCTTCCTATGTTGACAACCTCCTCATTGCCCCTCTCGCGTTGCATCTATTGGCGGAGGTCGTTGTTCTCCTCATTGAGAGTGTCGAGTCGCTCCTCCAACTCAAAGATTCGATCCCATAATGTATCCACGTAGTTGACAATGTACAGTTCATGAGGAGGGTCAATCCAGCGGGTGAAGTCGCATTTTGGCGAGAAAGGACGGTAAACAAAGAGGCTCTATAAGCAGTAACGAAAAATGTACTATTAGCAATCTGTACCCCGGAGTGTGGGCATCGGAAGATACATCGGCCACCATCGAAATGGCCTTCGATGACCTGCACGACCACGTACTCATTGTGTCTGCATTTTGGCCACACTGGTTGAGCACGCCTCCTAGGTATCAAGTGGTAGTTAGGGCCGAAGTCCTCCCTCCTTTCCAAGGGATGGTCTTCCCTTGGTGACCCCGCTCCGACTGGCCCCTCGGCGTCCGCCATGGTATGTATCTGCATGACGAAGAAGGTACTTCATCATTCGAATTATAGTGTTCTCTACTACTACCTTCATGGAACCGCACCCGTGCTCTTTATATAGAACGACAGAACTTAGTGCAATGGATTATTGCTGACAAAAGAGGTCAGCTTTACGCAGTGACATGACAAAACGGGGTAGCTTTGCGCAATGACATGACAAAAGAGACCAGCTTTGTGCAAAGACATGACATAAGAGTGCAGCTTTACGCAATGACATGACAAAACAGGGCAGCTTTGCTCAGTGAGATGACAAAAGATGTCAGTTTTGCGCAGTGACATGACAAGAGGCTAGCTTTGCGCAGAGACATGACATAAGAGTGCAGCTTTGCACAGTGATATGACAAAAGAGAGCAGCTTTGCTCAGTGAGATGACAAAAGGGGTCAGCTTCGTGCAGTGACATGACAACAGCGGGCAGCTTCGCGCAGAGACATGACATAAGAGTGTAGCTTTGTGTAGTGACATGACAAAAGAGGACAGCTTTGCTCAGTGAGATGACAAAAGATGTCAGCTTTGCGCAGTGACATGATAACAGCGGATAGCTTTGCGCAGATACATGACATAAGAGTGTAGCTTTACACAGTCACATGGCATGACGACGCAACCTTTTTCAGTGATATGGCAGCACAGCCTAGCTTTACTCAGTACCAGGACCACGCGCACCATCTTTACACGCATGAGTAGAGAGAAAACAGATCCTATAAATTGATGTGCATTCCATTTCGCAGGGAACACTGCACTTCCAAACCCCACACTACACCGCGCTTCCTTCACCGCACCGGGATGGACAAAAGCCAGAAGAAGCCATGGGACAAGATGGTGAAGCAATGGGAGGAGACCTGTGACCTAGCACGGTCAGCTGCTGCCCGCGATGAGAAAATAAGGGCTATTGTAGTCTGGGCAGAACAAGCCCAGCTTGCTATGAGGTCAGCTCCCCACAATGAGGGGCCCCGAAGCAACAACCCCTTTCCAAACGTTCCCACCGAATGTTCGCTGCAACTCGCACCTGAGGGGGAGACACCCCCATTGTTGGTGCGGGGACACGTGCAAGTTCTTCAAGTCTAAGCACCACATCAGCCTATGTATGTGTTACTTGGGTTGCACAAACTACTCCAGTGACTACCCCGAGCGCCGTCTAGACACCGCAACCTATCGGCAGCTGGTAAGGACTATGTGCACCATTTTCCCCTACCTTTTCTCCTTCACAGCATGCACTAACAATCTCTCCCCTGTATTTACAGTCCCAGAACCCCTATGTGCCTATCGCAAATGGATCGATCTTGAGATCCACCCTGAGGACCAATGGGCCCTCGACATCGAGGAGTGAAATGTCGCAAGGTCATCGGAGTTACAGGAGGAGGAGCGCCGCAAGAACGAGCAAACCCTACGTATACAACGCGAGACGAAAGCTCATCTCGAAGTGTGCACGCGTAGGGAGCGGGAGGCTCACGAGAGGGAGCGCGAGAGAAAGAGGGAATGACGGCTAAGGCAAAAGAGGCCGCCGAGGAGTTCAACGCCGAGCAGGCAAGGAAGGGAAAGGGGCCCCGGTCCACATAGTAGGTCGTACGAGTAGTTTGGTGGGTTAGTCGCACATGATGCTATATGTTATGCATGTAATAAAAAAGTATGCGGTATGTTACTCCCAACTGTATTATGAAGTTTATTTCTATTCTGATAAGCTTATTATCTCGTCTTTTCGCATTCAATGATTTACATAGCAAGTCATGTAACAATATTAACATGCCGGTTCTCTCCGTACACGAATTCTCAATAAAATAAAAATATCACCTGCCAACGTATGTACCGATCATTCTACGGTCAATCGTTCCTAAAAAAATTCCCAAAATTTTTTACGCATCTATAGCATATAATGAACATAAACTTTTATTATAACTCCATCATATTTTTTTCTCAGTTTAAAACTACAAAATTGACAAAACTTCAAAAATTCACGGGGGATTGAGTGCTGTCGCCCAATGGGGGCGCGATTGCACTGAAAGTTGCTTAATGGGGAGGGCGACTTGTTTCAGTTGCCCTAGGGTAGGGCGACAGAGATTCTGTCGGCCCCCGGTTGGGCGATTAGTTTCAGTCGCCCCCATTGGGCTACTGGAGCCTGTTTTGTAAAAAATTCCTCGTGGGTATATTTCTATAATTTCGAATAAAAAATAGATTATTCGTACAAAAATTTCGATGGAATAGTGCCTTGCCTCCGCGATCTTCACGCTGCACATGCAGCACCAAGTTCTTCACTGCTCTATGTTCTCTTGACGCATGTGCATTCTTTCCTGTTGGAGAGAAATAACACTAGGGGTCTGTTCTTTTCAACTTCTAAAAACAGCTTTTTGGCTTTTTTATAGTAACTAGCTTTTAAATGGAGTATCTTTTCAAGATAGAGTCTACTAGTTAATTATAATACACACTGTATTGACTTCATTTATACCAGCAAAAATTATATGTGAGTTTCTGTTACTCTGTAATCTCTCGCACGAACAACCCAAAAAGAACAGGCCCTAGATCGGTTTGGTATCTGCTTGCACGGCAGCACCTCCGCTGTATTCTATCCTCCCGACATGATGTCTTCTATTAGCTTACTCTAGAGGTAATTATCAAAATAATTGTATTACTTCTATGTCTGCTTTATGTTTATTGATAACAAGTATATGACTTATTCGTGAAACTTTTTATTCATATTTTGATGTTATTCTAAATTATCCCTAATCTTATATCATTATGTGGGACCATTATGGTTTATAGATTAGTACACATATTGATTGATGATCATGTTTCACGGATCATGGATATGAGATATCTAATAAATAATGTGAACACATGTTAGAGAACATGATGTTGGATTGACCCATCATGAGACACTGCAAGAATTATTATATTTTTAAGTGTCATTAGTTGGTCTCATACATAGTGTGTGTAAGATCCTTAGACCTAATATCGTCATTGTTTTCTACATGTGTAATAGTTTACTTAAGGGTTACCAAATACTACTCTGTGACTTGGTGGTAATAAAGGTAGCTTTTGAATTTACTATAAAACATGCGGAGGAATATGAGCGATCAAGATGGAATTTACCCATCCTATATAACAGAAGAGATATTTTGGGCCCCCTTAATGTGGTTGGATTAAGAAAGTGAATTGCCATGCCAAATATGGTTGAGGAGTCAATCACAACTGAGTAATTTACTATAGGTACGAGTGAAAAATCGAGTTATCATAGGATAGCATGCTTCTAGCCTTGAGTTTGATCTGGATCATAAGGCAAAGGGATCGGTATAGAAGCACTACTTAGGTTCGTTCAGTATGATTTTTTATGTATATTTAGGAGTCGTTATGTCCTACTAGGGACCACTACCGACTTATGGATCAGAAAGGAGTTTTCGGCCCATGGACAAATATACATGAACCTACAGGGTCACACACTTAATGAGCCAGAATGAGAGGTTTCGAGTGGGATTTGATCTCTGCTCGTATCGGATAAGGAGAGGTGTGGGGCTAAGGGAGGCCCTCTAAAACACACCCATCGAAACTCTAGCCGTCACCTATCATATCTCTTGCTGTGCACGCTGGTGCTAGCATGCCGACGTACGATGTTCCATCCCTGAACGTGTGAACTTTGGTAGAGGTGCTACTGTGACTGTGGTACTGATCAGGACCATCACAAGGAGGAGACGGTTGGCCGGAGGACAATCGACTACTGCCACTATACTAACGAGCTCTTTGTTGAATCAACTGCTTCAACTCTAATTCCGCTGCACTGCGTGTTTAGTGGTAATGATATATAATCTCTTACTCGCGTGGCTTTCTGATTTATGCAGTAGAAAATTTGTAATATATGCTAGTGTAGCCTACCTGTATTCAACACCACTGCCTAGTATGCATGATGCGCTTCACCTACGCTTGCGCTGATCGACGGATTCAACGATGACGTTTTTCTTTCCTAAATTTGATCTGATTTTTATTGTTGGATCATGTTTATGGCTACAAAATGCATTCCCGATCCCTCAAACCCTAGCACAAAAATTGTATCTCTCAGCCTCCGGGTTAGCACTTAAACCCCTCTATTTATAGTCTAAGGTCCAAACAGATTCTTATCCAATTCAAACAACTAAGTGACCCGAAACACATCATCCATATTTGATCACCATGCGCTCCAACTCGAGCACGACTATCTTCTTCAGCATTAATGGCCCTTTGTGCCATGACTTTACACCAAGCTATTTCTCAGTCCTCGCCGTAGATCACGATCGTCTCCGAGTTACCCCCCACATGCAAAGACCAAAACAACATCTTTCCCAGTCAAGTTTTTTTCAACTTGACCGATATGAGTCCACACACGTCACATGTCTCAAATAACATCGATAAGTAATATTGTCAATTATTCATCATCATAAATATTCTAGACCTAACCACATGATCTGAAAATGATATTTTGTTGTCTAGTAGTCATTTAGATTTTATTATAGGAAGAAGTCTATTTTACCCTGCAATTGCCATGAAAGTCTAAAATTTTACACTCAATTGCAAAACGTCCAACTTTCACCCCTCAAGGCCTCAACTATCAAAGTTGGTATGGTGTCATTCGTCATTTGGATCATGCTGGGCTTTCCGTCATGCGGATGACACCATCCTCTTCTCACATCACAATTTAGTCTAGGCCAAAAATTTGAAGACTCTGTTGAACGCTTTTGAAGTTGCGTCTGGCTGATGATCAATTTTCACAACACTGAACTATTCTTGTTTGGTGAGGCTGCTGGATCTCAAGATATGTACACAAATTTTTGGCTATGCTGTGGGGGTAACTGTCATTTTAGATATCCAGGCATTTCAATTCACTATAGAAAACTAAAATTTTGAGTGGGTTAGTGTTGAGGATAGATATGATAAGAAATTAAGCTGTTGGAAAGGAAAACATTTGTCTGAAGGTGCAAATAACCTCTTGACTCAATACCAATACCATCCCTGTTTCTAGTTGACGTGCTGTTTACATGTGGTATTGCTGACTAAAAATTAGCAAGTCATCTTCCTCCCTGTCTCCCTCTCTTCTTCCCTGCTCGCTCTCTTCTTTTCCTCTCATCTCTTTGGCCCTCTGCCCGCCGACTTGAGTCCACCAGCCCAACACTGCTGCGGTGCTACTACCTACCGTCGCACTGCTATTTGCCGCCCACTTTCCTCCCATCGTCTGCCATGACGTTGAATGGTGGAACAGCCACCATCTATGGCAGCGGCAAAGAGCAGGAGGCAAGTAAAGATAGAATAAGCTGGAGGAACTAAATGTCTTTGAATTAAGCGAGGAACGGGCTTGAGCAATAGATTTCTGGCTTCTTAATTTTGTCTCTTTTTAACTTTTTTTTTTGCCTTTTTTGCTTTTTTATTCTCTTTACTACTTTGTATTATCCATGATGATATAACCTTTTTTTAATTTTTTTTTTATATTTAATTATGTAAGCAAAAAACTAACAGTAGCTACAGAGCAAAATGTTAGGCTTGAACTCGTGACCTCAAGCACCACACCTGATTTTTCCTATCTGGTTTTAATGGTTGAAGGATCAATGCTAATTGGTTTTGTGCTTACGGTGAAAATTGGACTTTCCTGATTGTTGAAGGCAGAAAATGGACCTCTTCCCTTAGAATATGTCGCTTGAATGAATGACAGAAAGAAATTTTACCTTTGTCAAGCTTGTGAGCTCGTTCTTTTCATATTCTAAAAACTGTTTTTTTGGCTTGTGTCGCTTGTAATGACATGCCAGGTGAGAACAAGGCCGTTTTGTGACTGCGTATTCAGAGAAAGCTGGGAGGTCGAATATATCCCTTGCCTTTGCATATTCAGAGAAAGCTGGGAGGTCCATGGCCCGTGTCTTCTTTATAATAAAGCTGGGAGGTCCATGGCCCGTGTCTTCTCTTAGAATAAAGCCGTTTTGTTGAAGGCAGAAAATGGACCTCTTCCCTTAGAATATGTCGCTTGAATGAATGACAGAAAGAAAATTTACCTTTGTCAAGCTTGTGAGCTCGTTCTTTTCATATTCTAAAAACTGTTTTTTTGGCTTGTGTCGCTTGTAATGACATGCCAGGTGAGAACAAGGCCGTTTTGTGACTGCGTATTCAGAGAAAGCTGGGAGGTCGAATATATCCCTTGCCTTTGCATATTCAGAGAAAGCTGGGAGGTCCATGGCCCGTGTCTTCTTTATAATAAAGCTGGGAGGTCCATGCCCGTGTCTTCTTTATAATCGCCGTCACCCGCTCTCTCTGATGCGCGTATTCCCTTCTGTTGCCATGGCCCAGAGCCGTCGGAGCATCCCTTTCGTTCTAGACGGTGGCTCGGAGAATACGTAGCTCGCGGCCGCAACTCCTCTACTTCCTTGATTCCGGTGAGTCCCGTTCTTATTCTTCGCGTCTTTACATACTTCCAGACTGGCAGAACCGGCCGCCGTGGAGGACTTCACCCACGGCCCGATTGCGAGCACCACGGGCGTAGATAGCTTCATTGCAGCTCGTAGATTGTGACATACTGGGCTGAACACAACTTAAGCCCACGGAGCAACAACATTATAAGTTGTATTGGGTCTTCTCCCCCCAAAAGACTAGTCCAATGGGTGGAGGCTCCCTCACACTTATAAGTTGTGCTTTCTCCTCTCCCACAATCCATGTGGGACTATTCCTAACAATCTCCCCCTCACACATGGATTGAGCACTTCTGCAACCATGAGGTCGAAGGAGATGTTAGGCACCTGGGCTCTGATACCACTTGTTACATCCTGGGCCACAGGTCTAAATGGGCTGAACACAACTTAAGCCTACGGAGCAACGGAGCAACAACATTATAAGTGGTATTGGGTCTTCTCCCCCCAAAAGACTAGTCCAATGGGTGGATGCTCCCTCACACTTATAAGTTGTGCTTTCTTCTCTCCTACAATCCATGTGGGACTATTCCTAACAATTTGGTAGGATAGGCTCGGTTTTGTAGTCCTCGCCTTAGCCCGTGCTGTCACCGCTGTGATTTGTCGCGGCCAAGCTCAGCTCCAGTGACCTAGGTCCCCGAGCTTACCCTAGTAGCTTCGCCAGGGCCTCTTGTAATGATGTAGAGGCTCTATTTCACCTCTGCTTTGCCGTATCGTCTGAGCCGCCCTGCACGGCCTCGCCTGGTACTGGACTAGGTTTTGCTCCGCGTTTTATTGCTGCTATGCCAACGCCGCCGTTGGCCAGAGGAGTTCCGCCGCTCATCGCCGTTGCGCCACCGCCATAGTGCCCCTCTCCGGCTGCCGCCACTACCAATCAATGCGTCTTGAACCCAGGAACGCGTTTTGGCCCTTATCCGTGCTCGTCCGTCCCCGCCTCGCCGTCGGCAAGCTCAGAACGAGCTCCACTATGAGCTACCCTGTTCCGGTTCTGTTAGTCTCTCTGTCAGTGATAGACGGGCCCCATAGGGATTAAAGTTAGTTAAGTGGTTGCTATTTGCTTAGTATATACTATCAGTATGACATGGGACCTCTGTAATTAGGAAAATCAGATTATACCTTAATTAAGAAATGCACCACTGACATATGGGTCCTAGTGGATAGAGATAGGCTTGTGGACTTGGTCTATTTGAACCGTCGTTGACCAATGGCCCCCACACGTCAATCACAGAATGTTTTCTCTAAAAATAAATAGAAAAGAAAAGAACCCATGGACTCCACCTGTTAGGATTTTCCTCTCGGGCAAATTTTCGAAAGGTCATAACTTTGTTCATTTCAAATCTAAATGACGTAATTTTTGTTTCTAGATTTAAGATCTTTCAATCAGTACCAAAATAATAATTTTTAGAGTTTCATACATTTTTCACAAATATAGATCCCGACGTCCCAGACGCCATCGCTACTAAACAGGACATCGAGCCCTCCATATTTGAGTAAGACAAGTCCTTATGATGATCATGTCTCTCCTAGTTTTAAATGCAAAATATTTTGTTTGAAATTATATTACACATGCTTGACTTTATAGTCATGTCACATAAGGTATTAGATAGTCATGATTTTGTACTTTGATAAACTGCCTGATAATTGTGTGGTTCTATCCTTGGACACCATAAGGTTAAGTGGATTGGGTTTAGACATCGAGCATGTTATTTTTAGTTTCGGTTTATAATTTTTTGTTACAATTCATAGCTTTTGGACTATTCGTAAGAGTGAGTACAAAGTAATAGAAACTTGTGTGCTGGCTTGGCCGATATAAATGAAGCCGTTACATCGTATATTACAATCAACTTGTAGAATCTGTTTTAAAAAGATGCTCTGTTTGAAAGTTAGTTACTATAGAAAAATTGATGGGGCCGATATCATCAGGTTGGGTATATTTTCTTTTCAGAAGGGTTTGCCACACACCTTTTCTCGGTCTCCAACTTCCAAAGCCACTTGCAAAGTATACTAGACTTATGTTCATCATTTTCATGTCTGGAACCCCTAGACCCTCTTGGTTTCCAAATATCTGGCCAATTGACAAGGTGGTATTTTTTTTAACCCCCATTACCTTCTTGCCAAACAAGTCTAGCCGTAAAATAATCCAATCTTTTCAAGACCACTCTAGGAATTCGAAGAAAAGACAGCAAGTAAAAACGAGTGCTATTAACAGCAAGTAAACATCATTCACCAATATCAACCTCCCTCCACGTGATAGCAGCTTCCCTCGCCACCCACTCGGCTTTTCCTCAAATTTATCTTCAATGGATTTTCAGGAAATATTCTTCAGTCTCTTAGCATCTATAGGAACATGAGTGGGTGGCAATAATAAGGGTATTTTCATATTGGTTTTTCAGTAGCTTTTTATTTTTTAATAGTAACAGTTTATAGAGAAGTTGTATGAAGAGAAACACTTACGTGCGATTTTAGCTTATTTAAATGAAGTCACTACAGTATCTACTACAATCGACTAATAGACTTTGACTTGAAAAGACACTCTGTTTCAAAACTATGTACTGTAGAAAAGTTGTTTACTGTAGAAAAGAAACTTTTAGAAACCAATATAAACAGGGCCTAAGAGACAAGGTACTAATCTTACAAGTGAAGATTTCCCCGTACCTCTCCTTCTCTTCAGCTGTTCGTAGAGTTGCGAGGGCGTTCAGTTTGGTGATAGCTTATGGCTTTTTTTCACTATAGGTGGCTTATTTTTCATTGTAGCTGGTAGTGGCTTATTTGGCGTAATTAAATTTAAAGAATTTAAAAATAAAAAACAGGTTAGCCCATCACGAACAACATGAAGGAATACAAGAAAAAAGAAAAGACAAAAAAAACCCCAAAAAAGTCAAAAGTTAGAAAAGACAACATTACGGATAATGAATTAAAAGTCAGAAGCCAGAAGCTATCGTTGAAACGAGCAGCCGACAGGCAAGATACTAATCTTACGAGTGAAGATTTCCCTGTACCTCTGCTTGTTCTGTCAACTGTTCCTAGACCATAATAAATACCACTTTTATGGAAGATGATTTTGAGTCCAAACATTTGCTCAAACAAACAAAGAATATACTTAAAATCCTGGCACTATTACTATCATCTTCAATCAAAAATATTGTGCTGTCACCATGCCAAAGAATGGCTAGGCCTAAGGCTCGGCTCCAAATAGCTTCACTTTTTTTGCTTCTAAAATTCACCTTTTTTGATCCTTTTGTGGCTTTTCCTTTTTTTTCCTCCTTATTCTTTTGCTTTGTCCCAAAAGATCCAGCGGCATTTTCTAATTTTTCTAAATTACTTACTATTTTTTTTTTCGTATTTTTGACTCATAAAAACTTACAGCCGCTGCAATATATTTGTAGCCAAAATACACACCAACAAGCCCAAAAGCCCTGGCTTTAAGCCGTTTGGACGCCTTCTTTCCTGAGCTTTCTGAATTAAGCATGCTAACCCATTAGTAGGAATGTCAAAGAGCAATGAGAATAAAGGACCCCCTTTGATACAAGGGTAGGTCCTGATCTTTCGGTAAGGGATAACTAACAATTTGTGGAGGATGACTTTGACGATGATGGCTACCAACTGAACATGTTTGGAATGCTATGCAATCGCTAAACTACACTCCGAATGATTATTAACTGTGTCAAGAACACGACTGACCTAATCACGAAGATCGATTCCTGCAATGCAACCGTAGAACGAAGCAAGAATAAAGTAAAAGCAATCTGAATTACAAATAGGAATTAGAGCACTAAAAGTAGATGTGAGGTTCAGAAACACACTTCCGTAGGTCTAACTGACACTAGAGAAGGTGTGGATGTTGCACACGGGGGCTAACAATTAAAAACTAAACCTAAACTCTAAAAGTGGTGTCCCTGACCCTATTTGTGAGGCTAGGGATGTGGAGAGCACATGCATGAGGGAAGGGGAGCATTCCACTACAACTCCTCAGTTGGGCTTAAACTGACATAATACCCTGAGCCTAGGTTTAAAACTGATTCATAGATTGCAACACACTTAGGTAGAGTTTTGAGGTGGGACTAGAACCATTGGAAAGAGGATGCCATAAGCTTTCCAACAAGTCCTAGATCACCTCATTTGGACTTCGTATGCATCTTCTATACTCGTTTGAAGTCAGCACTTTCTCTAGAGGCCGAACTAGATTCTAGGATATATCCAGCTTTCGTTCTTAGTTGTCCTAGCCTCAAAGTGATGTGGTGATCTTCAATGTTAATCTTAAGCATATCCATGACTCCATGTGTCTCTCTTTGGTCCTTACCTATGTTCCTAAGCATAATCACATCACATGTCAACAACACAAGAGTTCTTTTCTTCTTGTTCTACCTCATTGGCCCAAGATGGCGAGCAAGATGGCGGATGATGTGCAGTATGGTCATCTTTCCTTTGGCGCTTAGTGGCCATAGCAGCAGCAAGGGTAGCAACTAGGGGTGGCCGCATCTCAAGTAGGTCAACTCGAGTCGCAAGCTCCTGAAGTGTGAGTTGGAGCCTATCAACCGCATCGAGTGTGCGATCAGTGTGTACTCAAACTTCTAGCTCAAAGTGTTGCTGTATCGCCTCCGTGCGAGGTGAGTGTGGTATTGTCATCTCACAAAAGTTATAGCTTTTTGTGGCAACGACAGAAAGAGGAGTCTTTTGGCCGACAATTTGAAATTAGGGTTTGGTATTCTAGATGGATTGAGGTGGGGATTTTTTTTGTTTGGATTTTTTGGGGAACAAAGATACGACTAGCAACTAGACAATGCTAAGACAGGCGTAAATTAAATCTAGCAAACCAAAACTAACAGATTGAAAGACACAAATGGGGTTTGGACAGCGAAAATTAACTCTTCTTGTAAGGCAATTTTCTGGCTATAGGTATAAAAATAAATCTAAAACTGGAATCTCACTGGGCAATCTGTGCTCTGATACCACTTGATACGAGGGTAGGTCCCGATCTTCCGGTGAGGGATAACTAACGATTTATGGAGGATGACTTTGACGATGTTGGCTACCAACCGAATGTGTCTGGGATACTAAGCAATCGCTAAACTACACTTCGAATCGTTATCAACCGTGCAAAGAACGCGGCTGACCTAATCACAAAAATCAATTCCTGCAGCGTAACCATAGAACAAAGTAAAAGCAATCTGAATTGCAAAGAGGAACTAAAGCACTAAAAATAGTTGTAAGGTTTAGAAACGCACTTTCGTAGGTCTAACCGATACTAGAGAAGATGTGGATGTTGCACACAGGGGCTAACAAGCAAACACTAAACCTAAACCCTAAAAGTAGTGCCCCCAGCCCTATTTGAGGGGCTAGAAACTTGGAGAGCACGTCCATGAGGGAGGGGATTCAGTTGGGCTCAAACTAATACAAGGTCTAAGGCTCAAGTTTGGAACTGATTCAAACTTATTTCATAGATTGTAATGCGCATTGTTGAAATTTTGATGTGGTATTAGAACCATTGGAAAGAGAACGTTATGAGCTTTTCAACAAGTTCTAATTCACCTCATTTGGACTCGATATACATCTTCTATGCTCATTTAAAGTCAGTACTGTCTCTGGAGGCTGAAGTGGAATCTAGAGCATTCTAGCTTTCATCGTTGGTTGTCTTGACCTCAAAGTGACGTGGTAACCTCTAATGTTTATCCGAAGCATGTTCGTGACTCCATGTGCCTCTCCTTAATCCTTGCCTATGTTCTTAAGCACAATCACATCATATGCTTCAGACATCAACCCATTTTTTCAAGTTGAATTAAACAGCCATAGGAACAAGCTCAGCTAATAATTGAATTGTTGTGCACGTGCCGTAGTCATAGGACAATACATAGTATATGTAGCAGCTAGAGGAGTGTCATGTGTCCAAAGAAATCATGTCCTCATCATCCTTGCCTTAAACCCCTTTTAATTGTGACATAAGGACCAACTTGGTCATTTACTTTTAACAGCCGCTCTACTTCCCATAGCAGCCTTCATTATCCAATCACACCACTGGTCATTAAAGCCCTTTTGTTGCATAATTTGATGAAGGAAAGGCCAATGAACCTTATCATATGCCTTTTCAAAATCAATCAACACCCCAGCTTTGTTACTCCTGAGAATTTCATGAATTGTCTGATACAAAATTAGAATACCATCCATAATAAAACGACCTTTAATAAAGGTTGTTTGGAAGGCATACCCAACACCACTCTTGTCAATCTAGTTGTTAGCACTCGTGCAATTATCTTCTGATATCGTTCTTTTCAGTTTATGATTTATAGCTTTCTCGAATAAATAAATAGCACAATTTTTTGTCACCTTCTCGAAGTAGCTTATTGGGCAGCCTTTTCGAAATGGCTTATCGGCATTCAATTCGTTAGCACAAACACTCACGCTAGAACCAAAATCCATTAATTGTAGCACAAAAGAACAAGGCTTATAACTACATTTGGCAAACAAATACATCAATGTTTCTGAATGGATGAGGCATCTTTACTACTAGGAAGCAAGTTAATTATCCCACGATTTAGTCTAGCAGGCACCAGATTTAATACAAATCAGGGCGCTGTGGGTGGGTTGCTACAAGACCATCAATGTAACTTCATCAGAGATTTTGGGCACGTTATAGACAACATGGTGAACCCTGCGACGAGGCAGGTGGGTTGCTCTGAAAAAAAAGTAGGTACCGGAACTATCTCATGGTGGAGACAGTGGAATGCCACTAAAATTCAAATTCTGGTGCTTATCTGTATCACATACGTATGCTCAGTGAGGTGGTTTTAGCTTCGGTCTCTGCAAATCACATACTAGGGGTCTGCATGTGTCTACCATCCAATCGAAAATAGAAAAGAAAGTACATGGCTAGTGAAACCGAGATCGCTGATAATTTATTCGTCATGCATGTGCTATTTTTGGATCATTTGTTCGTTTTGTTTTTTTAAGGATTTTGCAAAAAATTTCTTTTTTTTATAAATGCCTAACCCATCGGTGGCACAATTCCAAAAACCAAAATGGAAACACATTTCAAATTGGAAATTTGCTAAAAAGCAAACAAAACTTTGTTTTGGCAGAAACGTTTGCAAAAAGCACCTCCGTGTTTTCCGGATGTCACAAACCAGTATAAAATAATAGAAAACAGGATATTGCAGCAAATTTTACATTTGAGTCCTCTAAGAAAGCAAAATCTTCGCTCGAGTCCAAAAGTAGGGCTGAGCTGATTGCAACCTCACAGAATTATTGCAAAACAACCCTTGTTTAAGCTGGTGTGGAGGGGTTCCAGGAAAGTCAACGAATACGGTTGGCTGTAGCTCTGACCATGGGGAGTCAAGTTGCCAAGTGAATCTAATGAACTGGTAGTAAATTGTGCTATCTAAGAATATAGAGTTTTGAAGAATATAGGTGCGGCTCTGCATTTCATTTGAAGACAGTACAATTGTGTTATCTAAGAATATAGAGTTTTGAAGAATATAGGTGCGGCTCGGCATTTCATTTGAAGACAGTACAACTATGTTGGCTCTGGTGAAAAGCCAACGAATATGGCTTTTTTTGAAAAGCTAAATTCAGCAGGTATTAGCATAATATCATGCTCTAGTTAGCAGTGAAGCTAATGAACTGGTAATAAGTTGTGTTATCTAAGAATATAGAGTTGGATTGGTGCCCGGAAAATAATCAGGTCATATTAGAAAACTTAAACTGAGATAGCTAGAACTTCACAGCAAGAGGTAGTGGCCACCATTTCTTGTGCATGAACCCAATTAACTAGATTTTTAACTATTTTCCTAGCAGCCCAAACGAATTGTACCCAAATCTCGTTAAATGAGGCTTTCTCACTAAATGCATTGTTGCAAATAATGAAAAATAAAATAGAGATGAGAGACACGAATTTTTACATAAAAAATCTTTACGGTAAAAAACCACGGGCGCTTGAAAGCAAATCACTGTAATAAGTAGAGATTACAATAGAAAGTTTGCCCTTTCTGTAGCCTACTAGGGTACATATATAGGGTGAGGGAAATGAGTCCCACATGAAATGAAAACCAAATCAGAGTCGGTTACTACAGATTGACATCACGTCTGATACAACATAAGCATGGCCCTGGCACTTGTCATGCCACGTTTGGCATAAGGTGATGAAATGTCCTACACTGACATGGTACGAATTCGGATCAACTTCAGTAATCTCCACCTTGAACCGAATTCCCTCCTGTAGTCGAAATATGTGATAAACTCCTTTAATAAAATCAGCATGTTCACCTTTGTGCGCTGAATGTTCAAAGGACTAGTAAGTAATACCAATTAAATCTTAGCAAAGGTCAAACTTAGTGGCAGAAATTGGTTTTATCAACATATCAGCTAAATCTTAGCAAAGGTCAAACTTAGTGGCAGAAGTTGGCTTTAATATCACTTTGAGTAATGCCACTTTAAATGTAGTGATACCTGATATTAATATGCTTTGTTCCATCATGGAACATTTGATCTTTTGTAAAGCAGATAATACTTTGACAATTATAAAATATTGTAGTACAAGATGTACTTCTACCTCAGTAAATACATATCTTAGCCAAACAGCTTCTTTGTAAGCTTTAGAAATAGCCATATATTTAGCTTCTGTAGTAGACAAGGCAATGGTAGCTTGCAAACTTGCTTTCTAGCTAATGGCACACCCTCCAACAGTGAACACATAACCAATGAGAGATCTTCTTTTATCCAAATCTTTAGCAAAATCAGAATCCACATAGCCAACGAGTCCATCTCTAGTCTTCCCAAACTGTAAACAAGTATTAGATGTGCCCTGCAAATATCTAAAAATTCATTGAACTACTTTCCAATGCTCTTTTCCAGGATTAGCCATGTATCTACTAACCACACTTAATAATTATGATAAATCGGAGCGAGAACATACCATAGCATACATAAGCGAACCAATTGCACTCACATATAGAACTCTAGACATATACTCAACTTCATCATTTGATTGTGGACATAATGCTAAAGAAAGTCTAAAATGTGCAGGTAAGGGAGTACTCACTATGTGCAGGTAAGGGAGTACTCACTGGTTTCACCTTATGCATGTTGAAACAATGAAGAGCTTTATCAATATGCTCTTTTTGACTTAGATGTAATTTATCAAACTATCTATCTCTGATGATTTCTATGCCAAGAATCTTCGTTGTTGTACCAAGATCTTTTATATCAAAATCACTACTTAATTATGCCTTCAATTTTAAAATTGCAGCCTTGTCTTTTGCAGCAATCAATATATCAACAATATATAGGAGCAAATAAATAGCTAAACCATTAATAGTTTTTAAATAAACACAGCTATCATGATTAGATATTTTAAAATCCTGAGATATCATAAAGGAGTCAAATCACTTGTACCATTGTCTAGGTAACTGCTTCAAACCATAAAAAGATTTCTTCAATGTGCAAGCAAAATTCTCTTTTTTCAAAACAACAAAACATTTTGATTACTCCATATAAATGTCTTCTTCTAGTTTCCCATGTAAGAACATGGTTTTTACATCCAATTATTCAAGCTCACAATCATGCATAGCCACAATGTTGAGTAAAGTGCGAATAGAACTGTACTTCACAATAGAGGAAAAGACATGTGAAATCAAAACCTGAAATTTGGCTGTATCCTTTAGCGACTAGCCTTGCTTTGTACCTAACCTCTTCAGTTGGTAAACACCTTCCTTCTTTTTGAAGATCCATTTGCAGCGAATAGGTTTCTTCTCAATTGGCGACTTGACCTATTCCCAAGTGCCATTCTTATCAAGAGATTCCATCTCAGCATATACGGTGGCCATCTACCTTTCTGAATCACTAGAAGAGATTGACTCTGAATAAGATGAAGGTTTTATAGCACCTTCAATTTCTTCTGCCATATTTAAACACTAAGCCACAACATTGGCTACTTCAATCAATCTGTTAGGGGACTGAATGTTCCCCCTTTCTCTATCAGCTGCAATGGAACATTTTGTTGGTGGCGTAACAATAGGAATTTCTAGAATATTTTCCTTATGAACTTCTGGTGTAGATCCTGGATCAATAACATACTTCCACCTGCACACTTGATTGCTTGTTAACGGGAACAATAATAGATGGTTTATCATACAACATAGTAGATTCATCAATAGTAACAATTCTGCTAATAACCACCTTTCTAGTTTTAGGATTCCATAATTTATATCTTTCCACGTCAGTTTTATAACTAAGAAAAATACACTTAATTGCTCTAGACTTTAATTTACCATTGTTAATATAAGTATAAGCAGAACAGCCAAATATTCTTAACTTTAAATAATCTGCTAGAGAGCTAGATCATACCTCAATTGGTGTCTTCTTATCAATAGCCAATTTGGGTGACTGATTAGTGAAATAACAAGCAGTGGAAGTGGCTTCAACCCAATAACTCTTAGGTAATTTAGAATTTGATAACATGTAATGTGCTTTCTCCATGATGGTTCTATTCATGCGTTCAGTTACACTGTTTTGTTGAGGAGTGCTTGGGACAATCTAATATTTTACAATACCTTTTGATCTGCATAAAGCTTCAAATTCTCCAGAACAGAACTCCAAGCCATTGTCTACCATGCAGTTTCTTGATATACTTGTCAGTTTATCTGTCAATCATAATCTTCCAATCCTTGAATGTCTTAAATACATTAATTTGTGCTTGGCGAAATATGCCCAAACTCTTTTTGAGTAATCATCAATGATGGTCAACATGTAGCTTACATCTTTAATTGACAGAACGCAGGATTCTCCCCATAAATCAAAGTGAACATCATATAATATGCCTTTTGTAAAGTGAGTTGCAGCACTAAATTTCACCCTTTTTGCTTGCCGAAGACACAGTATTCACAAACTTCAACTTATCGATGTTTTAACTATCAAGAAATCCTCTTTTGCATAATTCCATCATTCTAGCTTCACTCATATGCCCTAGACGCATATGCCAAAGATTAGTAGTATCAGAATCGAATGATTTATTTGAGACAACAACAATATTACCTGAAATTATAGTGCCTCGCAGATAATATAAGTTGACAGCCTTCATATCACCCTTCATCATAACAAGAGAACCTTTGGTAATCTTCAGAATTTCACCTCTACCTGAATACGTGTACCATTTAGCATCAAGAGTACTCAATAAGATAAGATTTTTCTTCAAATTCGGAATATGATGAACATACAACAAAGTTCTGATAGTGCCATCAAACATCTTGATCTGGATAAAACTAATACCTGAAACGTTGCATGGTGTGTTATCTCTCATCAACACGGATCCACATGGTGTAGCTTCATAGGTAATGAACCAATTGCGGTTCAGGCTCATGGAAAGCACAACCTAAATCAAGAATCCACTCATCTTCGGTTTTGGAATCGCCGGCAAAAGCAACGAGAACATCTCCACCAGAAACTTTTTTGTGACAACAGTGGCTCTAGGTTCATCCTCTTGTTGATCCTTCTTGAAATTATTATTTATCTTCTCCTTGTTCTGCAACTTCCAGCATTCGGATATGCCATGACCGTTTTTCTTGCAATATTTGCGTGTTTTTCTATTCCTGAATTTAGATCTGCCTCTGTATCTACTTTTGTTTCTACCTCTTGAATCATCATTTGAACATTTCTCATATCACCTTCCGCAGACAGACAAACTTTTTGCACGCGTACTTGAACTTTCACCAGAAATCATAAGTTTCATCTTTTTTTTAACATATAGTGCTTCACAAACTTCACTAAGAGTAAAAGTATCTCGGCTATATAGAATAGTATCTCTAAAAGTAGAGTACAAACTAAGCAGAGAACATAGCAGAATAAGACTCAAATCTTCATCACTATATTTTACCTCCATAAACTCGAAGTCAGCAATAATTTCCTTAAAAGCTATCAGGTGGTTCAACAATAAGGCTTCCTTCGTCATCTTGTGGGAATAAATCTTTTGCTTTCAGATGTATCTTGTTGGTCAGATCCTTGATTACGCAAATTTGTTCTAGCTTCAGCTACAATGCAGCGACAGATATCTCATTCAAAACCTCCTGTAGAACACTATTTGATAGATAAAAATGAATCTCAAATAAACTCTTACGATCTTTACGTTGCTTCTTATTAGCAAACAATGTCATTAGCATATTGTGGATCTCTAAAAGTTCGTCATCTAAATCAAACTGTGATGAGACAGCTATCTTGATTTGCCATAGAGAAACTCTATGTTGCGATCAAACAGCGGAAGATTATATTTCAATGTAGCTATACGAAAGAAGTTCAAAATTAACTAATACAAATTTATATGTACCTAACAAAATCTCACTGTTGAAAAACTCCTCGTAAACTTTCGGATGTATAAAGCAATTTTAACCAAAATAAATTCACGCAAGACAAGCCGGCAGCACCCTCTTGTTGGACTTTGTGCCACTTTATTTAATACAGGTTTCGTTGGCTTGCTCTGGTGGCTGCTGTGCTGTGCCACCCTCTTGTTGAATTTTCTTCTCCCGACCGGGCCAGATTATTTCACCGAGTAGAAGCGCGACATGCCTTTCGATGAGATAACACGTCGGAAAGAATTTTCTTCTCCTGACCGGGCCAGATTATTTCAGCTTAATCTTCTGCTTCTGATTTATTTTTTTATAATTTCTAAATTTTATTTTTTTTCTAGCTTTTTGTTTTTTTAAGCTTTTTTATTGGTTCTTTTTCTATATTCATTTGCATTGTCTATAATAGGTCAACCTGTTTTTTCTATTTTTAATTTTTTTTAACTTTAATTATGCCTAATAAACCATCATCAAGTACAGTATAATTTTAATCAGGTACAATGCAATTTTAGCCATAAGCCCTTTTTTAGCCAAACTTAGTGGGCTGCAGATCCCAACTCGTCGACGCACTGAGCCGGTGATTATTTTATTTTTCCAATCGAATCTCCTAAAGCCAAATCTTTCGTGCTTTGATACCACTTGCTGCAAATAATACACAGAAAAATAAAAATGAGAGACACAAATTTTTACGTGAAAAACCCTTATAGAAAAAGCTAGAGACGCTCGAAGACAAATCACTGTAATGAAAAAGATTACAATGGAGCGCTTGTCCTTCCTGTGGACTACTGGGGTATATACATACAGCGTGGGAAACGAGTCCCACACGGAGAGGAAAATGAATTAAAGTCGGTTGCTACAGATTGACAACGTATTATACAACTTGCGTATGGCCCTACCACCTGTTACACCACGTCTGACATGAGGCAATGAAATGTTCTACACAAACACGGTACAAATTCAAATCATCTTCAACATGCACACACACATATATATATACTCTAATTAAATAACGCACATCGTGTCAATCCTAAAGAAGAAACCCAGATAGCCGAAAATAGACACCCTCACTCTCACCCCCAAGGTTAGGGGTGAAAACGGATCGGATAGTTTCCGACCGATCCGGATGAAAACGAATGTGAATTGTATCGGATCGGATTTTTTGGGATAATTCTCGGATCGAAAACGAATACAGATTTTTTTCAGAAATGGATACGAATATAGTAGGCCTGATATTCGGTGAATACGGATACGAATACGGATTTTTTTCAGAAACGGATACGAATACAGTAGGCCTGATATTCGGCGAATACGGATACGAATACAGATTATCCGGATAATACAAAAACAGATATCCGGGATTTCAGCTCAACATTGCCCAGCCCTAGCCAGCCTCTCTCATCTCCCCTGCCACCAGCCCACTAGCCCAACCAAGCCATAAGCCTCCATTACCATTAGGCATTAGAGCAACTCCAGCAGTAGCCCTCAAAACAGGGCCCCTACTTTTCATTTGAGGGCTCCCCCTACTTTTGAGGTCCTGCTGGTCGCACTCAGCAGAGCCCTCAAAACAGGCCCCTACTTCTCAACTCCTCTATTTCCTCACACACTATATGCATATGTATGGGACAAAAGCACAAGACACAATAAAATATTTATGATTTCACAATGAGGACAATATTTAAATATATGAATTCAAAACGAATATTCAAATTTAAATTCAAATTTGTTTCAATTTAAATTGAAAGCACAAAGTTCATCACATAACATTCAAATTTGTTCCGAATTCAAATATGAATTCAAATACGAATATTCAAATACGAATATTCAAATTTAAATTCAAATTTATTCAATTTAAATTGAAAGCACAAATATGAATTCAAATACGAATATTCAAATTTAAATTCAAATTTGTCCCGAATTTAAATTGAAAGCACAAAGTTCATCACATAACATTCAAATTTAAATTCAAATTTGTTCCGAATTCAAATACGAATTCAAATACGAATATTCAAATTTAAATTCAAATTTGTTCCAAATTTAAATTGAAAGCACAAAGTTCATCACATAACATTCAAATTTAAATTCAAATTTGTTCCGAATTCAAATACGAATATTCAAATTTAAATTCAAATTTGTTCCGAATTTAAATTGAAAGCACAAAGTTCATCACATAACATTCAAATTTAAATTCAAATTTGTTCTGAATTCAAATATGAATTCAAATACAAATTCAAATACGAATATTCAAATTTGTTCCGAATTTAAATTGAAAGCACAAATGTTCCACAAAAAATGTGGAAAGCTGAAAAATGAGAGCCGGAGTAGGGGCCCCTAGGAATGAGGGCTTGGAGGCCTCATTTGAGAGGCCTCCTATTTTTGAGAGCCAAGTAGGGGCCCTGCTGGAGCTCAGTTTTTTGTTTCTGGCTCTCAAATCTGAGTTTGAGGGCTCAAGTCCCTAGTCATATTAAATTACAAACACCACTAGCAAATATTTATGTTTATTAAAAAAATAAATTTAGTATTGCCGATAGATTAAAATTTGTACCGATTAAATTGATGTACTCCTGCTTAAATCATTTTGATGCAAATTTAAATACTTAATTAATTTATTAGTCACATGTAAATGGTAGAAATCCATTAAGAATTATTTAGGACTTTAAAAAATTTAACTGCCACTTGAAGATTTAAAATCTATATAATGGTATGACTATTGTGGATAAAAATACTTATGCTTGTTCAGATTTCATGAATGTTGTAACAAGATAAACTATTTATGTGTTTTCATTGATTTTGGATATATAGTTTAAGGTGTTTTTCATGTTTCGATAAATATTCGTGACCGTATTTGTTTCAATTCGTATTCGCTCCATATCTGTATTCGATATTATTCGTATTTGTATTTGTATCCAAGGTATCCGTATTTGTATCCGCATCCGAGAAAAAAATTATGAAAACAAATATGGTAGAGACATTATCCGTCCATATTGGATCCGTTTGCATCCCTACCCAAGGTTATTAGTCCGTCCTTAATTAGAATCTGCCTCCTGTGTCCTTGCCCGCCTTCGGAAAAACATTTGGGCGCGTTCGATGGGATTATAGGGAGTACATAGACTCATTGTAGTCTGGAAGTGTGTGTCTAGTTATCATCTAAATATTTTCTTCTAAATAATTATTTAAATTTATGATCTTTAGATTAAAGGTCCAATAGCTCTTGTTATTTTTTATTTTTTGGAGAGGAGAGAATTCGCATGAATCTTCGTGCACAAATTTGTGACTTGCACAGATATGTGTTCTCACGTAACCTTAATTAATATCAGTGCAGGGGAGCAATGGCTAGCTGGCTAGATCGGATAACGCAGCTGTACGATGTGTGGGCGATCCAGGTGTTGGTCCTTTTCAGCTTCGCTCTGCATGTTGCCCTCATCCTCTTCGCCGGGATCCGTCGGCGTAAGGCCATTGGTTTGTTGAGGTTCATCCTCTAGGGGGCGTACCAGTCGGTCGACTGGGTCGCAACATACGTCCTCGGCAACTTTGTCTCTCGAAGACGCCGCAGCAGCGCAGTCGTTGCGTTACGGCGTCGTTTCTCCTGATGCATCTCGGTCGCCCGGACAACGTCAGCGCCTACTCCCTCGAGGACAACAAGCTCTCGGGGCGCCAAGTGCTAGAAGTACTCTCGCAGTTCATCGGAGCCTTCTTTGTCCTATTCAAGCATATACCTATCGGCGGAGGCGGGACCTTGTTCCCAGCAGCCTCTATCATGTTCGCTATCGGTTTTGCCAAGTATTTGGAGAGGACATTCGCGCTATGGCGGGGCGACTTGGGCAGCATCCGGAGCTCAGGCGAGAAGCTGCCGTACGATGGAAACTTCAGTACTGGTCTGCGTGGAGGCCGGAAGTTGGATGATGAGCAGGCCCTGCTGGTTGCTCACCGAATGTTCCCTATCAGCAAGGGTGCTTTCGCTGATTATTCTGTCGTCAAGGACGATCCGCTTAAGCGTCCTGATGACAGACAATCATTCCCTCATGGGTGGAAGGACATGTGGAAGGTGGTCGAGATGGAGCTCTGCCTCATGTACGACATCCTCTACACCAAGGCAGCCATTGTCCACACCTGGGGTGGCTACATGCTCCGTTTCATCTCGCCGCCTCTCACCGCTATGGCGTTCTTGCTGTTTTGGTTCTACAGTAAAGACGGCCAGAGGAGGGTAGATGTCGTCATCACTTACATCTTGTTGACTGCCACCTTCCTCGTGGATCTAGGATGGCTGCTCGGAGCACTAGGGTCGACCTGGACATATGCATTCTTGAACGAGATGGCATCGACAAGGTGGTGTTGGCTTCGCCATAAACTTTTGTGCACTGGGAGATGGTATCGGCTCCGTCGTGTCGTCGTGTCTCTGGATCCGCACCGGCTCCTTGGCAAGGAGCCAGCTAGCTACAGAAAGTGGTCTGGCATCATCGGGCAGTACAACTTGCTGCACGAGTGCACACATGACACGCGCAGCCTGTTCCGCACACTGGCCAAGAAGATTGGATTGGAAGACAGTTGGAACGAATACCATTACTCGAGGGGCCTTGATATTTCCAAAGACATGTTCACTGTGAAAGATTCGATTGGAAGACTGTTGTTCGAATGGATACGGAAATTACTGAAGGAAGCGTACCCTGTGGAGGGGGAGCGTCCCGCGATGTTGGAGTTTGACGAGGCTGCACATAGGCGTAGGAGGTTAGACGAGGCTCTGGACTTTGCCCCTGAACTGGGAGAGGACATCCTTGTCTTGCACATCGCCACGGACGTTTTCCTCTGGTGCAGCGATCAAAATGCAGCACCGTCCACATGTGTGAAGGCGATCAACGCGCTGTCGAATTACATAATGTTCCTCGTCTCTGTACGCCCCGACATGGTACCAGGCCTCAAGCTGAGGCTGCTGAGCGGCCTGCACAAAACAACCCACGAGGCTTTGAAGCACATGTTGAGACGTTCTACAACAAGAGAGGAGGAGCTTGCCTGCATCCTGCGAAACAAGGAGCAGCAGCCCAGCACAAGGCCTAGCACTAACAGAAGTCTTCTTTACGACTCGAGTATTATTCTCTCGGATGGAGCTCGAATTGCCAACGTGCTCCTAGGACTGCTGAAAAATGAGCATCGGCCCACAGATGAGGCCTATGAGGAGGCTCTTAAGGAAACTGCTCGTATATTTAATATTAAAATTAAGAAGTTGCGTCGGCCCACAGATGAGGCCTATGACGAATATATACAGAATGAGCAGGAACTGCTGGAGGCCATCTTCCGTGGGTGGGTGCGTATGCTCATCTATGTGTCCGTCCGATGCAGCAGGGATTCCCACGCCAAGCAGCTGAGCCTCGGCGGTGAGCTCACAACCATCGTGTGGATCCTAGCAGAACACGCTAGCATATTTGAAATCGACGACGACGATGATTATTAGTCATATGAAAAATATCATATCTCTTCTTCTATTTTTCTGTTTGGATGCCTCCGTTCCGCCTGTACCCGCGTAACGCGTGTTCGCTCTCTACTTTGGGATTAGTTGTCCTGCTTGGATTTGTCCTCGTGTCAGGACAAGTTCTCTATATGAGGAGGCTATGGGTGTATGTTTTGTTCAAGCTTTTATTAAAAAAAACTAGTGAAAACTTGGAACAAAAACTACTCCAATGTATGCTACGTTGTGTCCCGTGTACTGATGTGTTGGCACATCTCGTGACAGCTGGGCATCACGAAAATTTTGTCACAGCTACATATTTCGACTTTCACGAAGGATTAAGCATTTTCGCGAAGGCTTTTGTGATGGCTTTAGGGTCTTCCGTAACGGTTTTGAGCTGCCATGAAAAATCTCGAGTCTAGCTAGTAGGGAATAGATTGATCTAACCTCGACTTCAATATAGATTCAAATCTTGAGTTCATATGTTATTTTTAAGTAACCTGTATACTTGTATATATAAACATGTTTTTGAATATGTAAGAAAAAAACAGAATTAAAACTTCAAGAAAAAATTATGGCATCCAAAAAAGATATACATTTAAATTTTGAATTAAAAATTAGCTAAGTAGACTGAGACTTGCATGGCTAGATTTATTATTTCCCTTGCCATTACTTGTTTCAATTTATATTTCCTATAAAGTTTATACTCTTTTTACAATTGCACCCCGTTTGGCTCCATATAATTGAATTTGATTCATTCAATTGGATTACAAATCCTATTTCACTAGAATTTAAATTTGATTCAGGCCAATACAAATGATAATTTTTATGTTTGAATGTTCGTTGGACTTGAAAATGTTCTTTGCAAAAGAAAGAAAGAAAAATCAACACAAGAACCTTCGATCCCTGTTTCACACACATTAATCAAGCAATCAAAGACACATATCGGTACACACCCTAATCAAGTAATCTCGTACAAACGGATCCATACCAATTGTCACCCAAGAGGTCAAACTTTGCAACTGCCGCCACGCTTGAACCCATCGCAGGCGAACCCCTCGATTCCTTGAGGGGACACCGCCGCCGGCTGGCGGAGGTAGGAGGCAGCACGGCGGCAAGTCGAGCGGCAGAGGGGAGCAACGCGAGAGTCGGGCATGAGCGTGAGTGCCTGAAGCAATACCTAGTTAGCCTTCGATTCCACGTGATTGACACGAGTGGGGTAAGGAATTGCTTCTAGTTGTATTTCGCCTCTCGTAATTGGCTCTAGGATTATTGATTCCGAGGAAGCTAGCCTATGACCAGATAGCTAGACATACGCCTGTACACCCAGTTTATCATGGCTCATGTCCTAGATCTGGCGCTAGTATCTATCGATTTTAGGAGTATACATACCTATATATTCAGTGAAAAAACATGTGCCATGCTCTGTGAAGCCCTGGTGCCTCCGATAATTTCCATATATGTATAGGGTACGCGTATAAGTGTGTGTGGATAGTGTGAGTGTGGTGTTTATTAAATGTGTGCGCTTGTCTTACTATCAAAAAAGATTTGTGGATTCCAACTCCAGTGGCAGCCAAACAACCCCATTCATGGAATCAAATTCAAATTCCATGGTTCGATAGCTAATTACTAGGAGCCAAACATGGTGAGAGTTTTCATGCGCAATGTTTTTGCTAACTTTGGATAAACCATTTCTCCATGTGTCCACACCAATCTGCGCAGTTGCAAGAGAATTGCACTATACGAAGAAGCTTTTGCTATTGGTGCTTGAGGGCTTGGAAGCGTTGGCCTAGCTGGCTGAAGCAGTACTGACTAGAAGTTCCCGGGCGCTTCGCCACGCCATCAAACCCGTCGATCATGGAAGCGATCTATAGATGACATCGAATGGTCGTAGGGAGCACTGCTTATGCACAGGAATTCCATTAGAGTCACTTCGCAACCTGCAAGTGATTCTAGGCGTTATTCGCCACTTTAATTAAGTATAAGAGCGAAGGAAGCCATGACCAGGCACGTATAATAGCAGTTTATTATTGTTTAATAGTATGTCATAGTTACATAACTTTAAATACAGATTACCAGAAGCTATTGATAGTAAAGTCTCAGTGTAAAACTCAAATTACAACCAGTTAAATATACAATACAAAAAATAATCAAGCGCGTTGTTTACAAAATTAACAGAATAGCAGACCACCTAATTACAGAACTAAATGACCACAACACTGAAACACTAAGTGACCACAACACTAAAACAGACTACCCCAATTCAGTAACAAAAAAGGACAACGATGGTTGCAATAATAGCTTGTTTCCTTCCAAAATTGCGATTTTTCATAACGCTTGATATAGCCAATTTTTGAGGCAGCTTCACGCACCATGGCTGCGTAGAGCCAAACACAGAAGGGAAAACCAATAAAAAAAGGCTTAATAAAGTAGGAAGATGGGATGCCAGGGGCAATCACATGGAAATTTTCAACATTCAAATAAGCATAGTGACAGAGCCACTTTTTATAACAATGAGTTAGGGAGCTGTCTCCAAATCCAATGTACATAAAGGATATTGAAGAAGGGTTCATCAGGATTGGAAGATGCAATGTTCCGTCACAATTCCTGGGGAAATAACTATTCATATCTTCAACATGGTCCATAAAGCCCTGAAAACACGATAATGACCATTCATGCAATCCATCTGCTAGTCACAAGCTTAAGTCTGCTAATGCTAACTGAAAGAACAGTAGCAATGCCTAAAATATATCATTGACCAGCAGAGTATTACATCCGCTGCCCAAGTTCCATGTGTTTCTAGACCAAACAGCACATTCCAGGGATATTTATGTTTATGTGGAAAAGAATACATTTTTCCCCCAAGAATCAACAAATTTCCATGGTGGTGAAGCTCCAATCTTGCAAAGTTATGTTCCCACTTCCATCGACCTTGTTATCCTATCCAAATGAATGTTTGTATTTGCATAATTTCACCAATTTTCATTTTCTTTTAATTAAAACCGACAATATTGGTACCATTGATTATCTAGTGCTAGAAGGTGCCATATTATAACATTTGGGCACAAGAGAATCATGTTAATGATTAATGGGCCTATAAAATATTGTTATTCCATAATTCTGCAGTACTTTGTGACATGTCTAGCAACAAGTTTATCCTAACAAAATGAAGAATAGCAGAATACTTCCAAATTCATGGAAATCAATTAGATACTGAAGAGAAACAGCTAGGTGAATGAAGAAATTCATAATTAACAATTCATATTAGATATGTATAAGGAGCAAATGGTTAATCTGTGCTAATTGGTAATGCCAATCTTTTAATGAAGAATTTTACATGTGCTACCCATTTCGGATAGGACAAATCTTGCTGCCTCAACAATCGATAATTCAGAGGTTGCCAAGCTCTGTATGAGCTCAATCTTCAGTGGTATTGACATTACGATTTTTTTTCATCTTGCAATTGATCACATGGCCTAGCTTCCACATTTTGTTACACACCTTGGTAGATCTTGTACTAATGCTGCTTGACCTACAAAGCACCCTCCCATTAGAACAAAGATTGCATTGTTCTAACACAAGCATGTAAGGCACAGTAAACAATTTTTACGTAATGAAACTAAACAGGGAAGACCATTATATCCCGGAAGATCTACAAGAAAGCTCCTCAATAGCATGCCAACACCAATCTGCAGAAAAAAGATCACTACCATACATAAATAACTAAATAGGCACAGAGCTCATGGGGGATTGGAGGAGCGCACGGCGGCGGAGGGACAGCTCACGCAGCAGCATGCGACAAGAGGCTAAGGCCGCTGGTTCGCTTGGGTTTTGGGAGAGTGGGGAGCGCTGGTTAAGGCCACAGATGAGTAAGCCTATCAAATTAGGAGCTGCTACAAGTCATCAGCCATAGCTATAGCGGAAAAGAAGCCATCTATTGGTTAGGCGTCCGTGCACCACGGCACAAGCAGTAACCTTTGGGCTTTTACATCCCAAACCCCCCCTCATGGTGTAAATATTATTTGTTTCTCGTCCACAACTTTAAGACATCAGGGGATCAGCGAGGTCAATCTCTACAAATATACGTCATTGTAGGACATGTACAGTTTATCTTCGGATTTTCCAAACTTTAGGCATTCATATATGTAAAAGTATATAATTTAATTACAGAAAACTAGTGTTATTGGATTCATCTTGCAAAATATTTTATCATATAATTTTTTATTATTTTTGCTAATACATAATTGTAGAAAGTCTTACACTGGAGTCTTCAAAAGCCAAAAAAAAACGATTTATATTTTTGGACGGAGCGAGTAATACATTAACTGTATGGGCCTCCCGTTTGGTTTTTGTATAGAAAAACTACTATCAAATTTGCATTGTTATAAGTTGGATACACCATAACTGATGGTGTAGATTTTTTCTATTTTTTTCTCTTTGTTTATTATGGTAGTTTATAGTCCTTGAGAGCGAATTGCTTCTTAGAACATGGTTTTACAAGGTTCCAAAAGAATATGTCATTCAAGTCTTTTTAAGTTCAGAATTAAAAACGATATTGTGTTTTTTGTGTTTTATAAAGTGATTTGCCCTGTCCGCTGTTGTTTGCTTTGTTATCCTTGGATTTGTTTAATTCTTTCATCAGCTGCGCTGAAAAGGGTTTGCTACCTGTGTTGGCATGCATCAGGATCTGAAAGTTGCATGTACCTACTAGGTGTGCTCACATGGTCTGGCTGGCAACCCGCACGTTAACCAACAATCAAATGCATGCATAGGTTATACGAGCAGCCCTGGTTCTGCGCCTTTTTGTTCATGGGCCTGTTTGGTAGAGTGGGTGGCCCTGGCCTGATCGCTTTTACAGGGACAACGATGAGGACATCCATACGATGATACTGGCAAGTTATCAATCTTCAGTTGTTTTATGTGATTGTCTTTGTTGGAATCATGGTGTCCACTGTCCAGCGAGAGATGGGGGAGGAAGCGCGCTGCAACAAGGACGTGTGAGGCGAGCGAGGAAGAGACACAAACCGATGCGAACCCATGCTGAACAGTGCAGGCGGCGCGTTCCAACACTTCACACCGTTGCGGGAGTGTGGGCTGCGGGCCAAGCGGCACACCGTGAGCAGGAAGGAAAAAGGCGGAGATTTTGGCCTTTCTATAATAACTAACTTTTAAATAGAATATTTTTATAAGATAAGTTTATAAGTTAATTATAGTATATATTGTACCAACTTCATTTATATCGGATAAAATCGCACGTCAGTTTCTGTTACTCCGTATTCTCTCTTATGAACAGTATAAAATTACAAACCACAGCTAAAAGCCAAAAAAAATAGGCCCATAGGGCAAATGGAGGCCGAAAGTTTCTAAAACATGTGGTTGTTTTGTGGGTCAAGTTTGGATCACGTTTTGAGGGCGTGTTCCTATGTTTGGGCCGAGCCCACTTGGACTGGTTTGTATCTTGTTTGGGCCGTGCATATGCATGTAGGGATGGATGCATGCATGTGTGTGGGCTTAGCCTATGTGTGTGTGTTACATGTGTGCGCAACACTGTACATCGTGCGTGCACTGTGTTTTGTGTGCATGTAGAGTCCGTGTTGGACTCGTGTTGAGTCGGGTAAGGCTAACGGGTGGCTGGCCAATAAATACCCAAACCTTGTATTATTTTTGGAACAATGATCATTTTCGGATATCGATCAAATTGATCAATATAGTGTTTTGAGAGTTTTTTTTATCTATGGGGTGTTTTGAGAGTTTTTGTTCTAGAACATTAGACTTCTCTATTTTTATTGTTCTGGCTGATTCCTCGAGAATTGCTTGGATTAATCGGTTGTAATCAAATAATTCATGCACTGCTGTAACATCCTGAAAATTTGAAGCTGGGAATTGTGTAGCCTTGAATTGTTTTGAAATATATTTTGTCGGTATTTGGAAATTTTGTGGATTTTCTTTGGATTATGGTTGAGGTTCCAATGATTGAAAGTAAATTATGAAAAATAGAACTAATGGAAAATCATGAAAGAAAAGGGAAAATAATAAAAAGAAATTGGGGCAGCTCTCGTCCAGGCCTAGCCGGCCCAGGAAGGCCCATTCGTTTCCCCCTCTCCCCTTTGCTTCGGCGAAGGCCGAAGCCACCCTTGCCACCGTAGCCCACTTCACCACAAAGAAGCGCCTATACGATCGCACCGCCTCCGACTGGTGGTCGGCGTGCCTCGCGCGCCACCGGACCCATCCCTCCTACTCCCTATGACCGCGCGCGTCACTGCCAACTGCCCGACAGCCTCACCCTGTCGCATCGCTCTGCCGCTGCGACCGACCCCTTTGACCGTGCCATCACGTCACCCTACGTCACCACGAGCGTCGCTCCCACCGCCACCTGCTCGTTCGACCACCGCCGTCAGCTACAATGCGCTCTTGCTCCCTTCACTTCGGCGTCCATGCCCTGCGCGCCCGTCGCCCGTCGTCCACACCCTGACCCGAGGTCGAATCCCGAGCACTGTAGCAGCTCCACCACCACGCCACTGAGACGACTGCCCAGCTACCCTCCATGCTACCACCACTTTTCCCCAGCTATAAAAGCCTCGTCCGGGCTGCCGATCACACTGCACCTCTCCACTGAGCCTCCCACTTCAACGAATCGGCCTCTCGAGCACCACATTCCGCCGCCGGTCTCTTCTTCCCCAAGTCCGGCCAAGGAAGCAATCGGCCGGTTAACGCCGCCAGAGCTCGATTCCTTTCCACCGAGGTACCCCCGGAGTATCATGATGCTGTCCCTATCCTTGGCCAGACCTTTCGTCGCTTGAGCTACGCCCGCACTGAGCGTCCCCCTTCGACTGCCGCCGTTGCACGACGCTAGCTCATCCCAGCCATCCCCGAGCCAAGCCGACCACCGAGGTAAACTCCCCAGCTCACCTAGATGGTACCCTCTCAATTAATTGAACTCGGGAGCCGTAAGTCGCCGTGGCCGTTTGCACTCTGTTCCGGCGCCGCCCCCAACGTGGTCGAAGCACCCTTCGACCACTCACAACCCGATCGAAGCACCCTCCAACAACTCACAACGTGGTCGAAGCCCCCTCCGACCACTCACAACCATGTCGAAGCACCCTCTGACCACTCACAACGTGGTTGAAGCCCCCTCCGACCATTCACTACCCGGTCAAAGCACCCTTCGACCACTCTCCGACCACTTACAACATGGTCGAAGCACCTTTTCGACCACGTTCACATCCTCACAGCATGGTCGTAGTGTCTTCCAACCACGTTCACCCCCTTCACACCGTGGTCGAAATACCTTCCAACCATGTCCATGACCACTCAAAGTCGTTTACGACCACTCTGTGTCGTTTACAACCGCTCAGACTCACTTACGACCACTCCATAGTTTTTTACGATCGCTCTGTGTTATTTACAACCGCTCTGTGCCATTTACGACCACTCTGTACAGTTTACAACTGCTCAGACTTGTTTACGATCACACGGTCGAACTATATATCGACCATGTAGTCAAAGCTATGACCACGCAGTCAAAGTTATGACCACGCGGTTGAACTCACGACCACGTAGTCGCTCACGACCACGCAGTCGAACTCACGACCACGTAGCCGTTTACGACCACGCGGTCAAACTTCCGACCATGCGGTCGAACTCCCGACCACGTAGTCACTCACGACCACGCGGCCGAACTTAAGACCATGCAGTCGAACTCATGACCATGCGGTCGGATTTACGACCACGTAATCATTACCGACCGCAAAGTCATTACTGACCACGTAGTTGCTACCGACCGCAAAGTCGTTACCGACCACGTAGTTGTTACCGACCACAAGTTCCCAAATTTATTAAAACAGAGAACTTCAAATGATCATAACTAATTCATTTTAACTCCAAATTGAGTGAAACAAATTTCTAAATTCATCTAAAATCAAAATCTAACTAATGGAAATGAGATCATGAATTGTTGAGTTCATTTGAATTTTCTTATGAGGGTTTGTTTGATTTGTTAATTTTCATCCAAATTTTCGCGCACGTAAAAATAGCATACGAGGCTGAACAGGAGGAAGCTGAGGCTGAAGCAGCTCTAGTCGATCAAGACCAAGTTCACAGTGACCAAGGCGAGTCAATACTTTGATCATATTGAACCTACATTTTCTACAAATTACTTTTGTTTAAATTATCAAATTGCATGCTATTATTTTATATACAAATATCTGTTGATTTGAGATTCTAGTTATATGCCCATTGTGTAACTTGACTAGTATTATATCTCTTTTGAAATAATTGAATATGTGAGCCTTGTCATCCTAGCAAAATTTATAATGGTAACTGTTGTGGTTACAGACCAAACAGAGAGAGAGATGGTAGTGGAGAGTGTGAAGAGTGGAGTGAGTGTTCTGCCCCCCTCTCTCCATACCTTGGGTATATATATTCATATGGGAAATGCTTTTACAATTGTGCCCTTACAACTGTATATCCCCCTTAGGGGTATTTAGGTCATTACAGTGTTCCATTCCGCCTTTGTATCCTTCTAACAGCTGCCGGGTTTAGGTGGGGCCACCCCTACAACAGAGCCTCTCATGGTGAAGGGCTTCACGGGCCGAAGCCATGTTGCCGAGTCCTTTGGCTACCTCGTCCTGCGGCTGTGAACTTCTGCCTTCGCGGGATATGGGCTAGGCGGCGGGCCGGCGCCGTGTCGAGGTATAGGCGCGCGCGCCGTCCCTCACCCTCCGAGCGGGTGGCGGCGGCTGGCGCCTAAGTCGGTAGAGGCGCGCGCTCCGCCCCTCACCCTCGAGCGGGTGGCGCGGGCGGCGCCAGGTCGAGTATAGCGCGCGCGCCGTCCCTCACCCTCGAGCGGGTGGCGCGGCGGCGCCTGAAGTCGGCGAGAGCGCGCGCGCTCCGTCCCTCACCCTCGAGCGGGCGGCGTGAGCCGGCGCTAAGCCGGCGAGGCGCACGCGCTCCGTCCCTCACCCTCCGAGCGGGTGGCGCTGCCGGCGCCTAAGTCGGCGGAAGCGCGCGCGCTCCGTCCCTCACCCTCGAGCGGGTGGCGCTGGCCGGCGCCTAAGTCGAATGGGCGCGCGCGCTCCGTCCCTCATCGTCCGAGCGGGTGGCGTGGCCGGGCGCCTAAGTCGGCAGAGGCGCGCGCGCCCGTCCCTACCCTCAACGGGTGGCGCGAAGCCGCGCCAGGTCGAGTATGGCGCGCGCTCCGTCCCTCACCCTCGAGCGGGTGGCGGCGGCGGCGCCTAAGTCGGCGTGAGGCGCGCGCGCTCGCCCTCACCCTCGAGCGGGTGGCGGTGAAGCTGGCGCCTAAGTCGAAGTAGCAGAGGCGCGCGCTCCGTCCCTCACCCTCCGAATGGGTGGCAGCGAAGCTGGCGCCTAAGTCGGAGTAGGCGCGCGCGCTCCGTCCCTCATCCTCCGAACGGGTGGCGCCGGCCGCGCTGTGTGTGTGTTAGTGCGCTTTTAATAGCGGCAATTGTGCCGACGCGACTTGTCAAGGGGGTTGGCGATCGCATGGCGTGCGATTGTCCTCCACAGGGTGGGGCACGCGCGGCGTCGCGATTAGCGCGTCGTGGGATGTGGCGTCGTGTACCACGGTCGCATTACATTGGAAGGTGACCCGGTGACATCCCGTGCAAGCCTCCGTCGATTGGTATGCCGCGAACCGCGCGCCTTCATGCTTGGCGCTCCTCGCCGTGAGTGAAATTTAGGTATAAATGGGCCGGTGCCTTTGGGACCGCTTTCGGGCGTCTGTTGTTATGCGTCCTGCACCTGTTCATGGTTAGCTTCCCACCTGTAGGGCAAACTTTTGTTCATGTGCGTTTGATGATTGCGTCGGCTGACGCTAAGGTCAGCGGCGCAGGTGAACAAAAGTATGTCCTATCTGTGGGAATATGTCACGGCATAATACAAAAATGGCAGGGCCCGACCTGCTCTCGTATACAGAAATGAAGACCTTCGCACGGTCCGATTGTGCGAACGAGGACATGTCGATGTGGTGACTTCATTTCGTATACGATAGCGTGTCTGGGCTCGCCGCAGTTAACTTTGTGCGCCGCACTTGTTGCCCCCGCGCAGTATTCCGCGGTGGCATGCAAGGTTTGCCTTATTCTTCCTAACGCACCATCTGACGCTGGCGCTTTTTTAGGGGCCTATCCGCACCGCTTGGGAGGAACGCTGGTGCGCTGTAGGTGGCCTGTTAAGGAAGACCGAGGCAGGCCTTGCGGGATGCGAAGTTGTTCGCGTAGACTTTTTGTCATCGGGACGGCTGCCGGATCCTTTTCCCCCGGAGGCAGGGACGACGCCGAAGTTGCCATCCCGTCGAGGTCAAGGCGCGCTCTCACGCCCTGCCAAGAGACGGGTTGCCGCGTGGGTGGTGCACGTGGCATCTTGCCATTGGTATAGGACGAGGTGGCAGGGGTTACGTGACCGCGGCCGCCTGCATTGACTGCCCCTAGTTGAGCGGTTGCGGGGAATCGCGCGGGCGTGCTGCGCCTCGGTGGGTCCGCACACGGACCATTGCGACGCCGGGGTAACCAGGCGAGGTGGCTTAAGACAACCACGTTGGCGCCTCGTCGTGCTTCGCGGCGCTCTTTTAGCTTGCATCACTATTTACGCCCCATCTTGATCCTCCACCGCCGTAGTTCCCTCTGCGCCGTGAGCGGTGATGGCGTCCGCGACAATCTGGCGCAGCGGCGAGCGTGACGGTGCTCGCCGGCGGCCAACACGCTGGAGGTGAAGTACTCGCTCGCGAGCGGGATCAGCGATGGCGAGCAGCGATGGTGGCGGCGAAAAGGGGGCTCGCTTCGGCGTCTTTGGTCGCCGCTTGTGACCGAGAAGACGATCGAAGAAATTGCTGCCGCGGGAAAGCCGTCCGACCGGCGGCGGTGCGATTGCCTTCCCGACGAGATGGAGCCGCATCTCGGGCGTCGGGCGGTTGTCTTCGTAGCCTTTTGGGCGCTGGCTCCGCATCCGGCGGCTGCACTTGTGGGTGGCGTGTTGCGACGTTTGGGCTGGAGCCGCCAGCGACTCGACCATACAGTGCGCGCTTGCGTGTATAGCTGGGCCTTGCGCTCGGGCGTCTGGCCCGCGCCTCGCTGGCGCACTGCATGGCGCGCCCAACCCAAGGATCGGAAGGAGGGCGTTATCGAACTTCGCAGTCGGCTTCCTTCTCAGAGATCTGCGGCAAGCTCTTCCCGCGAATGCGACTCGCGGGAAGTGGGAGTCTAACTGGATGAAGCGGTGGTTTACCATCGCGTGGCGGCGGAGCGCCTCGAGTGCACGGGTCGCCGATCGCGTTTCACGGTTTCTCCGGCGGCCGCTCGGCGAAGAAGATAAGCGGAAGGCCCATCGGCTTGTAGGCATGACGCCCGCTTCAACATGCGCGACCTCGCCAAGAGCTCGTCATATGCGGCGTGGCGCCGCTGCCCAAGATTGGCGCGCCGCGGCCGGCGCCAGCGGCGATAATGTTGAACGGCGGTATCGTCTTGCGCCGCCCGCCGATCCTTGTAAGCCTTGATCATAAGTCCCCTGTTGTTTGCGCGGAGCGTATTGCACGCTAACCGTTGCTCCGTGTTCTGCTTTGTCATAGCGACCAGCTTGGAGGGCGCGAGCAGCCACGCGTGTGTTCCTTGGGCCGTTACCGCGAGGAGCACGGCGGCGCGAGGCCGCGATCGCAGAAGCGGGGCTGGGGCGGATAAACCGCGTGTGCGAGGCCTTAGGGCTTGCCGCGCCAGACCGGGTTCCTCCGGCCTCGCAGCCTCATGACGACGGCGCCGCCAAGTCGAAGGCACCTTCTCGCAAGAGGGGTCGGTGTGGGGCGTCCGCCGTGCTTGGCATAGCCGCTAGCCCGTTCTGCCACCGTGGTGCGTGCCGACGATCGGTTCGGCAAAGTATGCCGATTACGGCTTGAGGAGGGCGCCGAGGCAGCCATGGCGGGAATCTCGCCGCCGCGCCGTGGTGGAGGTGGAGTCCGTGGCGACGGAGGTGCTGGGGCGGCCTCGAACGTGGCTGGTTCAACGTCGGAGGCACGCGCCTCGACCACGATTGCCGTGGCTACGGAGGGCAATCGCTTGCGCGCGCCCTGCGACGAGGGCCGTCGGTGGGCATTGTGTCGAGGTGCCTCCTCAGGCCGTTGGAAGTCGCCGAGCGCGGATGCGATGGCGGAGCGTCGCCCGTCGGGCCGGGCGGCGTGCTGCGCCCCGGCTCCACCGACATCGAGGGGTTTCACGGTGGTGGCGGGATCGAGGCTGCGCGGGGCGGTGCAGGCGGCGGGGTTCCTTTGTCGCGCTCGCCGACCGCTTCTCGGGCGACACCGTCTCCGGCACGGGAGCAATTGGTGCTGGACTCGAGCGCCCAGACGCCTGCTCGCGAGACGATTGTCTTGCCGGAGGATGGCGTTGGAGTCGCATCCTCCGGCGCTAGGGGGGCAGGCCCCCGGAGCCCACCGCCCGTCGTGGAAGGTAAAACTGCGCCGCTTACCTTGTGTTGTTCATAGTGCCCTACCGTGCCCTGAGTTGCGTATGCTCGAGCAGCGTCACTTATCCCGGAGGAGTCTCCGTCGGAGCATGGGGGGCCTGGTGCGGTGCGCCCGGGCCCGGCGGACTTCGTCCCCCCATCGGATACGCTAGGGGCGTGGCGCAGGATTGCTGAAGACGCAGCCGCCGTCGTCGGGCCGGGCGCTGAACCTACGGACGAGTCGGCTCGGGGGCGCCTTGGAGGTGTCGGCGTAAGTGCGTCTTCAGCGTGCTTATGTTTGACCGTGCTTAGCCTGCTGACCGTCTTGCCTTACAGACGCTCGTGCTGGGGCAAGCGTTGCGGGCAGCCGTCCTTCAGGAGCACGGGGCGCTCGAAGATAGACTGCGAGCCGCCGAGGACGGGCTCCGCGAAGCCGCCCAGGCCTGCTCGGCGAAAGACGCTCGCATCCGACAGCTGGAGGCTGAGTGCGCCGAGGCGAAGACTCGCGCCGGGGAGCTTGCCGCGTCGGTGCGGGAGTCGGCCGCGGGGGCGGCTCGAGCGGAGTTCACCAAGGAGCAAGAGGGACTTCTGCAGCAAGTTGCTTCGCTAGAGAGGGAAAAAGGCGAGCTTGCCCTGACCCTGGCGGAGCGCGAGAAGACCCTTGGCGAGGCCTCGATGAGGGCCTGGGATGCTATGCTGGCGCTGGAAGGCCATCTCGAGGGGCTCACGGCGAAAGTACCGGACCACACCTTCGGCCCCGAAGAGCTACTGCGGACCCTTCGCTGGATCAGTGATGCTACCGACGCCGCGGGCTCCGCCGCCGCATCCTTTGGCGACCACTGCGCATTTGTGGCGTCGTGCATGGTGTGTGCCTTACTTCGGCATCGCGGCTGCGCGCGCCGCCGAATCGGAGGACTCCGGTGGAGATGCCGCGAGGTCGGGTGATGTTCTGAGTGAGGTCGCGTGCGCGCGCGCCGTCGGATGCTTCCACGAGCGAATGCGGGACTATGTTGGGCGGGCATGGCGCAGTCGAGCTCCGGAAGTCCCTTCACGGGGGAGGCAGCGTCGGCCGGTTCCTGGACGAAGTCCCACGGCGCGACGAGGGTGGCGCTGGGGCCTCGGAGGCGTGGGGGCTCACGGGTGCAGCGCTGAGGGGTTGGGTGTGAGCGTGTTGTAATGTCCGTGTCGGGCCCCCGGATTATCAAACCCGGACCCTCAGTGTATTACAGCACTAGTCCCAGATCAAAGCTAGTGCACACAGTCAAACAGAATGGAAAACATCACCATCAACGATTTATTACAATAATTAAAATCATCGACCACGGTCTCATTATTACAAAGGAGGTTTAAGACCTCGCACACAAGAAATAGGCGGAAGCAAATAAAACTCGGGGTGACCCATCACCCGCCACGAGCAATTGGTGGGAGCGCGACCTAGTCCTCCGGGAAGAATCCATCACAGCCACAAGCGAAGCAGTAGTCGTAGACACCTTCTTGAGCTTCAACTTCCTCTGAGATGTTATTTTTAAGTGTAGCATGTGAGTACATAAAGTACTCCGCAAGTCTTGGGAAAAATGCATAGATGCAAGGCTTAACAAAGAAGGCCATATGGTTCTTTTGCACAAAGCAACATTTTAAAATTCAATTACTACTAATTATTTTCGAAGGCATTATTTTAATGAAGTAAATGTTTTAACAGAATTATCTTTCTAGCGAAGGTTCCAACTACCAACACTAGCTAACCAATTACCATTGGTTAAGTTTTAAGCTCATGGTTCCATCCACCTCTCTGCCCATCCGCCATGATTCCCTTAGAGTTCCCTCCACCCTCGGAATACAAACTTTTGTTTTAAATCCAAAACCAGAAATCTACCATGTGAATGCATTCCTTGCCGCCCTTGACCGTGGGCACGGCTATTCGAATAGTTTTACACTGCAGAGGTTGTACAACTTACCCACAAGAGATAAATTATCCTAAAAGTCAACACGCTTCCTTTGGCATGAGACACGGATAAAATATCACAAAGCCTTTCACCTACTCGGTATAGCTAGAGACCACCAGCGAGGTTTCACCGCAGAAGGGTTAAATCCATGTCAAGCCCCTCTTGCGCCATATGAGTCTGAGAAACCTGTCCCTCACTATGAGTAACCATTACACTCGCACTCAATACACCATGGTGATATCTAAACTACACCTTTATAGGTTAGTTAGCTAGGTCGTACCCATATAGACTTGTGGTTGTACGGTTAATGCTCAGTTTGGACAAACACAAGCGTCGGTCCTTAATTGACTAGGTGGAACATACACTTAACAAGTTCTCGTGCTTCTTGCACCAACCCAAACAGCCATCCACCTAATCTAAACCAACTTTCACATTTTTATTTTATTTTAAAATCACGGTGACAACTCAATTGCCACTTCACTTTCAAACACAAGGATTTAATAATAAACCGTAATTTCCCATTTCAAGATTTTCCAAAGTTATTAGATAGCAAGACTAAGCATTAACCTACCATTCTAATATTCACAAAGATTATTAGTAATCTCATTATTGAGACAAAGGAAATTCTAGGGTGACAAGAGTACATGGCATTCAATTTCAATGGAGGGCATAGCAAGTTGGAATAACTAGTTCCTAAAGACTTGAACTAGCAACTTTATGTAAATAGCAATGCACATAATTTAAAATATTTTGAAAACATTTCAAAAGCATAGGCTCGAAATGATCAAAGGAGACTTGCCTTCTTGCAGGGTTTCTGGGTCTTCTTGCTGCTGTGAAGAGGGATCGTCGACAACGTTGGAATCTACGCGAGGAAAGACGAAGCAACAAAACAAATAAATACAAAAGAAAATTCAAATAAAATCCAAAAATTCAACAGAGGCCATAATTGGATAGATTATGATTTTAGATGAATTTAGAAATTTGAATGGCTGGAATTGGAGTTAAAATGAGAAAGTTATGATCATTTGAAATTCTCAGTTTGGATAAATCCAGAAATTCGAAAATTTCTGACAGGTGGGGCCCACTGGGATATTTAATTTTTAATCTTTTATTTTATTCCGAGCGACCGACAGTGGGACCCACGACCGAGAGGCCGTCTGCGGTCATCGACCAGGGACCCCTCTGCCGATGACCTCATCTGCCTTGGTCAGCGGCGGTGGGACCCAGGATCCGACCCACTTGCCGAGGTCGCGCGCAGAGATGGGACCCAGCGGCAGTGGCCCGCACAGGCGGCCGCCGCGGCGGTGGGACCCACTTGTCGGCGCGGAAAATAAGCGAAAAACTCAACCCAGTAGCGGAGCCGAAGGCTCGAACGCCGCACGGGGAGTTGAAACCGTTTGCTAACGAGAGGAGGAGGCTTTGCCTACCCATATCTGACAATAAACTCTTTTGAGTTACTGCGGAGGAGGTCGAGGAAGATGGTCGAGGCGGCGGCGCGGCGGCGAGATGGGCGGAGAGGTTCAGCGGTGCGTGATTGTAGTCTGCGTGCGAAGGGGTTCGGTTGGAGGAGTTGGTGAGGTCCGGATGAACGGAGGCGGCCGGCGACGAGGAGGTGGCGGAGCGGCTTGGGTCCTCCCGCACGACAGCGCTCGGCGCGGGAGAGGCAGCCGAGGTGACGGGGAGGTTCGCTGGCGCGAGGAAGCTTCGGGGTGGCGGGCGGGCTCGGTGATGACCGAGCGGCGAGGAAAGCTTCGCGGAGTTGGGCGGAGCTCGAGGAGGAGTGGCACGGTCTTTGGGCGCTACGGGGCTCGGAGCGAGCGGAGGGCCGAGGAGGTGGTGCTGAGGAGGCGGCCGGAAGGGGGTTTTATAGGGCGGAGGAGGACACGGCGCGGGATTGCTCGCCGGAGATCTCGGTGGCGGCGAGGAAAGTTTGGCGGGAAAAAGGAAATAGGGGACCGGGAAGGGAAGGGAGGCGCGGGCGTTAGGGATCCGGTCGTGCGGGGAGCTCGGGGATTCCAAAACCGGGGAGAGGCAGGGAAGGAAGGGCCGGATCCGGCTCGGATGTGGTCGCCGGCGCAAAGAAGGAAAGCGGGGAGAGAAGAAAGGAAAGGGGGCGATTCCGCGGGGGAGACGGATCCGACAGGCGGGGCCGGGGTGGCAGCGAGAGCGGGACGCGTGCGGCTGACAGGCGGGGTCCGCGGGTCAGCGAGGCGAGAGAAAGGTGGGAGTGGGCGGCTGGATGGGCGAGTGCGGTGGCGTGGCGCGCATCCGGCCGGCCACGCGTCGAAGAGATGGGAAGGCGGGTGGTTGGCCGGGCACCGCGGCGGGGAGAGGGAGATGCGGCCTGGATCAGGCCGAGCGGCGACGTGGGCGGTCCTGGGCCGTCCACGCGTCGGCCGGAGGAAAAAGGAGGATTTTTATTTTTCAGAATTTGATTTCTAATTTGAAAAGGCTAGAAAATTATTTAGGCCTCGAAAAATATGAAAATACCTCCAAAATTCCAGAAAAATTCACAGAAGCTCCTGGACATATTTTGGACTAAATAAAATTATTTCCAACTACTGTTGATATTTAATTTTCATATCTTGAATTACTTTTAAGCTCTAAAAATAGTTTTAAATTCGAAAAAATCCAGAAAAGGCAAATAAAAGCCAAGTAAAATCCAATTACCTTAAAATAATTAATTTGAATTTAATTTTTCAACAAGCCAAATTTTGGGATGTGACAAACCTACCCCTAGAAAGAATCTCGACCAGAGATTGGATGGACTAGGAAAAAGGTGGGGAACTCTTCTTTTAGATCCTCTTCACGCTCCCAAGTTGCTTCCGATTCTGAATGGTTGCTCCACTGCACTTTACAGAACTTGATAACCTTGCTGCGCGTACGGCGCTCTGCTTCCTCCAATACCTTGATTGGATGCTCTGGATAGGTGAGGTCCTCCTTCACGTTTATTTCATCTAGAGGCATCTGCTCTTCTGGAACTCTGAGACACTTTCTTAGCTGAGACACATGGAAGACGTCATGCACCTTTGACAGTTGAGGGGGAAGCTCCAACTGGTAAGCCACTTCTCCTCGTTTTGCTACAACAGGGAAGGGTCCGATGAATCTAGGAGCAAGTTTTCCACTGACTCCAAAACGTCTCATCCCTTTGAGAGGTGACACCTTCAAATAAACATGATCCCCAGGTACGAATTCTAAGCTTCTACGGCGATTGTCCGCATAGCTCTTACATGCAGTTTGTCTTTGTTTTTAACTGTCTTGGATTAGGCGAACTGTTCTTCTCGCTTGCTTCAGCACATCTGGTCCAAACACTTGTCCTTCTCTGTTTCCTTCCAATACAATGGAGTCCTACACTTCCTGCCGTATAGGGCTTCGAACGGAGACATTTGCAAACTGCATTGATAACTATTGTTGTAGGAGAACTCTGCATAGGGCAAAATCTGATCCCAATTACTCTTGTTTGCCAGTACACAAGCCCTCAACATGTCTTCCAGGATTTGATTTACTCTTTCTGTTTGACCATCCATGCAGGGATGATAGGTCAGATTGAAGTTTAAGTTTGTGCCCAACAGTTCATGTAGCTTTGCCAAAACCTTGAGGTGAATTGGGTTCCTCGATCGACACAATCTTCTTTGGGACTCCATGTAAACTCACAATCCTTGACATATACAATTCTGCGAGTTTATCCCCGAGTATGTGGTCTTTCTTTGGGATGAAATGGCGACTTTTGTCGACGATCCACGATAACCCTGATTGAATCATGTCGATTTGGTTCTCAGTAACCCGATTATAAAATCCATACCAATTTCTTCCCACTTCCACTCGGGGATCCGCAATGGTTGCAAAAGTCCAGCGAGTCTCTCGGTGTTCACTTTAATCCGTTGGCATACATCACATAAAGCTACATACTCGGCAATCTCTCTTTTCATGCACGCCACCAATATCTTTCTCTAAGATCTTGGTACATCTTAGTACTTCGGGATGAATTGAGTACTGTTTCATGAGCTTCCTTCATGATCAACTCTTTTATCTCCTTCTTTTGAGCACCACAATTCTTTTCCATACCAAATGGTACCTTGTTCATCCTCGGAAAATTCTAATGCTTTCCCTTTCTTCATATTATCCTTGATCTCCAGGCATACTTGTCCTCCTTTTGAGCTGCTCTGATTTGATCCTCTAAGGTTGGTTGAATCTCCGAGTAGCGAGAAATCCTTTTCCCACTACTTCTAGATTAAGTGCGAAATTCTTCTTGAAGTGCGGGCATCTTGCCATAATCCACAACTTGGTGCAATAACTCTTTCGGCTCAAGGCATCGCCTACCACATTAGCCTTTCCGGATGATAATGTATTCCAATATCATAATCCTTTATTAACTCAAGCCATCTCCTTTGCCTCATATTGAGATCGGGTTGAGTAAATATGTACTTCAAACTTTTGTGATCCGTGTAGATCTCACGTGTTGCCGATCGATAATGCCTCCATATTTTTAGAGCATGCACCATCGCATAAGCTCTAAATCATGGGTTAGGTAGTTCTCTTCATGGGGCCGCAATTGCCTTGAAGCATAGGCTACTACCTTTCTTTCTTGCATCGAACACGGCCTAATCCTTGCTGGGCGCATCACGAAGACTTCAAAATCTTTCCTAATATCCGAAGCGTCAACATCAAAAGCGGAAGTTAACCTTTTCTTTAGCTCTTGAAAACTATCCTCACATGATTTACTCCATTCAAACTTCTTTTCCTTCTTGACAGAATCGAGTGAGAGGTCTTGCGAGCTTGGAGAAGCCTTCAATAAAGCGGCGATAGTAGCCACCAATCCCGAAAACTTACGATCTCTTATTCGACTTGGGTTGCGCCCAGTTAAGCACATCATTTACCTTTTCAGATCTCTGGACACTCCTCCTGCGGATATCACATGACCCAGGAAGGCTACTTTCTTCAACCAAAATTCACACTTGCTAAACTTGGCATACAACCGGTGTTCTCTGAGTTTTTCCAAAACTATCCTTAGATGTTCTGCATGCTCCTCCTCATTCTTGGAATATATCAAAATGTCATCAATGAATACCACCACAAATTTATCCAAATATTCCATGAACACCTTATTCATCGAGTTCATGAAATATGCGGGGCATTAGTTAAGCCAAAGACATCATCAGATACTCATACAATCCATACCGAGTGGCAAAGGCTGTCTTCGGTATATCTTCTGGTCTTATCTTCAGTTGGTGATAACCCAACCGAAGGTCAATCTTGGAGAAGACACATGAACCTTTCAATTGATCAAACAGATCATCTATCCGGGGTAGAGGATATTTGTTCTTGATCGTCACATCGTTCAGAGATCGATAGTCCACACACATGCGAAGACTACCATCTTTCTTCTTTACTAGCAGTACTGGTGCTCCCCAAGGTGACGAGCTTGGCCTTACAAATCCTTTATCCTGCAGCTCTTCAATTTGTTTCTTAACTTCCGCCAAATCATTTGCAGACATCCGATAAGGTCTCTTGGAAATTGGAGCTGTTCCAGGTACTAGGTTGATGACAAACTCTACTTCCTCTCAGCGGCATTCTGGGCAAATCTTAGGAATACATCCGGGTACTCACTCACTATAGGTACTTTTTCCGAGTCACTCCTTTACACTGCTCAAACTACACCGCTGGGTAGGGAAGTTCGACTTATACCTTACTTGAATCCCATCGAGTTAGTGATTGTAACATTTCGATCGGCACAATCTATCATCCTTTATACTTGGTTAACCAATCCATTCCAAGTATTACATCTAAACCCTTGGAGTCTATTATAATAAGATTTGCTAAGAACTTAACTCCATTTATATCCACAGATTGCGTCAAGGCAAACCGTGTTAGTCCTCATTCCTTTCGAGGACCGGACTAGCATGGGGTTCTGTAGTTTACTCACATCCCAATTATACCTTTCAACCACATCTTTTGACACAAAGAATGCGAAGCTCGAGAATCAAATAAGGTTGATGCAATTCGAGTTGACAAGAAACTTACCTGAAACTACGTCAGTGCATCCCAGGCCGCTTCATGGTCACATGGTTGAGATGCCCTCTGCTCACCACTTGTGGAGTCCTTGGGGTTTGTGGTGCCCCACGGCCTTGACCTGCAATGGAGCTCTGGTGGCGTAGTCCCAGTTGAAACGAATCGAGTCATTCTTTGGCGTTTACGAGGCGATTCTTGGCATAGTGCCCCATGTTCTTGCGATTAAAGCCTTTGCACCTGCTCTTGAAGTCTTGTTCTGCGGGGTTGGCCACCATTGTTTGCCCGGGAGTTTGTGGATTTGGGCGGGTCCTCGAAGGGAGTCCTCGGCACGCTTGACTCGAGAGCTTGTGATAGTGAGGTGCGTTGGGGGAATCGAGAGCTGCTTGCTCCTTCTTTGGGCTTGAAACTTCCTCTTCCGATTTTAAATGCAGTGGCGAGAGCATCTTCTTGGACAAAGGCCTTGTTCACTAGGTGCTTTGGAAGGTTGGGAAGTCATTGGATACGATTGCACCTTGAGATTGGGGTCAAGTCCTGTGTGAACCTCCAAATCTTGGTCGCCTCGAGGTAACCTCTTGAGATGCATACAGACGATTGGGTGAACTTGTTCGGTGTTCAAACACCGAGGTTTCCTGTTGTAGTTGGTAGAATTCTCTCTTCTTCATTTCCATTATTCCCGTAGGAATATGGGCGATCTTGAAAGCTTCACAAACTCCTCCCAAGTGATGGCTTGTGCATTTCGATGGGCGGCGCGGTAGTTTTCCCACGGTTGCGACCATTCCCTTGGTGATGAGCAAGCATACAACACCTTTTCATTATCGTTGCCTTTGGGCTAGGACCAATTTTCTTTCCACATCCTTGATCCAATCATCTGCCTCCAAGGATCCATGATCCAAAGAAAAGTGGGAGGCCTTGTCCTCATGAATTCCCCAATTTAGACCGGGTGCTGGTTGGGTGCTCTTTGTCGGCTGCACTTGGTTCTCGGGCAAGAGCTTGAAATAATCTGCAGCGTGCATAGCCATCATTTGCTCCAAGTTGGGGCACCGAGCAGGAGGTGGTGGAATGTTGTCCTCCGGCTGGTTGTTGGCGTCACGAGTGCTGCCAGGTTGCTCCTCGTGTTCACCATCCGGCGGTTAGGTTAGCAGAGTAAGAGGAAATAGCAAAGGTAAGAGATTAGGGGGAACTAAACCACATCCCAAGCCAACACACAAGAAAGAACTAGCAACCACTTAGGGGAAACTTTTTATTAAAATCAAGATAATTCCAAGGATGGCTGTACCACAAGTGCGCATAGGCCTGGTACAGTCCATCTAGCACACCAAAACATATTAAACGTTCTAAGGATGCGGACATTTTATTTGGGTACTACGGACTCAAAAGACTACTAATCCTCTCCAAAGACGCGCTCCTCAGGGTCCTCCTCAGGTTCTTCTTCTTCTGGCTCCTCCTCTGGGTCTTCCTGGCGCTCTCTCACGTGGTGCCTCGAACAATCACACTCAGCCGAGGCACGGGGACGGTTACGACTGGAGGCAGTCGACCGCGAACGAGAAGGAGAAGGTCTGCGCTTCTTGAGGGTGATGACTGGTGGCGGACTGGGGCGTCGCACCTTCTTGTGTGCTGTCATCCTGACGCGGAGTCCCGAGAGTCGAGCTGGCGCTTGGTTGTTGGGGACGGCAACTGGTACTGGGGAAGACGGCGTGTAATCCGCGACGGGTGAAGACGGCGTGTAGTTAGCTGCGGCCCTGAGACGGCCCAGCTCAAACTCAGCTGCACGCTCGGAGAAGCTGTGCGCGAAGTGTGTCCGAATCTTGGTAGCCGGAGGTGAGAAGCATCCGGGTTGTCCAATCTCCTCCCGAGCTCTAGCGTAAGTGATGTCCATCGCTGGGTGAGCTGCACTGATGTGATAGTCGAGATCGCCGGCAGTATGTCAAAAGGATCTGATACCTCTGTCTGGCGAGGTTGATGAAGAAGCAAAAGGGGACTGATGTACAGCATCCTTGTGCAGATGGCACAGCTCGTCAATGGCGAGGCGTGCTGCGTCCTGGACAGCGTCGAAGCAGCGGGACCGAGGATGTGTGATGGGGTATGTTTGGGAGTTGAATTCCCCTTCCCGTGCATACAGGAATACTTCCATCGTCCAGGAGTCTCGATCCAGAATCCGCGTCTTCCGTCCTCTGAAAATGGGCGGCTGACGGTACTCCAGACACTGCATCAACTGTCGGAGAAGGCTAGTGAATGCTCCAGTATCCTCTCCATGTGAGTAGTAGTCCCACGGGGCAGCGGAGGATGAACCAGCCATCTACAAAGTTGAGTGAAAGAAAAGATTAGTAAAAGTTTTAACAAATGGAGTTGGAGACAAGAACGAGATTCTAAGTAGGAAGAGAGTAGAAGCAAAGAAGCTTACACATTTTTAATATACTCTTTTTATAAACATAAGTCCTTATGGTTTGCCATTCCTAATCTAGGTCACGTCCTCTATCAAATTGGCTCGATACCATCTCTGCCGGGCCCCTGATTATCAAACCGGACCCTACATGTATTACAGCACTAGTCCCGAGATCAAAGCTAGTGCACACAATCAAAGAATGGAAAACATCACCATCAACGATTTATTACAATAATTAAGAGTCTCACCACGTGGTCTCATTATTACAAAGGAGGTTTAAGACCTCGCACACAAGAAATAGAGCGGAAGCAAATAAAACTCGAGGTGACCCATCAATTCGCCACGAGTGCAATTGATCGGGAAGCGCGACCTAGTCCTCTCGGGAAGAATCCATCACGACCACAAGCGAAGCAGTAGTCGTAGACACCTTCTTGAGCTTCAACTTCCTCTGAGATGTTATTTTTAAGTGTAGCATGTGAGTACATAAAGTACTCCGCAAGTCTTGGGAAAAATGCATAGATGCAAGGCTTAACAAAGAAGGCCATATGGTTCTTTTGCACAAAGCAACATTTTAAAATTCAATTACTACTAATTATTTTCGAAGGCATTATTTTAATGAAGTAAATGTTTTAACAGAATTATCTTTCTCGCGAAGGTTCCAACTACCAACACTAGCTAACCAATTACCATTGGTTAAGTTTTAAACTGCGGGTTCCATCCACCCTCTCTGGCTCCATCCGCCAGGATTCCCTTCCGAGAGTTCCCTCCACCCTCGGAATACAAACTTTTGTTTTTAAATCCAAAACCAGAAATCTACCATGTGAATGCATTCCTTGCCCGCCCTTGACCGTGGGCACGGCTATTCGAATAGTTTTACACTCTGCAGAGGTTGTACAACTTTACCCACAAGAGATAAATTATCCTAAAAGTCAACACGCTTCCTTTGGCATGAGACACAGATAAAATATCACAAAGCCTTTCACCTACTCCAGTATAGCTAGAGACCACCCGCTGAGGTTTCACCGCAGAAGGGTTAAATCCGCCCAATCAAGCCCCTCTTGCGCCATATGAGTACAATAAACCTGCCCTCACTATGAGTAACCAAGACACTACGGCACTCAATACACCATCGGTGATATCTAAACTACACCTTTATAGGTTAGTTAGCTAGGTCGTACCCATATAGACTTGTGGTTGTACGGTTAATGCTCAGTTTGGACAAACACAAGCGTCGGTCCTTAATTGACTAGGGTGGAACATACACTTAACAAGTTCTCGTGCTTACTGCACCAACCCAAACAGCCATCCACCCTAATCTAAACCAACTTTCACATTTTTATTTTATTTTAAAATCACAGTGACAACTCCAATTGCCACTTCACTTTCAAACACAAGGATTTAATAATAAACCGTAATTTCCCATTTTCAAGATTTTCCAAAGTTATTAGATAGCAAGACTAAGCATTAACCTACCATTCTAATATTCACAAAGATTATTAGTAATCTCATTATTGAGACAAAGGAAGTTCTAGGGTGACAAGAGTACATGGCATTCAATTTCAATGGAGGGCATAGCAAGTTGGAATAACTAGTTCCTAAAGACTTGAACTAGCAACTTTATGTAAATAGCAATGCACATAATTTAAAATATTTTGAAAACATTTCAAAAGCATAGGCTCGAAATGATCAAAGGAGACTTGCCTTCTTGCAGGGTTTCTGGTCTTCTTCTTTCTGTGTGAAGAGGATCGTCGACAACGTTGGAATCTACGCGAGGAAAGACGAAGCAACAAAACAAATAAATACAAAAGAAAATTCAAATAAAATCCAAAAATTCAACAGAGGCCATAATTGGATAGATTATGATTTTAGATGAATTTAGAAATTTGAATGGCTGGAATTGGAGTTAAAATGAGAAAGTTATGATCATTTGAAATTCTCAGTTTGGATAAATCCAGAAATTCGAAAATTTCTGACAGGTGGGGCCCACTGGGATATTTAATTTTTAATCTTTTATTTTATTCCGAAAAACTGACAGGTGGGACCCACTGACCAGTAGACCCTCTGCGGTCATCGACACAGGGGACCCTCTGCCGATGACCTCATCTGCCTTGGTCACCGGCGGTGGGACCCATCGATCCGGACCCACTTGTCGAGGTCGGGCGCAGATGATGGGACCCAAAGCGGCGATGGCCGCATGAGGGCCGCCACGACGGTGGGACCCACTTGTCGGCCATGAAAATAAACGAAAACTCAACTCAGCCACAGCGGGCCGAAGGCTCGAACGCGCACCGGGAGTTGAAACCGCGCACGCTAACTGGAGGGGGAGGGGAGGCTTTGCCTACCCATATACGGCAATAAACTCTTTTGAGTTACTGCCGAGGGAGGTCGGGAAGATGGTCGAGGCGACGGCGCGCGGCGCGCAGGATGGGCGGAGAGGTTCAGCGGTGCGTTGTAGTCTGCGTGCGAAGGGGTTCGGTTGGAGGAGTTGGTGAGGTCCGGGATGAACGGAGACGGCGGCGACGAGGAGGTGGCGGAGCTGGCTTGGTCCTCCGCGCGGCGCTCGGCGGCGGGGAGAGGCAGCCGAGGTGACGGGGAGGTTCGCCTGGGCGTGAGGAAGCTCGGGGTGGCGGCGGCGGGCTCCGGTGATGACCGAGGCGGCGAGGAAAGCTCGCCGGAGTTGGGCGGAGCTCGAGGGGAGGAGTGGCACGGTGCTGGGGCGCTACGGGGCTCGGAAGCGAGAGCGGAGGGCCGAGGGAGGTGGTGCTGGAGGAGGCGAAGCCGAAGGGGGGTTTTTATAGGGCGGAGGAGGGGACACGGGCGCGGGATTGCTCGCCGGAGATCTCGGTGGCCGGCGGGGAAAGTTTGGGGAAAAAGGAAATAGGGGACCGGGAAGGGAAGGGGGGCGCGGGCGTTAGGGATCCGGTCGTGCGGGGAGCTCGGGGATTCCAAAACCGGGGAGAGGCAGGGAAGGAAGGGCCGGATCCGGCTCGGATGTGGTCGCCGGCGCAAAGAAGGAAAGCAGGGAGAGAAGAAAGGAAAGGGGGCGATTCCGCGGGGGAGACGGATCCGACAGGCGGGGCCGGGGTGGCAGCGAGCGGGGCGCGGCGCGCCGACAAAGCGGGTCCGCGGGTCAGCGAGGCGAGAAAGGTGGGAGGGACGGCTGATGGGCGAGCGGTGGCGTGGCGCGCATCCGGCCGACCACGCGTCGGCGAAGAGACGGGAAGCGCGTGGTGGGCCGGGCCGGCAAGGAGAGAGGAGATGCGGCTGGATCAGCCGAGCGCGACGTGGGCGGTCTGGGCCGCCCACGCGTCGGCGGAGGAAAAAGGAGGGATTTTTATTTTTCGAATTTGATTTCTAATTTGAAAAGGCTAGAAAATTATTTAGGCCTCGTAAAAATATGAAAATACCTCCAAAATTCCAGAAAAATTCACGAAGCTCTGGACATATTTTGGACTAAATAAAATTATTTCCAACTACTGTTGATATTTAATTTTCATATCTTGAATTACTTTTAAGCTCTAAAAATAGTTTTAAATTCGAGAAAAATCCGAAAGGCAAATAAAAGCCAAGTAAAATCCAATTACCTTAAAATAATTAATTTGAATTTAATTTTTTCAACAAGCCAAATTTTGGTATGTGACAGTCCGCCCTTATAGTGAATAAAGCGTCTGCTTGCTTGTCGAGCTGACCATTTGACTTATCCCAAACAGCTTCCGGGCTGGGGGCGGTTGCTCGCGTCCGGCCTTGCAACCCAGCGACGCCTTCGACGGTGGCGGAGGACCGAGGAGTCGCTAAACTTCTGGGCCGACCGACCTTCCTCGGGCAAGGCCTCGTCTTCGATGCGCGTGAAGAATGAGCCCGCCGAGTAGTTACGTAGGACTGATATTAGCGGGCCTCCGCCCCTTGTACGCTTTTTTCGATACATAAGTTGCTCGTTGTATTGAGTGGAGATGGGCTGTGCTGTACAAGGCGAGCCGTAGCAACAACCCGTTACAAAGTTAATAAACCGGCACTTCGCTCTTTTTATAGTCCGTAGACTGGCGCGTGCGGAGGCAGACCTCGGCGCTTCGCCTTTTTATAGTCCGTAGATCGCACGCGGGAGGCGCACCTCGGCGCCGCCTTTTCATAGTCCGTAGATCGGGCGTGCGGAGCGAACCTCGGCGCCGCTTTTCATAGTCCGTAGACCGCGCGCGCGGCGCACCTCGGCGCCGCTTTTTATAGTCCGTGGCGGCGTGTGCGGAGGCGGACCTCGCGCCGCTTTTTATAGTCCGTGGATCGGCGTGTGCGAGGCGGACCTCGGCGCCGCTTTTTATAGTCCGTGGGATCGGCGCGTGCGGAGGCAGGCCTCACAGGTGGGGTAGCCTCTAGTGCTCGCACGCGCGCTGTTTATACTCCGGGGTTCGCATCTTGTTTAGACTCCGTAGAGTGCGCAGGGAGAACATCCGCGTCTTATTTATACTCCGTAGAGTACGCGCAGGGACGGGGTCCCTGTCGTGCGCGGCGTTCGCGTCTTGTTTAGACTCTGTAGAGTGCGCAGGGAGAACATCCGCGTCTTATTTATAGTCCGTGGACTCGCGCGTGCGGAGCGAGGCTCAACGCCACGTCTTATTTAGAGTCCGTAGACTGGTGCGTGCGGAGCAAGGCTCAACGCTACGTCTTATTTAGAGTCCGTAGACTGGCGCGTGCGGAGCAAGGCTCAACGCTACGTCTTATTTATACTCCGTAGAGTGCGTACGGGGGCGTCCCCCCGCACGCTTTTGGTTTATACTCAGCCCCGTCACGCTTTGGCAACGGCGAGTGCACACGCGAACGCGTCGTCTTGATTTATACTCGCACTGCACTACGTGCTACGGCGGTGCACACGCGAACGTGCGTCTTTGATTTATACTCAGCCCCGCAGTTCAGGCTACGGCGAGTGCACACGCGAACGTGCGTCTTTGGTTTATACTCAGACCCGTACCCCAGGCTATGGCGAGTGCACACGCGAACGTGCGTCTTTGATTTATACTCACCCCAGATTGAGTTCTGGCGAGTGCACACGCGAACGTGCGTCTTTGATTTATACTCAGCCCCGCAGTTCAGTCTACGGCGAGTGCACACGCGAACGTGCGTCTTTGGTTTATACTCAGAAAAAGACGGGCCACAAACGGTGATCTTTACTGTATTCCCGTTTGCGCGGGTACGCGATTTACACATATTTTTTTTGTAACGAAGATACTAACCATTGTAGCCTTGGCGCGGCCGGAGCCTCTAGTGGCTGGGCCGTACGCGAAGCCTACTGTGCCGTCTTCATGCGACGCTGGCGGCCCCCGCACCGTGGCGCCAATTCTAGATGTGTTGTTCGCCACGGCGGGGGTACCTGGAGCCGTGCTCGATGCGCCGGGCCATATCTTGGTCGCCGCGGATGGTAATGATGGCCTTCGGCCCTGGGAGCTTCATACATAGATAGCCGTGATGCGGCACTGCTCCGAAGGAGTTGATGAGTGGTCGTCCAAGTATGGCGTTGTAGGGGTACAGAAGGTCGACGACGTCAAACGTGACATCCTCGGTCCTGACGTTGTCGTCCCAGCCGAAGGAGACCGGAAGGCACGTCTGACCAAGCGCCTGCAGGGGTTGCCCTCCGAAGCCCTGTAGCGGAATTCTTGGTGGGCTGAGGCGACTTCGGGGGATTCCCATCTGGTCGAAGGCTGTTGCGAACAATATGTTTGTGGAGCTGCCGCCGTCCACCAAGGCGCGACCCATGTCGCATCCGGCTACGATGACCCGGATGATGAGGGGGTCCTGGTGGGGAAGGTCGACACCCTGGGCGTCGGCGGGTGTAAACGTGATCTCGTGCCGCGCCCAGTCCGGGGGCGCCTGCGCTGGGTATGCAGCCACATGGTGTAGCCTCCGCACGTAAGCCTTCTGCTGACGAGCCGAGGCGAACCGCAAGGAGGAACCTCCGGAGATGACATTGATGACTCTACGCTGGGCCGCCTCTGGAGCCGGCAGCTGTAGGAGGCCCTCTCGAGGCTGCTGCACATGAGCCTGAACTCGCGGATGGCCGTCGTAAGGCTGTATTCCTTGTGCGTGAATCTGTGCGGGGGCTTCGTACGGGTGGACATGGGCCACCGCAGGCTGTCGTGTCTCCGTGTTCCTATCCCTGGCGACGCTTTGGCGGAGCGCCGCGATCGAAGTGCACGCACGCGTCTCGTGGGTGCCGCGGCCGTGGACCTCGCACCATAGCCCCTGGTACTGGTCGTCATACTCTCCTCGGCCTCTATCGTCACGGCCTCGGCCGCGACCGCGTCCTCGGCCTCGCCGTCCCGACCGCCGCGAGTAGCGGAGGTGTTGTCTTGAACCGCCGATGTCGAGATTTGCGCCCCGCGCGACCTTGGCTGCCCGCGCTTGGACCGTCGTATGGCTCCTTGTGCGGGCGCTTTGTGCTCAAAGCGGTCCCTTGATGGCTCGATCTTGCGCTTCCCGCTTGAAGGGTCATGTTTTCGTGAGGCTTCGGCCTTAGCCGAGCCTTCGGCTCGGTTGGAATCGGAGTCGTCGCCCTGTCGCCGCCGCGCGTCTTCTTCTGCCCTGGCGTACTCCTCCATCTTGTCAAAGAGCTTTGCCACCGTCTTGATTGGCTTCCGCGCGTTGTACTCGGCCAGTGAGCCTGGGCGGAGACCTTGTATGGCTGCGTTAACAACGGTGGTTTCGTTGACATCTCTGACCTGGCAGCGTATCTTCGCGAAGCGCTTAAAGTAGCTTCGGAGCTTCTCTGCGGGCCTCTGCTTCACGGCGAAAAGCTGGTCCGCGTCGACTCGCTCGACGTAATTTCCTTGGAAATTATTGTGAAGGCGGTCGCGGAGCTGCTCCCATGCGTAGATGGAATGTGGCTCTATGGTGAAGAACCAGGACAGCGCCACTCCTTGCAACGCGAGGGGGAGCCCCTTCGCCTTCGTGGTATCATCTCCGCCCGCGGCCTCGATCGCGGTTTCGTACACGCGCACGAACTCGCGGGGATCCGTGTCGCCTTTGTACGGTTCGATGACAGTGGGGAACTTAAAGTCTTCGGGCCACTCCGCCTGCTGTAGCCCTGCCGACAGCGGAGATTCTGGATCGACGCGCCGCAGCGGCGCACGGCTTGACGTGGGGACGTCGCGGCTGTCTGCTCTCTCCGGGGTGGGCTCGGGCGCAGCTGCCGGCGCGGCCTGCTGGCTCCGAGCCTCTTGTATGTCCCGGACAGCTCCGCGGAGGTCCCCCAGCTCCCGCTGGAATGCGTTGAGGGCCGCCAGCAGGACGCTTTCTGCCGTAGGTGCCGTGGGGGTCGCCGATGCGCTCGGCGGGCGAGTCGGTGCGGGGATGATTGCCTCGCGGGGTCCCGAGCTGCCGGCTGCTCCACCAGGGCTCCCTTCGGCTACCGGGTCCGCTCTTGCCGCGCAGAGCGGGGAAACCGTCGCAGCGGCTCCCATGGGAGGGTCGGTCGTCGTCGCTGCGGCTCCCGTGGCGGGGTCGATCGTCGTCGCTGCGGTTCCCGTGGCGGGGTCGGTCGTCGTCGCTGCGGCTCCCGTGGCGGGTCGATCGCCGCCGCCGCGGCTCCGTGGCGGGTCGGTCGTCGTCGGCTGCGGGAATGCCGGCGCGCGCGTCTGCCGCCGCCGACGCCGGCCTGGTGCTCATGAGCCGCTCCGACCCGACCGCCTTCTTTTGCTTCACCGATGTTGCTGAAGCTTTTTTCGGTGCCATCTTCAACTTTCAGGCTTGTCTTCGCCCTCCCACTGACGGCGCCAAGCTGTTGTGGTTCTGCACCAAACAGAGAGAGATGGTAGTGGAGAGTGTGAAGAGTGGAGTGAGTGTTCTGCCCCCCCTCTCTCCATACCTTGGGTATATATATTCATATGGAAAATGCTTTTACAATTGTGCCCTTACAACTGTATATCCCCCTTAGGGGTATTTAGGTCATTACAGGTGTTCCATTCTAGTCTTTGTATCCTTCTAACAGGCCTGCCGGGTTTAGGTGGGGGCCACCCCTACAACAGTAACTTTTCAAAAATATGTCCATAATTATACACCATGTTTAGTACTACTTAGATACTCGGGGGAATCAAAATGCCCAAAGCACCACTTTTAATCATGAGAAACTGGGTTGGGAAGTCATGGTGGAAATGACTGGTATATTTTGATACGATTATTTTATTCTTCCAAAAACCTTAAATTGCTTATCTATCTGGGAGGATAGATCGGGGGTATGGTGCAGTGGTGCACGAGAGTGTGGTTAGTGGTAGAACCGCCCATATAACCCTAAGGACTGAATCTTGTCATGATCTCCTTTGTAAAATAAGTACAACCACAAGTCTGTAAGTTACAACTTGGCTTAGTAGATTTACCGGACCCTGAAAGTCATCATCATAGCTGGAGAAGGTGAGATAGTGCAAGTGGCTGGCCTGTGTGACGGCTTGAATGGAACACTTGTAGAGGGTGAAATTTTCTGCAGCGCGTTAGCTGTGTGGGTAGCCAGTTGCTAGGCGACTGGGGAAAGAACATCCCGCACAACCTATGGGACCTGCCGCAAGTGGGCCAAGCCTATAGGGGTGAGATGATGGAAGGGGCGAGGTATTTTGAATGGTTACTGTGATGGTTTACTCAACCGCACGTCTAAGGAATCGTGTGGGGCAACAAGCGGATTGTCTCTTGTGGGTAAAGTATGCCAGCTCTGCAGAGTCAAAAACTATTCGAATAGCCGTGCCCACGGTCAAGAGCGGACATGGGAACTTAACTAGATATAGTTCTATTTCAAAAACTTTATGGGTGGAATAGGAAAAATTGGGGGGTAGTGGAAAGCCCTGATTGGTGTTGCCCTGGGTGTCGCTCCAGTGATAATGTAAGCGGCTATAACACTGAAGGTCTAGCATATGGTGTAGAGACCATATAATGGTGGATGGTATCTGGATCACTATTAATAAAGCATTCTTTCACACACACTATGCTTTGGTTCAAACTGCTAGGTCATAGGCAAATTTTCTATGTAGTATATTTAAAAGCAATTTTTGGCAAATAAAATAACCTTAGCCTTCCCTTGATAAGCCATGCATGCTATTTATTGCATCTTGTGTATTGACTTACGGAGCACGGTGGAATTGTGCTCACCCTCGCAATACCATAATCAGATGTGGGGAACCAAGATCATTATGCCCATGAAGATACTCCAACCACGGATGAAGGGAACAATGATAGGAGCTAGGACGACTTCGGTGATTTTGGGTCCTAAGCAATTAGACCATGGAGGTGGGTGCACACATATGTTATCTAGGTCTAGGTAATATATATTTTGTGCACATTTACCCCCAGTCGCTTGCCTGTGGATTATGATCTTGCTACTGCTTTTGTTTCCGCTGCTGTTTATGTAATGTAAACCTTTGGCCTGATCTGCCCTGATGTAAACAGTTGCCCGACGCGGCATATTTCAAACCTAGTTATATAATATTGTAAATTATTATGTTTCATGCGATGTATAAGATGATGCAGCGATGTATCTGTGAGCACTATCTACTGATCCAGGGAATAGTGCGGCGTATCATAGGGGATTCTGGATTGAAAAATCCGGGTCCGACAACTACTTACGTGCTAGTTGTGTGGATTGATTCTTCATGAGGGTTGTGATTTGATTGCTATTGTTGTGATCTCATGCTTCGACACAAGGTTGCCACAATTTCATATTGATTTGCTATATTTGAGTTATCCTTTGTTCTTCGTTCGTCGATTGTCATCATAAGATTAGACCACCATTATTAGACAGGTTGGATTTGGACAAGCTAAAGGGATGCAAGAGATATTGTTTGGTTTTGTGTTTGGTGGTAGATAGTATTTACAGAGATGTTGTTTGGTTGTTTGTATGAGGACACTGACCGTATGTGTAGATGCAAGAGACGGTGAAAAAACGTTAACCTGGCATTAATTTTGTCTTAATATATTCTAATAGCCCTCATTTTACCTTTATCATCTTTAATACACTAATACTACCCAAATGCACTAATCACTGCTTAGTAACGTCGTTAGCAGAGCCTGGCTCTGGAGAAACGGAGAAATTGGGCATTCTGTTGAGCTTGGCCGAAGGCACTTTTGGCATTTGCTCAGCTAGATTACTTTATGCACGTAGCCATCCAAACATACTAAACCACAAAAATTCTGCACCTAGGAAGCTTGGTCCAAAGCTACCCAGCCTACCAAACAGGCCCTAATTGTGGTCCTTAGGATCATAAGAGTTCATTTCGTTGGACGAAGCTCATTTTCCAAAAGCAAAAGACAGAAAAGAAAAAGGCCAATGAAAGTCACGACAAACCTAAGGAAGCTGAAAAAGAAGACAGAACAAGAAAGTATGCTACATTGTACCCAGCACCAACATACTAACATTTTACACATGTATCAGGATTTACCACTACTACAAAAAAAACTTATATTAAACGCCTCATCATAAACGGTTGACCTAAACTATCTGTGTTAAACGCAATCATAGACAGTTTAGGTTTAGAGACCGTCTGTGTTGCCGCCAACGCTAAAAACCATCTGTCAAGAGATAATATCACAGATAGTTTATCATGAGAACCGTCTGTGATATTACAAAATATCATAGACGGTTTTATCATAGACGGTTTTTAATACAAACGGTTTATATTAAAAATCATCTGTGATATATTTCCCGCTTTGTAATCGTCTAAAATTTCATAATCTCTTGTGTGAGTCTATGTAGGATTCCATTCCGAGACACCTTTAGTAAAACGTGTACAATTTTTGCATACGGTGTCCGTTTTTTATGTTCTTATACTCGTTGGAAAGCTAACGACGAGTTCGATTGAAAAAATGACCCGCTTACACTAGTCGCCCTCTAAGACCCCCAAAATCGGCCATCTTTAGCCTAAATTTATGTCGTAAGTTTTTTGTTTCTGTTTTTGCCAAAATATTTGATATTTCGCTTGGAATTTGGGGTTCGCCTCAACTGCAAAGTTGTAGATCTCGTTAAAACCTTTTAAAAATGTATATATAAGCCATATAGAACTTTGCTATGTTATCTTTTGAGACTAGCTATTTAATTGCGCGCGCGCACACACACACACACATATATTGTCTTTGTGCTCTAATTCACTTCAAACACAGTTTGTATATAGAACCGTCTGTGATAAACTGACCACTAGGCCCGTCGATCCTTCCCAACCCATTCCCAGCCAATAGAAACTCACTAAATCCCACCCCACGGATGATAGCTCCATCTCTCCCTCTATAAATACTCACCCAAACCCATCCCCTTCCCTGATGCTCAAAAATCTCTCAAGACTCTTCCTCACCATCCTCCTCCTCGGCCCCGACCCTGATGACCCTTATGAAGTAGACACCGATAGCTATCAAGACATGCTCAAGTTGACACCGATGATGTGGGGGGGGGGGGGGTCAAGGATATCTAGCTCGTGCAGAGGGCCTAGGCATCAGCTCGTCGTGCACTGCATTAGGGGCGAGAGGGCCTAGGCATCAGCTCGTCGGCACGGTTCAGCTTCTACTGTCTGCTAGGATCTCTACTTCTTCCATATTCTTGCCATGTTTAAGAGTTAGGTTCATAGGATTAGGAGATGTGTTCTTGCAATGTTATTGTTGTGTTAGATTTGTAACCTACTCGTTATCTTATTATGTTGTAATGGTGGATTCTAACTGTAATGGAAATAGAATGTTTTGTTGTGTTTGCTGTTGTATTTGATTATTTTCAAATGGCATGGCTAACATTTTATCAGGATAGCTAGCTAAAAAATAGAAAAATTTTAGATATAGAATGAACTATCATAGACGTTTTATGGTATAAAATATCTATGAAAGACTATCATAGACGGCTCGAACAAAAAATCGTCTGTGATTCTCGCACATCACAGACGATTTATCTACCAACCGTTTGTGATGGAAAAGTATCACAGATGGTTCTATATACCAACCATCTATGATACTCGCCCATTACAGATGGTTGGTAGCTAAAATCGTCTGTGATGTTTGAGTATCATAGACGATTTTTGGTTCGAGCCATCTGTGATAGTATTCTTACGTGTTTTAATATTAGTTTTTCTTTTTAAGTTTTGAATTTAGGCAAACATTTGGTGTGACAACCATTTCTAGGTGTAAACCATGAGAACTAAGTGTTCAAATTTACCACAATTTACAAATTATCCATGGATGTAGGGGAGAAGTTATACTGCATAAACAATTTCATGATCAAGCTCGACTGCATTTGACATAATAAATAAAAAAATTAGGTTTACAAATAGAGTGATTTCATTTTTTTAATATTGTTTCTATATGTTTATGTTTTTCATTTCTGCCAATTTGCAAACGAAATTGAGTTTGGTCATATTTTTTTGTAGGGTCATGTAACATCCCTCTCCCTACATCCATAAATATTTTAAGAGTTTTTAAAGACTTGCACATTTAATATCAAGAGGTTCAAGCTAGCGAAGGTGGTTCTCATTTTAATCCCCTCTGAAAACTGTGCTACCTGCTGGCATGTATCAAATGTTCAATTTCTGTATATTAATATGATTAGAAGGATGACAGTACAGTACAAAGAATTGGTAAGCCACCATCTTTCCAATTGTATTTAGGCCCCATTTAGAATGCAGGAATTTTTCTAGCTCCTGCAATAATTTATTTGTTTACTATTAAATTCCAGTGTTCCAAACGGCTGTTGTGTTTAGAATAGAGGAATTTTAGAAGGAAAATAGATGATTGGATGCAGGATCGCACCATAGTATTTCCGTATAACATAAAAGTTTCCTATAAATTTCGGAAGAAATGAAACATGAGGACTAACCTTTTGTTAGAATTCCAAAGTTTCAATGCAGTTTCACTGTTTTTCTCTCCGTTCTCACTCTAATTAAGTAGCAATTCCTGTCAAATTGCAATCACCTCATTTTGCCAGTTCTGCATTTTTTTTATATTCTATAGTAGTTTAGGGCATGTCATTTAATTTATGTGTTTTTCCTGTTCATGTACTTTTTTTTTGTGCTCCAAACGGGTTTTTGCGTTGTATCGTCACTAGTACTGAAAAGCAAATGACATGTTGATCCGAAAGAAGGATTCACGTACACTCACTTGATTTCAGTGTCGAGCACATGCATGCATACCAGTTTTCTTTGATTCGTCACACTTTTGTTCCTTTTGGCTGCTTAGTACTACGGATTACCAACCAAGGAATCATTCATGATTGGAAGTTAAAACTAAAATTCGAAACTAATTTTTCTATCCAAATTTACATGAATTCATTAAGAAATTTATAAATATATTGACTATAAAAAGCATTAATTATTGAAAGCACAGTGACTTAACCCAATTATTCCAGCTGAGCCAAAAACTGAAGGAGCATTATGTAGAAATGACATATCAGGAAGAGAAATTAAGTGCTCCTGATTTAAGAAAATATTTCAGGGCATTGCTAGTATCCGAGCGTACAATGAAAACTTTCTCATCGTATACTCTATCTGCCGTTGGATCTTTGTAAACATATAGATCCAACACCATCAGACTTCCTTCATAATTGGTGTAACAAAAAAAATACTCTGATTGCAACAAAGGGTACAGTGAAATGCACCAAAAAACATTGGGTTGCAACAAAAAATACTCAGGTACTTCCCCATGCAACAATTGAGACAACTTATGAAATATTTTGATTTTGAGTGTGCAATATTTTGTAATGATTGTTGCAACATTGAGAACAAAAATTGAGAAAAATCCATTCTCTTAACAAAAACTTTACTACATCAAAAATAACAACGGTAACATTTAGACAATAAATGTGCAATATTTTGGATTGCAAAGTGCAACATCTCAGGAATCTATACTGCAACATCAAAAAAAATATAATTTCAATGTCTTAAGTCATCTATTGCAACAAAAAATCTTATAAATGTAACAAACACTCGACTCACTAGGTTTCGCCTTGACGATGGTAAAGGAGTCAGCTAGCCCACTGCCTTATCACTAGTAGGTTCGGATCTAGTAAGGCCAAAATCCAGTTTGGTGGCTCGTCGCCGACTCATTCCGATCTACACAGATCCGGCATCCCTGACTCCTCTAGCTGGTTGCCTCAACGCCCCTTAGTCACGTGAGAGAGAAGCCATCATAACCAATAACAAGTGAAGGAGCGGAGGAGGCATGGCCCTATGGGTGAGTAGAGGAGGCTAGAAGGGTTTGGCCTGGACGCTGGGATGGAGAAGAGGAAGAGTAGAGGGAAAGAGCAATCGTGGGGAAAAGTTAATGCAGTAGAGAGATGGAGAATGGAGTGGACAAGAATAGCAAGTGAGCTAGTGGCCTAGTGCAAGGTGACTCAGTAAGGATAGATTCTGTAGCAATATCTAATATTTTATTATGTAGCAGCAATAAGGAAAACTAGCTACGATTGAAAGTATTGTTGTGTAACTATAGCCTGTAATATCTATATCTAACTAACCTACACAAAAATAATTGATTTTACTAAAATAAATGGTGTAGATCATTATCTTTCTCTTGATTAATGCGATTTTTTCTTTTTTGAAACTAGTGAGAGAATTTATAGTACTGTTCTGTGTTTACAAAGTACTATTGTGGGAATTCTACTACTCAAATCAAAAGGTGATGTAAATCCCAACTTCTATTTATATTTATAAAGATATAGTCGTCTCAAGTTATACTAGCACTGGAAAGCTAGTGATGTGTTGGTGCGAAAGATGGATACATGCATGTAGGGATGCCCGCGGGGAATTTTCCTACGTATAGGGAAGTAGCAATGAAAACGAAGCTAAAATTTAACCATCAGGAGCACAGTGGTCTGATACTCAGATTCCCACCAATTAGCGGCGAAAAGGACAGCGAGAATCCCGTTCGGTTTTGGCCGACCCGAGACACAGCTGGTGGTCGTGGTGCAGCCTAGGTAGCGTGGCGGCCAACGTGATGAGTTCGGTTTTGGCCCACCCGCGACACAGAATCCCACCATTGCACCGAAGTTCTCCACTGCAGGCAGCTCGGCATGGCGGCGACTTGCTGTGTGAAAGAACTCATCAGAGCAGTGAGCCGTTGCATGGAGATGGGTAAGGATGTAAGGTCAGGACACGTCTCAATCTTAAGCCGTCAAAGGGCATAGATCTCTCCAAGCCACTCAGGTAGCACGAGAAGAGCATCAAAGCAACTTATTTTCAGTTCGGTGCTGCAGTGGTGGGCGAAGGCAGGTCAGTTTAGGGCCTTTAGGCAAACCCCAGAGGTCGAGGCGGCTTCGCAGAGTTGAGGTGCACAATCGGCTGAGGACGGCTGCTCAGGCCAGTGCAGCGTCTGATATCTATCATTCGTAGCGAGCAGAGTTCCCCTATCCAGTCTGGGAGTATCTGAATAGAAGCGCAGTTCCAGATCTTCAGTTGCTGGAGGGAGGCAAGCTTCTGCATAGATCCTCAGATCATCGCAAGAGGAAATTTCCAATGACTGGAGTAAGTAAGATGTCACAATAGCCCCCATCTGAATGATGGCACCGTCATTACGTCAAGTCTCAGTAGCTCAAGGACTTGTCTAGAAGAGGGCAACATGGCCCCATTGCTGGTGGAGGCAGAGCAGCACCCTGTTGTTACTGTGGATCAAGCAGGTCAGGATTACCTGGAGAAAGCAGCAATTGCATGTTGCTGCTTGCCAACACAGCTGGCCATTTCATTATTTCTATTGTGGTCAGGTGAAAATCATAAATTGAATGTACGTAAACTGTGGATACCGGGTGTAAAGTTTTGAAAAAAAATTCAATTAATTGTCACACGTATGTGACGCGCATAGAAGCACATGCTAATACCTACATAAAGTTGCCTTTTCATACCATTTGAGTTCCCTGATACTAATCATAAAAATGCACCGTACGTATCGTTTGATCATTGAACTGAGGTGATGATTTGGTTGATAGTATAGATTGCAAATAACTGGAAGAAGCCAACCACAGTTCGTCGCATCTCAACTCCTAGATGTAAAGTCTTCTCGATCTATTTATCTGGAACGTTAACATAATTAATCAATTGATACAACAAAATAAGTCATAAATTTTTGATGTGGCATCTTTGTACAGGAAGGCTAATGATGAAACCATGGTCTTTTGTTCTCGGCTTCTCGCCCTGCTCATCTCAGCTCCCTGTTTGCGAAATAATGAGTCACAAATTGTTATGTCTTGTTCAGAATAACGTCAAGTGAGCCCTCCAGCTTCTCCCTGCGTCCCGCAATGTCTGTCATGTGTACCTAGGAAATACATTAGTTAAATAATATTTACTAGAATGGGACCATAGTTACCATATTAGATAAATATAGTACTACTCATTCTATTAAAAATAAATATAATCTAATTTTATTAAATATTACTTAAATAATGTACATGAGATTAGTTTCTATACAAGGTTCCACGTATTCCACGTTTCACCGGTATGGTTAGGACCTCTTAGATTCCCATTATTACTCAAGAAGAGTTCCTTGCATGTAGATGCATACAAGAGGTAGACCAATTGGCCTTTTGGATTAGTGCTTCTTCTGACTAATTTGCGCCAAATGTCGAATTAGGATAAGATCCACTTTGAGTAATATACTCCCTATGATATGTTCTAGTTAATTTTATGATGTGTATACACTACTACAGAAAGCCTAATATTAGACGCCAAATCACAAACGGTTTTGTGAAACCATCTGTGATGTACACTACCACAGACGGTTTTAATTTGAAGGTCGTCTGTGGTGTTTGTGGCGGGAAAAAGGAGTATCACAGACGGTTCTTACCGCTGAACCGTCTGTGATACTAGAATATCATAGACGGTTTTTATTATAAAACCGTCTGTAATATTCCAGATTATCACAGACGGTTTTTATTATAAAATCGTCTGTGCTACTGAAATATCACAGACGGTTTTATCCGTCTGTAATATGTTTCCCGCCTTGCAATCCCTCAAAATTTCATATTTTCCCGCTTGAGTCCGAGTATGATTCAATTTTGACACACCTTCAGTAAAACGGGCATAACTTTTGCATACGGTGTCCGTTTTCGACGTTCTTGTACTCGTTGGAAACCTAACGATGAGCCCGATCCAAAAAAATGACCTACTTATGCCAGTCGCCCTCCAAGACCCCGAAAATCGGTCATCTTTGGACCTAAATCTGCGTCGCAAGTTTTTGGTTTCTGTTTTTGCCCTTTTTCTTGGTCTTCCTTTTGGAATTTGGATTTTGCTTCAACTGAAAAGTTGTAGATCTCGTCAAAATCTTTCAAATGAGTATATATAAGTCATATAGAACTTTGCTATTTTATCTTTTCAGACTAGTTGTTTATATTGCATCGGTATATAAAATTGTGTGCTCTAATTCACAGACGGTTTTATATGTAGAACCATCTGTGATTTTCATTCATCACAGACGGTTCTATATGTAGAACCGTCTATGATAATCTGACAGCTGGGCCAGTCGATCCTGCTCAACCCAATCCTAACCAATAGAAATCCACCAATCCTCACCCTACGGATCGTAGCTCCGCCTCTCTGTCCCCACGCCAAAAAATTTCGAACTCTCGCCTCTCCCTCCCCTATAAATATAACCAAAACCCAGCCTCCTTGCTGTTCTCCTCCTCTTCCTTGCCGTCCTCCTACTTCCTGTATGTTCTCCTCCTCCTTGTTGTCCTCCTTGCTGTATGTTCTTCTCCTCCTTGCTGTCCTCCTCCTTGCTGTCCTACTCCTCCTTGCAGACGACGCACAAGTCTACGGGAGGCAAGACACCGCAGAAGCAACTAACTCGTGCCAACCGTGCAGACGCTCAATCAACGCCGACGATGGTGGGCGTCAAAGACATCCAGCTCATGCGTTGCATCAGGGGCGAGAAGGCATAGAGGATATTTGCTCTTTTTCTCTGTTCTTGTTGTGTAACATGCTCGTTGTTTGGGATATTTTAATGGTAGGCTCTAATCTTAATAAAAATGGATGTTTTATGTTTGTGAAATGAATTGAGATGTGAATTGGATGTATATATGTACATGTTGATCTGCTTGTTTCAAAGGGCATGGCTAGCATTTCCTAAAGCTAGCCAATAAACAGAAATAGGTTTAGGAGTAGAAGGGAATATCACAGACGGTTTTTAACTAAAAACCGTCTGTGATAGTTATAATCACAGATGGTTTTTAGTTAAAAACCGCCGTGATAGTTATAATCACTGACGGTTTTAGTTAAGAACCGCATGATATTTATATCACGCATTTGTTCTAAATTTAGAACCGTCAGGATAACTTTATATCACTGCACGGTTCTTAACTAAAAACCGTCTGTGATATTTGCACCACAGACGGTTCAAAAATCGTCTGTGATGACCTATAAATTCAGACGGTTCACAAAATCGTCTGTGATAATGTTTTTGAACCGTCTGTGATGACCTTTTCTGTAGTAGTGATAGTAATATTGAATCTAGTAATACCTTTGACCACAAGTATTCTAGGATGACTTACAGCTTACATTTATAGCCCCGGGGAAGTATATATTCACTCCGTCAGTAAATATAGATGGCAGTGGGATTCGTTCGGTCAAAATTTTGGAACTATATAACCTTTAAAACATGTGAAGGCATGACCGATCACATGAAAATAATGTTATTATATTTGTTTTGGAAAATAGTGTAGAATAGATTATATATATGATTTCGACTAATCCTCCTTACTTCTATAATTGATTACTGATGCACCCTCCGCCATTTAGCCACATCACTATCCAAATATGAACCATCGGATCTTTTCTTAGATAAAACCACAACCGTCTAATCTTCTTTAGATCTTCTGATAAACTAAAGGGTGTCCTTCCGCGCGTGATTTTTTTTTTTATTGTGAGGGGTTCTTATCAGCAGTTACCATCCAAAAGTCGTGTGCCCTAAAGGTCTGTTTGGATTGCCTAACTATGCCGCAATATTAAGCTGTTTGGTTGGTAGCCATGGCTAAGGTTAGACATGGCAAATTTGATCTGGCAGTTGTTCGGATCACTACCATGGCTAAGGTTATGCAAGCCCAAGGTGTGGCGTTGTTTTTCCGCGTCACACTTGCGTCGAAAATTTGTGTGGCAAGAGCTCCTTCCGCCCAATTTTCTGTGGCACACATAAGCTTAGTATGAAACCAAACACTTACCTAACACGTCGTGGCGCATCTAAGCTTAAACGTGGCAACCTTTTAACTGCAAACCAAATAGTTTACCCCCAAAACGTTCGTGTCTGCTCCTTCAATTCATGATATCTGTAATACACTACCGGGCTTAGCAGCTTTGCCGAGTGCCGGTGGCACTCGGCAAAGCACGAGAAATACTCGGCAAAAGCTTTGCCGAGTGCCACCCACGGCATAGATCACACGGCATAGTTTCTGACGGCAAAGAGCTCTTTGCCGAGAGCTTTTCATCGAGCACTCGGCAAAGGCTTTGCCGAGTGCCGAAACAACCCTCGGCAAAAAAAGGTTAGTGGACGGTGAGATCACGGTGATGGCGTCTTTTGCCGAGTGCCAGGATGGAATGGCACTCGGCAAATCCTTCCAGTTTACCGAGTGTCGTGGTAATGACACTCGGCAAAATCTTAAGCTTTGCCGAGTGTCATGGTAAAGACACTCGGTAAAGACACTCGGTAAAGACTAAAAGTTTACCGAGTGTCATTACCATGACACTCGGCAAAGCGAAAACACTCGGCAAAGTATGTTCCCAGAATGCACACAAATGTTACTTCGCCGAGTGTTTTTACCATGACACTCGGCAAAGCCTCCCTTTGCTGAGTGTAACACACGGCAAAGTGGCCAAAAACTGCCTATTTTAATTGTTTATTGCACCCCACTCAAACAAGTCACAATATATCACAGATATATCAACAATATATCACAGATATATCAACAATATATCACATATAGTCCACAAGTAATCACCACAAGTGCCATTCACAACCATTCACGAAGTGAACCAAGTGCAACCACAATATATCACATATAATCCAAGTGCAACCACAAGTGAACCACAAATGCAAATCCAAGTATCTCCAAGTACCATTCACAATAAGCATCACAACCACAAGTATCATTCACCAAGCTGGCCACCTCGACTAATGTGGTGGGTCATGAGGCACATCATTCGAAGCCGCCGATTGATTCTACACAAAGGAGAAGAGATTGCATGTGTGAGACAAGATTTAAGGTAGGAACATACAAACTTAAACATTCATACTCCACTATCTCAGGTGAAAGGAACTTGATGCTGACTTGGAAGTTAGGCCGCAATGCACAAGAGATATGGACTTAAGGTTTTTGTAGTGTGTTCTAACTTGCCCTCAACACAAAAGAGTTTTGCAACTTAGAGACAATCCTATCAACTTGCCTATAGCTAATCTAAGAAGGTAGAGCTCATACAAGCAAAGCATAGCGAAAGCAATAAACATGGTAAGTAAAGAGCTCAAGGTAGAGAAGGCAAACTCACGAAGTAGTTGCAGGGAGGAGGTGGAGGAGGGAATAGCTCGGTGGCGAGGTTGACCCATCCTCTCGCCAAGACTTTGCATCCATCAAACATTTGCTCCATCCTCCGCCGCTCGGCCTCATTCCTCTGCCGATCGGCCTCCATCCTCGCCGCCATCTCCTCCCGTAGCCTCTTCTCTTCTTCCAGCTGGGCCTACAATATTTCACCCCAATGTTACAATGCAAAGCAAAGGTATGTAAAAATTAATGAACGATTTAATAAAACAGAATAACTGGAGTGCCTCCATCCGGGATCATGCGGTGTCCGTCCGCTGTGGGCGTATGGCCGGGCTTGAGCTCGTGCTCCTTACTCGAATCTCGGAGAGAGTGGGAGTAGTGGCCGTGTCGAGTGTGCTGTCGCCAATCCAGTACCGCCCATGCTTCTTGCCTCCTCCCACCCTCATGACGACTTCTCCATCAAGGTCCTGGGTGCTCGGATCGTACTACGCCCATGGACCGCCCTTGCCATCGATGTGTACCCACCGGCGGCTGTGGGCGGTCGCATTGCTGTACACCGAGGGCGGGTCCTCCGGGTTGTAGTCGACGTCGGACGTCGCCTTGCCCTTGTAGGCCAAAGCCCATGCCTTGAACTGGGAGCAAGGCTGGCCACCATGTGACGACGACTGCGAAAAAAACAGCAAGATGATTAGAAATTATGCAGAATTGAGCGTTATAATAAAGAAATGAATTCGCGTACCCATGTAGCCGCGAATTCATCGAGGCTACGGTTGCCTTGATGGTGTGGTGCACCTGGCATCATCAAACGCCGCTCCCGGCAAGCATTGTACGTCTCCTCCCACTCGGCGGCGCACCACTTGTCCACCATCTGTGCCCAGCACTGGAGATGTTGGGCGCACCACCACGGAGGCACCTACACGTCATCAAGTATATGACATATAAGAAGATCAAATTAAGCGTACTTAATCTCAGAAAAAATCAGTATTAATGTTCTATATTTACCTGCATGTATTCTTCCCGGGTCAGCCTCATGTTTCTTGCTTGAGTTTTGTTGATCTTCACTCCAAGGTAGGTAGCGTTGTATGTTACGATGGCCTGGACGCGCGCCTCGTAATGCATGTTCTTCACGAGTTTATAACAGGCTTTGTGAGCCACACTGGCCGCCTTGGCCTCATATCCCTCCTGGCATCTGAAGAAATCCTGCATATAGACGCGATGTATCCAGTCATTATTTCAAGAATGTCCAATGAATGCGATGTATTGAGCAATGTAGTGCGAGGAAGACTTACCCACAGCTCGGCCGTCACCCGCTCCGCCTTGTTGGCGAATACCCTGCCATCCCGACCGTAAATCGGGAAGGCGACGAGTGGTCCCACGTGTAGGCGGCTCACGCCTCGCTAAACGCAACGGGCCGGGGAAGTGTAGCCTGCACAAAGACCCAGATGCCATTGACATGGCGTTTGTGATCACCTGCAGCCACAAGCGTCCAACCCCGCCAAGTGATTAAGATAAATTATTAGTTTCTATTGTGATTTTCAACATATCAAATGAAAAAGTAGTGATAACATCTAAAGTTACTTACCTAGCCCCAGTGGGTCGACTCAGCGGGCGTCTCTCGTGAGGTATCGGTCGCCTCGGGAGGGTCGAGGGACCTCGCAACCAGACACCCGACGAACCAGAGGAAGCGGAACCCCCTGCCGCCTCCTCCTCCTCCTGCTCCTCCTCCTCCTGCTCCTCCTCCTCCTCCTCCTGCTCCTGCTCCTCCTCCCGCTCCCGCTCCTCCTCCTGCTCCTCCTCCCGCCCCTCCTCAAGAGTGCTCCTGCTCCTGCTGCTCCTCCCGCTCCTCCTACTCCTGCTCAGCTGCATCGGGCCGTCTTTGGTAAAGCGACCTTACGTTCCTCATACCGCCCACCATCTTTGTTCAATCACCTGCAATTAAAAAGAGTAAACCAATAAGCACAGATAAACAAGACGTACTTAGAAAGAGATGCAAAATAAACAAAACATAATTAGAAAATAACAAAGTATTACATGTATTAGAAATAATCATCATGATCGGGATTAGCTGGATCATAAGTCTCATCATCACTATCAGCCATGTCCATATAATCAACACTATTCGAAGGAGCAATGTTGTCATCACTGTCATTGCCTAAATGTAATCGCTGAAGTAATTCTAAGTCCTTCACATTTTGAACCTCATCTCCAGCGTCCTCGTCAACAACCCTTTCATTGTCTACTTCCATTCCGATCGCTTCGGTTAAGTCTATCTCAAAACTCCCTTCTAGCCCCTCTTCTTAAAAGAACTCTTCGTCATATGTGTTTGGGTCAAAGTTGTAATCTTCATTGTTTGGGACAGGTAGTTTACTGTGTGGCGATACCTTGTACACAACATCCCAACCCTTAAGACGGTCGTCTTTTTGGCACGGGTATGAGAGATAATAAACTTGCGTGGCCTGTTGAGCCACAATATACACATTGTCTCCTGGTAAGACGGATGACTGTCGAATTTTGACTAGCCCAAGATTAGGGGTCCGTCTCGTTACTTCAGGATCAAACCAATGGCATTTGAATATGACAGGATTAAGAGGTTTGCAACCATGAAACGTGAGTTCGTATATTTCTTCAATTCTTCCATAATACTCGACCCCATCAAGGCCAGGTGTAAAAACTCCGGTATTTATGGTTCTTCGATTGGGCCGACTCTGCTCATGTCTTGTTGTGTGAAAGCGATATCCATTCACGTCATAACCGGTAAATGAGCTTACCCTATAGGCACAGCCATCGGCAACCTGTCTCAACTCGGCACTCATAGACGCATCGGTTTGGCCCTGCAAGCTCAAGCAGGATAGTTCGTTATATTATTCGCCCGTACGAGCAACTTGTAATGTCAAACTAAGTACGAGCTAAATTGGACAATACCTTCTGTTTGAACCAAGAAATGAAATCGGGCATTCCATTTCCCGCACTGTCTAAGAAGGGTCTCACTTCTGCGGGTAGGTTCCTTGATTCACGCCAGAATTGATGATGAAATTCCCTGCACCAACGAGAAACAAGGGGGTTGGATGCAGAATAGTGACTACTCGAGAACAAGTTTGTTGACAACTTACCGCATGTACGGCTCCACTTCGGAAAGGTTGTTCAACACATATAGCATGATAGTGCGCCACTCTTCATGTTTCAAGGTCTTGGGGGTCGCATCACTTGCACTTCCGAGTTGCCCTCGGAAAATGCTGAGGTTCGATTCATTTTCGCCAGCATTGTAACGACGGGGTGGATTGTGCACGCTAGGAAGGTTGTCACCATAGTACGTTGTTGTGAAGTTTGACACCTCCTCCAAAATGTATGCCTCTGCGGGAAGCCTCAATTTTGCATTTATTTTTACATTTAGTTCGATGAACCTTTAGACATCTCTCAATTGGATAGCACCAACGACCAAGACGGGCCCCCATTCGTGCCTCATACGGAGGTGCAAAATCAAATGCTGCATCGGATTGAAGAAGCCGGGTGGAAAGATCTTCTCCAACTTACAGAGCAACACAAAGCCATTCTTTCTAAGTCTGCAATCACGGTCCGAGATAACTCCTTGGCACAAAGTGGCGGAAGAAATTGCTCAACTCGCCAAACTAGCCGGACATGCTCGGGGACATAGCCTCGAACCATCACCGGAAGAAGCCGCTCAAGCCATATGTGGTAGTCATGACTCTTGAGCCCATTGATTCGCATAGTAGATAAGTTCACTCCTCCTCAGATTCGCTGCATACCCATCGGTGAACATTAACGCTTGGAACCATTCTAGTACTTCCCTCCTTTGGGGCCCGGTCAAGACGAATTCGGCCTTAGGCTTTCTCCATGTCCTGCCGCCTCTAGGAGGCTTCATTTCTTGCTTTGGTCTATCTCATAACGTTGCCAGATCCACTCTAGCCTTAATGTTGTCCTTTGTCTTATCGGGAATGTCCATGATTGTTGCCCAAAGTGCCTCGCGACATTCTTTTCAGTGTGCATTACATCAATGTTATGTGGAAGAAGAAGGTCATCAAAATAGGGGAGCCTCAACAAGCCCGACTTATGAGTCCATGCATGTTGCTCACCATATCCCACAAAACCACCTTCTTCTTGATTGACCTCGAGAGCATCTATCTGAGCACGAACCGCGGCACCGGTCATCATCTGCGGTGCAGGGGCCTATAACTACGACACCTTCGTAAAGTTCTTGATGTCTCGTCTGAATGCATGGTCAAGAGGAGGAATTGTCGATGTTTGTCGAGCGAAGAATACTTGCCACCCTTCAAAGAACCAAATGAACTTCAGAGCTGCCTTGCATACTAGTCATGGGAACTTCCGTGAACACACCACCGAGAATATCCCATACGTCGAAGTCATGCAGGAGTAGTGGTACCAAACATGCATTTTGAAGTTTCTCTTTGTAGCTCGGTCGTATGTCCATACCCCTTCCTCCCAAGCACGGACCAATTCATCAATCACAGGCTCCATGAACACACCCATATTATTCCCGGTGTTCAGAATTATCAACGACAAGAATATGTTCGTCGTTGGAAGAGGACGCCGGGGAGATTGAGGGGATAACGAACACGGCCAACAAGTGTATGGGGCGCCATCATTCCATAAGGATTGAACCCATCTGCTGCCAGCGCAACACGTACATTCTGAGCCTCTAGAGCTTTCTCACGATGAATCACATCAAAGTGGGTCCATGCTTCACCATCGGATGGATGTACCACTTCTCGTGATTGTATCGACGCCCATTTTTGTGCCATGTCATCTGTTTCGTGGTTTCCTCGGTCATGTATAGTCGTTGGATCCTCGGTATGAGCGGAAGGTACTGTAGGATTTTCACGGGATCGCAAGTCGCCTCTTCGACCATCACGAGTCTACCTCCGTGAACCTAGAGGATCCACACTTTGCACGATGCACTTTGCTTCCGCGTGTTCTTTCCTAAATAGGATGCACCCTTCGGACAAGCATGTATCGCTCATATGGCATCTTAAGTGCACGAAGGAGTTTCTTTGACTCGTACATGCTCTTTGGCGAATGTGACCCTCCGAAGCATGCTGCCAAAAAGCTATCAACATAGCATCGGCGTCTCGACTCACGCTAAACCGGGACTTCAAGGCCATTACGCGTCCAATGCCATCCAGTTGAGAAACCTTTGTCCGCCGTGAAGGGGTTTCGTGCGCGCACAACATGTCGTATACGCCTTTGCGGTTGCCTCGCTCCTCCTCCCTACGCCCTTCGCGAAGTGTGCTTCATGATATTCATTTAACATGTCTCCTACCCGCCATCAGCATCATAATCCTCGACGCGTGGTCTCACGACCTCCTCTCTCATACGATCGGATTCACCGTGGTAGATCCACCGGGTATAGTCTGCCGTAAATCCAAACTTGCAAAGATGTTTACCCATGACCTCCTTTGTTTGTCGACGCGTGTTTGCACATCTGCTGCAGGGACACCAAGTGGCACGCGCTCCTTTAACCTTGGCAAATGCTAGTTCCAAGAAAGCATCGGTCTTCTCAATCCATTCATCGGACAACGAACCCTGACTTGAGCGGCCCTTGTACATCCACTCACGGTCATCCAACCTCTAACATATCAGGGGAGTAATATAAGAATCAAATGCATCTACACGATCTTTCTCCTATCTAATAGGTGAAGATAGGTCCTAATCCCACCCGAGGATGCGTAGATGAGGTTAGTTTCCATGCTCTACTCCTATCCGAGACAGAATTTGGCAGCACCTCCATTGTTCTCCAAATACACGTCCCGGCAGGAGATTGTGTATCCGGAGAACAACAGGGGAGATGATGCGAAACTCACACGGATCGGAGTAGACCATGGAAACTAACCCCATCTACGCATCCTCGGGCTGTCCAAAAAACGTGGACAATTCAAAACAGATACGGTTATAGATATGCAAAGATCTACATATTTCCAACCGTATCTCTTTCGAACGGGAGACGCCTAACTAGGTTACGTAATCTATGAACATGAATAAATAGCTGAACTGTAAACCGAGCAAGGAAAAGTGTAACTCACAGCACGTAGATTGTCTACGTGGGAAGACAAGCTGTCGGAGCCGAGGGAGACGTCCACAGCTCCAACCCGAGAAGCAGAGGTACATCGTGCAGTGCAATAGCCTCTCCTGCAAAAAAGGAACATAATAGTGTCAATTAAAAATTTCGGCAGCACCTCCCCTGCACGGTGAGGTTTCCAAAACCTGCAACAAACGAATAGCTCTCTCCATGTTGTGAACACAGTAATAGATCTCTCCATGTTGTGAAAGCTTTCCATTCCATGTGAACAGACTCTTTGTTATCAATGAGAGCCCTGATAGATGATTTAGCATTAAGCGGTCGTGAGTCCAGAACTCAACATAGCTGAGATTGAGGTATTTTATGTGCGGTCATAGCAGCAGTGTTGCGATTGGTGTTGCTTTGCATGCGGGGCTCATCGACATGTGATTTTCCTCGCCTAGTCCATACGAGTGATGCTGCCTACGAACCAATGAAGCCTTTCTTTGGGGATAAAAGGCCACCAAATTACTGGTGGTTTGTAAAGGGAACTGAAGGGTGGACAGGTGTGGTCATGGTTGTGCTTATGGCAATAGCGTTTTATTAGCCCAGCCATGGTTTCGACGAAATAGGCTCAAGGACACTAATCCCCTCAGAAAATGATCGCTTCAATGCCATTTGGTTTACCCACCACCTATTTGTTATTGTGTACACACCGCTCATCGTCCATGGAACATGCTTGTATCTAAGCAGGAAATGGTACAAGAAAACGGTAAAAATCTATATCCTGGTGGCAATGAAAAACCTAATGATCAAAATTGTTACTTACGGTCCATTTTTGACTTCGTCAGACATGGATGTACCTTGCTGTTCCACGGGGCGCTCGGAGGCGTCGGCGGCGCGGGGCGGGGCGTCGAAGCGGTGGTCGGGCGGCGCGGCGGCGCGAGGCGGCCGCCGCGGCGATTGAAGCGGTGGCCGGGCGGCGGCGTCGCGGCGCGCGGCGGGGCGGCGGCGTCGGGTGGCCGCGGCCGGGCGGCCGCGTATGGAAGCGGTGGCCGGGCGGCGGGTGGCGCGCGTGCGGCGGCGGGCGTCGCGGGCGCGTGGGGCGGGGCGGCGGCGCCGGCGGCCGCGGCCGGGCGCCGCCGCGTAGGGGTTGCGTGGCGGGCGCGGCGGCGCGGCGCGCGGCGGCGTCGTGCGGCGCGCGCGGGCGGTAGGGTTTTTTGTTGCTTGTGTGAACGCGCCGCGGCGGGAAACGTTTTGTTTGTGTTGTTTGCCGAGTGCCCCCGATCTGGCACTCGGCAAAGCCCTCCTCCTTTGCCGAGTGCCCCCAATCTGGCACTCGGCAAAACCCTCCTCTTTGCCGAGTGTCGCCCACAAGGCACTCGGCAAATCTTTTTTTTAATAAAACTTCCTTTCCTCTCTTTCTTTTCCATAACGTGTAACCGCTGCACGATGAGGCACCACGTCTTTCTGACAATAATGCCCATCAGATGGTTATCATTTGAAGCATTAAGGCACCTCTTGGAATGGAACAATTGCCATCGATTCGCAAGTTATATAAAGGCTGACGTAAGAGAGAGGAAAGACAAACCCAGGGGAGAATAGAAGTAGATGCTACATTTTCTCCATCGCTCTTGATTGTAATATGTTCGTTGAGCAATAGTCACGCAGGAGTAGGGTTATTATTCTCTCAGGAGAAAGGCCGAACCTATATAAAAATCCCTATGTCCTTTTCTCTATGTGATCGTAGCTAGGTCTTTGAGAGTTTCCCTCAAATATAAACAAATCATATGTAAGTTCAATAGTAAAACATCGATAGTTTGCGCCGTCCATGGAAAAACCTTCCTCCAACTCTGATAATTCTTTGTCAGCGTGCTTTGTTCTTTCTGATGTCCTTCTGGCAGGAGAATGGAATGAGGAGAATTAGTTTGACCTGGTAGACTACGCAGACCTCGACATAGATGCTTGCTATGACTACGAGCAAGCCATGCTTTCATCTTATTGTGAGGCTGTCTCTAGAGATCCCTCGCGTGATCCTGGTGACCATGGCACAGATAGGGTTGAGGTAGGATTTTTATCCCCCACAACATTATGCTATATGGAGGAACTAGTTTTTCCAAAGAGCAAGGGTCAATCCGAACATGAACATGACTCGCAACATGACAAGGGGCCTACCCCTATGTGGTTGAGTCCTCCAACGACTGTCCAATCAGGCATAACAAGTCCGGAAATCCTGCATTCCGGGACTCCATTGACATTTGGTTGCCGTAACTCTCCGACTGTTCTTGCAAAGAGCATGGGTGGGCTCCCTACGAGTTCACCCATACTTTCACATATTTTAACTCCAATGGGAGACAATTATAATCCAAAATTTCCCTTCTTAGCAGGGTTTACTCCAAGTCACAATGTGCACTTGTTGGATGACTCTTCAAGTGAGGGGGCCACCAACGGAAGTAGAGATTATGGACAGGAGGTCATTGTCCTCCCTGTAGATTTTGATCGCTCTCCGAGAAGAAGGGCTGACAATGCTCTGTCAGACCTTGGATCAACAATTCCCAGATCCTCTGTGTAAATTACACTAGTCTAGAATCAGCTAGTTCACATAGTGGATAACAAAGATAAATATCAACCATAATGATATTTATTCATTAACTCAATATGGGCCTGACAGCCACAATTTAAATCCACGGCCCATAGGCCAAATTTAAATATAGCAATGAAAGATAAAACTAAAATGGAAGAAACCCAACAAGTCTGTCCATAGGCAAACAATAGTGAGACGCGGCCTATTCGTCTTGGTCCTCCCTATAGTTGAAGCTGTCCTTCTCTGAGAGGAGATAGTAAGGGTGAGTACAAACTTGTACTTTGTAAGTCACACAGAAAAATGTAATATAATGATAAAGGCAACAAAGGAAGGCAAATAGGGTTATTTGAATGTAAAACAACATTTTAAAGAAATACAATAAATAGGTATGAAATTGCTGAATTCAATACATTAAGTAAATAGTATTGTAAATGAAATTAATACCGTTAATACAAGTCCATCCCCCACAGTGACCAAGACTAGCTGTCCCATAGTAGCCTTGTGGTAGTACGAAAAGGGCTTTGTATCAGTAGCTCACAGACCGGTCCTTAATTGACTTAGGCATTTCTCACATACCCCTCATGCCTAGCAATCAACATTGTGTCACCGAACAACAATGCATGCCAGCAAGCACCCACCACCTAACCATTTGTCTAAATCTAAACCAAGTTTTATATTTTGTTTTGAAATATTCCATTGACTTTCCTAACTTACCGAAGTTAATAATACAGTTCAAAAGCTTATCATTTTATGTGAAAAAAGGTATCCAAAATCTGAAGTTATAATTATGCATGTCTAAGCATTTGTTACAAAAAATCTCTGGTCATACTAGTGTACTAACCTGAGTTTTATTCTAGGGTGACAATGTATACATGGATCAACGTCAAAGGAGGTAATAACAAATAAGCATTTACTAAATTTAAAACTGAAATTGAAATATGTTGATAAAAATATGCATGCAGAATAATTTAAAACATAGTTTTATTTGAAAATTAGGATCAACATAATCAATGTGTGTGACTTGCCTTACTCCGCGAATAGGTATGAATTGTCGTCGAAAAATTCTTCCGAATCGCCACAGTCTACACATGAAAATACCCAAGCAAACTAAAATAAAATCCAAATAAACCCCAAATATTGAAAATTAGGATAGAAATGGATATATTGGAATTTTTGATAAATTTAGAAATTTGAATGGGCTCAATCAGAGTTAGGGCGAATGAGAACGATAAAGAAATGAATAATAGGATTTATTGGAATTTTTTAATGGAAAATGGAATTATAACATTAGTAGGTAATTTTGGAATTTTGGCTAAATTAAATTTCTAAATAAAAATCAGTTTATAACATCCGACAAGAGGTGAACAAGTAGGCACAGTGCTGCCGTGGGCTAGGTCCATGGACCATCGGTCAATGAGGTGGCAAGGAGGTGACATGGCACCTATGTGGTGGCTGACAAAGCTGACATATTCTGCTGGGTGTTAGACACGTGTTAACCATGTGGTTGGATGCCCTCGCATTCTCTGACTAGTACAACACTTACTACCTATGGCGTGGCGGATATACACTAAGAGTGTCTTGTCTAGTTTCAGAGAAACTAGGACAAGAGTACTCGTAAGGTATCTCTTGACATCTTCGAAAGCGTCATTGGCCTCTTTTGACCACTTGGCACCCTCGTGTTTCCTCAGAGCTTAAAGAAAGGAAGGCCTTTCCCTCCCAGACGTGCGATAAAATGACTTAGGGCCGCAATGTACCCAGTGAGTTTCTGGACTTCTTTCTTCATGGTCGGAGGGTGCACCTATTCGATGGCCTTGATCTTCTCAAGATTCACTTCGATACCCCTTGCTGAAATAAGGAATCCGAGTAATTTTCTTGAGGAGACTCCAAACACACACTTCTCAGATTGAGCTTCAAGCGATGCTTTCTAAGACTATCAAAGGTCTCCTGTAGGTCTGAAATGTGATTTAGCCATTCGACGCTTTTCACGATCAAATCATCCACATAGGCTTCCAAGTTTAAGTCCATTTGATGTATAAAGGTCAATTGCATCAAACACTGAAAAGTCGGACCAGCATTTTTCAAGTCAAATGGCATCTTGACATAGCAAAACAATCCAAACGACATGATAAACATGGTCTTCTCTTCATCTTCTGAAGACATACTGATATGGTGATAACCAGAGTATGCATCTAGAAAACTTAATATTTCACAACCGGCAGTGGAATCAACCAATTGATCAATACGAGGAAGCAGAAAGTCATCTTTCGAACAAGCTTTATTTAAATCAGTATAGTCTATACACATGCGCCACTTATGATTAGACTTTCTAACCATTACAGGGTTAGCCAACCACTCTGAGTAAACGACTTCTCTTATAAAGCCTACTTTTAGTAGCTTATCCAATTCCAACTTGATAGCTTCTAGTCAATCTGGTGCAAATCTTCATAATTTATATTTTACGGTCTTGTTATCAGGCCATAGATCTAACCTATACTCGATCACCTCCCTGGGGATCCCAGGCATGTCGGATAGCTGCCATGCAAACACATCTGTGTTTGCCCAGAGGAAGTTGACAATGGTGTCTTACTATGCGGGGTCGGCTCGGCATGACTTCTTTGTCCAGCTTTGGTGCGGCTTTAGGCTTTGAGTGCTTGCTCGAAGGCTGCACCTTGGTAACTTCTCAAGTCGGTAGCGCTGGCCAACCATCTCGAGGGACTTGCGATCGCACATCAATGCCATCTTCTTGTCACAGCAAATTGTGATGACTCCCTTGGAACCTGTCAACTTGAGATATTGATATGCATAATGAGCAACTATCATAAAATGTGCATGGGTTGGTCATCTAAGAATGGCGTTATATGCCGTGTTGAAGTTGACCACATCAAAAGAAACTCTCTTTATCCTGAAATTACTCAGAGAGCTAAACATAACAGGTAGAGAAACTTGGCCAATGGGCTTGGCTGAGGAACCCATCGATTCCCATGAAATGAATATCGATGTGCTTTGTTTTGGTATGATGAACTTGCATCTCGTCCAAGGCACTAACAAATAAAATATTTAAAGAACTGCCACCATCAATCAACATGCGATTCACCCGACAGTTGTTGATGGTGGGCTCGACCATGATCAGAAACCGACCAGGTCAAGTTGAAGAGATCGGACAGTGACTCTTTTCAAAAGAAATAGTGACCTTCGACCACTTAGGTAAATTATAGACAAGGGCAGAGTCGATAGAGTTTACCCCTCATTCGATGGCTTTATACTATCGCTTTCACTTGTACATGGATGAACCTCCATATATGTGCTCGATAGTGTGCTTTAGGTCCTGGAAATGCATGTCCTCATCCTCGTCCGAGTACTTCTGACCACTCAACTATCCCAATTCTTTAATTATTGGAAGTGGGCCCTTGTCTGAATAATAATCCTCAAGTTTCCGCTAGAAAACTCAACAATTATGAAGATCGTGCCCCTCTTTCTTGTGAAGAGGACACCACCTAGGCTTTTTTTCCTTCCTTGTGGGTGCTTTGTCTTTGCCTCGGTTGGAGTATTGCCTGGGGTTGTGTGGCTCCTTATCACCCATAGCCAAGACTTCATTTGACCTTCCAGCGTGAGACTTCTTGCCCTTGGCCTTGTCTTTGGACTTCTTGACCTTCTCCCTCCTCCTACCACCTTCACCTTGCTCCTTGGAACCTCGGCTAACTTGATCAATGGTTCTAGTCCATTTGACCGCTTTAGCAGCGGTTGCGTAGTGGTCAATCATCTTAGAGAGCTCGACAATGGTGGTTGGAGGATTCAAGGCGATATCCTCCATGAACCTCTGGTTGTGAACCCCGTGCTTGAATGCCCTGATTACTGAAGCATCAGAGACCTTTAGAATTGAATTACAAACCTGACTAAAGCATCAGATGAACTATCATAAGGTCTCATCGCTGCCTTGGCACATTCAATGCAGGTCGTATTCCTTCCCAAGGCGGTTGTATATACCTTGGAAGTTGTCAATCAGAAGGTCGCAGAGGTGTTGCCACGAGTAGATCGACTCGAATGGCTGATTGAGCAACTAGGATTGAGCAGATCCTTTGAGCACCATCAGACGATAGTTTGCCATGACGTGCTCGCCTCCTCCTACTGCCTGAACTGTAGTCGCGTAAATCTGGAGGAACTCAATGGGATTCTGAGACCCATCAGATTTCTCCATATTCACTGGTCAAAACCACAATGTCCAATGCACTACCCAGAGTTTAGGCATGAATGCCTGGCATTCGGTAATGATTTCCTGATATCTCCTTTGTAGGAAAGGGTAGTTGACATCACCGGGCGATTGTACTCGGCGATGCCCGATGGTCGGTAGAGCTGACCTGTAATAGGCCTGATCCATACTAGGGTAATACTCCTACTCCATCTGCTACTGCAGGTTCCTTGCTTCAAGCGGTGACCGAGCATTAACTTGCCAATCCAGAGTTGTTCGGGGTGTTCTCCTCCAACTAGCATTGCGATCGGGAGTTCGACGTGCCCTATCATCATACCAAACCCAACAAGGTGAGTTTTTTTTATCAACTAGATGCGGTCATACCTTGTTGATTCTTGAAGTTATGTCAGCGAGGCTGCTCGAGTTGGGCCATCACATTGCGAAGTCTTTGTGCAATGTCTTCAGTGAAGTGTTTGCAGCCCGGTGCCTGAGCAAGCTCTTTAGTCAGATCTCAAGCAAGTCATTGATCTATTGACGTTCTCATGCCTCTTTGGACTTTGCAGCCAGTAGCCTCCTTCGAGCAGTCTCGGGATCCTCGACCCTTGATGTAGGCAGGGCTGCCTCATAGGAGAGTGAGTATTTTTAGGATTTCTCCTATGCTTATCAGAGTACTAATCGGTCTCATCATTGGAGGTCTCCTCACCATCCTCACGAGAGGCGGGAGAGTGTGATTGATGGGGAGCATCCTCAGGTCTTCCTCTAAGAGGGTGATGTGGATCTACAGGTAGGGGAAAGACCTCCTGTCAAGAATCTCCACTTCTAAGGGAGGCCCCCTCGTTTGAAGAATCGTCCAGCAAGATTGCCACATGGCCTAGAGTAAACCTCACCAGATAGAGAAATTCTGGATTATAACTGTCCCCAGTTGGATTTGTTCCCTACAAAAATATGGACGAACATAGAGAGTGCCCACCCATTCTCTTCACAGATTCGACTGGAGAGTCACCACCACCAGTTGGCGATGGATTCCCCAATTGGCAGATTCCAAGGCTCACTGAAACTGCTCGGAGTGTTGCCGCAAGACTCGGACGCTTAGAGGCGGGCCCATTATCGCGTTGTGAGTCCTCGACATGGTCGGATTGACCCTTGCCACTTGAGGGAGGTGAGTCCTCTGTTGGGCGTATTGCTATGGGGGATTTGGGTCCCTTATCAGCCTTTCCTACGGTGTGGTCTTCAGGATCATTCGATGGGTTTCTAGGGAGAAGTTTACCATTGGGAGCAAGCATGGTCTGCTCGTAGTCTAGCAGGCCTCCATGTCAATATCCGCATAGTTGGCCAAGTCAAACTAGTTCTCCTCATTCCATTCATCTACCATGAGGACTTCAGGGAAAAGAGAAACTTGCCGATGAGGAAATTACCAGAGTCTTGGAAGAAGGAATCCCCACAGACGGCACCAATTATCAGTGTTTTAATACTGATCTTACATATGATTTGTTTGGATTCGAGGATTCTCTTAGAAGACCAGCGTGTGATCTTGCGGAACAAGGACACATGAATTTTTATCCAGGTTCGGACCTTCTCCTAGGAGAATAATAACCTTACGTCCTGTGTGGTTACTAATCAAAAGAAATGATTATAAGTGTGTAATGCGAAAAAAAGTCTGCACGGTCTCTTGCATGGATCAGAATATCATTTTTTCTCCCCTCCCTCTCCAACATCAACCTTTATATAACTGGTGAAGTGACGGCAGTTGTCCCGCGTTAGAAGATGCCTTAATGCTTTGGTGATAACCGTCTGATAGAAGTTATTGTCATAGAGACGTATTGGCTGTTCACCGTGCAGCGGTTGTTGTCAAAGAGAGATCATGTGCGGCTATTGGATAAACACATGTTCTAACTGCCTTATCAGATGAGCCCACAATGTAGTTGTTCATCATAGACAAGTTAGTTGGAGATAGGTTGGTCACAAAAAGGTCCACGACCATAAGGTAGTTACAAGACAACTTACGACTACGTGATCGTAGAAAGACTTACAACTAGGGAGTAGTCGCCGTAAGACTTATAACTACGTTGTCGTAGAAGGACTTACTGTCGGGACCCCGGATTTCCGAACCCGGACCCTCTGTGTATTACCGCACTAGTCCCAGATCAAAGCTAGTGCACACAGTTAAACAGAAATGAATACATCACCAGCATCGTGTTATTACAATAATTGAGAGTACTGACCGAAAGGTCTCATTATTACAATTGAGGTTTCAAGACCTCGTACACATGAAATAAAGCGGAAGCAAACAAATAAACTCGATGAAGACCCATCAATACGCCACAGGCACTTGACTGAGGAAGCGCGACCTAGTTCTCCAGGAAGAATCCATCACAGCCACAGGCGAAGCAGTAGTCGTAGTCTCCCTCTTGAGCTTCATATTCTTCTGGATATTATTTTTGGGTGCAGCATGTGAGTACATAAAGTACTCTGCAAGTCTTGGAAAAAATGCAATAGATGCAAGGCTTAACAAAGGAAGGTTATATGGTTCTTTTGCACAAAGCAATATTTTATTTCAAATACCATTTAATAATTTCTAAAGCAGCATTTTGAGCAATTAAATGTTTTAACTGAAACTAATAAGCATTTCATAGTGAAGGTTCCATCCACCAACACTAGATAACCAACTTTAAAGTTTCGGGTTCCATCCACCCTCTCTGGCTCCAACTGCCAGGATACCCTTCCGAGAGTACCTCACTCTAGACTAGCTAGACACCACCTACTGAAGTTTTACCGCAGAAGGGTTAAATCTGCCTAGTCCGAAGCCCCCTCTTGCGCCATATGAGTACAGTAAATCCCTGTCCCTCACTGTGAATAACCAGTCCATCCCTGGCACCCACTTTCCACTGGTGGCACCTAAACTACACTATCATAAGTTAGTCAGCTAGGTCGTACCCATATAGACTTGTGGTTGTACGGTTAATGCTCGATGCGGACAAACACAAACGTCGGTCCTTAATTGACTAGGTGGAACATACACTTAACAAGATCTCGTGCTTGCTGCACCAACCCAAACCAACCATCCACCCTAATCTAAACCAACTTTCACATTTTATTTTATTTTAAAAGACCAGTGGCAACTCCAATTACCACTACATTTTATAAACACAAGGGTAATACAATAAATCATAATTTCCCATTTTCAAAACTTCGATGGTATTAATTATCATGACTAAGCATTATACTACCATTCTATTATTTAGCAAAGGTTTAATAATAATCTCATTATTGAGACAAAGGAAGTTCTAGGGTTACAACGGTACATGGCATTCAACTCCAATGGAGGGTATAACAAAGTTGGATTAACTAACACCTTAAGATTTGAACTAAGGTTTAATGTAAATAGCAATGCACATAATTTAAATTATTTAAAACATTTTGAAATCATAGGTTCAAGATGATCAAAGGAGACTTGCCTTCTGTAGGGTCTCTAGGTCTTCCTGCTGGGGAGTGGAGAGGTCTTCGTCAACGTTGGATTCTACGCTCGAAAAGACAGAGCAACAAAGCAAAAAAAATACAAATCAAATTCAAATAAAATCCAAAATTCAAATAGAGGCCATATTTGGATGGATTATGATTTTAGATAAATTTAGGAGAAACAAGCGGATTTGGGGTTCACACGAGGGAGAACGAATATCTGGAAGATCGGTTGGGAGAAGAAATTACTGAGACAATATTTGGACCAAGAAAGATAGAATGGATTTTATGGAGATTTGGCAAGATTTGAATTTGAATTTTGAAAGTGCACAGAAAATTTGGAATGGAACTGAGGCTTTGAAATTAAGCTAGGTTTTGGAATTTGAAATTTAAATTTTGAAATATCAAATAAATTTTAAATATTTGAAATGATGGAAGAAATGGATAGTTTGGAATTTTTGATGAATTTAGAAATTTGAATGGGCTCAAACGGAGTTAGAACGAAGAAGAACGGGCTCCGGGAAGATTAAATTCAGAGAAAATGGAAAAAGGGGTTTTCTGGAATTATTTTTCTAAAGGAAAAGAATTTATGGCGTCAGCAAGGGAATTTAATTTCGGTCGGATTTATTTTTCAATGGAAAAATCGGTTTACTGCGCCATGCTGACGTCAGCCCTGAGGGGAACCCACTGACTGGTGGGGCCTTGGTCCATGGACCAAGCCCACGGGTGGAGATGCCGGCTGAGGTGGCAGGGAAGGCCGGTTGGCGCTGACGGGGCAGGCGGGCGCCGAGGTGGCGATGAGGTGGCGGGGCTGTGGCGCCATGTGGCTGCCACGTGGGCAAGGCGGCGGACGGGGCCGACCGACCGGAGGCAGCTCGGGAGCGACGGCTCGCTGGCGAACGGCGGCGCGGCTACCGGCGCCGAGGGGCGGAGGGGCGAGAGGAGCGCACGGGGATTCACGGGGAGGAGCGCGGCCTTACCGACGGTGAGCGGAGAAGACCGACGGCGAGGGGAGAGCGGCGGAGGTTCTCGGGCGGCGGCGGAGAGGGTGCTCCGGTGGCGAAGGGACGCGGGCGGTGGGTGGCCGAGGTACGCACGGGCGTGGGGATGCTTGCGAAGGCGACGGCGTGGCGCGAGGAGGCCGGGGGCGGCCGGAATTGCTCGCCGACGTTGGTGGCGGCGGCGGCGGTAAGGAAGCACGGCGCGGGGCGCTTGGCTCACCAGAGAGGGGAGAGGAGGGCGGAGGGGTGTGGGGCGGAGTGAGGCGGAGCTCGGGGCGCTTTTTATAGGGGCTGGAGAGGGGCGGGGCAGGGCGGATTTCTCGCCGGAGATGGCGAGATCGGCGGGGATTGCGGAGAGGGAGGAAAGGAAGGTGCGGCGGGGATTCGGTCGGCGGCCGGAAAAAGGAAAGGGGAAAGGGGAAGAAGGAAGGAGGCGCGGCGGGGAAGACGACCCCGACAGGCGGGCCCGGGTGGTTAGCGGGAGAGGTGGCGCGGGCGGCCAGGATGGCGCCGCGTGGCCCAGGGGAAATCGGGCGGCCCGGAGGAGAGATGCGGGCGGACGGTCGGATGGGGAGGGGTGCGACGTGGCGGCCATCCGGAGGGAGTAGGTGGGATGGGGTCGACGGCCGGATGGTGGCGACGCGGAGCAGATCTGGCCGTCCACGTGGCGGCCGGAGGGGAGGATTGGGTTTTGGATTTTATTTTCTGATTTTGATTTTCAGAAAAGCCCGGAAATTCCATTTAGCCTCAGAAAAATATGAAAATACTTCCAAAAATTTCAGGAAAATTCACAGAAGCTCCTGGTGACATTTTGGACTTAATAAAAATATTTCCAAGTACTGTTGGTATTTAATTTTATACTTTAAAGTACTTTTTAAATTTTTAAAAAAATAGGTTTTAAACTCCAGAAAATTCAGAAAATCAAATAAAAGCCAAATAAAATTCAAATATTGTTAAAATAACTTATTTGAAATTAAATTTTTCCAGAAAGCAAATTTTGGGATGTTACACTTACGACTAGGGGGTAGTCACTGTAAGACTTATGACTATATAGTCGTAGAAGGACTTACGACCATATGGTGTAGTTGCAGTAAGACTTACGACTATATGATCGTAGAAGAACTTACGACCATATGGAGAAGTCACAGTAAGACTTACGACTACGTGGTCGCAGAAGGACTTACGACTGGATGGAGTAGTCGTAATAAGACTTACGACTACATGGATTACGTGGTCATAGAAGGACTTTCTACATATGGAATAGTCATAGTAAGAATTGTGACTATCTTGAGGAACTTCTCCTCTATTAATAAGGTGTATATTCATGGAATATAATGACATAATAATTTGAGGATTATTCTATAATCATCACTCATATTATTACATCATTATATTCTTCGAGTATACCCTTATCGATAAGAGAGAGATTTCACATGGTATTCTAAGTCCTTCTACAACCACATAGTCGTTAGTTGTCATACAACCACTTCGTGGTTGCGGACTTTTCTATGACCGGTGTATCTTTGATGGCTTGTCTATGACGGTCTAACACATCGTGGGTCTACTTGATAGGATGGTTAGAATGCGCTTATTCTTAGTAACCACATATGATCTCTCTCTAACAACAATCACCGTATGACAAATGGGCTACCATGTCTCTTTGACAATAACCCATATCGGATGGTTATCACTTGAAGCGTTGAGGCGTCTCTTGGCGTGGGACAATGGCCATCTCTTCATCAACTATATAAGGGTTGATGTCAGAGGAGGCATGGGCTGGATCGAATCCGCTTGAAGCAAGACATAGTGCAAGACAATTCACATTACTCTCTTAGTTGTAATCATTTCTCTAAGCAATAGCCACACAAGGAGTTATTGTTCTCCCATGAGAAGGTCAGAACCTGTATAAAAATTTTCACGTCTCCCCTCTAAGTGATCATATCTATGTCCTTATGAGTTTCCCCGAATCCAAACAAATCATATGCAAGATTGGTATTAAAACACCAACAACGTCATTGTTGAGGTTGAATCCATCACTCTTGATGTCAACAACACAAGAGTTCCTTTCTTCTTGTTCTACCTCATCGGTCCAAGATGGCGCACGAGGTGGCGGATGATGTGCAGTATGGTCATCTCTCCTTTGGCCCTTAGTGGCCATAGTAGCAGCAAAGGTAGCAACTAAGGGTGGCCGCATCTCAAGTCGGTCAACTCGAGTCGCAAGCTCCTGGAGTGTGAGTTGGAGCCTATCAACCGCATCGAGTGTGCGATCAGTGTGTACTCAAACTTCTAGCTCAAAGTGTTGTTGTATCGCCTCCGTGCGAGGCGAGTGCGGTAGTGTCATGTCACAAAAGTTATAGCTTTTTTGTGACAGTGGTAGAAAGGGGAGTCTTCTGGCCAAAAATTAGAAATTAGGGTTTGGTATTCTAGATGGATTGATGTGGGGTTTTTTTTGTTTGGATTTTTTTGGGAACAAAGATGTGACTAGCAACTAAACAATGCTATGATAGATGCAAATTAAATCTAGCAAACCAAAACTAACAGATTGAAAGACACAAACAGAGTTTGGACAACGGAAATTAACTCTTTTGTAGGGCAATTTTCTGGCTATAGGTATGAAAAATAAATCTAAAACTAGAATCTCACTGGGCAATCTATGCTATGATACCACTTGATACGAGAGTAGTCCTGATCTTCCGGTGAGGGATAACTAACAATTTGTGGAGGATGACTTTGATGATGATGGCTACCAACCGAATACGTCTGGGATACTAAGCAATCACTAAACTGCACCATCGGGGAGAACTACACCATCGTCGGAGTAGTTGCAATACAATTGCAAGGTTGTCGGATACCAGTACACGGCCAGAGCTTTACTAGAGCCGCAGGAGCCTCACGACTTTGTGGCCCACATTAAGAAGGGCACGGTGAGGTCACAGTCAGGCGGTGGCAGAGGCGCAGGTGCTCTGACCAGAAGGTTAACCTGTGGTGAGCTAGTCCAATACCGATCGCTGGGTGGTAGGCCTGAGCAGCTAGCATAAGGAGAAGATGAGGTGAGTCAATAGCTGTATAAGGAAAATTTAGGATAGGAAGAGGTGGATTGATTCATCTTGAGATGATCCCCGCGGCGGTATCCAGCTGGCCACAACGGGTGTGTGGCCAATGTGGCAAGGTAACTTGGAGCAGTATCCAAAACCCTTCACCCCGAGTTAAGGCCGATGAAGGTGTTGGATTTGGCAAAGAAGCACCCCTGACACCCCTGGAGTATAGGCGGTTAGTTGGGAGGACGCAGGTGGCAAACCCGAGAGGCAGCGGCAAGACCTCTGAGCTTCTTCATCATCAGCATCGGCGAGCAGAGGCCAGCAGTGAAGTGGATCGGAGTGTTTGCGCGCAAGGAAGGGAACGAAGATACGGTGGAAAAGGGCCGGCGACACTGTGGATCGACAGTAGCGACAGCAAGAACGACGGTGGCGATGGGCGACTGGATAAATGGGGCTGAGAGAGGAGAAAAGGATGGCGGGTAGGGGGAGGGTTAGGGCAATTGGCCCAGATAAACTATTTTTGCAATTTTCAATGTTAATTTAGAAATCATTTTCTTCTTTCTTTTATATTTTCAGATAGCCAAGTTAAAATTTTCCTTTAGTCTGAAAATAAGAACAAAATAAATTATGCTTCACCGATCCTAAGGAATCCAACTCTCTAGAATATGGGTGAATTTTACAAACAAAACATGCAGGTGATAGCTATCAAAACCCACGTATGTAAAGACGTGGTTATATCTGGTTATTAAAAAAAAGAAATAGAAGTGTACAACCTTATGTGAGCAGCGCACGGATTTGGTTTTTTATTTCAAGAGTAAAAATTTTGAATCTGTTTTTTGAGAGAGCATAATGAGAATGCACAACAGACGGTAGAAATTTTTGGAGGCTCTAGGATATAATGTAACGGGGCATACGCTTTCTCGCTAAATGCACACGAGCATATGTATTCTTATTAAATAACGTCGTGCTGTTCCTAAAGACGGAACCCAGATAGCTGGAAATGGACACCCTCGCTCTCACCCCAAGGTTACTAGTCCGTCCTTAATTAGAACCTGCCTCCTGCGTCCATGCCCGCCTCCGGAAAAAACATTTGGGAGCGTTCGATGGGATTCCAGGGAGTATATAGACTCGTTGTAGTGATCTGAAGACTTGCATGCGTATGTGTTCTCACGTAATCTTAATTAATATTGGTGCAGGGAGCAATGGCATGGCTAGATCGTGTTAGCACTATTCTTGACTTGTACATGTTTTAGAGTTTTGCAAGTGTTAGCAGCGTACATGTGTGTCATGTACCTAGTATTAGTTTGAGTCTGCATGGTGATGTGTTAGTCACATGCATCCAGAGTCAGCTAGTTAGTTCCTTGTTAGTGCATGGATAAGTGTTGGCCGACGGATGGATGCTGGAGTTGTACGTCGCAGCAAGCCATGGAGTGGTGCATGCGTATGGTGCTGAAGACCAGGACTCCGGAGGTGCAGCGTGTGAGCGGCGCAACGTGAGGGCGCCGGGTCTTCAGGATCCGAAGGCTGCATACTCGTGGTCGTGGAAGGCGTGGCTGCATGGCGACCGCTTCGTGTGGATCGTGGGCGCCTGCATGTGGTGCGTGCAGTCAATCGTTGTTTCTTTAGCTAGGCTATTTAACTTGTACGCCTGTTGTTTATTTAAAAGAGAGCAAGCGAATACAGGAGAAAAGGCATTCGTTGCCGAAGTGTGTCTTCCAGTGTTTATTCTCTCGTGTGTGTTCGTGAGATTCAGGCCGGCTGCTCCGACATTTGGTATCAGAGCCACATGGCGCTGGTTCCGCACGGTGCCGGGGGGAGCTCGGTGTCGCTGACCTGCCCGGTGCTCACGCCGGTGAACTACACCGTCTGGGCGATCAAGGCGGAGGCGATCCTCGACGCCCAGGGTCTCTGGGAGGTGGTGTGCCCGGCGGATGGCGCGGACGTGGACGAGAAGAAGAACAAGACGGCAAGGGCGCAGCTCTTCGGCGCGCTGTCGGAGGACATCCTCATGCAAGTGTCGACGAAGAAGACGGCGAAGGAGGTGTGGGACAGCCTCAAGACGAGGTTCGTCGGCGCCGATCGCGTCAAGGCGGCGCGGCTCTCCACTCTCCGAGGCGAGTTCGACAAGCTGCACATGGCGGAGGGAGAGCTGCTGGACGACTACGCCGGCAAGATCAGCGGCATGGCGGCGAGGTACGCCGGCCTTGGCTCGACGCTCGGCGACGCCGCCATGGTGAAGAAGCTCCTCGACACCGTGCCCGACCGGCTGTACTCCGCGGTGGCCGGGATCGAGCAGTTCTGCGACGTGGAGACGATGGCGTTCGAGGAGGCGCTGGGCAGGCTCAAGGCGTTTGAGGAACGCTCACGGCGGCGCGCGCAGGCCGGCGGTGAACGGAATGACGGCCAGCTTTTGCTCACGGCTGCCGAGTGGCAGGCTCGGGAGAAGCTCAAGTCTCCGGGGAAGAAAGGTAAATGCTACAATTGTGGTGTTCGTGGACATTTTGCCAGGGAATGTCCAAATCCACCAAAGAAAGAAGCACTTCTCGCAATGGCGGATGATGAACCAGCACTACTTTGAAGTTTGTCTAGAAAGTAGAATAAGCAAGTCAAGATTAGGGGGGAAATTGTTAGCACTATTCTTGACTTGTACATGTTTTAGAGTTTTGCAAGTGTTAGCAGCGTACATGTGTGTCATGTACCTAGTATTAGTTTGAGTCTGCATGGTGATGTGTTAGTCACATGCATCCAGAGTCAGCTAGTTAGTTCCTTGTTAGTGCATGGATAAGTGTTGGCCGACGGATGGATGCTGGAGTTGTACGTCGCAGCAAGCCATGGAGTGGTGCATGCGTATGGTGCTGAAGACCAGGACTCCGGAGGTGCAGCGTGTGAGCGGCGCAACGTGAGGGCGCCGGGTCTTCAGGATCCGAAGGCTGCATACTCGTGGTCGTGGAAGGCGTGGCTGCATGGCGACCGCCGTGTGGATCGTGGGCGCCTGCATGTGGTGCGTGCAGTCAATCGTTGTTTCTTTAGCTAGGCTATTTAACTTGTACGCCTGTTGTTTTATTTCAAAAAAGGAGCAAGCGAATACAGGAGAAAAGGCATTCGTTGCCGAAGTGTGTCTTCCAGTGTTTATTCTCTCGTGTGTGTTCGTGAGATTCAGGCCGGCTGCTCCGACAGATCGGATAACGCAGCTCTACGATGCACGGGCGCTCCAGGGGTCGGTCGGCATACTCCACATCCTCTTCGCCGGGATCCGTCGGCGTAAGGCCACCGGTGTGCGGAGGGTCATCCTCTGCGCGTCCGAGCCGGTCAACTCGATCGCAAAATACTTAGTCGGTCACCTGTCTCTCAGCTGCCCGTCGCAGCAGCAGCAGCTCGTTGCGCTCTGGGCGATGTTTCTCCTGTAGCATCTCGGTCGCCCGGACAACATCAGCGCCTACACCCTCGAGGACAACAAGCTCTCGACGCGCCAAGTGACAGATCTAGTCGCGCAGATCATGGGAGTCTTGTATGTCCTATTGAAGCATATACCTTTCGGCGGCAGTGGGACCTTGTTCCCAGCAGCCTGGATCATGTTCGCTGTCGGTGTTGCCAAGTATGTGGAGAGGACATTGGCGCTATGGTGGGGCGACATGGGTAGCATCCGGAGCTTAGGTGAGAAGCAGAAGCCAAGAAGCTGCAGTGCTGATCCACAGCTATGGTGGGGCAACTTGGACAGCATCCGGAGCTCAGGCGAGAAGCAGCTGTACGATGGAAGCTTCAGTGCTGATCCGTGTGGAGGCCGGGAGCTGGATGATGAGAGGGTCCTGCAGGTTGCTCACAGAATGTTCCATATCAGCAAGGGTGCCTTCGCTGATTATTCGGCCCTCAAGGATCCGCTTAAGCGTCCTGTTGAGAGACAATTATTCTCTCATGGGTGGAAGGCGATGTGGAAGGTGGTCGAGATGGAGCTCTCCCTCATGTTCGACATCGTCTACACCAAGGCAGCCAGGGTCCACACCTGGTGTGGCTACTTGCTTCGTTTCGTCTCACCGCCTCTCACCGTCGTGGCGTTCTTGCTGTTTTGGTTCTACAATAAAGCCGGCCAGAGGAGGGTAGATGTCGTCATCACTTACATCTTGCTGGCTGCCACCTTCCTCCTGGATACGAAGTGGCTGCTCGGAGCACTAGGGTCGACCTGGACATATGAATTCTTGAAGGACAGGTCTCACCATAAACTTTTGTGCACTGGGAGATGGCATCGGCTTCGTCGTGTCATCGTGTCTCTGGATCCGTGCCGGCTCCTTGGCAAGGAGCCAATCAGCTACAGAATGTGGTCGGGCACCATTGGGCAGTACAACTTGCTGCGCGAGTGCACACATGACACAAAAAGCCTATGCCGCACACTAGCCAAGAAGTTTGGATTGGAAGACGGTTGGAACGAATTCCAATACCATTACTGGGGCCTTGATATTTCCAATAAGTTCAAGGAGTTGTTGCTCGATCAACTGGAGAAACTGTTCGAAGAAGAAGAGCCTGCACCCTCAGCTGAAATCGGAAAGGACATCCTTGTCTTGCACATCGCCATGGACGTTTTCCTCCGGTGCAGCGATCAAAATGCAGCACGGTCTACATGTGTGAAGAAGGCGATCAAGGCTCTATCGGATTACATGATGTTCCTCGTCGCTGTACGCCCCGACATGGTACCGGGCAATACGGTGAGCAGCCTGCACAAAGCAACCCGCGATGCTTTGAAGAAAATACGTCGTTGCAGTTCTACAACAAGAGAGAAGGAGCTTGCCTGCATCCTGCTAAACATGGAGAAGGAGGCCAGCACAAGGGTAACAGAAGTCTTCTTTACGACTCGAGTATTATTCTCTCGGATGGAGCTCGACTTGCCAACCTGCTCCTACAACGGCTAAAAAATGAGCGTTCGGACATAAAATATGTTCTTGAGGACAAATCCAAGGAAAGAAAATATGCTCGTAAGGAAGAAAAGAAGGAAGAACCCAAGGTTCTGGAGGAAAAATCCAAGGACTGCAAGCGTCTCATTCCGGGATTGTGGGACTGCAAGTGCGAATGTGTACAGAATGAGCAGGAACTGCTGGAGGCCATCTTCGATGCGTGGGTGCGTAGGCTCATCGATGTGTCCACCCGATGCAGCGGGGATTCCCACGCCAAGCAGCTCAGCCGCGGCGGTGAGCTCACAACCATCATGTGGATCCTAAAAGTACACGCTAGCATATTTGAAGTCATATGAAAATATCACCTCTTCTTCTACCTCTGTTAGGATGCCTCTCATCTCTTCCGCCTGTACTCGTGTAACTCGTGTTCGATCTCTACTTTGGGATTAGCTGTCCTGCTAGGATTAGGAGTCCTCATGACGGGACGTCCTCCATATGAGGAGGCTATGGGTGTATGTTTTGTTCAAGCTTTTATTAAAAAAGGTATGTCTAGCAGTCACTTAGATATTTTTTTCTAAAAATTACTCAGATTTTTTTTTATCATGTATACAATATTTTTCACCATATATATAACATTTTAACATATATGCAACATTTTTCCTATATATGCAATATTTATAGTTGAGAAATGTTGTATACATGTTAAAATATTTGCATATATGGATGAAAAATATTGTAAACATGAGCGAATAATGTGACATATATGACAAAAAAATTTAGATAATTTTTAGGAAGAAAACATCTAAATGATATTAATCAAAGCCCTTAAAAAACAAGTGCAAACTTGGGACAAAAACTACTCCGATGTATGCTACGTTGTACCCCGTGTACTGATGTGTTGGCACATCTCGTCACAGCTGGCCATCACGAAATGTTTTGTCACAGCGACATATATTCAATTTTCATGAAGAATTAAGCATTTTCGTGAAGGCTTTAGGTCTTCCGTAACGGATCATATGTTATTTTTAAAGTAAGTTGTATATATAAATATGTTTGAATCAATGTTGCATATGCAAGAAAATAAAAAAACAGAACTCAAAATTCAAGAAAACAATTATGGTATCCAAAAAAGATATACAATTAAATTTCGAACTAAAACTTAGCTAAATAGAACTGAGACTTGCATGGCTAGATTTAGTATTTTCGTTGCCATTACTAGTTTCAATTTATATTTCCTATAAAGTTTATATATTTTTTACTATTGCCACCCGTTTGGCTCCATATAATTGAATTTGGTTCATTCAATTAGACTACAAATCCTATTCCAATAAAATTTGAATTTGATTCAGGCCAGTACGGATTCTATTTTTTTTTATGTTGGGACGTCCGTTGGAATTGAAAATTTTCTTTGCAAAAAAAAAGAATGAAAAATCAACACAAGAACCTTCGATCTGTGTTTCACACACATTAATCAAGCAATCAAAGACACATATCGGTACACACCCTAATCAAGCAATCTCGTACAAACGGATCCATACCAATTGTCACCCAAGAGGTCAAACTTTGCAACTGCCGCCACGCTTGAACCCATCGCAGGCGAACCCCTCGATTCCTTGAGGGTTCACCGCCGCCGGCCGGCGGAGGGGAGGCGGAAGGTAGCACGGTGGTAGCGACGCGGGAGTCGGGCATGAGCGTGAGTGCCTCAAGCAATACATAGTTAGCCTTGATTCCATGTGATTGACATGTGTGGGGTAAGGAATTGCTTCTAGTTGTATTTCACCTCTCGTAATTGGCTCTAGAATTATTGATTCCAAGGAAGCTAGCCTATGACCAGATAGCTAGATATACGTCTGTACACCCAGTCTATCATGGCTTATGTCCTAGATCTGGATTTTAGGAGTACACATACCTATATATTCAGTGAAAAACACGTGCCATGCTCTGTGAAGCCCGTGCCTCCGATAATTTCCATACATATAAGTGTGTGCGTGGATAGTGTGAGTGTGGTGTTTGTTAAATGTGTGCGCCTGTCTTACTATCAAAAAAGAATTGTTGATTCCAGCTCCAGTGGCAGCCAAACAACCCCATTCATGGAATCAAATTCAAATTCCATGGTTCCATAGCTAATTACTAGGAGCCAAACAGGCCGAGAGTCTCCATATGTCCACACCAATCTGCGCAGTTGCAAGAGAATTGCACTATACGAAGAAGCTTTTGCTATTGGTGCTTGACGGCTTGGAAGCGTTGGCCTCGCTGGCTGAAGCAGTACTGACTAGAAGTTCACGGGCGCTTCGCCTCGCCATCAAACCCGTCGACCATGGAAGCGATCTATAGATGACATCGAAAGGTCGTAGGGAGCACTGCTTATGCATAGGAATTCCATTAGAGTCACTTCGCTGCACCGTTAAACCCGTCAACCATCGAAACGATCCAATTGCAACTTGCAAGTGATTCTAGGCGTTATTCGCCACTTTAATTAAGTATAAGAGAGAAGGAAGCCATGACCAACCGCGTATAATAGCAGTTTATTATTGTTTAATAGTATGTCATAATTACATAACTTTAAATACAGATTACCAGAAGCTATTGATTAGTAAAGTCTCAGTGTAAAACTCAAATTACAGCCAGTTAAATATACAATACAAAAATAATCAAGCATGTTGTTTACAAAATTAACAGAATAGCAGACCACCTAATTACAGAACTAAATGACCACAACACTAAAACGGACTACCCCAATTCAGTAACAAAAAAGGACTACGATGGTTGCAATAATACCTTGTTTCCTTCCAAAATTGCGTTCTTTCATAACGCTTGATATAGCAAAATTTTGAGGCAGCTTCACGCACCATGGCTACGTAGAGCCAAACGCAGAGGGGAGGAGCAATAAAAAAAGGCTTAATAAAGTAGGAAGATGGGATGCCAGGGGCAATCACATGGCAATTTTCAACATTCAAATAAGCATAGTGACAGAGACACTTTTTTTATAACAATGAGTTAGGGAGCTGTTGTTGTAAAAGTAGGTAATATTTTAATTCCATGTTTTACTAGGAGACAAATACAATAAACGAGTGATGCGAAACTCGCAACTAACAATAGGCTACTCATCATACTTCAGAATATACACAAGTAAATTATAGTACCAAAAAATGAGCGAACGACTTACAACTGGGCTTGATGAAGAGCAAGAGGCAGTGCAGAATTGATGCAGTACAAAATGTAGACGATACAGTGCAGGAGCGGTCGTGCAAATGCACTACCCAGAAACCTTATTGCCGCCCCATGCAGGTACTCTCTGCGGCAATGGTTTGGAGATAGCCGCTCTCTCTTTCCAGGTGCATGCCGAGAAAAAAAGGTTGGCGAAGTCCAGATGGCGCAGTACAATAGCACAAGTTGGCAGATGTAAGAGATGCAGGCAGTGAGAGATTCTAACCCCCTATACCTTAGACGTCTTCGGGTATATATAGATATGCAAATTACTCTCTAGTAACTACCCCATTGAACTGAAATAATTCACTGGTAACTGCTCACTACTCAATTATTCACTAGTAACTAGTAATATTTAATCAGTGATTTACCCACTGGTAACTGCTTGTCATCAAAAACTCAATTAAGCCTCAAATTCAAAAGTTTGAATCTCATTCAAATAGAGAGAGTGAGGTGCAAGGTTCAGCAAAAATAAAGATGGACTTGGTCTGCTAAGTGGCACGCCACGCCACGGTCGCGAGCACAAGTCACGCGATTTACACGCAAAAATACGCGCGTGTGCGTGCGCGTGTGTGTGACTAGACAGAACCTTAAGCATACCATCTCTATCCATATTCAAGGAGTGGTGAGGACTCCACTTTATAAATCGGTCTTCCTTACCTTGTCTTAGCAATATGGTACTAAACCATGCATGCTTTGGAATTAAAAAAATGGGTCATGCTCAAATAGGCCAATTTCTAACAATCCCCCAAATCCAATGTACATAAAGGATATTGAAGAAGGGTTCATCAGGACTGGAAGATGCAGTGTTCAGTCACAATTCCGGGTGAAATAGCTATTCATATCTTCAACATGGTCCATAAAGCCCTGAAAACACGATAATGACCATTAATGCAATCCATCCGCTAGTCATAAGCTTAAGTCTGCTAATGCTAACTGAAAGAACAGTAGCAATGCCTAAAATATATCATTGATCAGTAGAGTATTACATCCGTTGCCCAAGTTCCATGTGTTCCTAGACCAAACATCACATTCCAGGGATATTTATGTTTTTGTGGAAAAGAATACATTTTCCCCCAAGAATCAACAAATTTCTATGGTGGTGAAGCTCCAATCTTGTAGTAAAGTTATGTTCCCACTTCCATCGACCTTGTTATCCCATCCAAATGAATGTTTGGATTTGCATAATTTCACCAATTTTGATTTTATTTTAATTAAAACCGACAATATTGTTACCATTGATTATCTAGTGCTAGAAGGTGCCATATTATAACATTTGGGCACAAGAAAATCATGTTAATGATTAATGGGCCTATAAAATATTGTTATTCCATAATTCTGCAGTACTTTGTGACATGTCTATCAACAAGTTTATCCTAAAAAAAATGAATAATTGCAGAATACTTCCAAATTCATGGAAATCAATTAGATACTGAAGAGAAACAACTAGGTGAATAGAGATATTCATAATTAACAATTCATATTAGATATGTATAAGGAGCAAATGGTTAATCTGTGCTAATTGCTAATGCCAATCTTTTAATGAAGAATTTTACATGTGCTACCCATTTCGGATAGGACAAATCTTGCTGCCTCAACAATCGATAATTCAGAGGTTGCCAAGCTCCCTACGAGCTCAACTTCAGTAGTATTGACATTACGATTTTTTTCATCTCGCAATCGATCACATGGCCTAGCTTCCACATTTTGTTACACACCTTGGTAGATCTCGAACTAATGCTGCATGACTTACAAAGCACCCTCCCATTAGAACAAAGATTGCATTGGTCTAACACAAGCATGTAAGGCACAGTAAACATTTTTTACGTGATAAAACTAAACAGGGAAGACCATTATATCCCTGAAGATCTACAAGAAAGCTCCTCAATAGCATGCCAACACCAATCTGCAGAAAAAAAAGATCACTACCATACATAAATAACTAAATAGGCACAGAGCTCATGGGGGATTGGAAGAGCGCACGGCGGCGGAGAGAGAGCTCACGCAGCAGCATGCGACAACAGGCTAAGGCGGCTGGTTCGCTAGGGTTTTGGGGGAGTGGGGAGCGCGGATTGAGGCCACAGAGATGAGTCAGCCCACCAAATTAGGAGCTGTGATAAGCCATCAGCCGTAGCTGTATCCGAAAACAACTCTGGTTAGGCGTAGGTGCACCACGGCACAAGCAGTAACCTTTGGGCTTTTACATCCCAAACCCCCCTCATGATGTAAATACTAGCTGCGTATGCGTGGCGACACGCCACGCAAGGTAATTTGTGCGAACAATTGATTAATGTATAAGGATAGTTTCGACGACGTTCACTTCCTCACAACATAGTCGAAACCAGTTCCGAGCACGTTCACCTCGTCATAATGTGGTTGAAGCGAGTCTTGACCACGTTGAGTTGGTTTACCATGATCGCATCACCTTGCGACCAGCTCAGCTCCTCACAATGTGCTCGGAGCCATTTCCGACCGCGTTGAGCTCTTGATAACATGGTCGAGCTCCTTTCAATCACGTTCATGTTCTCACAATGTGGTCGAAGCCAGTTCTGACCACGTTCACCGCTTCATAATATGATTGTAATTGCTACCGACCACATTTCCCTTGTAGTGCCGTAGTCGTAGCTCGTTCGAACCGCGCTTAGTTTCTTTACCGTAGTCGTATCACCCCTCGATCACTGCATACGATTACGTTCACCTCCTCACAACCTGATTGAGATCATTTCTGATCATGTTTAGTGGCGCACAACGTGATCGAAATTGATCAGGCAGAATGTGGTCGTAACGTAGTCGTTACGCCACTGACTATGTGGTCGAAACCGACCACTGTCAATGTGGTCACACAACGTGGTCATTACCAATCACTGCCAATGTGGTCGAAACCGACCATGGATAACATGGTCGTAATGACCGGTTACAACATGGTCCAATAGAATAGTCACAACGTAGTCATTACGAAGCACTCACAACGTCCTTGAATCCAATCACTCTCAATGTCGTTGTATAACGTGGTCGTTATCGACCACTTTCAATGTGGTTGAAGCACCTTCGGATTACGTTCACCTGCTCATAATGTGGTTGAGGTTTCTTTCGACCAGGTTCAGACCTTTAGAATGTGGTCAAAGCACCTTCTGAGCACGTTGAGGTCTTCACAATCTAATGGAGGCTCCTTCCGATTACGTTCAGATCGTGACAAGGTACCTAAGCAAGATTAGGGAGAGAATGTTTGAAATAATCTTGTTTAGAAGTCGTATACAAGTTTTCATAGTGATCAAAGTCGAGTTGTGTTCGTAGCCGAAAGACGAAGTGGAGTTAGAGTCGCAGTCAGATCACTCTCAATGTTGTTGTATAATGTGGTCGTTATCAACCACTTTCAATGTGGTTGAAGCACCTTCGGATTACGTTCATCTGCTCATAATGTGGTTGAGGTTTCTTCCGACCAGCTTTAGACCTTCAGAATGTGGTCGAAGCACCTTTTGACCACGTTGAGGTCTTCACAATCTAATGGAGGCTCCTTCCGATTATGTTCAGATCTTGACAAGGTACCTAAACAACATTAGGGAGAGGATGTTGGAAATAATCTTGTTTAGAAGTTGTATACAAGTTTTCATAGTGATCGAAGTTGAGTTGTGATCGTAGCTGAAAGTCGAAGTCGAGTTAGAGTCGCAGTCGGAAGTTAGACCAGAAACTGAGTTGTAATCGCAGTCGAAAAATAGTAGAAGTCATAGTCGAAAGTCAGTAGTATTCGAACCGGAATCAGAATCGTTTTTGTATTTATAGTCGAGCTCTGAGTTAAAGTCATAGAGCTGGGTATAAAATGGGTGGAGTCTTGAGCTGGAAATAATCTTGTTTAGAAGTCATTTACAAAGTCTGGTCGTAATCGAAGTTAACCTGTAATCGCAATCGAAAGTCGAAGTCAAGTTAGAGTTGCAGTCGGACCGGTCAGACCAGAAAGGCAGTTATTTGAAGTCGAAAAGTAGTAGAAGTCGTAGTTGAAAGACTATCAACCTCAGACCAGAGTCGAAAGATTGTAGAATTCGAGTATGTAAGGTTGAGTCATGTAATGAGATGATGTACGAAGCAAGGCGAGAAAAAGCAAGAAGAAAAGAAGTAAAAAGGAAAACCTGAGAAAAAGGAAAACTTGTGTGTTGAATTCATTGAGTGATCTTGTAGAGCTGGTCGAAACCAGCTTCTGACCATGACAAAGGTGGTTGGAAGGGGATTCGACCACGGCAAATTGTCAGCAGGCGTGGTCAGAAGGCGATCGACCATGGCAAACCTGAAGAAGAGGTGATCGGAAGTCGTACGATCACCGCAGAAAGTTTAAACGTTGTCGGAGAGGCATTCGACCACGTTGAAGGAAGTTTGAACGTGGTCGAAAGAGCGTTCGACCATGTTGTGAAGGTGACCTTGGTCGAAAGGGACTTCGACCACATTGCGATCATGATGATTTGAGCGAGCAGCGCAGCAGCAGAGAAGAGTGGTCAGAAATCTCAGTAGAAGGTCAAGGAGATCGGACGACGTCCGAGCAGCTCGAGGAGATCGGATGGCGTCCGAGCGGCTCGGGGAGATCGAACAGCGATCGAGCGCGTTCGACCACACAATGTGTTCGAAGCCTCGTTCGACCACACAATGTGGTCGGAGCTTCCAAGCGGTGGTTGGAGCCGAAACAGGGGAGCGACCAGAGGCGCTGAAGCAGCCGAGGTTAGGAAGTTTTGCGACGTCTTCTGGGGCTATGGTTGGGTTGTTGGTGATGTGGGGAGCCCGTTTCTGGGGTCAGCAAGGACAGGGGTGGCGGCGTTTGCCGGTGGCAAGCTCTTCTTCTCTACGATCGGTTTGAGCCTAGTGGTTGAATAGGGGTTTCTTTGGGTGATTGGGCCAATGTTTGGGCATCAGTTGGGATAGGGGAGTCTCATGGAAGCGGCGGTTTGGACTGGGGAGACCGGGGCTCGGCTGGCCACGGCGAGGTGGCTCGATCGTGCGGTGGGTTTTGGTGCCAGAGAAGAGGGGAGCTCAGGGAAATAAATTGGTGGTTCAGGGTTGTTTTGGGGAGTAAGAGGAAGGTACTGGCGAAGTTAATTGGAAAGCTTTGGACCAGAGAGGCGACATCGAGTTGAGGCTTGCTATGGGTGTTTTCCGGTGATTACCGGCGATGAGGAAGACATTCAGCTTCTTTGGGTGATTGCGCCAATGTTTGGGCATTAGTGGGGATAGGGGAGTCTGATGGAAGCGGTGGTTGGACTGAGGAAACCGGGGCTGGGCTGGCCACGACGAGGTGGCTCGACCGTGCGGTGGGTTTCGACGCCGGAGAAGAGGGGAGCTCGTGGTCGAAACAATCGCGAGAATAAATAGAAGACGGGCCTGTGATACACGAATGGAAGGACAGAAGCGACGCGAAGCTAGCTGCACTGTGTCACAAGGAAAGCGACACGCCACGAGGAAAGCCACGCAAACGTTCGAGAGAACACACACGCGTGAGGCGACGAACCGCGACACCACGCCATCGAAACCGCATGTCACAAACCGCCGTTGAAACAGCGTGTTACAAACCGCTCATGGAGAGCGCCCCGCCTACGCACATGTCAAGTGAAGGAGCGAAGCCGCGCGACACCATCCGCTCAGTAGGAGCGTACGTGCATACACGTCGGTCGGAGCGATTATACGGAACGGGAAAACGATGACGTGTACACGTTCAGGGGCCTGGAAGCCCCCAGTTTGTTTTACGAATGATTAGTTGCAAATATTAATTGTTTCTCGTCTACAACTTTAAGTCATCAGGGGATCAGCGAGGTCAATCTCTACAAATATACGTCATCGTAGGACATGTACGGTTTATATTTGGATTTTCCAAACTTTAGCCATTAATATATGTAGAAGTATATAATTTAACTACAGTACCTCATCTTGCAAAATATTTTATCATATAATTTTTTATTATTTTTGCTGATACAAAATTGTAGAAAGTCTTGCACTGGAGTCTTAAAAAGCCAAAAACGATTTATATTTTTGGACGGAGGAGTAATACATTAACTGTACGGGCCTCCTGTTTGGTTTTGTATAGAAAAACTACTATCTAATTTGCATTGTTATAAGTTGGATACACCGTAATTGATGGTGCATGTCTTTTCTTTTTCTCTTTAATTATTATGATAATTTATAGTCCTTGAGAGCGAATTGCTTCTTAGAACATGGTTTTACAATGTTCCAAAAGAATATGTCATTGAAGTCTTTTAAGTTCAGAATTAAAAATGATATTGCATTTTTGTGTTTTATAAAGTGACAATGACAATTAGGCCCCGGTGATTTGCCCTATCCGCTGTTGTTTGCTTTGTTATCCTTGGATCTGTTTAGTTAGCCGCGCTGAAAAGTGTTTGCTACCTGTGTTGGCATGCATCAGGATCTGAAAGTTGTATGTTACCTACCAAGTGTGCTCACATGGTCTGGCTGGCAACCCGCACGTTAACCAACAATCAAATGCACGCCTTTTTGTTCATGGGCCTGTTTGGTAGAGTGGGTGACCTTGGCCATGATCGCTTTATAGGGACAACGATGAGGACATCCATACGAAGATACTGGAAACTTATCAATCGTTAGGTGTTTTATGTGATTGTCTTTGGGGTGTTGATAAATACACGGATGAGCGCGTATGGAGTAGGAAAGCAAGCGGGAGTGTGGGCTGCGGGCCAAGCGGCACACGCGTGAGCAGTGTACATCGTGCGTGCACTGTGTTTTGTGTGCGTGTGGAGTCCGTGTTGGACTCTTGTTGAGTCGCGTAAAGCTAAGGGTGGCTGGCCAATAAATACCCAAATTTTGTATTATTTTGGAACGGTGTTCATTTTTAGATATCGATCTAATTAATCTATATAGTGTTTTGAGAGTTTTTATCTACAGAGTGTTTTGACATTAGAGTTCTCTATTTTTATTGTTCTGGCTGATTTCTCCGGAATTGCTTGGATTGATCGGTCGTAATCAAATAATTCATGCACTGTTTACGTGTTATTTATGTGGATTGATTCTTCATGATGGTTGTGATTTGATTGCTATTGTTGTGATCTCATGCTTCCACACAAGGTTGCCACAATTTCATATTGATTTGCTATATTTGAGTTATCCTTTGTTCCTTGTCGTCGATTGTCATCATAAGATTGGACCACTCCTATCAGACAGGTTGGATTGAGACAAGCTAGAGGATGCAAGAGATGTTGTTTGGTTTTGTGTTTGGTGGTATATAGTATTTACGGAGATGTTGTTTGGTTATTTGTATGAGGACGTTGACCGTATGTGTAGATGCAAGAGACGGTGAAAAAAATGTTAACATGGCATTAATTTTGTCTTAATATATTCTAATAGCCCTCATTTTACCTTAATCATCTTTAATGCACTAATACTACCCAAATGCACTAATCACTGCTTAGTAACGTCGTTAGCAGATCCTGGCTCTGGAGAAACGGAGAAATTGGGCGTTCCTGTTGAGCCTGGCCGAAGGCACTTTTTGCATTTGCTTAGCTAGATTGCTTTATGCATGTAGCCATCCAAACATACTCAACCAAAAAGATTCTGCACCTAGAAAGCCTGGTCCAAAGCTACCCAGCCTACCAAAGTAACCAAACAGGCCCTAATTGTGGTCCTTGGGATCATAATGAGTTCATTTCATGGGACAAAGCTCGTTTTCCAAAAGCAAAAGACAGAAAAGAAAAAGGCCGATGAACCTCGTGACAAACCTAAGGAAGCCAAAAAAGAAGACAGAACAAGAAAGTATGCTACATTGTACCTAGCACCAGCATACTAGCATTTTACACATGTATCAGGATTTACCACTACTATAAAAAGACTTATATTAGACGTCTCATCACTGATGGTTGACCTAAACCATCTGTGTTAAATGTAATCATAGATGGTTTAGATTTAGAGACCATCTGTGTTGCTGACAACGCTGAAAATTATCTGTAAAGAGATAATATCACATATGGTTTATGGTCAGAACCGTCTGTGATACTTCAAGTATCACAGACGGTTCTATTGCGAAATATCACAGATGGATTTTATTACAAACAGTTTGTATTAAAAACCGTCTGTCATATGTTTCCCATCTTGTAATCCCCTAAAATTTCATAATCTCCCGCCTGAGTCCGAGTAGGATTCCGTTCCGAAACACCTTTAGTAAAACGGGCATAACTTTTGCATGCAGTGTCCGTTTTTGACGTTCTTGTACTCGTTGGAAAGCTAACGATGAGTCCGATCAAAAAAATGACCCACTTGCGCTAGTCGCCCCCCTAAGAACCCCAAAATCGGCCATTTTTAGCCGCAAGTTTTTGGTTTATGTTTTTGCCAAAATATTTGATCTTTCGCTCTGAATTTGGAGTTCACCTCAACTGCAAAGTTGTAGATCTCGTTGAAACCTTTCAAAAAAGTATATATAAGCCATATATAACTTTGCTATTTAATCTTTTGAGAATAGCTGTTTAATGGCACTGATATATATAGATATATATATATATATACACACATATATATATACATATACATATATACATATATAAATATATACATATATATATATATACATAAATATATATAGTAAAATAATGAGTGCTCCTTAGTGTCTGACACCTCGATCGATAGCCGTCCGATTGCATACTCATAGTGGTGGAAAATTAAGAATTTTTTGTACGGATAATCCATTTTTTATTTGAAATTCCAGAAATATACCTGCGGGAAATTTTTTTACAAAAATAGGCTCAAGTCGCCCAATGGGAAGGCGACTGGAGCCTATCGCCCAACCAGAAGCCGATTCTGTTCCAGTCGCCCTCCCATTGGGCGACTTTAATGCAGTCGCCCAATGGTTGAGCTATAGGTATCAAACCTTCGCCAAAAATAGTGAAAATTGGTGGGGCTATTCTTCATACATCCAAAAGCCTTCAGAAAAAAATTTGAGCAATTTCGGCTACGGGATCAAAAGTTATAGACGAACTCAAATTCGTTTCGGCCTCGATTGAAACTGCTATAACTTTTGATCCCGTAGGTGAAATTGCTCAAATTTTTTTCTGATGGCTTTTGGATGTATGAAGAATAGCCCCACCAATTTTCACTATTTTTGGTGAAGATTTGATACCTATAGCTCAACTATTGGGCGACTGCATTAAAGTCGCCCAATGGTTGAACAGAATCGGCTTCTGGTTGGGCGATAGGCTCCAGTCGCTCTCTCATTGGGCGACTTGAGCCTATTTTTGTAAAAAAAATTTCCGCGGGTATATTTCTGTAATTTTGAATAAAAAATGGATTATCCGTACCAAGAATTCGGAAAATTAACGGGTTTGTTGGCTGCATGACCTGTTACTACTGCAAGTCATTCCACTACAGGAGAAAATGGAATCTTCATTCTTGATTTCCATTCCCAACACCCATTTCCCCGTCACCTCCTCCTCTCCCAAATCAAGCCTAGATACACATGCTATTGTTTTCTGAGCACGTCATCTTTGATTCAAATGTTGTAATTACTCTATTCAAACTACTAGGTGCATCTGATCCATCAGTGTTTGCTTTTTTCTCCTTTGCATCATATACCTTTCATCGTATACCTTTTTCAGTGCTTGCTGCTAGAATTTTACTTTTCATATGTATCTTTCGGTAACGACTATGCACAATTTGAATTTAGGGGTTATCATGGTAAATGTAGCATGAAGCCATGAACCTTTTTGTTGAACATTTGAGCTTTTTTATTGTAATAATTTTCTGGAGGAGTACTTGTATTTGCCGCTAGAATCTTTTTTTGTGCTGCGAAACCAAATTAATGGATTTGAACTAGTTTTATCCTCGTCATTCTTCTCCGTCAACCATTCAATAGAGCATTTGTTGTCTGAATGAAATGAAAATTACACACAAGATTTTCACCTAAACCGCTTACGTGCCATACAAATTTGCCACTTTAGTTGTCTATCTCGCACAACAAATATTGTGGAAGGCTGTATATGCACTTATGCCTACGCCGTCTACCAATTTCAAACTATACAAGGTAGTAGTCGTTATCCAAATAAGCTACTAATTTTATATTGTAATCATGTTTGTATCGCTAACTTGCTGTACAAATTAAATCGCTAGAATTAATTTCGTGATATGCAACAAAAATTTGCTTACTCAACACACACATTTTGTATACCCATTTCGTCATTATCAACCATTCAACGAGCATTTATTGCTCGAATGAGATGAAAATTTCACACAAGATTTTCACCTAAACTGCTAACATGATGTACAAACTAGCTGCTCTAAATCATTCCGTGCGTGTATAAAAATTAATAGAAGTCAACACACGCGATTTTTCCTATGTCGTTCCTATCCATCAACCTTTTAATATAGCATTTGTTATCCGATTGAGCTAACCATTTTACATAAGATTTTCACCTAAACCCTAACATGATGTAACCCCTAACATGATGTACAAATTCAACCTAGAATTTTTTCCGTGTTGCAAAACAAAATTAATCTAATTCAACACTTGCATTTTTCCATACGTCATTGGTCTTCGTCAACCATTCATGCAAGTATTTGTTGTTCGAATAAGCTGAAAATTTCACACAATATTTTCACCAAAATCACTAACACGATGTATAAATTCATCGCTGGAATTTTTTTGTGTTGCGAAACAAAATTAATGGATTTCAACTCACGTGTTTTTCCTCGTCATTCGTCTCCATCAACTATTCGATAGAGAATTTGTTGTCCGAATGAGCTGAAAATTTCACATGAAATTTTCACCTAAACTGCTTACGTGCCATACAAATTCACCACTTTAGTTCTGTCTATCTCGCACAACAAATATTGTGGAAGAAAGTATATGCACTTATGCCTATGCCATCTACCAAGTTCAAACTATGCAAGGTAGTAGTCGTTATCTAAGGGCATGTTTGGTACAGCTCCTGCTCCCCGCTTCTCTGTTGAATCAGGTGGAGCTGTGCCAAACAACCCGCTTCCTAAAATGACCAGATTCAGCTTCTCGCGAGGAGCAGGTTCCAAAATGAACTGTTCAGGAGAAGCTGGGTTGAGGTGGATTCTCGTGGGGAGCCAACACACCCTAAATACAATAACCCATTGAAGTTCGTAGTATTTACCCGCAAAATACCACCATATAAAAACCAAAACCCCCCGCACCCCGTCGCCCGGCCACCTCCTTGCATCCCTCTCGCGCCGCCTTCCCCTCTCCCCTTCCCCTCTCACACCCGCGCGCCTCCCTCCGCCCCTCAGCACCGCCGCCTCCCTGCAGATCTCCGCTGCCGCCTCCTTCCCCTCTTCCCTTCCCATCTCCCGGCGCCGCCCTCCGCCCGCCCCTCAGGTCCGCCGCCGCCGCCCGGCCGCCTCCCTCCAGATCTCCGCCGCTGCCTCCTTCCCCTCTCCCTTCCGTCTCCCGCGCGCCCTCCCCGCCCCTCAGGACCGCCGCCGTTGTGGAAAAAGAAGTTCCTTATGTAATGTTGAAGCTTGCTATGATTTCAATGCAGATTTGTCTTGTTGCCCCAAATCTGACATTTTTCATTTCTGTGATTGTGTATTACAGATGCCAAGAAGAACATCCGGGCGTTTGCTGAAAATGCCGCTCAAAATGCGATCACATCCCGCATCACATTCCCTGCAATCAGCATTCGGAGTTATCTGAAGTCCAAACCGCGTACAGGCCCTAATTACCTAATACTACATACAACAGTGTACAATTTGTCAAAAGAATTAGCATGCATTATCCTGTTTTCGTGTACAACGCGTTCTTGAAGCCCTTCTTGTTCACTGGGCCTTTCAGTCCTGCATGGACACAACATTGATTTTCATTTTGAAACAAGGGACACAGCGTTGATCATCGTATTCAGATTTATGTCTTCCTCTTCTTGCAATGATTGTTAATATAAATGCGGTAGTGCAGAGTTTATGCAGCAAACCTAGTTCGAAGAGCTCCAAGGATCTATGCTTGAAGTAGACGAACTGATCAATTTGGACATTCAGGGAGTAGGGGTAACATAGTCTATTTCCCTCCAATCTCTTCTTTTAAGAATCTGGAGCCAACCCACTAGCCAAACGTTTTTCAGAGGTAGCTCCAGATTCTCAGAGAAGTGGATTCCTACAGAATCTGGAGCAGAAGCTGAAAAATGAGAATCTGGAGCTCTGCCAAACAGGCCCTAAATAAGCTACTAATTTTACATTGTAATTGTGTTTGCATCGCTAGCGTGCTGTACAAATTCACGGTACAATTAATTCTATGATATGCAACAAAACTTCGCTTACTCAATATATGCGTTTTGTATACCCAGTTCGTCATCATCAACCATTCAATGAGCATTTGTTATTCGAATGAGATGAAAATTTCTCACAATATTTTCACCTAAACTGCTAACATGACATACAAATTTGCCACTCTAAATCATTCCGTACGGCATATAAAAATTAATGGAAGTCAACACACGCGATTTTTCCTATGCCGTTCGTATCCATCAACCATTTAATATAGCATTTGTTGTACGATTGAGCTAAACATTTCACATAAGATTTTCACCTAAACTCCCAACATGACATACAATTTGGACCCTAGAATTCTTTTCATGTTGCGAAAAAAATTAATCTAATTTAACACTTGCATTTTTCCTTACGTCATTGGTCTCCGTCAACCATTCATGCAAATATTTGTTGTCTAAATGAGCTAACAATTTCACACAATATTTTCACTAAAATCACTAACACGATGTATAATTTCATTGCTAGAATCTTTTTTGTTTTGCAAAACAAAATTAATGGATTTCAACTAACGTGTTTTTCCTATATCATTTGTCTCCATCAACCATTCGATAGAGCATTTGTTGTCCGAATGAAATGAAAATTTCACACAATATTTTCACCTAAACTGCTTATGTGCCATAGAAATTTGCCACTTTAGTTCTGTCCGTCTTGCACAACAAATATTGTGGAACGCAGTATATACACTTATGCCTATGCCATCTACCGATTTCAAACTATGTAACATAGTAGTCGTTATCCAAATAAGCTGCTAATTTTACATTGTAATCGCGTTTGCATCGCTTACATGCTATACAAATTAGCTACTAGAATTAATTCCTTGATATGCAACAAAAATTCGCATACTCAACACACGCGTTCAGTATACCCAGTTCGTCATCATCAACTATTCATTGAGCATTTGTTGTCCGAATGAGATAAAAATTTTACACAAGATTTTCACCTAAATTGCAACATAACATACAAATTTTCCACTCTAAATCATTCCGTGTGGTATATAAAAATTAATGGAAGTCAACACACGTGGTTTTTCCTATCTTGTTAGTATCCATCAACCATTTAATATAGCATTTGTTGTCCGATTGAGCTAAAAAGTTCACATAAGATTTTCACCTAAACCTTTGATATGACGTACAAATTCGACACTGGATTTCATTCCGTGTTGGGAAACAAAATTAATCTCATTTAACACTCGCATTTTTCCGTCGTCATTCGTCTCCATCAACTATTCATGCAAGTATTTGTTGTTTGAATAAGTTGAAAATTTCACACAATATTTTCACCTAAATCACTAACATGATGTACAAATTTGCCATTGCAATCTTTTTTGTGCTGCAAAACAACATTAATGGAATTCACACACGCGTTTTTTCCAACGTCATTTATCTCAATCAACCATTTGATAGAGCATTTGTTGTTCGAGTGAGAGAAACATTTCACACAATATTTTCACTTGAACCACTAACATTTACACATATGTTTTGTATACCCAATTCATCTCCATCAGTCCGGTTGAAAAAATGTGCTTTCCTATTTAGTGCCAATTAGTGTTGCACGCTAGTTGCAATTAATGTAGCTTGTAAACTAATTTAAAATTCAGGTATACTTAGATGCTAAATAGGTATGTAAATTGATAATCTCGTACAAATTAAGGTTTCCTTTAGATGTATAGGATATGTCATTTTATTCCTATACATGCTACTATAAAACAGGGTAATATATAGTTTTTGTGCTCTAATTCGCAGACAGTTGGTGTATAAAACTACCTGTGATACTCGCACATCATAAACAATTCTAGCTACCAATCGTCTATGTTGGGAGAGTATCACGACGGTTGGTATATAGAACCGTCTGTGATAAACCGACCACTAGGCCCTTCGATCCTTTCCAACCAATAGAAATCCACCAAACCCCAATCCATGAATCGTAGCTCCATCTCTCCCTCTATAAATACTCACCTAAACCCATCCCCTACCCGATGCTCAAAAATCTCTCCGACTCTTCCTCACCATCCTCCTCGACCCGACCCTAATGACCCTTACGAAGTAGATGCTGATGGCTATCAAGGCGGTGCTCAAGTCAGCGCCGACAACGGCGGGCATCAAGGATATCTAGCTTGAGCACTGCATTAGGGGTGAGAGGGCCTAGGCATCATATCATCGGCGCGGTTTAGCCTCTACTGTCTCCTAGGATCTCTACTTCTTCTATATTCTTGCCATGTTTAAGAGTTGGGTTTGTAGGATTAGGAGATGCATTCTTGCTATGTTTTTGTTGTGTTATATGGGTAACCTACTCGTTATCTTGTTATGCTGTAATGGTGGATCTTACTTGTAATGGAAATGGAATGTGTTGTTATGTTTGCTGTTGTGTTTGTTTGTTTTCAAATAGCATACTTAACATTTTATTAGGCTAGCTTGTCAAAAAATAGAAAAAAGTTTAGGTAAGGAACTATTACAGACGGTTTGTGGTATAAACTTGCACATTTAATATCAAGAGGTTCAAGCTAGCGAAGAAAGTGGTTCTCATTTTAATCCCCCCTGAAAAGTGTGCTACCTGCTGGCATGTATCAAATGTTCAATTTCTGTATATCAATATGATTAGAACGCACAGTACAGTACAAAGAATTGGTAAGCCACCATCTTTCCAATTGTATTTAGGCCCCATTTAGAATGCAGGAATTTTTCTAGCCCCTGCAAAAATTTATTTGTTTACTTTTAAATTCCAGTATTCCAAACGGCTGTTGTGTTTAGAATATAGGAATTTTAGAAGGAAAATAGATGATTGGATGCAGGATCGCACCATAGTATTTCCGTATAACATAAAAGTTTCCTATAAATTTCGGAAGAAATGAAACATGAGGACCAACCTTTTGTTAGAATTCCAAAGTTTCAATGCAGTTTCACTGTTTTTCTCTCCTTTCTCAATCTAATTAAGAAGCAATTCCTGTCAAATTGCAATCACCTCATTTGGCCAGTTCTGCATTTTTTTATTCTATAGTATTTTAGGGCATGTCATTTAATTTATGTGTCTTTCCTGTTCATGTACTTTTTTTTTTGCTCCAAACGGGTTGTTTACGTTGTATCGTCACTAGTACTGAAAAGCTAATGACATGTTGACCCGAAAGGACGATGCACGTACGCTCACTTGATTTCAGTGCCGAGCACATGCATGCATACCAGTTTCCTTTGATTCCTCACACTTTTGTTCCTTTTGGCGGCTTCTTGTAGAAAAGGAGTACTACGGATTACCAATGAATCATTCATGATTGGAAGTTAAAACTAAAATTCGAAACTAATTTTTCTATCCAAATTTACATGAATTCATTACGAAATTTATAAATATATTGACTATAAAAAGCATTGATTATTGAAAGCACGGAGAAACTTAACCCAACTTTTCCAGCTGAGCCAAAAATTGAAGGAGCATTATGTAGAAATAACATATCAGGAAGAGAAATTAAGTGCTCCTGATTTAAAGAAATATTCCAGGGCATTGCTAGTATCCGAACGTACAATGAAAACTTTCTCGTCGTACGGTACATCTGCTGTTGGATCTTTGTAAATATATAAATCCAACATCGTCAAATTTCCTTCATGATTGGTGTAACAAAAAACTCTGATTACAAAACGTGTACAGTGAAGTGCAACAAAAAACATTGGGTTACAACAAAAAATACTCAGGTACTCCCCCATACAACAATTGAGACAAGTTACGAAATATTTTGATTTTGAGGTTGCAATATTTTGCAATGATTGTTGCAACATTGAGAACAAAAATTGAAAAAAATCCATTCTCTTAACAAAAACTTTACTACATAAAAAATAACAACAGCAACATTTAGACGATGAAGGCGCAATATTTTGGATTGCGAAGTGTAACATCTTAAGAATCTATACTGCAACATCAAAAAAATATAATTCCAACGTCTTAAATCATCTATTGCAACAAAAAATCTTGTAGATGTAACAAACACTCAACTCACTGGGTTTAGCCTTGACGACGGTAAAGGAGTCAGCTAGCCCACTACCTCATCACTGGTAGGCTCAGATCTGGCGGGGCCAAAGGCCAGTTCGGTGGCTTGTCGTCGACTCCCTCCGATCCACAAAGATCCGTCATCTCCGACTCATTTAGCTGGTTGCCTCAATGCCCCTTAGTCACGTGAGAGAGTAGCCATCATAAGTTCATAACCAATAACAAGTGAAGGAGCGGAGGAGCCATGGCCCTATGGGTTAGGGGAGGGTAGAAGGGTTTGGCCTGGACGTTGGGATGGAGAAGAGGAAGCGCAGAGGGAAAGAGCAATCGTCGGGAAAAGTTAATGCAGTAGAGAGATGGAGAATGGAGTGGACAAGAATAGCAAGAGTGAGCTAGTGGCCTAGTACGACGTGACTCAATAAGGATAGATTCTATAGCAATATCCAATATTTTATTATGTAGCAGCAATAAGGAAAACTAGCTACAATTGAAAGTATTGTTGTGTAACTGAAGCCTGTAATATCTATATCTAACTAACCTACACAAAAATAATCGACTTTACTAAAATAAGTGATATAGATCATTATCTTTTACTGATTAATGAGACTTTTTCTTTTTTGAAACTAGTGAGAGAATTTATAGTATTGTTCTGTTTTACAAAGTACTATTGTGGGAATTCTACTACTCAAATCAAAAGGTGATGTAAATCCCAACTTCTCTTTATATTTATAAAGATATAGTCATCTCAAGTTATACTAGCACTAGAAAGCTAGTGATGTGTTGGTGTGAAAGATGGATACATGCATGTAGGGATGCCCACGGGGAATTTTCCTACGTATAGGAAAGTAGCAATGAAAACCAAGCTAAAATTTAACCATCAGGAGCATAGTGGTCTGATACGCAGACTCCCACATATTAGCGGCGAAAAGAGCAGCGTGAATCCCGTTCGATTTTGGCCGACCCGAGACACAGCTCGTGGTGCGGCCTAGGTAGCGTGGCGGCCAACGTGATGAGTTCGGTTTTGGCCCACCCGTGATACAGAATGCCCACCATTGCACCGAAGTTCTCCACTGCAGGCAGCTCGGCATGGCGGCGACTTCCTGACTGTGTAAAAGAACTCAACAGAGCAGTGCGACGTTGCATGGAGCTGCGCAAGGATGTAAGGTCAGGACATGTCTCAATTCAATCTTATGCCGTCAAAGGGCATAGATCTCTCCAAGCCACTCAGGTAGCACGAGAAGAGCATCATAGTGTTAGTTCCGCTTCCAAATGTGGCTAGTACAATATTCACCAGTACAAAGAGGAATTACAGACAGGAAGAGGAGAAGAGGCTGGGAAGAAGAGGAAGCAGAGAAGAAAAGGGAAAGTTCGAAAGCCAAAATGCTATTACAGAGTCGATGCTCCATTCACTTTGCAATAGAAGCCGCAAAAAGTTTCTTGATGAAAAGTGTGATTACTCGATTTGGAGTCCCAAGTCGGATAATTACAGACAACGGTAAGGAATTTTTGAGCGCAAAATTCCAAGAATTTTGCGATGAATTAGTTACCAAATTATGTTTCACTTCAGTTGCCCATCCCTAGAGTAACAGAGCAGTAGAGCACATGAATGGCCAAATAATGCAAGGAATTAAAACTTGAGTATTCGACCAGCTAGTAAATTGCTCGGGGGCTTGGGTTCTGGAATCACCTTCAGTATTATGGCGATTTGCATGACTTCTAGTCAAGCGATAGGCGAAACTCCTTTTTCCTGGTTTTTGGGGCCAAAGCCATGCTTCCTCCAGAACTAAAGATTCAGTCAACAAGGGTAGAGCACTTCAATGACTCCAACCAAGAGCAACTTTGAGTGGACAACACCAACCTGCTCGAAGAGAAGAGGAATCAAGCTTTAATCTATTTAGTGGTCTATCAGCAGACAATGCGTAAGTACTACAATCGTAAGGTCCAGCCTCGTAGCCTTGCTGTAGGCGATTTGGTATTAAGGAAAATCCAATCCCAGTCTAATTAGAACAAGCTTTCCCCCAAGTGGAAACGTCCTTACATTGTGTTCAAAGTCACACGCCTTGACTCTATATGAAGTCACACGCCCTGGCTCTGTACGACTTGCTATGGAAGACGGCCAGATTCTCTCAAATTTTTGAAATATCGATCAATTACGCAAATTCTATGTGTAAATATTTCTACCCTTTTTCAATAATAATTTTAGTTTATGTAAATTTTTATTGTCGTATGTCTAGTAGAGCATATTTTATATTTATTCGACCACTTCTAGCACATCCAATTTATTTAGCTGGTTGGATAAGGGAACACAACTAGCTGAAGTCCCTCCTCTCTGCATGTGGTCCTGCCCACTAGAAGGAGCTTCTTAATGACAAAATGTTCCTAACTCTTGCTACCAGCATACAACAATTGCCTTGTCTACGAAAACGTTGAACAAATATATGAGAAGGCAATCCGAGCGTTTATCCTCTTAATCGTTTATGTCTTCAATTTGATTAACTTGGTCGAAGGGAGGTAACATCACCTAATCAGAGTCTGTCCTCTCTTCATGTGGTCCTACCCACTAGAAAGACCCCCTAGCGTCGATTAGTGCCTAACTTTTTCTACCAGTACATGACTATCGAATTCGACAATGATAGTCAGATAAATTACTCTGCTCTCTGCATACTATACTCTGTACTATTTACTTTGTTTATTCATATAAACTAAGTAAATAGTCAACGGCTAGGATAGAGTTATTAGAATAATTTTATTTCTTAGTTATAATTTCATTTCTTTTGCATTTTTTATTTTTTGTCTTACGAGTACTAATTGCTCAGCGAGACAAGATGCAGGGAAAGAAAGAAGTTTATTCACCATCCAAAGGTAAGTTTTTATAAAATTACTTCTATTTATAAACTACTCTACTCTGGAGGAGAGGAGAAGCCAAATTCTATTTCTTCGGACACTTTTCGTCCAAATGGCTCTATTTCTTCGATCAGGCAAGAAGCCTCCTCCAAAGAGTAGGTGAAGTCGTGCTTGATGTGATGTAAGTTTAGGTTTCGGTCACATGCCTTGAGTTTTGCCAAGCATTGCTTATAGTGCCCCCATCGCATCCCCGATTGACTCTGCTGATCAGCTTTTAGAGTAGCAAAATACTTTTCCAAAGTCTTGGCTTGTAGTGCAATCATTCTCATGTGAGCAGATGTCTCCTCGGTGGGAATCATTTTTACTGCACTAAATTTGCGAGTAGATTGTTCGAAAGAATACCACGATCTTGAAGGCTTGCCTTCATTGACTTTGTTTCTTCTTCACTACAAGTCATTGCTTTAGAAAGACGCTTCATTTCGACCATGGACTCTACAAAATAGTTAAAAGTTGTTCAAGCTAATACTCGTTATGATTGTAAGCCCTTTTACGACCATATGGTCGAAAGCTCTTTTACAATCATATAGTCGAAAGTCTTACTACAACTATCCCTTAGTCGTAAGTCCTTCTATGACCACGTAGTCGTAAGTATTACTACGGCCTCGTAGGCGTAAACTTTACTACAACTACCCCATGGTCGTAAGTCTTTCTACGATCACGTAGTTGTAAGTCCTACAAGACTTGTTTCAAAAACTGGTTGAAGGTAAAGTTTTTCTTAGCTGATAGCTTAGTATTAAGTAGCTTTATCCTCTCACATTTTTCTTTGCTAATGTGAGTAAGCTCTCTGATCACTTTAGTTTTCTCTTCGACCTTAGTGAGCAACTTACTTGATTCAATCTCTCTATCTGTTAAAAAGAGAAAGGTAAAAGAAAGGCTAGGAAGATGCAAAGATAAACAGACTTAAGCTTCAGGGCTTACTTTTTATTTTTTCTTCCAGGGTTTTGGCAGCACAGTTGGCTTTTATGAGGCTTGTCGATATATTAGCATTTTCTTCTTTTAGCCTCTGTGCATCAGCCTTCTCATTCTCAAGCACAGTAGCCAAGAGCTCTGCATCTAGTCTAGACCTGTAAAGGTTAAAGGTAGACCTGAAGTTCTGGTTGTGTGGTCATGACAGAATTTGACTACATAGGTTAAGTGACTTATGATGTCATTGCCTTCTTGGAGAGCTCAACGTTCTCTTGTCGTAGAAGCATAAGCGGTCTGTGTTACTCAGCCACAGTTGCCATGTCTTCTAATACTTTCTGGATAAGGAAAGGCAGTGAGAAATAAGAAGAGACAAAGTATGAACATTCAAGTTGTCAATACTCACATTCATACTCCTACGAGCAAAGTTTCCGAGCACCCGCTCGGAATCTCTAAGTTGGTCAAGCTCTTTGTCGGGACCCCGGATTTCCAAACCTAGACCCTCAGTGTATTACAGCACTAGTCCCAGATCAAAGCTAGTGCACACAGTTAAATAGAAATGATTACATCACCAACAACGATTTTATTACAATAATAGAGACTACTGACCGAAAGGTCTCATTATTATAAAGGAGGTTTCAAGACCTCACACACACAAAACACAATGGAAGAAAAATAAATTCAATGAAGACCCATCAATACGCCACAGGCAATTGACTGGGGAAGCGCGACCTAGTACTCCGGGAATCCTTCGTCGAATCCACACGCGAAGTAGTCATAGTCTCCCTCTTGAGCTTCGTATTCCTCTGAGTATTATTTTTGAGTGCAGCATGTGAGTACATAAAGTACTCCGCAAGTCTTGGGAAAAATGCCATAGATGCAAGGCTTGACAAAGGAAGGCTATATGGTTCTTTTGCACAAAGCCATATTTTATTTCAATTACTACTAATTATTTTCAAAGGCATCAAGTTAATAAAGTAAATGTTTTAACAGAACTAGTTTAATCAATTCTAACTGATCAAATTTAAACTGCGGGTTACATCCACCCTCTCTGGCTCCAACCGCCAGGATGCCCTTCCGAGAGTTCCCTCCACTCTCGGAATACCAAAACTTTAATTTAAAAACAAAACCAAAAATCTACCATGTGAATGTATTCCTTACCCGCCCTTGACCGTGGGCACGGCTATTCGAATAGTTTGACACTCTGCAGAGGTTGTACAACTTTACCCCCAAGAGATAAATTATCTTAACAGTCGCCACGCTTCCTTTGGCATGAGACACAGATAAAATATCACAAATCCTTTACCTCACTCTATACTAGCCAGACACCACCCGCTGAGGTTTCACCGCAGAAGGGTTAAATCTGCCCAATCCGAAGCCCCCTCTTGCGCCATATGAGTACAGTAAATCCCTGTCCCTCACTGTGAATAACCAATAAATCCCTGGCACCCACTTTCCACTGGTGGCACCTAAACTAGACTATTATGAGTTAATCAGTTAGGTCGTACCCATATAGACTTAGGGTTGTACGGTAGTGCTCAGTCTGGACAATCACAAGCATCGGTCCTTAATCGACTAGGGTGGAACATACACTTTACAAGATCTCGTGCTTGCCGCACCAACCCAAACCAACCATAGGTTCAAAATGATCAAAGAAGACTTGCATTCTTGTGCGCTATTTGGTCCTTTTTGCGGCGGCTCGACAAATTCTTCGGCGACGTCGGGTTCTACGCGCGAAACGACAAAACAAACGAATAAATAAATACAAATAAAATCACAAAAATATAATATATATACTAGAAGGAAGTTTATGATTTCATACGAATTTAGGAGCAAGATTCAGCGGATTTGGGGTTCACCCGAGGGAGAACGAATATCTGGAAGATCGGTTGGGAAAAGAAATTACTGAGATAATATTTGGACCAAGGAAAATAGAATGGATTTTATGGAGATTTTGCAAGATTTGAATTTGAATTTTGAAAATGCACAGAAAATTTGGAATGGAACTGAGGCTTTGAAATTAAACTAGGTATTAGAATTTGAAATTTAAATTTTGAAATATCAAACAAATTTCAAATATTTGAAAGTATGGAAGAAATTGATAGTTTGGGATTTTTGATGAATTTAGAAATTTGAATGGGCTCGACGGAGTTAAAATGAAGGAGAACGGGCTCAGGAAGCTTAAATTCAGAGAAAAGAAAAACTGGATTTTTGGGAATTATTTTCCTAAAGGAAAATCTGAAATATGATGTCAGCAAGGAATTTCTTTTCGGTTGATTTATTTTTCAACGGGAAAAGATATTTATGGCGCCATGCTGACGTCAGCCAGGAGGTGGGCCGGCTGATAGTGGGCCCCCGAGTCTATAGATCGGGCCCATGGACCACTCGGGGCGCTGATGTGGCAGGGAGGTGGCATGGCGCTGACTGGGCCGAGGGAAGCCGAGGTGGCGCTAACGCGGCACCTTGTCAGCAGCCACGCAAGCACGGCCGTGCTGACGTGGCTGGCCGGTGAGGGGGCTCGGGACCGGGGACGACGGCGATGCTCCCATGAGCGGCGGCCGGCGGCAAGGGGCGGAGAAGGAAGAGGGGGCGACGGGGAGTGTGGTGGTGGGGCGGGCTTTACCGGGGACGGCCGGGAGTGACCGACGGCGAGCGCAGGGCGGCGGCGGCGCTCAGGAGACGGCGGGGATAGCGCTCTGGTGACCGGGGAGCGCGGCGGAGCTACGGAGGGACTTCGCGATGAGGCGCGGAAGGCGATGGCGACGTCGGCGGGGCTCGGGGAGCAGCGGCGCGCCGGGAATTCCTCACTGGAGAGGAGACGGCGCCCGGGGAGAGGAGTCATGGCGCGGGGAAGCTCGGGCGACGGAGGGGGCGAATTGGAGCGCGGAGGAGGTGGGGCGGAGCTCGGGCGCTTTTTATAGGGGCCGGAGAGGGGGCAATCGGCGAGGATTGCTCACCGTTGATTGCGGGCGGCGGCGTTTGCGGAGGGTAAAAAGGAAGGTGCGGGGGCGGCGGGATTCGGGCGCGGGGATGGCGGGGCTGGCCTGGCTTGCGGGGGAAGAAAGGAGGGTGGGTGCGCGCGTGGGAGGAGGTGGGCGGCGGGTTGGGCAAAGGCGGGTGCGGGAGGAGAGACGAGGCGCGGCCGGAAGTAGGAGAAGGCGGGGAAGGGATGATAGGTGGGCCAGGGGGCGCAGAGAGAGAGAGAGGCGCTGACGGGCGGGGTCTGCGGGGCAGAGAGAGATGCGGGTGGCGGCGATGAAGATTGAACGGCTGAGGGTGAACGGGAGGGGGCGGCCGAGATGGGCCAGGGCGCGCGAGGCGGGCCATCTGGGCCGGACAAGTGGCAAGCGGGGAGGAGGGGGAGGCGGGATCGGCCGGGAGACGTGGCCGGCATCTGGCCGTCCACGTGGCGGCCGGAGGGAAGGGAAGGGATATTTTTAAAATTTTTATTTTGTTTTTCAGAAAAGCACAGGAAATTATTTAAGCCTCAGAAAAATATGAAATAAACTGCAAAAATTCCAGAACAATTCACAGAAGTCTTTGGGAGTATTTTGGACTTAATAAAAATATTTCCAACTAATGTTGGTATTTAATTTTCATACTTAAAATACTTTTTAATTTCAAAAATACATTTTTAAACTCTAGAAAATCCAGGAAACCAAATAAAAGCCAAATAACAATAATTATTTTGAACTAGGATTTTCATATAAAATCAAAATATCATTTAATAACAATTTTAGGTTTTACTTAAAATTCTTTTCAAATCTAGCTTTTTCAAAAATAGAAATTCAGGGCAAATCCAAATAAAACTCAAATACTTTAAAATAATTAATTTGAAATTAAAATTTTCAGAAAGCGAAATTTTGGGATGTGACAAACCTACCCCCCTTAGAAAGAATCTCGTCCCCGAGATTCGGACGGACTAGGAAAAAGAAAGGAGAGGAAAACGCAACTCTTGGTTCCTTGCTGTGCTCTCAAGATGCTTCTTTCTTTGAACCAAATTGAAACTTACCAAACATGATTGCTGCCCCTGGGGGCACCTTTTGCAGTGATGTGGTTAACTCGTCCTCTTCCTTGTGATTGCGGAGTTCTTGGAGCTTTTCCTGCAGTTAGAGATACTCCTCGTCCTTGTCCTACAACTGGAGTTCGCGCTGGTGTATTTCCCAAGTTGAAAGGAATTGGAGTGATAACCTGAGGCTTCTGTGGGCAATTGCCTGCATAATGCCCATCTCGTGACATCGAAAACATTGCACTCCTGCGGCTGAGGTGTTGCTTTTCTGAGGTCGGACTCCGGTAAAGATGTGGGGTTCATGCATCTCGGAACGAGGCACAGATCCTAGAGTTCTTGGTGCATCTATTGCTGCTGGAGCTTTGTTGAACTGGGTGGATTCATTCGGGTCTTGAACCGCTTGCATTATACTGTGTCTGAAAAGCCATCTTTCTCTTACGAGAGTCCTGCAATTGATATTGAGCATCTTCCTGGACAAGGGCCTTATTTACCATGTGCTGAAATGTCGGAAAATCTTTGGACACCAACTGCACCTTGAGGTTGGATCAAGTCCCTGCATAAACCGCCAAATCTTTGTTGACTCCGATGCAACATCTTCCAGTGCGTACCTAGATAGTTGAGTGAACTTATTCAGGTACTCGGAAACACTAAGGTTTCCTTGCTGCAACTTGTGAAACTCCCTTTTTTTCATCTCCATTATTCCCATAGGAATATGTGTAGTACGAAAAGCTTCAACAAATTCAGCTCATGTGATTGTTTGCACATCTTGATGAACAGAACAATAGTTTTCCCACCAATTAGCAGCGATTCCTTTTAGCTGATGAGCGGCATACAACACCTTCTCATGGTCATTGCACTGAGCTAGCATCAATTTCTTCTCCACATCCTTGATCCAATCCTCAGCTTCCAATGGATCCACTGAACCAGCAAAAGTAGGAGGTCTGGTCCTCATAAACTCTCCTAGCTTGGACTGCGGTGCTTGGTTCGGCGTCTGCGGAACTTGTTGCACTTGATTCTGAGCGAGAGCTTGAAGTAGTTGCAGTTGCATAGCCATCATCTGCTCCAAGTTGGGGGCTTGAGCAGGAGGAGGTGGAATGTTATTGTCTTGCTGGACATTGGCATCACGGTTGCTGCCAGGGTTGCTCCTTGTGTTCACCATCTGAAGCGGTTTTCGGGGACAGCAAAAGATAAGAAGGAACTAGCACAGGTAAGAGATTTGGGGGAAACCAAACAATATCCCAAACCAACACACAAGAGAGAAGCAAACAACGACTTAGAAGAAACTTAGCTTGAAATCAAAATAGTTTTTAAGGATGGCTATACTACAACTACACAAAGACATGGTACAGTCCACCTAACACACAAGCAAGTAATATATAAGCGTTCTAAAATTGTAGGACTTTACTTGGATACTACAACTAAAGAACTAGTCCTCGCTCCTTCATGATGACGTGCTTCTCCAAGTGCTTCTTAGACGCAACCTTACTGAGCCGTCTATAGAAATTACCAAGGGGAGAGAGTACAATTACCATTCCAAAAAGGAAATAAGCAGATAGATAAGGAAGAATATCATGACAAAGGTAAGGATAGAAAGACAAGAAAAGACAAGGATAGCACATTATTAAATTTTTTTATTTTCTAAAATAAATTTTGAAGTTTCTCCTTTTAACGACCATTCTAACTAGGTCACGTCCTACAGTTAAATTGGCTCTGATACCATCTCTGTCGGGACCCCGGATTTCCAAACCTAGACCCTCTATATATTACAGCACTAGTCCCAGATCAAAGCTAGTGCACACAGTTAAACAGAAATGATTACATCACCAACAACGATTTTATTACAATAATAGAGAGTACTGACCGAAAGGTCTCATTATTACAAAGGAGGTTTCAAGACCTCATACACACAGAACACAGCGGAAGCAAAATAAATCCAGCGAAGACCCATCAATACGCCACTGGCAATTGATGGGAAGCGCGACCTAGTACTCCGGGAATCCTTTGTCGAATCTACATGGGAAGTAGTCGTAGTCTCCCTCTTGAGCTTCGTATACCTCTGAGTATTATTTTTGAGTGCAGCATGTGAGTACATAAAGTACTCCGCAAGTCTTGGGAAAATGCAACAGATGCAAGGCGTGACAAAGGAAGGTTATATGGTTCTTTTGCACAAAGCCATATTTTATTTCAATTACTACTAATTATTTTCAAAGGCATCAAGTTAGTCAGCTAGGTCGTACCCATATAGACTTGTGGTTGTACGGTTAATGCTCAGTCTGGACAAACACAAACGTCGGTCCTTAATTGACTAGGGTGGAACATACACTTAACAAGATCTCGTGCTTGCTGCACCAACCCAAACCAACCATCCACCCTAATCTAAACCAACTTTCACATTTTATTTTATTTTAAAAGACCAGTGGCAACTCCAATTACCACTACATTTTATAAACACAAGGGTAATACAATAAATCATAATTTCCCATTTTCAAAACTTCGATGGTATTAATTATCATGACTAAGCATTATACTACCATTCTATTATTTAGCAAAGGTTTAATAATAATCTCATTATTGAGACAAAGGAAGTTCTAGGGTTACAACGGTACATGGCATTCAACTCCAATGGAGGGTATAACAAAGTTGGATTAACTAACACCTTAAGATTTGAACTAAGGTTTAATGTAAATAGCAATGCACATAATTTAAATTATTTAAAACATTTTGAAATCATAGGTTCAAGATGATCAAAGGAGACTTGCCTTCCTGTAGGGTCTCTAGGTCTTCCTGCTGGGGAGTGGAGAGGTCTTCGTCAACGTTGGATTCTACGCTCGAAAAGACAGAGCAACAAAGCAAAAAAAATACAAATCAAATTCAAATAAAATCCAAAATTCAAATAGAGGCCATATTTGGATGGATTATGATTTTAGATAAATTTAGGAGAAACAAGCGGATTTGGGGTTCACACGAGGGAGAACGAATATCTGGAAGATCGGTTGGGAGAAGAAATTACTGAGACAATATTTGGACCAAGAAAGATAGAATGGATTTTATGGAGATTTGGCAAGATTTGAATTTGAATTTTGAAAGTGCAGAAAATTTGGAATGGAACCGAGGCTTTGAAATTAAGCTAGGTTTTGGAATTTGAAATTTAAATTTTGAAATATCAAATAAATTTTAAATATTTGAAATGATGGAAGAAATGGATAGTTTGGAATTTTGATGAATTTAGAAATTTGAATGGGCTCAAACGGAGTTAGAACGAAGAAGAACGGCTCGGAAGATTAAATTCAGAGAAAATGGAAAAAGGGGTTTTCTGGAATTATTTTTCTAAAGGAAAAGAATTTATGGCGTCAGCAAGGAATTTAATTTCGGTCGGATTTATTTTTCAATGGAAAAATCGGTTTCTCGCGCCATCTTGACGTCGACCGAGAGAACCCATCGATGGTGGGGCCTTGGTCCATGGACCAAGCCCACGGTGGAGATGCCACCGAGGTGGCGAGGAAGGCGGTTGGCGCCGACGGCAGGCGGCGCCGAGGTGGCGATGAGTGGCGGGCTGTGGCGCCATGTGGCTGCCACGTGGGCAAGCGGCGGCGGGGCCGACCGACCGAGGCGCTCGGGAGCGACGGCTCGGCCGGCGAAGCGGCGCGGCTACGGCGCCGAGCGGAGGCGAGAGGAGCGCACGGGATTCACGGGAGGAGCGCGCCTTACCAACGGTGGCGGAGAAGACCGACGGCGAGGAGAGCGGCGGAGGTTCTCGGCGGCGGCGGAGAGGTGCTCGGTGGCGAAGGGCGCGGCGGTGGGTGGCGAGGCACGCGACGGCGTGGGGATGCTGCGGCGGCGGCGTGGCGCGAGGAGGCGGGGCGGCGGAATTGCTCGCCGACGTTGGTGGCGGCGCGGCGGTAAAGCACAGCGCGGGCGCTGGCTCACCGAGAGGGGAGAGGAGGCGGAGGGTGTGGGGCGGAGTGAGGCGGGCTCGGGCGCTTTATAGGGGCTGGAGAGGGGCGGGGCAGGGCGGATTTCTCGCCGGAGATGGCGAGATCGGCGGGGATTGCGGAGAGGGAGGAAAGGAAGGTGCGGCGGGGATTCGGTCGGCGGCCGGAAAAAGGAAAGGGGAAAGGGGAAGAAGGAAGGAGGCGCGGCGGGGAAGACGACCCCGACAGGCGGGCCCGGGTGGTTAGCGGGAGAGGTGGCGCGGGCGGCCAGGATGGCGCCGCGTGGCCCAGGGGAAATCGGGCGGCCCGGAGGAGAGATGCGGGCGGACGGTCGGATGGGGAGGGGTGCGACGTGGCGGCCATCCGGAGGGAGTAGGTGGGATGGGGTCGACGGCCGGATGGTGGCGACGCGGAGCAGATCTGGCCGTCCACGTGGCGGCCGGAGGGGAGGATTGGGTTTTGGATTTTATTTTCTGATTTTGATTTTCAGAAAAGCCCGGAAATTCCATTTAGCCTCGAAAAAATATGAAAATACTTCCAAAAATTTCAGGAAAATTCACGAAGCTCCTGGTGACATTTTGGACTTAATAAAAATATTTCCAAGTACTGTTGGTATTTAATTTTATACTTTAAAGTACTTTTTAAATTTTTAAAAAAATAGGTTTTAAACTCCAGAAAATTCAGAAAATCAAATAAAAGCCAAATAAAATTCAAATATTGTTAAAATAACTTATTTGAAATTAAATTTTTCCAGAAAGCAAATTTTGGGATGTTACACTTACGACTAGGGGGTAGTCACTGTAAGACTTATGACTATATAGTCGTAGAAGGACTTACGACCATATGGTGTAGTTGCAGTAAGACTTACGACTATATGATCGTAGAAGAACTTACGACCATATGGAGAAGTCACAGTAAGACTTACGACTACGTGGTCGCAGAAGGACTTAGGACTGGATGGAGTAGTCGTAATAAGACTTACGACTACATGGATTACGTGGTCATAGAAGGACTTTCTACATATGGAATAGTCATAGTAAGAATTGTGACTATCTTGAGGAACTTCTCCTCTATTAATAAGGTGTATATTCATGGAATATAATGACATAATAATTTGAGGATTATTCTATAATCATCACTCATATTATTACATCATTATATTCTTCGAGTATACCCCTTATCGATAAGAGAGAGATTTCACATGGTATTCTAAGTCCTTCTACAACCACATAGTCGTTAGTTGTCATACAACCACTTCGTGGTTGCGGACTTTTCTATGACCGGTGTATCTTTGACTGGCTTGTCTATGACGGTCTAACACATCGTGGGTCTACTTGATAGGATGGTTAGAATGCGCGCTTATTCTTAGTAACCACATATGATCTCTCTCTAACAACAATCACCGTATGACAAATGGGCTACCATGTCTCTTTGACAATAACCCATATCGGATGGTTATCACTTGAAGCGTTGAGGCGTCTCTTGGCGTGGGACAATGGCCATCTCTTCATCAACTATATAAGGGTTGATGTCAGAGGAGGCATGGGCTGGATCGAATCCGCTTGAAGCAAGACATAGTGCAAGACAATTCACATTACTCTCTTAGTTGTAATCATTTCTCTAAGCAATAGCCACACAAGGAGTTATTGTTCTCCCATGAGAAGGTCGAACTCAGTATAAAAATTTTCACGTCTCCCTCTAAGTGATCATATCTATGTCCTTATGAGTTTCCCGAATCCAAACAAATCATATGCAAGATTGGTATTAAAACACCAACAACGTCATTGTTGAGGTTGAATCCATCACTCTTGATGTCAACAACACAAGAGTTCCTTTCTTCTTGTTCTACCTCATCGGTCCAAGATGGCGCACGAGGTGGCGGATGATGTGCGATATGGTCATCTCTCCTTTGGCCCTTAGTGGCCATAGTAGCAACAAAGGTAGCAACTAAGGGTGGCCGCATCTCAAGTCGGTCAACTCGAGTCGCAAGCTCCTGGAGTGTGAGTTGGAGCCTATCAACCGCATCGAGTGTGCGATCAGTGTGTACTCAAACTTCTAGCTCAAAGTGTTGTTGTATCGCCTCCGTGCGAGGCGAGTGCGGTAGTGTCATGTCACAAAAGTTATAGCTTTTTTGTGACAGTGGTAGAAAGGGGAGTCTTCTGGCCAAAAATTAGAAATTAGGGTTTGGTATTCTAGATGGATTGATGTGGGGTTTTTTTTGTTTGGATTTTTTTGGGAACAAAGATGTGACTAGCAACTAAACAATGCTATGATAGATGCAAATTAAATCTAGCAAACCAAAACTAACAGATTGAAAGACACAAACAGAGTTTGGACAACGGAAATTAACTCTTTTTGTAGGGCAATTTTCTGGCTATAGGTATGAAAAATAAATCTAAAACTAGAATCTCACTGGGCAATCTATGCTATGATACCACTTGATACGAGAGTAGTCCTGATCTTCCGGTGAGGGATAACTAACAATTTGTGGAGGATGACTTTGATGATGATGGCTACCAACCGAATACGTCTGGGATACTAAGCAATCACTAAACTGCACCATCGGGGAGAACTACACCATCGTCGGAGTAGTTACAATAGCATTGCAAGGTTGTCGGATACCAATACGCGGCCAGAGCTTTACTAGAGCCGCAGGAGCCTCATGACTTTGTGGCCCACATTAAGAAGGGCACGGTGAGGTCACAATCGGGCGGCGGCAGAGGCGCAGGTGCTCTGACAAGAAGGTTAACCTGTGGTGAGCTAGTCCAATACCGATCGCTGGGTGGTAGGCCTGAGCAGCTAGCATAAGGAGAAGATGAGGTGAGTCAATAGCTGTATAAGGAAAATTTAGGATAGGAAGAGGTGGATTGATTCATCTTGAGATGATCCCCGCGGCGGTATCCAGCTGGCCACAACGGGTGTGTGGCCAATGTGGCAAGGTAACTTGGAGCAGTATCCAAAACCCTTCACCTCGAGTTAAGGCCGACGAAGGTGTAGGATTTGGCAAAGAAGCACCCCTGACACCCCTGGAGTATAGGCGGTTAGTTGGGAGGACGCAGGTGGCAAACCCGAGAGGCAGCGGCAAGACCTCTGAGCTTCTTCATCATCGGCATCGGTGAGCAGGAGGCCAGCAGTGAAGTGGATCGGAGTGTTTGCGCGCGAGGAAGGGAACGAAGATACGGTGGAAAAGGGCCGGTGACACTGTGGATCGACAGTAGCGACAGCAAGAACGATGGCGATGGGCGACTGGATAAATGGGGCTGAGAGAGGAGAAAAGGATGGCGGGTAGGGGGAGGGTTAGGGCAATTGGCCCAGATAAACTATTTTTGCAATTTTCAATGTTAATTTAGAAATCATTTTCTTCTTTCTTTTATATTTTCAGATAGCCAAGTTAAAATTTTCCTTTAGTCTGAAAATAAGAACAAAATAAATTATGCTTCACCGATCCTAAGGAATCCAACTCTCTAGAATATGGGTGAATTTTACAAACAAAACATGCAGGTGATAGCTATCAAAACCCACGTATGTAAAGACGTGGTTATATCTGGTTATTAAAAAAAAGAAATAGAAGTGTACAACCTTATGTGAGCAGCGCACGGATTTGGTTTTTTATTTCAAGAGTAAAAATTTTGAATCTGTTTTTTGAGAGAGCATAATGAGAATGCACAACAGACGGTAGAAATTTTTGGAGGCTCTAGGATATAATGTAACGGGGCATACGCTTTCTCGCTAAATGCACACGAGCATATGTATTCTTATTAAATAACGTCGTGCTTTTCCTAAAGACGGAACCCAGATAGCTGGAAATGGACACCCTCGCTCTCACCCCAAGGTTACTAGTCCGTCCTTAATTAGAACCTGCCTCCTGCGTCCATGCCCGCCTCCGGAAAAAACATTTGGGAGCGTTCGATGGGATTCCAGGGAGTATATAGACTCGTTGTAGTGATCTGAAGACTTGCATGCGTATGTGTTCTCACGTAATCTTAATTAATATTGGTGCAGGGGAGCAATGGCATGGCTAGATCGTGTTAGCACTATTCTTGACTTGTACATGTTTTAGAGTTTTGCAAGTGTTAGCAGCGTACATGTGTGTCATGTACCTAGTATTAGTTTGAGTCTGCATGGTGATGTGTTAGTCACATGCATCCAGAGTCAGCTAGTTAGTTCCTTGTTAGTGCATGGATAAGTGTTGGCCGACGGATGGATGCTGGAGTTGTACGTCGCAGCAAGCCATGGAGTGGTGCATGCGTATGGTGCTGAAGACCAGGACTCCGGAGGTGCAGCGTGTGAGCGGCGCAACGTGAGGGCGCCGGGTCTTCAGGATCCGAAGGCTGCATACTCGTGGTCGTGGAAGGCGTGGCTGCATGGCGACCGCTTCGTGTGGATCGTGGGCGCCTGCATGTGGTGCGTGCAGTCAATCGTTGTTTCTTTAGCTAGGCTATTTAACTTGTACGCCTGTTGTTTTATTTCCAAAAAGGAGCAAGCGAATACAGGAGAAAAGGCATTCGTTGCCGAAGTGTGTCTTCCAGTGTTTATTCTCTCGTGTGTGTTCGTGAGATTCAGGCTGGCTGCTCCGACATTTGGTATCAGAGCCACATGGCGCTGGTTCCGCACGGTGCCGGGGGGAGCTCGGTGTCGCTGACCTGCCCGGTGCTCACGCCGGTGAACTACACCGTCTGGGCGATCAAGGCGGAGGCGATCCTCGACGCCCAGGGTCTCTGGGAGGTGGTGTGCCCGGCGGATGGCGCGGACGTGGACGAGAAGAAGAACAAGACGGCAAGGGCGCAGCTCTTCGGCGCGCTGTCGGAGGACATCCTCATGCAAGTGTCGACGAAGAAGACGGCGAAGGAGGTGTGGGACAGCCTCAAGACGAGGTTCGTCGGCGCCGATCGCGTCAAGGCGGCGCGGCTCTCCACTCTCCGAGGCGAGTTCGACAAGCTGCACATGGCGGAGGGAGAGCTGCTGGACGACTACGCCGGCAAGATCAGCGGCATGGCGGCGAGGTACGCCGGCCTTGGCTCGACGCTCGGCGACGCCGCCATGGTGAAGAAGCTCCTCGACACCGTGCCCGACCGGCTGTACTCCGCGGTGGCCGGGATCGAGCAGTTCTGCGACCTGGAGACGATGGCGTTCGAGGAGGCGCTGGGCAGGCTCAAGGCGTTTGAGGAACGCTCACGGCGGCGCGCGCAGGCCGGCGGTGAACGGAATGACGGCCAGCTTTTGCTCACGGCTGCCGAGTGGCAGGCTCGGGAGAAGCTCAAGTCTCCGGGGAAGAAAGGTAAATGCTACAATTGTGGTGTTCGTGGACATTTTGCCAGGGAATGTCCAAATCCACCAAAGAAAGAAGCACTTCGCAATGGCGGATGATGAACCAGCACTACTTTGAAGTTTGTCTAGAAAGTAGAATAAGCAAGTCAAGATTAGGGGAAATTGTTAGCACTATTCTTGACTTGTACATGTTTTAGAGTTTTGCAAGTGTTAGCAGCGTACATGTGTGTCATGTACCTAGTATTAGTTTGAGTCTGCATGGTGATGTGTTAGTCACATGCATCCAGAGTCAGCTAGTTAGTTCCTTGTTAGTGCATGCATAAGTGTTGGCCGACGGATGGATGCTGGAGTTGTACGTCGCAGCAAGCCATGGAGTGGTGCATGCGTATGGTGCTGAAGACCAGGACTCCGGAGGTGCAGCGTGTGAGCGGCGCAACGTGAGGGCGCCGGGTCTTCAGGATCCGAAGGCTGCATACTCGTGGTCGTGGAAGGCGTGGCTGCATGGCGACCGCTTCGTGTGGATCGTGGGCGCCTGCATGTGGTGCGTGCAGTCAATCGTTGTTTCTTTAGCTAGGCTATTTAACTTGTACGCCTGTTGTTTTATTTCAAAAAAGGAGCAAGCGAATACAGGAGAAAAGGCATTCGTTGCCGAAGTGTGTCTTCCAGTGTTTATTCTCTCGTGTGTGTTCGTGAGATTCAGGCCGGCTGCTCCGACAGATCGGATAACGCAGCTCTACGATGCACGGGCGCTCCAGGGGTCGGTCGGCATACTCCACATCCTCTTCGCCGGGATCCGTCGGCGTAAGGCCACCGGTGTGCGGAGGGTCATCCTCTGCGCGTCCGAGCCGGTCAACTCGATCGCAAAATACTTAGTCGGTCACCTGTCTCTCAGCTGCCCGTCGCAGCAGCAGCAGCTCGTTGCGCTCTGGGCGATGTTTCTCCTGTAGCATCTCGGTCGCCCGGACAACATCAGCGCCTACACCCTCGAGGACAACAAGCTCTCGACGCGCCAAGTGACAGATCTAGTCGCGCAGATCATGGGAGTCTTGTATGTCCTATTGAAGCATATACCTTTCGGCGGCAGTGGGACCTTGTTCCCAGCAGCCTGGATCATGTTCGCTGTCGGTGTTGCCAAGTATGTGGAGAGGACATTGGCGCTATGGTGGGGCGACATGGGTAGCATCCGGAGCTTAGGTGAGAAGCAGAAGCCAAGAAGCTGCAGTGCTGATCCACAGCTATGGTGGGGCAACTTGGACAGCATCCGGAGCTCAGGCGAGAAGCAGCTGTACGATGGAAGCTTCAGTGCTGATCCGTGTGGAGGCCGGGAGCTGGATGATGAGAGGGTCCTGCAGGTTGCTCACAGAATGTTCCATATCAGCAAGGGTGCCTTCGCTGATTATTCGGCCCTCAAGGATCCGCTTAAGCGTCCTGTTGAGAGACAATTATTCTCTCATGGGTGGAAGGCGATGTGGAAGGTGGTCGAGATGGAGCTCTCCTCATGTTCGACATCGTCTACACCAAGGCAGCCAGGGTCCACACCTGGTGTGGCTACTTGCTTCGTTTCGTCTCACCGCCTCTCACCGTCGTGGCGTTCTTGCTGTTTTGGTTCTACAATAAAGCCGCCAGAGGAGGGTAGATGTCGTCATCACTTACATCTTGCTGGCTGCCACCTTCCTCCTGGATACGAAGTGGCTGCTCGGAGCACTAGGGTCGACCTGGACATATGAATTCTTGAAGGACAGGTCTCACCATAAACTTTTGTGCACTGGGAGATGGCATCGGCTTCGTCGTGTCATCGTGTCTCTGGATCCGTGCCGGCTCCTTGGCAAGGAGCCAATCAGCTACAGAATGTGGTCGGGCACCATTGGGCAGTACAACTTGCTGCGCGAGTGCACACATGACACAAAAAGCCTATGCCGCACACTAGCCAAGAAGTTTGGATTGGAAGACGGTTGGAACGAATTCCAATACCATTACTGGGGGGCCTTGATATTTCCAATAAGTTCAAGGAGTTGTTGCTCGATCAACTGGAGAAACTGTTCGAAGAAGAAGAGCCTGCACCCTCAGCTGAAATCGGAAAGGACATCCTTGTCTTGCACATCGCCATGGACGTTTTCCTCCGGTGCAGCGATCAAAATGCAGCACGGTCTACATGTGTGAAGAAGGCGATCAAGGCTCTATCGGATTACATGATGTTCCTCGTCGCTGTACGCCCCGACATGGTACCGGGCAATACGGTGAGCAGCCTGCACAAAGCAACCCGCGATGCTTTGAAGAAAATACGTCGTTGCAGTTCTACAACAAGAGAGAAGGAGCTTGCCTGCATCCTGCTAAACATGGAGAAGGAGGCCAGCACAAGGGGTAACAGAAGTCTTCTTTACGACTCGAGTATTATTCTCTCGGATGGAGCTCGACTTGCCAACCTGCTCCTACAACGGCTAAAAAATGAGCGTTCGGACATAAAATATGTTCTTGAGGACAAATCCAAGGAAAGAAAATATGCTCGTAAGGAAGAAAAGAAGGAAGAACCCAAGGTTCTGGAGGAAAAATCCAAGGACTGCAAGCGTCTCATTCCGGGATTGTGGGACTGCAAGTGCGAATGTGTACAGAATGAGCAGGAACTGCTGGAGGCCATCTTCGATGCGTGGGTGCGTAGGCTCATCGATGTGTCCACCCGATGCAGCGGGGATTCCCACGCCAAGCAGCTCAGCCGCGGCGGTGAGCTCACAACCATCATGTGGATCCTAAAAGTACACGCTAGCATATTTGAAGTCATATGAAAAATATCACCTCTTCTTCTACCTCTGTTAGGATGCCTCTCATCTCTTCCGCCTGTACTCGTGTAACTCGTGTTCGATCTCTACTTTGGGATTAGCTGTCCTGCTAGGATTAGGAGTCCTCATGACGGGACGTCCTCCATATGAGGAGGCTATGGGTGTATGTTTTGTTCAAGCTTTTATTAAAAAAGGTATGTCTAGCAGTCACTTAGATATTTTTTTCTAAAAATTACTCAGATTTTTTTTATCATGTATACAATATTTTTCACCATATATATAACATTTTAACATATATGCAACATTTTTCCTATATATGCAATATTTATAGTTGAGAAATGTTGTATACATGTTAAAATATTTGCATATATGGATGAAAATATTGTAAACATGAGCTAATAATGTGACATATATGACAAAAAAATTTAGATAATTTTTAGGAAGAAAACATCTAAATGATATTAATCAAAGCCCTTAAAAAACAAGTGCAAACTTGGGACAAAAACTACTCCGATGTATGCTACGTTGTACCCCGTGTACTGATGTGTTGGCACATCTCGTCACAGCTGGCCATCACGAAATGTTTTGTCACAGCGACATATATTCAATTTTCATGAAGAATTAAGCATTTTCGTGAAGGCTTTAGGGTCTTCCGTAACGGATCATATGTTATTTTTTAAAGTAAGTTGTATATATAAATATGTTTGAATCAATGTTGCATATGCAAGAAAATAAAAAAACAGAACTCAAAATTCAAGAAAACAATTATGGTATCCAAAAAAGATATACAATTAAATTTCGAACTAAAACTTAGCTAAATAGAACTGAGACTTGCATGGCTAGATTTAGTATTTTCGTTGCCATTACTAGTTTCAATTTATATTTCCTATAAAGTTTATATATTTTTTACTATTGCCACCCGTTTGGCTCCATATAATTGAATTTGGTTCATTCAATTAGACTACAAATCCTATTCCAATAAAATTTGAATTTGATTCAGGCCAGTACTGATTCTATTTTTTTATGTTGGGACGTCCGTTGGAATTGAAAATTTTCTTTGCAAAAAAAAAGAATGAAAAATCAACACAAGAACCTTCGATCTGTGTTTCACACACATTAATCAAGCAATCAAAGACACATATCGGTACACACCCTAATCAAGCAATCTCGTACAAACGGATCCATACCAATTGTCACCCAAGAGGTCAAACTTTGCAACTGCCGCCACGCTTGAACCCATCGCAGGCGAACCCCTCGATTCCTTGAGGGTTCACCGCCGCCGGCCGGCGGAGGGGAGGCGGAAGGTAGCACGGTGGTAGCGACGCGGGAGTCGGGCATGAGCGTGAGTGCCTCAAGCAATACATAGTTAGCCTTCGATTCCATGTGATTGACATGTGTGGGGTAAGGAATTGCTTCTAGTTGTATTTCACCTCTCGTAATTGGCTCTAGAATTATTGATTCCAAGGAAGCTAGCCTATGACCAGATAGCTAGATATACGTCTGTACACCCAGTCTATCATGGCTTATGTCCTAGATCTGGATTTTAGGAGTACACATACCTATATATTCAGTGAAAAAACACGTGCCATGCTCTGTGAAGCCCCGTGCCTCCGATAATTTCCATACATATAAGTGTGTGCGTGGATAGTGTGAGTGTGGTGTTTGTTAAATGTGTGCGCCTGTCTTACTATCAAAAAAGAATTGTTGATTCCAGCTCCAGTGGCAGCCAAACAACCCCATTCATGGAATCAAATTCAAATTCCATGGTTCCATAGCTAATTACTAGGAGCCAAACAGGCCGAGAGTCTCCATATGTCCACACCAATCTGCGCAGTTGCAAGAGAATTGCACTATACGAAGAAGCTTTTGCTATTGGTGCTTGACGGCTTGGAAGCGTTGGCCTCGCTGGCTGAAGCAGTACTGACTAGAAGTTCACGGGCGCTTCGCCTCGCCATCAAACCCGTCGACCATGGAAGCGATCTATAGATGACATCGAAAGGTCGTAGGGAGCACTGCTTATGCATAGGAATTCCATTAGAGTCACTTCGCTGCACCGTTAAACCCGTCAACCATCGAAACGATCCAATTGCAACTTGCAAGTGATTCTAGGCGTTATTCGCCACTTTAATTAAGTATAAGAGAGAAGGAAGCCATGACCAACCGCGTATAATAGCAGTTTATTATTGTTTAATAGTATGTCATAATTACATAACTTTAAATACAGATTACCAGAAGCTATTGATTAGTAAAGTCTCAGTGTAAAACTCAAATTACAGCCAGTTAAATATACAATACAAAAATAATCAAGCATGTTGTTTACAAAATTAACAGAATAGCAGACCACCTAATTACAGAACTAAATGACCACAACACTAAAACGGACTACCCCAATTCAGTAACAAAAAAGGACTACGATGGTTGCAATAATACCTTGTTTCCTTCCAAAATTGCGTTCTTTCATAACGCTTGATATAGCAAAATTTTGAGGCAGCTTCACGCACCATGGCTACGTAGAGCCAAACGCAGAGGAGGAGCAATAAAAAGGCTTAATAAAGTAGGAAGATGGGATGCCAGGGGCAATCACATGGCAATTTTCAACATTCAAATAAGCATAGTGACAGAGACACTTTTTTATAACAATGAGTTAGGAGCTGTTGTTGTAAAAGTAGGTAATATTTTAATTCCATGTTTTACTAGGAGACAAATACAATAAACGAGTGATGCGAAACTCGCAACTAACAATAGGCTACTCATCATACTTCAGAATATACACAAGTAAATTATAGTACCAAAAAATGAGCGAACGACTTACAATCGGGCTTGATGAAGAGCAAGAGGCAGCAGAATTGATGCAGTACAAAATGTAGACGATATACAGCAGAGCGGTCGTGCAAATGCACTACCCAGAAACCTTATTGCCGCCCCATGCAGGTACTCTCTGCGGCAATGGTTTGGAGATAGCCGCTCTCTCTTTCCAGGTGCATGCCGAGAAAAAAAGGTTGGCGAAGTCCAGATGGCGCAGTACAATAGCACAAGTTGGCAGATGTAAGAGATGCAGGCAGTGAGAGATTCTAACCCCCTATACCTTAGACGTCTTCGGGTATATATAGATATGCAAATTACTCTCTAGTAACTACCCCATTGAACTGAAATAATTCACTGGTAACTGCTCACTACTCAATTATTCACTAGTAACTAGTAATATTTAATCAGTGATTTACCCACTGGTAACTGCTTGTCATCAAAAACTCAATTAAGCCTCAAATTCAAAAGTTTGAATCTCATTCAAATAGAGAGAGTGAGGTGCAAGGTTCAGCAAAAATAAAGATGGACTTGGTCTGCTAAGTGGCACGCCACGCCACGGTCGCGAGGCACAAGTCACGCGATTTACACGCAAAAATACGCGCGTGTGCGTGCGCGTGTGTGTGACTAGACAGAACCTTAAGCATACCATCTCTATCCATATTCAAGGAGTGGTGAGGACTCCACTTTATAAATCGGTCTTCCTTACCTTGTCTTAGCAATATGGTACTAAACCATGCATGCTTTGGAATTAAAAAAATGGGTCATGCTCAAATAGGCCAATTTCTAACAATCCCCCAAATCCAATGTACATAAAGGATATTGAAGAAGGGTTCATCAGGACTGGAAGATGCAGTGTTCAGTCACAATTCCGGGTGAAATAGCTATTCATATCTTCAACATGGTCCATAAAGCCCTGAAAACACGATAATGACCATTAATGCAATCCATCCGCTAGTCATAAGCTTAAGTCTGCTAATGCTAACTGAAAGAACAGTAGCAATGCCTAAAATATATCATTGATCAGTAGAGTATTACATCCGTTGCCCAAGTTCCATGTGTTCCTAGACCAAACATCACATTCCAGGGATATTTATGTTTTTGTGGAAAAGAATACATTTTCCCCCAAGAATCAACAAATTTCTATGGTGGTGAAGCTCCAATCTTGTAGTAAAGTTATGTTCCCACTTCCATCGACCTTGTTATCCCATCCAAATGAATGTTTGGATTTGCATAATTTCACCAATTTTGATTTTATTTTAATTAAAACCGACAATATTGTTACCATTGATTATCTAGTGCTAGAAGGTGCCATATTATAACATTTGGGCACAAGAAAATCATGTTAATGATTAATGGGCCTATAAAATATTGTTATTCCATAATTCTGCAGTACTTTGTGACATGTCTATCAACAAGTTTATCCTAAAAAAAATGAATAATTGCAGAATACTTCCAAATTCATGGAAATCAATTAGATACTGAAGAGAAACAACTAGGTGAATAGAGATATTCATAATTAACAATTCATATTAGATATGTATAAGGAGCAAATGGTTAATCTGTGCTAATTGCTAATGCCAATCTTTTAATGAAGAATTTTACATGTGCTACCCATTTCGGATAGGACAAATCTTGCTGCCTCAACAATCGATAATTCAGAGGTTGCCAAGCTCCCTACGAGCTCAACTTCAGTAGTATTGACATTACGATTTTTTTCATCTCGCAATCGATCACATGGCCTAGCTTCCACATTTTGTTACACACCTTGGTAGATCTCGAACTAATGCTGCATGACTTACAAAGCACCCTCCCATTAGAACAAAGATTGCATTGGTCTAACACAAGCATGTAAGGCACAGTAAACATTTTTTACGTGATAAAACTAAACAGGAAGACCATTATATCCCTGAAGATCTACAAGAAAGCTCCTCAATAGCATGCCAACACCAATCTGCAGAAAAAGATCACTACCATACATAAATAACTAAATAGGCACAGAGCTCATGGGGGATTGGAAGAGCGCACGGCGGCGGAGAGAGAGCTCACGCAGCAGCATGCGACAACAGGCTAAGGCGGCTGGTTCGCTAGGGTTTTGGGGAGTGGGAGCGGATTGAGGCCACAGAGATGAGTCAGCCCACCAAATTAGGAGCTGTGATAAGCCATCAGCCGTAGCTGTATCCGAAAACAACTCTGGTTAGGCGTAGGTGCACCACGGCACAAGCAGTAACCTTTGGGCTTTTACATCCCAAACCCCCCTCATGATGTAAATACTAGCTGCGTATGCGTGGCGACACGCCACGCAAGGTAATTTGTGCGAACAATTGATTAATGTATAAGGATAGTTTCGACGACGCTCACTTCCTCACAACATAGTCGAAACCAGTTCCGAGCACGTTCACCTCGCCATAATGTGGTTGAAGCGAGTCTTGACCACGTTGAGTTGGTTTACCATGATCGCATCACCTTGCGACCAGCTCAGCTCCTCACAATGTGCTCTGAGCCATTTCCGACCGCGTTGAGCTCTTGATAACATGGTCGAGCTCCTTTCAATCACGCTCATGTTCTCACAATGTGGTCGGCCGATTCGACCACGCTCACCGCTTCATAATATGATTGTAATTGCTACCACCACATTTCCCTTGTAGTGCCGTAGTCGTAGCTCGCTCGAACCGCGCTTAGTTTCTTTACCGTAGTCGATCACCCTCGATCATCGCATACGATTACGTTCACCTCCTCACAACCTGATTGAGATCATTTCGATCATGTTTAGTGGCGCACAACGTGATCGAAATTGATCGTGCGTATCGTGGTCGTAACGTGTCGCACGCCACCGACTATGTGGTCGAAACCGACCACCGCCAATGTGGTCACACAACGTGGTCATTACCAATCACCGCCAATGTGGTGAAACCGACCATGGATAACATGGTCGTAATGACCGGTTACAACATGGTCCAATAGAATAGTCACAACGTAGTCATTACGAAGCACTCACAACGCCCTGAATCCAATCACTCTCAATGTCGTTGTATAACGTGGTCGTTATCGACCACTTTCAATGTGGTTGAAGCACCTTCGGATTACGCTCACCGCTCATAATGTGGTTGAGGTTTCTTTCGACCAGTTCGCACCTTTAGAATGTGGTCAAAGCACCTTCCGAGCACGTTGAGGTCTTCACAATCTAATGGAGGCTCCTTCCGATTACGCTCAGATCGTGACAAGGTACCTAAGCAAGATTAGGAGAGAATGTTTGAAATAATCTTGTTTAGAAGTCGATACAAGTTTTCATAGTGATCAAAGTCGAGTTGTGTTCGTGAGTCGAAAGACGGTGGAGTTAGAGTCGCAATGATCACTCTCAATGTTGTTGTATAATGTGGTCGTTATCAACCACTTTCAATGTGGTTGAAGCACCTTCGATTACGCTCATCCGCTCATAATGTGGTTGAGGTTTCTTCCGACCAGCTTTAGACCTTCAGAATGTGGTCGAAGCACCTTTTGACCACGTTGAGGTCTTCACAATCTAATGGAGGCTCCTTCCGATTATGTTCAGATCTTGACAAGGTACCTAAACAACATTAGGGAGAGGATGTTGGAAATAATCTTGTTTAGAAGTTGTATACAAGTTTTCATAGTGATCGAAGTTGAGTTGTGATCGTAGCTGAAAGTCGAAGTCGAGTTAGAGTCGCAATGGAAGTTAGACCAGAAACCGAGTTGTAATCGCAATAAAAATAGTAGAAGTCATAGTCGAAAGTCAGAGTATTCGAACCGAATCGTAATCGCTTTTGTATTTATAGTCGAGCTCGAGTTAAAGTCATAGAGCTGGGTATAAAATGGGTGGAGTCTTGAGCTGGAAATAATCTTGTTTAGAAGTCATTTACAAAGTCCGGTCGTAATCGGTTAACTCGTAATCGCAATCGAAAGTCGAAGTCAAGTTAGAGTTGCAATGGACCGGCCGCACTGAAAGGCGCTTATTTGAAGTCGAAAAGTAGTAGAAGTCGTAGTTGAAAGACTATCAACCTCGGACTGAGTCGAAAGATTGTAGAATTCGAGTATGTAAGGTTGAGTCATGTAATGAGATGATGTACGGCAAGGCGAGAAAAAGCAAGAAGAAAAGAAGTAAAAAGGAAAACCTGAGAAAAAGGAAAACTTGTGTGTTGAATTCATTGAGTGATCTTGTAGAGCTGGTCGAAACCAGCTTCCGACCATGACAAAGGTGGTTGGAAGGGGATTCGACCACGGCAAATTGTCAGCAGGCGTGGTCGGAAGGCGATCGACCATGGCAAACCTGAAGAAGAGGTGATCGGAAGTCGTACGATCACCGCAGAAAGTTTAAACGTTGTCGGAGAGGCATTCGACCACGTTGAAGGAAGTTTGAACGTGGTCGAAAGAGCGTTCGACCATGTTGTGAAGGTGACCTTGGTCGAAAGGGACTTCGACCACATTGCGATCATGATGATTTGAGCGAGCAGCGCAGCGGCAGAGAAGAGTGGTCAGAAATCTCAGTAGAAGGTCAAGGAGATCGGACGACGTCCGAGCAGCTCGAGGAGATCGGATGGCGTCCGAGCGGCTCGGGGAGATCGAACAGTGATCGAGCGCGCTCGACCACACAATGTGTTCGAAGCCTCGCTCGACCACACAATGTGGTCGGAGCTTCCAGCGGTGGTTGGAGCCAAACAGGAGCGACGAGGCGCCTGGCACCGAGGTTAGGAAGTTTTGCGACGTCTTCTGGGGCTATGGTTGGGTTGTTGGTGATGTGGGGAGCCCGTTTCTGGGGTCAGCAAGGACAGGGGTGGCGGCGTTTGCCGGTGGCAAGCTCTTCTTCTCTACGATCGGTTTGAGCCTAGTGGTTGAATAGGGGTTTCTTTGGGTGATTGGGCCAATGTTTGGGCATCAGTTGGGATAGGGGAGTCTCATGGAAGCGGCGGTTTGGACTGGGGAGACCGGGGCTCGGCTAGCCACGGCGAGGTGGCTCGATCGTGCGGTGGGTTTTGGTGCCGAGAAGAGGGAGCTCAGGAAATAAATTGGTGGTTCAGGTTGTTTTGGGGAGTAAGAGGAAGGCATCGCGGTTAATTGGAAAGCTTTGGACCGAGAGGCGACATCGAGTTGAGGCTTGCTATGGGTGTTTTCCGTGATTACCGCGATGAGGAAGACATTCAGCTTCTTTGGGTGATTGCGCCAATGTTTGGGCATTAGTGGGGATAGGGGAGTCTGATGGAAGCGGTGGTTGGACTGAGGAAACCGGGGCTGGGCTGGCCACGACGAGGTGGCTCGACCGTGCGGTGGGTTTCGACGCGAGAGAGGAGGAGCTCGTGGTCGAAACAATCGCGAATAAATAGAAGACGGGCCTGTGATACACGAATGGAAGGACAGAAGCGACGCGAAGCTAGCTGCACTGTGTCACAAGGAAAGCGACACGCCACGAGGAAAGCCACGCAAACGTTCGAGAGAACACACACGCGTGAGGCGACGAACCGCGACACCACGCCATCGAAACCGCATGTCACAAACCGCCGTTGAAACAGCGTGTTACAAACCGCTCATGGAGAGCGCCCCGCCTACGCACATGTCAAGTGAAGGAGCGAAGCCGCGCGACACCATCCGCTCAGTAGGAGCGTACGTGCATACACGTCGGTCGGAGCGATTATACGGAACGGGAAAACGATGACGTGTACACGTTCAGGGGCCTGGAAGCCCCCAGTTTGTTTTACGAATGATTAGTTGCAAATATTAATTGTTTCTCGTCTACAACTTTAAGTCATCAGGGGATCAGCGAGGTCAATCTCTACAAATATACGTCATCGTAGGACATGTACGGTTTATATTTGGATTTTCCAAACTTTAGCCATTAATATATGTAGAAGTATATAATTTAACTACAGTACCTCATCTTGCAAAATATTTTATCATATAATTTTTTATTATTTTTGCTGATACAAAATTGTAGAAAGTCTTGCACTGGAGTCTTAAAAAGCCAAAAAAACGATTTATATTTTTGGACGGAGGGAGTAATACATTAACTGTACGGGCCTCCTGTTTGGTTTTTGTATAGAAAAACTACTATCTAATTTGCATTGTTATAAGTTGGATACACCGTAATTGATGGTGCATGTCTTTTTCTTTTTTTCTCTTTAATTATTATGATAATTTATAGTCCTTGAGAGCGAATTGCTTCTTAGAACATGGTTTTACAATGTTCCAAAAGAATATGTCATTGAAGTCTTTTTAAGTTCAGAATTAAAAATGATATTGCATTTTTTTGTGTTTTATAAAGTGACAATGACAATTAGGCCCCCGGTGATTTGCCCTATCCGCTGTTGTTTGCTTTGTTATCCTTGGATCTGTTTAGTTAGCCGCGCTGAAAAGTGTTTGCTACCTGTGTTGGCATGCATCAGGATCTGAAAGTTGTATGTTACCTACCAAGTGTGCTCACATGGTCTGGCTGGCAACCCGCACGTTAACCAACAATCAAATGCACGCCTTTTTGTTCATGGGCCTGTTTGGTAGAGTGGGTGACCTTGGCCATGATCGCTTTATAGGGACAACGATGAGGACATCCATACGAAGATACTGGAAACTTATCAATCGTTAGGTGTTTTATGTGATTGTCTTTGGGGTGTTGATAAATACACGGATGAGCGCGTATGGAGTAGGAAAGCAAGCGGGAGTGTGGGCTGCGGGCCAAGCGGCACACGCGTGAGCAGTGTACATCGTGCGTGCACTGTGTTTTGTGTGCGTGTGGAGTCCGTGTTGGACTCTTGTTGAGTCGCGTAAAGCTAAGGGTGGCTGGCCAATAAATACCCAAATTTTGTATTATTTTTGGAACGGTGTTCATTTTTAGATATCGATCTAATTAATCTATATAGTGTTTTGAGAGTTTTTTTATCTACAGAGTGTTTTGACATTAGAGTTCTCTATTTTTATTGTTCTGGCTGATTTCTCCGGAATTGCTTGGATTGATCGGTCGTAATCAAATAATTCATGCACTGTTTACGTGTTATTTATGTGGATTGATTCTTCATGATGGTTGTGATTTGATTGCTATTGTTGTGATCTCATGCTTCCACACAAGGTTGCCACAATTTCATATTGATTTGCTATATTTGAGTTATCCTTTGTTCCTTGTCGTCGATTGTCATCATAAGATTGGACCACTCCTATCAGACAGGTTGGATTGAGACAAGCTAGAGGGATGCAAGAGATGTTGTTTGGTTTTGTGTTTGGTGGTATATAGTATTTACGGAGATGTTGTTTGGTTATTTGTATGAGGACGTTGACCGTATGTGTAGATGCAAGAGACGGTGAAAAAAATGTTAACATGGCATTAATTTTGTCTTAATATATTCTAATAGCCCTCATTTTACCTTAATCATCTTTAATGCACTAATACTACCCAAATGCACTAATCACTGCTTAGTAACGTCGTTAGCAGATCCTGGCTCTGGAGAAACGGAGAAATTGGGCGTTCCTGTTGAGCCTGGCCGAAGGCACTTTTTGCATTTGCTTAGCTAGATTGCTTTATGCATGTAGCCATCCAAACATACTCAACCAAAAAGATTCTGCACCTAGAAAGCCTGGTCCAAAGCTACCCAGCCTACCAAAGTAACCAAACAGGCCCTAATTGTGGTCCTTGAGATCATAATGAGTTCATTTCATGGGACAAAGCTCGTTTTCCAAAAGCAAAAGACAGAAAAGAAAAAGGCCGATGAACCTCGTGACAAACCTAAGGAAGCCAAAAAAGAAGACAGAACAAGAAAGTATGCTACATTGTACCTAGCACCAGCATACTAGCATTTTACACATGTATCAGGATTTACCACTACTATAAAAAGACTTATATTAGACGTCTCATCACTGATGGTTGACCTAAACCATCTGTGTTAAATGTAATCATAGATGGTTTAGATTTAGAGACCATCTGTGTTGTCGATAACGCTGAAAATTATCTCGTAAAGAGATAATATCACATATGGTTTATGGTCGAACCGCCTGTGATACTTCAAGTATCACAGACGGTTCTATTGCGTAAATATCACAGATGGATTTTATTACAAACAGTTTGTATTAAAAACCGTCTGTCATATGTTTCCCATCTTGTAATCCCCTAAAATTTCATAATCTCCCGCCTGAGTCCGAGTAGGATTCCGTTCCGAAACACCTTTAGTAAAACGGGCATAACTTTTGCATGCAGTGTCCGTTTTTGACGTTCTTGTACTCGTTGGAAAGCTAACGATGAGTCCGATCAAAAAAATGACCCACTTGCGCTAGTCGCCCCCCTAAGAACCCCAAAATCGGCCATTTTTAGCCGCAAGTTTTTGGTTTATGTTTTTGCCAAAATATTTGATCTTTCGCTCTGAATTTGGAGTTCACCTCAACTGCAAAGTTGTAGATCTCGTTGAAACCTTTCAAAAAAGTATATATAAGCCATATATAACTTTGCTATTTAATCTTTTGAGAATAGCTGTTTAATGGCACTGATATATATAGATATATATATATATACACACATATATATATACATATACATATATACATATATACATATATATATATATATACATAAATATATATAGTAAAATAATGAGTGCTCCTTAGTGTCGACACCTCGATCGATAGCCGTCCGATTGCATACTCATAGTGGTGGAAAATTAAGAATTTTTAGTACGGATAATCCATTTTTTATTTGAAATTCCAGAAATATACCTGCGGGAAATTTTTTTACAAAAATAGGCTCAAGTCGCCCAATGGGAAGGCGATGGAGCCTATCGCCCAACCGCCGCCGATTCTGCTCGATCGCCTCCCATTGGCGACTTTAATGCAATCGCCAATGGTTGAGCTATAGGTATCAAACCTTCGCCAAAAATAGTGAAAATTGGTGGGGCTATTCTTCATACATCCAAAAGCCTTCAGAAAAAAATTTGAGCAATTTCGGCTACGGGATCAAAAGTTATAGATGAACTCAAATTCGTTTCGGCCTCGATTGAAACTGCTATAACTTTTGATCCCGTAGGTGAAATTGCTCAAATTTTTTTCTGATGGCTTTTGGATGTATGAAGAATAGCCCCACCAATTTTCACTATTTTTGGTGAAGATTTGATACCTATAGCTCAACTATTGGGCGACTGCATTAAAGTCGCCCAATGGTTGAACAGAATCGGCTTCTGGTTGGGCGATAGGCTCCAGTCGCTCTCTCATTGGGCGACTTGAGCCTATTTTTGTAAAAAAAATTTCCGCGGGTATATTTCTGTAATTTTGAATAAAAAATGGATTATCCGTACCAAGAATTCGGAAAATTAACGGGTTTGTTGGCTGCATGACCTGTTACTACTGCAAGTCATTCCACTACAGGAGAAAATGGAATCTTCATTCTTGATTTCCATTCCCAACACCCATTTCCCCGTCACCTCCTCCTCTCCCAAATCAAGCCTAGATACACATGCTATTGTTTTCTGAGCACGTCATCTTTGATTCAAATGTTGTAATTACTCTATTCAAACTACTAGGTGCATCTGATCCATCAGTGTTTGCTTTTTTCTCCTTTGCATCATATACCTTTCATCGTATACCTTTTTCAGTGCTTGCTGCTAGAATTTTACTTTTCATATGTATCTTTCGGTAACGACTATGCACAATTTGAATTTAGGGGTTATCATGGTAAATGTAGCATGAAGCCATGAACCTTTTTGTTGAACATTTGAGCTTTTTTATTGTAATAATTTTCTGGAGGAGTACTTGTATTTGCCGCTAGAATCTTTTTTTGTGCTGCGAAACCAAATTAATGGATTTGAACTAGTTTTATCCTACGTCATTCTTCTCCGTCAACCATTCAATAGAGCATTTGTTGTCTGAATGAAATGAAAATTACACACAAGATTTTCACCTAAACCGCTTACGTGCCATACAAATTTGCCACTTTAGTTGTCTATCTCGCACAACAAATATTGTGGAAGGCTGTATATGCACTTATGCCTACGCCGTCTACCAATTTCAAACTATACAAGGTAGTAGTCGTTATCCAAATAAGCTACTAATTTTATATTGTAATCATGTTTGTATCGCTAACTTGCTGTACAAATTCGTCGCTAGAATTAATTTCGTGATATGCAACAAAAATTTGCTTACTCAACACACACATTTTGTATACCCATTTCGTCATTATCAACCATTCAACGAGCATTTATTGCTCGAATGAGATGAAAATTTCACACAAGATTTTCACCTAAACTGCTAACATGATGTACAAACTAGCTGCTCTAAATCATTCCGTGCCGTGTATAAAAATTAATAGAAGTCAACACACGCGATTTTTCCTATGTCGTTCCTATCCATCAACCTTTTAATATAGCATTTGTTATCCGATTGAGCTAACCATTTTACATAAGATTTTCACCTAAACCCCTAACATGATGTAACCCCTAACATGATGTACAAATTCAACCCTAGAATTTTTTTCCGTGTTGCAAAACAAAATTAATCTAATTCAACACTTGCATTTTTCCATACGTCATTGGTCTTCGTCAACCATTCATGCAAGTATTTGTTGTTCGAATAAGCTGAAAATTTCACACAATATTTTCACCAAAATCACTAACACGATGTATAAATTCATCGCTGGAATTTTTTTTGTGTTGCGAAACAAAATTAATGGATTTCAACTCACGTGTTTTTTTCCTACGTCATTCGTCTCCATCAACTATTCGATAGAGAATTTGTTGTCCGAATGAGCTGAAAATTTCACATGAAATTTTCACCTAAACTGCTTACGTGCCATACAAATTCACCACTTTAGTTCTGTCTATCTCGCACAACAAATATTGTGGAAGAAAGTATATGCACTTATGCCTATGCCATCTACCAAGTTCAAACTATGCAAGGTAGTAGTCGTTATCTAAGGGCATGTTTGGTACAGCTCCTGCTCCCGCTTCTCTGTTGAATCGGTGGAGCTGTGCCAAACAACCCGCTTCCTAAAATGACCAGATTCAGCTTCTCGCGAGGAGCAGTTCCAAAATGAACTGCTCAGAGAAGTGGGTTGAGGTGGATTCTCGTGGGAGCCAACACACCTAAATACAATAACCCATTGAAGTTCGTAGTATTTACCCGCAAAATACCACCATATAAAAACCAAAACCCCCCGCACCCCGTCGCCCGGCCACCTCCTTGCATCCCTCTCGCGCCGCCTTCCCCTCTCCCCTTCCCCTCTCACACCCGCGCGCCTCCTCCGCCTCAGCACCGCCGCCTCCCTGCAGATCTCCGCTGCCGCCTCCTTCCCCTCTCCCCTTCCCATCTCCCGGCGCCGCCCTCCGCCCGCCCCTCAGGTCCGCCGCCGCCGCCCGGCCGCCTCCCTCCAGATCTCCGCCGCTGCCTCCTTCCCCTCTCCCCTTCCCGTCTCCCGGCGCCGCCCTCCCCCCGCCCCTCAGGACCGCCGCCGTTGTGGAAAAAGAAGTTCCTTATGTAATGTTGAAGCTTGCTATGATTTCAATGCAGATTTGTCTTGTTGCCCCAAATCTGACATTTTTCATTTCTGTGATTGTGTATTACAGATGCCAAGAAGAACATCCGGGCGTTTGCTGAAAATGCCGCTCAAAATGCGATCACATCCCGCATCACATTCCCTGCAATCAGCATTCGGAGTTATCTGAAGTCCAAACCGCGTACAGGCCCTAATTACCTAATACTACATACAACAGTGTACAATTTGTCAAAAGAATTAGCATGCATTATCCTGTTTTCGTGTACAACGCGTTCTTGAAGCCCTTCTTGTTCACTGGGCCTTTCAGTCCTGCATGGACACAACATTGATTTTCATTTTGAAACAAGGGACACAGCGTTGATCATCGTATTCAGATTTATGTCTTCCTCTTCTTGCAATGATTGTTAATATAAATGCGGTAGTGCAGAGTTTATGCAGCAAACCTAGTTCGAAGAGCTCCAAGGATCTATGCTTGAAGTAGACGAACTGATCAATTTGGACATTCAGGGAGTAGGGGTAACATAGTCTATTTCCTCCAATCTCTTCTTTTAAGAATCTGGAGCCAACCCACTAGCCAAACGTTTTCAGAGGTAGCTCCAGATTCTCGAGAAGTGGATTCCTACAGAATCTGGAGCGAAGCTGAAAAATGAGAATCTGAGCTCGCCAAACAGGCCCTAAATAAGCTACTAATTTTACATTGTAATTGTGTTTGCATCGCTAGCGTGCTGTACAAATTCACGGTACAATTAATTCTATGATATGCAACAAAACTTCGCTTACTCAATATATGCGTTTTGTATACCCAGTTCGTCATCATCAACCATTCAATGAGCATTTGTTATTCGAATGAGATGAAAATTTCTCACAATATTTTCACCTAAACTGCTAACATGACATACAAATTTGCCACTCTAAATCATTCCGTCGGCATATAAAAATTAATGGAAGTCAACACACGCGATTTTTCCTATGCCGTCAGATCCATCAACCATTTAATATAGCATTTGTTGTACGATTGAGCTAAACATTTCACATAAGATTTTCACCTAAACTCCCAACATGACATACAATTTGGACCCTAGAATTCTTTTCATGTTGCGAAAAAAATTAATCTAATTTAACACTTGCATTTTTCCTTACGTCATTGGTCTCCGTCAACCATTCATGCAAATATTTGTTGTCTAAATGAGCTAACAATTTCACACAATATTTTCACTAAAATCACTAACACGATGTATAATTTCATTGCTAGAATCTTTTTTGTTTTGCAAAACAAAATTAATGGATTTCAACTAACGTGTTTTTTCCTATATCATTTGTCTCCATCAACCATTCGATAGAGCATTTGTTGTCCGAATGAAATGAAAATTTCACACAATATTTTCACCTAAACTGCTTATGTGCCATAGAAATTTGCCACTTTAGTTCTGTCCGTCTTGCACAACAAATATTGTGGAACGCAGTATATACACTTATGCCTATGCCATCTACCGATTTCAAACTATGTAACATAGTAGTCGTTATCCAAATAAGCTGCTAATTTTACATTGTAATCGCGTTTGCATCGCTTACATGCTATACAAATTCGCTACTAGAATTAATTCCTTGATATGCAACAAAAATTCGCATACTCAACACACGCATTCTGTATACCCAGTTCGTCATCATCAACTATTCATTGAGCATTTGTTGTCCGAATGAGATAAAAATTTTACACAAGATTTTCACCTAAATTGCAACATAACATACAAATTTTCCACTCTAAATCATTCCGTGTGGTATATAAAAATTAATGGAAGTCAACACACGTGGTTTTTCCTATGCTGTTCGTATCCATCAACCATTTAATATAGCATTTGTTGTCCGATTGAGCTAAAAAGTTCACATAAGATTTTCACCTAAACCTTTGATATGACGTACAAATTCGACACTGGATTTCATTCCGTGTTGGGAAACAAAATTAATCTCATTTAACACTCGCATTTTTCCGTACGTCATTCGTCTCCATCAACTATTCATGCAAGTATTTGTTGTTTGAATAAGTTGAAAATTTCACACAATATTTTCACCTAAATCACTAACATGATGTACAAATTTGCCATTGCAATCTTTTTTGTGCTGCAAAACAACATTAATGGAATTCACACACGCGTTTTTTCCAACGTCATTTATCTCAATCAACCATTTGATAGAGCATTTGTTGTTCGAGTGAGAGAAACATTTCACACAATATTTTCACTTGAACCACTAACATTTACACATATGTTTTGTATACCCAATTCATCTCCATCAGTCCGGTTGAAAAAATGTGCTTTCCTATTTAGTGCCAATTAGTGTTGCACGCTAGTTGCAATTAATGTAGCTTGTAAACTAATTTAAAATTCAGGTATACTTAGATGCTAAATAGGTATGTAAATTGATAATCTCGTACAAATTAAGGTTTCCTTTAGATGTATAGGATATGTCATTTTATTCCTATACATGCTACTATAAAACAGGGTAATATATAGTTTTTGTGCTCTAATTCGCAGACAGTTGGTGTATAAAACTACCTGTGATACTCGCACATCATAAACAATTCTAGCTACCAATCGTCTATGTTGGGAGAGTATCACAGACGGTTGGTATATAGAACCGTCTGTGATAAACTGACCACTAGGCCCTTCGATCCTTTCCAACCAATAGAAATCCACCAAACCCCAATCCATGAATCGTAGCTCCATCTCTCCCTCTATAAATACTCACCTAAACCCATCCCCTACCCGATGCTCAAAAATCTCTCCAGACTCTTCCTCACCATCCTCCTCGACCCCGACCCTAATGACCCTTACGAAGTAGATGCTGATGGCTATCAAGACGGTGCTCAAGTCAGCGCCGACAACGGCGGGCATCAAGGATATCTAGCTTGAGCACTGCATTAGGGGTGAGAGGGCCTAGGCATCATATCATCGGCGCGGTTTAGCCTCTACTGTCTCCTAGGATCTCTACTTCTTCTATATTCTTGCCATGTTTAAGAGTTGGGTTTGTAGGATTAGGAGATGCATTCTTGCTATGTTTTTGTTGTGTTATATGGGTAACCTACTCGTTATCTTGTTATGCTGTAATGGTGGATCTTACTTGTAATGGAAATGGAATGTGTTGTTATGTTTGCTGTTGTGTTTGTTTGTTTTCAAATAGCATACTTAACATTTTATTAGGCTAGCTTGTCAAAAAATAGAAAAAAGTTTAGGTAAGGAACTATTACAGACGGTTTGTGGTATAAACTTGCACATTTAATATCAAGAGGTTCAAGCTAGCGAAGAAAGTGGTTCTCATTTTAATCCCCCCTGAAAAGTGTGCTACCTGCTGGCATGTATCAAATGTTCAATTTCTGTATATCAATATGATTAGAACGCACAGTACAGTACAAAGAATTGGTAAGCCACCATCTTTCCAATTGTATTTAGGCCCCATTTAGAATGCAGGAATTTTTCTAGCCCCTGCAAAAATTTATTTGTTTACTTTTAAATTCCAGTATTCCAAACGGCTGTTGTGTTTAGAATATAGGAATTTTAGAAGGAAAATAGATGATTGGATGCAGGATCGCACCATAGTATTTCCGTATAACATAAAAGTTTCCTATAAATTTCGGAAGAAATGAAACATGAGGACCAACCTTTTGTTAGAATTCCAAAGTTTCAATGCAGTTTCACTGTTTTTCTCTCCTTTCTCAATCTAATTAAGAAGCAATTCCTGTCAAATTGCAATCACCTCATTTGGCCAGTTCTGCATTTTTTTATTCTATAGTATTTTAGGGCATGTCATTTAATTTATGTGTCTTTCCTGTTCATGTACTTTTTTTTTTGCTCCAAACGGGTTGTTTACGTTGTATCGTCACTAGTACTGAAAAGCTAATGACATGTTGACCCGAAAGGACGATGCACGTACGCTCACTTGATTTCAGTGCCGAGCACATGCATGCATACCAGTTTCCTTTGATTCCTCACACTTTTGTTCCTTTTGGCGGCTTCTTGTAGAAAAGGAGTACTACGGATTACCAATGAATCATTCATGATTGGAAGTTAAAACTAAAATTCGAAACTAATTTTTCTATCCAAATTTACATGAATTCATTACGAAATTTATAAATATATTGACTATAAAAAGCATTGATTATTGAAAGCACGGAGAAACTTAACCCAACTTTTCCAGCTGAGCCAAAAATTGAAGGAGCATTATGTAGAAATAACATATCAGGAAGAGAAATTAAGTGCTCCTGATTTAAAGAAATATTCCAGGGCATTGCTAGTATCCGAACGTACAATGAAAACTTTCTCGTCGTACGGTACATCTGCTGTTGGATCTTTGTAAATATATAAATCCAACATCGTCAAATTTCCTTCATGATTGGTGTAACAAAAAAAACTCTGATTACAAAACGTGTACAGTGAAGTGCAACAAAAAACATTGGGTTACAACAAAAAATACTCAGGTACTCCCCCATACAACAATTGAGACAAGTTACGAAATATTTTGATTTTGAGGTTGCAATATTTTGCAATGATTGTTGCAACATTGAGAACAAAAATTGAAAAAAATCCATTCTCTTAACAAAAACTTTACTACATAAAAAATAACAACAGCAACATTTAGACGATGAAGGCGCAATATTTTGGATTGCGAAGTGTAACATCTTAAGAATCTATACTGCAACATCAAAAATATAATTCCAACGTCTTAAATCATCTATTGCAACAAAAATCTTGTAGATGTAACAAACACTCAACTCACTGGGTTTAGCCTTGACGACGGTAAAGGAGTCAGCTAGCCCACTACCTCATCACTGGTAGGCTCAGATCTGGCGGGGCCAAAGGCCAGTTCGGTGGCTTGTCGTCGACTCCCTCCGATCCACAAAGATCCGTCATCTCCGACTCATTTAGCTGGTTGCCTCAATGCCCCTTAGTCACGTGAGAGAGTAGCCATCATAAGTTCATAACCAATAACAAGTGAAGGAGCGGAGGAGCCATGGCCCTATGGGTTAGGGGAGGGTAGAAGGGTTTGGCCTGGACGTTGGGATGGAGAAGAGGAAGCGCAGAGGGAAAGAGCAATCGTCGGGAAAAGTTAATGCAGTAGAGAGATGGAGAATGGAGTGGACAAGAATAGCAAGAGTGAGCTAGTGGCCTAGTACGACGTGACTCAATAAGGATAGATTCTATAGCAATATCCAATATTTTATTATGTAGCAGCAATAAGGAAAACTAGCTACAATTGAAAGTATTGTTGTGTAACTGAAGCCTGTAATATCTATATCTAACTAACCTACACAAAAATAATCGACTTTACTAAAATAAGTGATATAGATCATTATCTTTTACTGATTAATGAGACTTTTTCTTTTTTGAAACTAGTGAGAGAATTTATAGTATTGTTCTGTTTTTACAAAGTACTATTGTGGGAATTCTACTACTCAAATCAAAAGGTGATGTAAATCCCAACTTCTCTTTATATTTATAAAGATATAGTCATCTCAAGTTATACTAGCACTAGAAAGCTAGTGATGTGTTGGTGTGAAAGATGGATACATGCATGTAGGGATGCCCACGGGGAATTTTCCTACGTATAGGAAAGTAGCAATGAAAACCAAGCTAAAATTTAACCATCAGGAGCATAGTGGTCTGATACGCAGACTCCCACATATTAGCGGCGAAAAGAGCAGCGTGAATCCCGTTCGATTTTGGCCGACCCGAGACACAGCTCGTGGTGCGGCCTAGGTAGCGTGGCGGCCAACGTGATGAGTTCGGTTTTGGCCCACCCGTGATACAGAATGCCCACCATTGCACCGAAGTTCTCCACTGCAGGCAGCTCGGCATGGCGGCGACTTCCTGACTGTGTAAAGAACTCAACAGAGCAGTGCGACGTTGCATGGAGCTGCGCAAGGATGTAAGGTCAGGACATGTCTCAATTCAATCTTATGCCGTCAAAGGGCATAGATCTCTCCAAGCCACTCAGGTAGCACGAGAAGAGCATCATAGTGTTAGTTCCGCTTCCAAATGTGGCTAGTACAATATTCACCAGTACAAAGAGGAATTACAGACAGGAAGAGGAGAAGAGGCTGGGAAGAAGAGGAAGCAGAGAAGAAAAGGGAAAGTTCGAAAGCCAAAATGCTATTACAGAGTCGATGCTCCATTCACTTTGCAATAGAAGCCGCAAAAAGTTTCTTGATGAAAAGTGTGATTACTCGATTTGGAGTCCCAAGTCGGATAATTACAGACAACGGTAAGGAATTTTTGAGCGCAAAATTCCAAGAATTTTGCGATGAATTAGTTACCAAATTATGTTTCACTTCAGTTGCCCATCCCTAGAGTAACAGAGCAGTAGAGCACATGAATGGCCAAATAATGCAAGGAATTAAAACTTGAGTATTCGACCAGCTAGTAAATTGCTCGTGGGCTTGGGTTCTGGAATCACCTTCAGTATTATGGCGATTTGCATGACTTCTAGTCAAGCGATAGGCGAAACTCCTTTTTCCTGGTTTTTGGGGCCAAAGCCATGCTTCCTCCAGAACTAAAGATTCAGTCAACAAGGGTAGAGCACTTCAATGACTCCAACCAAGAGCAACTTTGAGTGGACAACACCAACCTGCTCGAAGAGAAGAGGAATCAAGCTTTAATCTATTTAGTGGTCTATCACAGACAATGCGTAAGTACTACAATCGTAAGGTCCAGCCTCGTAGCCTTGCTGTAGGCGATTTGGTATTAAGGAAAATCCAATCCCAGTCTAATTAGAACAAGCTTTCCCAAGTGGAAACGTCCTTACATTGTGTTCAAAGTCACACGCCTTGACTCTATATGAAGTCACACGCCTGCCTGCATTTACTTGCTATGGAAGACGGCCAGATTCTCTCAAATTTTTGAAATATCGATCAATTACGCAAATTCTATGTGTAAATATTTCTACCCTTTTTCAATAATAATTTTAGTTTATGTAAATTTTTATTGTCGTATGTCTAGTAGAGCATATTTTATATTTATTCGACCACTTCTAGCACATCCAATTTATTTAGCTGGTTGGATAAGGAACACAACTAGCTGAAGTCCCTCCTCTCTGCATGTGGTCCTGCCCACTAGAAGGAGCTTCTTAATGACAAAATGTTCCTAACTCTTGCTACCAGCATACAACAATTGCCTTGTCTACGAAAACGTTGAACAAATATATGAGAAGGCAATCCGAGCGTTTATCCTCTTAATCGTTTATGTCTTCAATTTGATTAACTTGGTCGAAGGGAGGTAACATCACCTAATCAGAGTCTGTCCTCTCTTCATGTGGTCCTACCCACTAGAAAGACCCCCTAGCGTCGATTAGTGCCTAACTTTTTCTACCAGTACATGACTATCGAATTCGACAATGATAGTCAGATAAATTACTCTGCTCTCTGCATACTATACTCTGTACTATTTACTTTGTTTATTCATATAAACTAAGTAAATAGTCAACGGCTAGGATAGAGTTATTAGAATAATTTTATTTCTTAGTTATAATTTCATTTCTTTTGCATTTTTTATTTTTTGTCTTACGAGTACTAATTGCTCAGCGAGACAAGATGCAGGGAAAGAAAGAAGTTTATTCACCATCCAAAGGTAAGTTTTTATAAAATTACTTCTATTTATAAACTACTCTACTCTGGAGGAGAGGAGAAGCCAAATTCTATTTCTTCGGACACTTTTCGTCCAAATGGCTCTATTTCTTCGATCAGGCAAGAAGCCTCCTCCAAAGAGTAGGTGAAGTCGTGCTTGATGTGATGTAAGTTTAGGTTTCGGTCACATGCCTTGAGTTTTGCCAAGCATTGCTTATAGTGCCCCTGACTGCATCCCTGATTGACTCTGCCTGATCAGCTTTTAGAGTAGCAAAATACTTTTCCAAAGTCTTGGCTTGTAGTGCAATCATTCTCATGTGAGCAGATGTCTCCTCAGTGGGAATCATTTTTTCTGCACTAAATTTGCAGAGTAGATTGTTCAGAAGAATACCACAGTCTTGAAGGCTTGCCTTCATTGACTTTGTTTCTTCTTCACTACAAGTCATTGCTTTAGAAAGACGCTTCATTTCGACCATGGACTCTACAAAATAGTTAAAAGTTGTTCAAGCTAATACTCGTTATGATTGTAAGCCCTTTTACGACCATATGGTCGAAAGCTCTTTTACAATCATATAGTCGAAAGTCTTACTACAACTATCCCTTAGTCGTAAGTCCTTCTATGACCACGTAGTCGTAAGTATTACTACGGCCTCGTGGCGTAAACTTTACTACAACTACCCCATGGTCGTAAGTCTTTCTACGATCACGTAGTTGTAAGTCCTACAAGACTTGTTTCAAAAACTGGTTGAAGGTAAAGTTTTTCTTAGCTGATAGCTTAGTATTAAGTAGCTTTATCCTCTCACATTTTTCTTTGCTAATGTGAGTAAGCTCTCTGATCACTTTAGTTTTCTCTTCGACCTTAGTGAGCAACTTACTTGATTCAATCTCTCTATCTGTTAAAAAGAGAAAGGTAAAAGAAAGGCTAGGAAGATGCAAAGATAAACAGACTTAAGCTTCAGGGCTTACTTTTTATTTTTTCTTCCAGGGTTTTGGCAGCACAGTTGGCTTTTATGAGGCTTGTCGATATATTAGCATTTTCTTCTTTTAGCCTCTGTGCATCAGCCTTCTCATTCTCAAGCACAGTAGCCAAGAGCTCTGCATCTAGTCTAGACCTGTAAAGGTTAAAGGTAGACCTGAAGTTCTGGTTGTGTGGTCATGACAGAATTTGACTACATAGGTTAAGTGACTTATGATGTCATTGCCTTCTTGGAGAGCTCAACGTTCTCTTGTCGTAGAAGCATAAGCGGTCTGTGTTACTCAGCCACAGTTGCCATGTCTTCTAATACTTTCTGGATAAGGAAAGGCAGTGAGAAATAAGAAGAGACAAAGTATGAACATTCAAGTTGTCAATACTCACATTCATACTCCTACGAGCAAAGTTTCCGAGCACCCGCTCGGAATCTCTAAGTTGGTCAAGCTCTTTGTCGGGACCCCGGATTTCCAAACCTAGACCCTCTGTGTATTACAGCACTAGTCCCAGATCAAAGCTAGTGCACACAGTTAAATAGAAATGATTACATCACCAACAACGATTTTATTACAATAATAGAGACTACTGACCGAAAGGTCTCATTATTATAAAGGAGGTTTCAAGACCTCACACACACAAAACACAGCGGAAGAAAAATAAATTCAATGAAGACCCATCAATACGCCACAGGCAATTGACTGGGGAAGCGCGACCTAGTACTCCGGGAATCCTTCGTCGAATCCACACGCGAAGTAGTCATAGTCTCCCTCTTGAGCTTCGTATTCCTCTGAGTATTATTTTTGAGTGCAGCATGTGAGTACATAAAGTACTCCGCAAGTCTTGGGAAAAATGCCATAGATGCAAGGCTTGACAAAGGAAGGCTATATGGTTCTTTTGCACAAAGCCATATTTTATTTCAATTACTACTAATTATTTTCAAAGGCATCAAGTTAATAAAGTAAATGTTTTAACAGAACTAGTTTAATCAATTCTAACTGATCAAATTTAAACTGCGGGTTACATCCACCCTCTCTGGCTCCAACCGCCAGGATGCCCTTCCGAGAGTTCCCTCCACTCTCGGAATACCAAAACTTTAATTTAAAAACAAAACCAAAAATCTACCATGTGAATGTATTCCTTACCCGCCCTTGACCGTGGGCACGGCTATTCGAATAGTTTGACACTCTGCAGAGGTTGTACAACTTTACCCCCAAGAGATAAATTATCTTAACAGTCGCCACGCTTCCTTTGGCATGAGACACAGATAAAATATCACAAATCCTTTACCTCACTCTATACTAGCTGGACACCACCACCGAGGTTTCACCGCGAAGGGTTAAATCTGCCAATCCGAAGCCCCCTCTTGCGCCATATGAGTACAAGAAATCCTGTCCCTCACTTGTGAATAACCAATAAATCCACAGCACCCACTTTCCACTGGTGGCACCTAAACTAGACTATTATGAGTTAATCACTAGGTCGTACCCATATAGACTTAGGGTTGTACGGTAGTGCTCAGTCTGGACAATCACAAGCATCGGTCCTTAATCGACTAGGGTGGAACATACACTTTACAAGATCTCGTGCTTGCCGCACCAACCCAAACCAACCATAGGTTCAAAATGATCAAAGAAGACTTGCATTCTTGTGCGCTATTTGGTCCTTTTTGCGGCGGCTCGACAAATTCTTCGGCGACGTCGGGTTCTACGCGCGAAACGACAAAACAAACGAATAAATAAATACAAATAAAATCACAAAAATATAATATATACTAGAAGGAAGTTTATGATTTCATACGAATTTAGGAGCAAGATTCAGCGGATTTGGGGTTCACCCGAGGGAGAACGAATATCTGGAAGATCGGTTGGGAAAAGAAATTACTGAGATAATATTTGGACCAAGGAAAATAGAATGGATTTTATGGAGATTTTGCAAGATTTGAATTTGAATTTTGAAAATGCACAGAAAATTTGGAATGGAACTGAGGCTTTGAAATTAAACTAGGTATTAGAATTTGAAATTTAAATTTTGAAATATCAAACAAATTTCAAATATTTGAAAGTATGGAAGAAATTGATAGTTTGGGATTTTTGATGAATTTAGAAATTTGAATGGGCTCAGACGGAGTTAAAATGAAGGAGAACGGGCTCCGGGAAGCTTAAATTCAGAGAAAAAGAAAAACTGGATTTTTGGGAATTATTTTCCTAAAGGAAAATCTGAAATATGATGTCAGCAAGGAATTTCTTTTCGGTTGATTTATTTTTCAACGGGAAAAGATATTTATGGCGCCATGCTGACGTCAGCCAGGAGGTGGGCCGGCTGATAGTGGGCCCCCGAGTCTATAGATCGGGCCCATGGACCACTCGGGGCGCTGATGTGGCAGGGAGGTGGCATGGCGCTGACTGGGCCGAGGGAAGCCGAGGTGGCGCTAACGCGGCACCTTGTCAGCAGCCACGCAAGCACGGCCGTGCTGACGTGGCTGGCCGGTGAGGGGGCTCGGGACCGGGGACGACGGCGATGCTCCCATGGCGGCCGGCGGCAAGGGGCGGAGAAGGAAGAGGGGGCGACGGGGAGTGTGGTGGTGGGGCGGGCTTTACCGGGGACGGCCGGGAGTGACCGGCGGCGAGCGCAGGGCGGCGGCGGCGCTCGAGAGAGCAGCGAGATAGCGCTCGGTGACCGGGAGCGCGGCGGAGCTACGGAGGACTTCGCGATGAGCGCGGAAGGCGATGGCGGCGTCGGCGGGGCTCGAGAGCAGCGGCGCGGAATTCCCTCATCGGAGGAGACGGCGCCGGGAGAGAGAGTCATGGCGCGGGAAGCTCGGGCGACGGAGGCGAGGTGGAGCGCGAGGAGGTGGGGCGGGCTCGGGCGCTTTATAGGGGCGAAGAGGGCAATCGGCGAGATTGCTCACCGTTGATTGCGGCGCGGCGCGTTTGCGGAGGGTAAAAAGGAAGGTGCGGGGCGGCGGGATTGGGCGCGGGATGGCGGGCTGGCACGGCTTGCGGGAAGAAAGGAGGTGGAGTGCGCGCGTGGGAGGAGGTGGGCGGCGGGTTGGGCAAAGCGGGTGCGGGAGGAGAGCAGCGCGCGGCGGAAGTAGGAGAAGCGGGAAGGGATGATAGGTGGGCAGGGGCGCGAGAGAGAGAGAGGCGCGACGGGCGGGGTGCAGGCGCGAGAGAGATGCGGGTGGCGCGATGAAGATTGAGCAGGCGAGGTGAGCAGGAGGCGGCGAGATGGGCGAGCGCGCGAGGCGGGCCATCTGGGCCGGACAAGTGGCAAGCGGGGAGGAGGGGGAGGCGGGATCGGCGGAGGCGTGGCGGCATCTCGCCGTCCACGTGGCGGCGGAGGAAGGGAAGGATATTTTAAAATTTTTATTTTGTTTTTCAGAAAAGCACAGGAAATTATTTAAGCCTCAGAAAAATATGAAATAAACTGCAAAAATTCCAGAACAATTCACAGAAGTCTTTGGGAGTATTTTGGACTTAATAAAAATATTTCCAACTAATGTTGGTATTTAATTTTCATACTTAAAATACTTTTTAATTTCAAAAATACATTTTTAAACTCTAGAAAATCCAGGAAACCAAATAAAAGCCAAATAACAATAATTATTTTGAACTAGGATTTTCATATAAAATCAAAATATCATTTAATAACAATTTTAGGTTTTACTTAAAATTCTTTTCAAATCTAGCTTTTTCAAAAATAGAAATTGAGGCAAATCCAAATAAAACTCAAATACTTTAAAATAATTAATTTGAAATTAAAATTTTGAAGCGAAATTTTGGGATGTGACAAACCTACCCCCTTAGAAAGAATCTCGTCCCGAGATTCGGACGGACTAGGAAAAGAAAGGAGAGGAAAACGCAACTCTTGGTTCCTTCTTTGTGCTCTCAAGATGCTTCTTTCTTTGAACCAAATTGAAACTTACCAAACATGATTGCTGCCCCAGAATACCTTTTTGCGATGATGTGGTTAACTCGTCCTCTTCCTTGTGATTGCGGAGTTCTTGGAGCTTTTCTGCGATTAGAGATACTCCTCGTCCTTGTCCTACAACTGGAGTTCGCGCTGGTGTATTTCCCAAGTTGAAAGGAATTGGAGTGATAACCTGAGGCTTCTGTGGGCAATTGCCTGCATAATGCCCATCTCGTGACATCGAAAACATTGCACTCCTGCGGCTGAGGTGTTGCTTTTCTGAGGTCGGACTCCGGTAAAGATGTGGGGTTCATGCATCTCGGAACGAGGCACAGATCCTAGAGTTCTTGGTGCATCTATTGCTGCTGGAGCTTTGTTGAACTGGGGTGGATTCATTCGGGGTCTTGAACTGCTTGCATTATACTGTGTCTGAAAAGCCATCTTTCTCTTACGAGAGTCCTGCAATTGATATTGAGCATCTTCCTGGACAAGGGCCTTATTTACCATGTGCTGAAATGTCGGAAAATCTTTGGACACCAACTGCACCTTGAGGTTGGATCAAGTCCCTGCATAAACCGCCAAATCTTTGTTGACTCCGATGCAACATCTTCCAGTGCGTACCTAGATAGTTGAGTGAACTTATTCAGGTACTCGGAAACACTAAGGTTTCCTTGCTGCAACTTGTGAAACTCCCTTTTTTTCATCTCCATTATTCCCATAGGAATATGTGTAGTCTGAAAGCTTCAACAAATTCAGCTCATGTGATTGTTTGCACATCTTGATGAACAGAACAATAGTTTTCCCACCAATTAGCGATTCCTTTTAGGCGATGAGCGGCATACAACACCTTCTCATGGTCATTGCACTGAGCTAGCATCAATTTCTTCTCCACATCCTTGATCCAATCCTCGACTTCCAATGGATCCACCGAACCAGCAAAAGTAGGAGGTCGGTCCTCATAAACTCTCCTAGCTTGGATGCGGTGCTTGGTTGGCGTCTGGAACTTGTTGCACTTGATTACGGCGAGAGTTTGAAGTAGTTGCAGTTGCATAGCCATCATCTGCTCCAAGTTGGGGGCTTGAGCGGGAGGAGGTGGAATGTTATTGTCTTCTTTGGACATTGGCATCACGGTTCTTGCCGTGGTTGCTCCTTGTGTTCACCATCCGAGCGGTTTTGGGGACAGCAAAAGATAAGAAGGAACTAGCACAGTAAGAGATTTGGGGAAACCAAACAATATCCCAAACCAACACACAAGAGAGAAGCAAACAACGACTTAGAAGAAACTTAGCTTGAAATCAAAATAGTTTTTAAGGATGGCTATACTACAACTACACAAAGACATGGTACAGTCCACCTAACACACAAGCAAGTAATATATAAGCGTTCTAAAATTGTAGGACTTTACTTGGATACTACAACTAAAGAACTAGTCCTCGCTCCTTCATGATGACGTGCTTCTCCAAGTGCTTCTTAGACGCAACCTTACTGAGCCGTCTATAGAAATTACCAAGGGGAGAGAGTACAATTACCATTCCAAAAAGGAAATAAGCAGATAGATAAGGAAGAATATCATGACAAAGGTAAGGATAGAAAGACAAGAAAAGACAAGGATAGCACATTATTAAATTTTTTTATTTTCTAAAATAAATTTTGAAGTTTCTCCTTTTAACGACCATTCTAACTAGGTCACGTCTTACAGTTAAATTGGCTCTGATACCATCTCTGTCGGGACCCCGGATTTCCAAACCTAGACCCTCTATATATTACAGCACTAGTCCCAGATCAAAGCTAGTGCACACAGTTAAACAGAAATGATTACATCACCAACAACGATTTTATTACAATAATAGAGAGTACTGACCGAAAGGTCTCATTATTACAAAGGAGGTTTCAAGACCTCATACACACAGAACACAGCGGAAGCAAAATAAATCCAGCGAAGACCCATCAATACGCCACTGGCAATTGACTGGGGAAGCGCGACCTAGTACTCCGGGAATCCTTTGTCGAATCTACATGGGAAGTAGTCGTAGTCTCCCTCTTGAGCTTCGTATACCTCTGAGTATTATTTTTGAGTGCAGCATGTGAGTACATAAAGTACTCCGCAAGTCTTGGGAAAATGCAACAGATGCAAGGCGTGACAAAGGAAGGTTATATGGTTCTTTTGCACAAAGCCATATTTTATTTCAATTACTACTAATTATTTTCAAAGGCATCAAGTTAATTAAATAAATGTTTTAATAGAACTAGTTTAATTAATTCTAACTGATCAAGTTTAAACTGCGGGTTACATCCACCCTCTCTGGCACCAACCGCTAGGATGCCCTTCCGAGAGTTCCCTCCACTCTCGGAATACCAAAACTTTGATTTTCAAAACAAAACCAAAAATCTACCATGTGAATGCATTCCTTGCCCGCCCTTGACCGTGGGCACGGCTATTCGAATAGTTTGACACTCTGCAGAGGTTGTACAACTTTACCCCCAAGAGATAAATTATCTTAACAGTCGCCACGCTTCCTTTGGCATGAGACACAGATAAAATATCACAAAGCCTTTACCTCACTCTAGACTAGCTAGACACCACCCGCTGAGGTTTCACCACCGAAGGGTTAAATCTGCCCAATCCGAAGCCCTCTCTTGCGCCATATGAGTACAGTAAATCCCTATCCCTCACTGTGAATAACCAGTAAATCCCTGGCACCTACTTTCCACTAGTGGTACCTAAACTGGACTATCATGAGTTAATCAGCTAGGTCGTACCCATATAGACTTAGGGTTGTACGGTAGTGCTCAGTCTGGACAATCACAAGCGTCGGTCCTTAATCGACTAGGGTGGAACATACACTTTACAAGATCTCATGCTTGCCGCACCAACCGAACCAACCATCCACCCTAATCTAAACCAACTTCCACATTTTATTTTATTTTAAAATAACAATGGCATCTCCAATCACCACTAAATCTATAAACACAAGGTTATTACAGTAAATCATATTTTCCCCTTTTCAAGATTTCAAAGGTATTAAATAGCATGACTAAGCATTATACTACCATTCTATTATTCACAAATAATTATAATACTCTCATTATTGAGACAAAGGAAATTCTAAGGTTACAAAGGTACATAACAATCAACTTCAATTGAGGGCATAACAAAGTTGGAGTAACTAATACCTAAAGATTGGAACTAAAGTTTTATTTAAATAGCAACGCACATAATTTAAAATAATTAAAACATTTCAAATCATAGGTTCAAAATGAATTTCTCTTCGGTTGATTTATTTTTCAACGGGAAAAGAGATTTATGGCACCACGCTGACGTCAGCAAGGAGGTGGGCCGGCTGACAGTGGGCCCCCGAGTCTATAGACCGGGCCCATGGACCACTCGGGGCGCTGATGTGGCAGGGAGGTGGCATGGCGCTGACTGGGCCGAGGGAAGCTGAGGTGGCGCTAACGCGACACCTTGTCAGCAGCCACGCAAGCACGGCCGTGCTGACATGGCTGGCCGGTGAGGGGGCTCGGGACCGGGGACGACGGCGACGCTCCGGCGAGCGGCGGCCGGTGGCAAGGGGCGGAGAAGGAAGAGGGGGCGATGGGGTGTGCGGTGGTGGGGTGGGCTTTGCGAGATGGCGGGAGTGACCGACGGCGAGTGCAGAGCGGCGGCGGTGCTCGGGCGGCAGCGGGATAGCGCTCAGTGGCCCAGGGAGCGCGGCGTAGCGGCGGAGGGACTTCGCGATGAGGCGCGGAAGGCGATGGCGGCGTCGGCGGGGCTCGGGGAGCGGCGGCGCGCTGGGAATTCCTCACCTGAGAGGAGACGGCACCCGGGGAGAGGAGTCGCAGCGTGGGGAAGCTCGGGCAACGGAGGGGACGAATTGGAGCGCGGAGGAGGTGGGGTGTGGTGGGGCGTAGGTCGGGCGCTTTTTATAGGGGCTGGAGAGGGGGCAATCGACGAGGATTGCTCGTCGTTGATTGCGGGTGGCGGCGATTGCGGAGGGGAAAAAGGAAGGTGCGGGGGCGGTGGGATTCGGGCGCGGGGATGGCGGGGCTGGCGTGGCTTGCGGGGGAAGAAAGGGGAGGTGGGTGCGCACGCGGGAGGAGAGAGGCGGTGCGACCGGAAGTAGGAGAAGGCGGGGAAGGGATGAAAGGTGGGCCAGGAGGCGCAGAGAGAGAGAGAGGCGCTGACGGGCGGGGTCCGCAGGGCAGAGAGAGAGATGCGGGTGGCGGCGATGAAGATCGAATGGCTGAGGGTGAACAGGAGGGGCGGCCGAGATGGGCCGGGGCGCGCGAGGCGGGCCATCTGGGCCGGACAAATGGCAAGCGGGGAGGAGGGGGAGGCGGGATCGGCCGGGAGACGTGGCCGGCATCTGGCCGTCCACGTGGCGGCTGGAGGGAAGGGAAGGGATATTTATTTTGAAATTTTTATTTTGTTTTTCAGAAAAATCTGAAATAAGCTCCAAAAATTCCAGAAAAATTAACAGAAGTCTCTGGGAGTATTTTGGACTTAATAAAAATATTTCCAACTAATGTTGGTATTTAATTTTCATACTTAAAATACTTTTTAATTTCAAAAATACATTTTTAAACTCTAGAAAATCCAGAAAACCAAATAAAAGCCAAATAACAATAATTATTTTGAACTAGGATTTTCATATAAAATCAAAATATCATTTAATAATAATTTTAGGTTTTACTTAAAATTCTTTTCAAATCTAGCTTTTTCAAAAACAGAAATTCAGGGCAAATCCAAATAAAACTCAAATACTTTAAAATAATTAATTTGAAATTAAATTTTTCAGAGAGCGAAATTTTGGGATGTGACACTCTTCAACCCTGGTCCACCACACCTTCTCAAGATATTCATCATCAAAGATGTAGTCCTTATTTGGAAGATCGTTGGGGTGTGGAACATGGTTCAGAGCTTGACCTGATGAAGATCCTACCACAAATGGAGGATTAAAAAATGAGGAGAACAAGTTAGGTTGTTCTTCCTCTTTTTCTTCTTCTCCAGGACCTTCTTTTGCTATGACCACTTCAGTGGTCATAGTCTTTGCAGTTTTGGCCACAGCTTTTGTTGCTGCAGTGGTCGTTTCTTTGACCTTCTCCATCATACTTTCGATGGCGGGCAGAGCCGCAGGAGGTTTCTCAGTAGAAGCATCCTTACGCAATGGAGAGGCCAAACTACGATAGCAAGAAATGAATTAGTAGTTGAAAAGACAAAGGGAAAATACGGTATACGTACTTGCATTTTTATACCTTTGAGTCAATACTTTCAGCACGAATTTGGAAGAAACCTTCCCAAAGAGTGGTTTCTTCGATTTCTTTCCCACAACCATATCTGGTTGTAGGAGAATGAAGATCTCTTCGACCGTGTCCGGTCGAGAGTCTTGAGCCCTTTCGACCATGTCCAGTCAAAGGTCTACAGCAAGAGTTGCTTTTCTTTCCTTTTCTTGTCCCTCCTGATGGTTAGAACTATATTCGATCATCGGAAGATCTCTTTCTCGTTCACAGGTTCTGTTGACGTGGTAGTTTTCTTCACAAAAGACACAAAACTCTTCTAATTTACCTTTTCAAGATGCTTGATAAAGCCTTCGGAAAGACTAACTTAGTTTTGATGTTATAATGGAATGGTATCTTGATCTTAGGAGTCGATTGCCTCAATATAGCTACCCCTATTTCACTTACTGCACCTATGTCCACAATAAATTATTGAATAGGAGCGCTCGAGGCAGCCGAAGAAAGAGTTTTAAGGGGGACAGCAGCATCTGTGCTCCCCTTTTTCTTATCGACTAACTTAACTAGTCGACGCCTTTTGGCCGGAGGAGCCTTCATTCTTTCCACTTCTCCATCAACCACCATCAATTCAACTCCTTGGTCATCTTGACGGAAATTCATGCCTACGCTCTGCAGAAGAGGAAGATACCGCTTGGTCATGCTCTATGACAAAGAAGTCTTAAAGATGAAGTCGATTTTTTGATTACCTTTAAGCGTTCTTCCCTCTCTTCAGAAGAACCGTCCACCAGAATATGAGGAGCCTACACCACAAGTGATGGAGCCTTCTCGCAAATAGCCTTGACTCAAGAATTGATTTCCTCCAATCAAGGTCTGAACAAATAAACTTGGTAGTTGATAAGAAGTATTCAGAAAATGTAACCTGGTTACGAATACAAGTGCTAGTATCACTTACCACTCTCATAGTCCTGGGTCGAATCCGAGACTCCTAAGTACATCCACATAGGATGTGCTCGATGCTTTAAGGGACTAAGATGACGCATGATGAAGTCCTTCACCACATGCTAGCTCGCAAGCCCCTTGTCCCTTAGTTCCTTAATAGCAGAGATGTAGGGGGCTATTCTTGTGACGTCTTTGGGGGCTGAGTTCCAAAGACTGTTTTTCTCGGTGACCTTCCCAATGAAGGAGAGGCTATCTTCACTAGTCGTCTCCTAGTAGAACCACCTCTTCTTCCATCCTGGTAATGAAGATCGGGTAAACATGGGGATGTAAAGCTCCATCTTTCCATCATGGAGCTTCAATCCAGAACTCCTAGCAATCCCCGTTTATCGGCTCATGTCGTAGTAGAATTAAAAGAGCTCGAGATCTGCTAGGATACCCAAATACACCTAGCATAGGTACATGAATATGCTGAGCATTGTGATTGGATTGGGAACAAAATTCACCAATGCAACCCTGAAATACTCGAGAATGGCTATCAAGAAGAGATGAGCAGGGAGATGGAGGCCACACTCACAGTACACTTCGAACACCGGAATCTCTCCGATTTGTTCGGATGGCCAGTGCTGCCCGGTAGCTTCAATCCATCTGACAAATCTCCATGGTGGAATCTTCTCTGTAGTCTCTAATGCCTCCATGTTAGAATAATCTATCTCTGATTCAACCTAGGTTGATGAAGACTTCATCATTCTTTTGAGTGATTCGAAGGGATTTGAGTGAGATTGAGGAAGATTACAGAGATTGGTTGAAGGTGGAGAGCTCAAACAAATTGCAGCAGATGGGGAAGTGGGAGACCAGAAGTTACCCTGGGAAAGTCTTTATAACCAATGCATCAGTTACTTCTCTCGAGAATCGAACTTTTGCTTTAGGAACCGATTCGATAGACAGATCGACGAAAATCGAGTGCATTTTTTCTGTCCAGTGTCTATCTGTCTTCACAACTCAAGCAAATTACGAAATCAACCAAACCAATTCCTGGTCGATAAGGGTCAAGAAAGGCTTTGCTTTTGGCCACTTTTTATCTACGACCATACCTAGTCGAATAGGTTATTTTCAATTGAAGTTGGGGGGCTAGATGATGAGGATAGAATAATGCTTAAATTATTATGTCATTATATTCCTTGAATATATCACTTATCGATAAGGGGTAAATATGGCAGGATGGTTGTAAGCTCTTCTACGATCATATAGTCGCAAGCTCTTCTACGAGCATATGGTCATAAGCTCTTCCATGACCATATAGTCGTAAGTCTTACTGCGACTACCCCGTGGTAGTAAGTCCTTCTATGACCACGTAGTCATAAGTTTTACTGTGACTACCCCTTGGTCGTAAGTGCTTCTACGACCATGTAGTCGTAAGTCTTACTATGACTATCCCTTGGTTGTAAGTCCTATGACCATGTAGTCATAAGTCTTACAACGACTACTCTATACTTATGGGAATTCCTACAACAAATCTAGCTCCAACCAACCTGTCTACGATGATGAACTACATCGTCGGTTCATCTAACAAGGCGGTTAGAACATGCGTTTATCCATTAACTGCACACGATCTCTCTATAATAACAACCGCTACACAGTGAATGGTTTTTTATGTCTCTTTGATACTAACTTCCATCAGGCGGTTATCATTTGAAGCATTAAGGCGTCTTCTGGTGCGGAACAACGGCCATCGCTTTGCTAGCTATATAAAGGTTAATGCCAAAGGAGCGAGGGGCCGAATCCAAGTAGGAGATAGTGCCGACTCTTTTTCGCATTACACAGTTGTAACCATATCTTGTGATTAGTAATCACAAAGGATGTATGTTATTATTCTCTAAGGAGAAGGCTCGAACCTAGATAAAGATTCCCATGTCTTTACTCTGCATGCGTATACGCTAGGTCTGTTGAGAGAATCTTCGAATCCAAATAAATCATACGTAAGATTGATATTAAAACATTGGCAACTTCTAATTGTTCAATATGATGGATGGAAATGACTACATCACATTGCATGATGAGCATTCATGATTCATATTGATGCGTTGAGGCCCTGTATGAAAAAGGACAAGGTTAGGTAGGAGATAAAGATTTAGATTGAGACCCTGTATGAAAAAGGACAGGGCAACTCTGTATGTAAAAGGACAAGGTCAGGTAGGAGACAAATATTTTGATTGAGACCCTGCACAAAAAAGGATAGGGCGACCCTGTATGAAAAAAGACAGGGCAATGGTGTGTCATTGACGGGTGAACACCTAGCTATACCGGTATATGCACAAGAAGTCGTTGAGTTTGAGCATTGCATTCATGAGAAGAGAATCAAAAAGAAATAGCATATGCATGTAACCGAATGGAAAGGAGAATTTGAAAGTGAGATAATGATGGTTGAGATGAAATGTTAAAATATTGTTGCCTTGTATATTATTCTGCTTTGTACTTGCTGAGTCATGGACTCACCCTTGCCTCTTTATTGTTTTTAGGTGAGCGATGAGGACGACATGCATGGGAAGTGAGTAGCACATGGATTCCTACATTATTTAGCCTTCACATTACTTAGCACTTAGTAAGAACAATTTAGTTCCAACTATTGTAGAAATTGGTTAACTTGTGGTTACATTTAGTATCTTCGATTCACCATATTGCTAGATGTTGTGATGCTTAGTTATCCTTATTATTGATAGCCATGGTATTCATTTGGTCCATGTTACATTTTAAAATTATGTTGTTTGATGCTACTGAAAAATTATCTTTAAACTATTATGGTATACCGTTCTTATTATCTTGTGACATGTTGACTTGCTTATTGTTTAAAATTGGTAGTGGTAGAGGTGGTGAGTGAAATCTTGGGCTTTTGGTTAAGCTAGGTGTTACAGTTGGTATCAAAGCGGGTGTTAGGGCCATAATGGGAATTTGTTAATTTAATTTAGACAATCAACTGAAACATGGCCTAGGACTGGTAAACATATACAAGATAAAAAAAATAATTAGGCTGTATAATTTCTACAATATGACTTAGGCTAATTAATTAGGTTAAAATAAAATTTGACACACTAGTGCATAGTAGGATGGGTTTTTGGGATAATCATTGTGTTACGATTTTGGTATCTTATGATTGATAGGTATTGTTATGAGATGTTTATAAGTCTATTGCATGATTGTTTGATTGAGATGGATAATGATAATGATTGTTTGATTGGGAAAGATAGTGATAATGAGAGGTGAAGCTCGTGGTTGTGGTCGTGGTATGGCCAGGTGGTATCAGCAGGTGTGGTGCATGAGAAACGAAGAGCTTTTCTTGGATAACCTTAGTTACCCAATGACTAGGAATGAGTTTCTATTGGACGCTTTTGTTCGATTGGTGAGTTATTGGCTCTCCTTGAGTTTTCAGTTATTAGATGGTTTCAATGCTATTAATGAGATTTCCTTGGCTATTTTGGTTCTATGATGAAATTGTAGTTTTCCAATTGTTGAACTTTTCTTGTTGTTTTTGAAAATTGTTCACTTGTCAACTCATATTTTTGTGGTGGTTTTACAATATATTATGAGTTGCTACTTATTTCTTGGTTCAATATCTTCTTATTGATCAAGGAGAATAACTTTTGCAAGCCATGTTTTTGTGTAAGGTTTTATACCCATGTGTTTTTGAGGTAACTTGTGTGTTGAAGCTTAATGCCCGATTTTGTAAACAAAAGAAAATTCTAAACTCTTGTTATGATGACTTTTGGTTGGAAAAAAGTTTATAAGGTATGGAATGTCAAGCTGGGGAAAGAATGTAATGTATAAATGATTTCTAAGCAATAATCTTTTGTGTGTGAAACTGATTAAATGCGATAGTGTCTTGCAGTAGCTTCAGGATGAATAGCGAGTAAGAGTATGCCCATTGTTACTTTAATTGTTATGGTTATAGATAAATGCGGAGCATGGTTGAATCGATCATGTAACTAGCGTGATAAGAATTCTTATTTTATTGATGAATTGGATATTGTTGGTGCCGATAGATATTTCTAATTATTTGTGAAGGTTATGCCAAAGATGTATGAAATTTTTGTAATTAGTAAACACTAATCCTAAATTAATCTTTCCTAGGGATACTTGGTGAACGTGTGTAGATATTTGATTCACATGTTTTTTGCAATGCTAAATTGACATAATGTGTCTAAATGAATGTATAGAAATTGTGGTATTATCATGTAAAACCTTGTTTACTAGAGGTTCTAGTAAGGATGTTTTGATAGTTGAGTTTTCAACATAATAAGGGAATTTTGAACCTATGTTTGTAAAGTTTAGGTGATGGCATCTATTTAAAGTAGGACAACAAATGGGTTTCATAATTAGGATTATTGTTGATTATTAATAATAGTCACTATAGTGTAAATAATGTACAATAAACTTGGTGTTGAGCATCATTAGGAGTTGAATGAACAAAGTATAAAAATATTTTAAATCAATGAGCTTTCTTAGATTTTTGAGTATAATAATGTTGTTGACTAAAGAATTTTGCTAGAACATTACGGTTGTTGCGATAATTTTATAATGCTTTGTGAGTTCTAAAAAAAGCTTATGATGGGATAATAAAGTATCATGAAACAATTTTGTCTGATCTTGCAAAGTTTGAGATATGGTAGTAGCCTTGATAATTCCTATTAGGTGTTTGTTAAATTAGAAATTGCATAATTTGTTTCGGGCTGTCGGCTTGCATGGTAGTGTTACTTAAAATAATAATAATAATAATAATAATAAATTATTCAAAAGAATGGGTCAACCTTTGGGAAGAATTTAATGTAACATTGGAGTTGTGTACTTATAATTCATTTCTGGTTTGTTGGCTTCTATGGTAGCAGTATTAAAAAAAATTTAGTAGAATGTTTATAAGAAGGAATATGTAGTAATATACTTATTCAACTTACAAATGAACTCATTGCAACTTGTTAGAGCTTTATCGTGAGCTGATGTTTTAGTGTCCTTTCATTATTTATGCTTTTAGATTATTGAATTTATCAAGGGTGTGCAAACTTGACGCATTATTAAGATTGTTACCATTATGTACATTGTGCGATCTTCTGGGGGGGGGGGGGGTAACTTGACCAGGTCATCTAGTGTTGGAAAAAAATGGTGTGATAGCCTACTCAATGTGGTAGTAAATCCAATGGTGAGGAATGTTGAACTAATGTCACGATATATATGAATTGTTCCTTAGTGAATTACCTTTTTCGAATTTGGACACCTTTTTAAGGGTAGACAGTGGAGACTAGATTCACTTGCTAGAGACTCTCTATTATTTACAACTAAAAATTTATTGTAGGAGTCTTTGGAAAAATTGAAAACATGAAGTGACATTGCTTAGAATTTCTATCTAGCTAGGAATAATGGAATGATTTATTCTTGTGACATGTCATATTTTATATTATCTAGGTTTCATAGTTGTAGTCTTCGTGTGGTCTTTGGTAACAACAAGTGAGGCAAGATTTGCATTGATCGTTGATAGAATTTGTTTGGTTGTGTACCTGTGTGTGTGGAAATTCTAAAGGATAACTATTGTTGTTAAAAGAACTAAGCTGATAGGATTCTATAGGGAATCAATTTATATGTGTAGCTGGGATAAGGAAAGAAAAGAAAATATTAATTTTGTGAAGAAATATCTCTAACACATTCAGTAACTTATGTACTAGAATCTCTCTAGATTTGTAGTGGTATTGCAACAAGTTGAGTTTTACTTTGAAGTTTCTAATTTAAAGGAAATGAGTTCATGTGCAATGCGATGTTTTGGAAATTCATGACCCAAGGGAAAAATTATACCTTAAAATTGAGAAAAAAAATACCTTTTTCTGTGGTAGTGAGATATTTCTGTTTCCTATTTATGCTGTTGGTAAAGAAAAGTGGTTTATTGGTGTTATGGGTTGTCCTTTTCTTTGCTAGAAGAAAAGAAAAGGTTGTTAATTCGCGTATTGGAGCGATTTCATCCTTTGTTTTATGTGGTTCTTGAATGCATCTTGTTTATTTGAGAGTTGAATGATTTCTTAGTGAATCTTTCGTTTGGAAGTGGTTCTTGATTGCATATCTCTTATCTAAAATTTGAATGATTCTTGGTGGACTCTTTGTTATTCTCTCAGGTGGATTCTGTTGAAAGAGAGTTGGTTTAAAGTCTATGGTATTTGTTTTTCTATGTTGAGAAGGGATGTGACCCACCAAGTGAGGGGATCATATGAGAGATGAAAGAAGAGTTCCTAGTGTTGTTGAGGGTTAGGGTATTTGTACAATGACCTCTTGTTTTTTGGATTGTGGTTCAAATTTCTTTTTTCCCAAGGCAGGTTGTGCCCAAGGAAAAAATTGTTTGTTGGGCTGCAATTGATGTGAGCGGTTTGGGTTCCCGTAGAATTTTTGAGTGAAAGAATTAGGGAGTGTGTGATATCCCAAACCTTAATTGAATCCGAAGCTGAAAGGTAAGTTTAAAATGTGCAACTTAGCATGGGAATACGAGACCATAGATGCATAGAGCTCTTTTAAGATGATGCTGGTTAACTAGGGTTGCCTAGTTTAGAGTTTGGGGGAAGGCCGGCAAGGCCTTATGAATATGTAAAGGTTAGACAAGTGTGTCTAATTGAAAAAAATGAGTTGGACACTCGGGAGAGCTTTGATGAGGTGCGAAGGAGAGGGTTGGAGCTGAGGTGGGTGTCCAGGTATTCCTAAGGGTATCTTCCACCAAAAACATTAGGCAGTTTGGTGCCAAGGGGAAGTTTAGCTTGAGGTACGTTAGACCATTCCCCAATGGTGGCATGTAATGAGAGTTGGTTCATCGATTGGACCATCTCAAGTCCATGAGTATGGTGCACATTGTGTTCCATGCCTAGTATCGAGAATGTTTTGTGGAAGATACATAACTCGAGATATCCTTAGAGCCATTGGCCATCGAGTGAGGTCTCACCTTTGGGACAAGTCTAGCGTGCGGACTGGGGGAGTCAGAACTGGTGATGAGGTGTGAGATGTTGTCAAATGCCAAGTTGCTTTGGTCACATCAATCAGAGTGGGAAGTGATTTGGGAGCTAGAGTATTACATGAGTGTTGGGTGTCCGAAGTTGTTCATGTCAGATACGTGCTAAAGTTTGATTGTAGTCCAGGTTAGATTTTGCATAAAGATGTGAAGCATAGAATTTAGGGTCGAATTTTGTTTAAAGGGGGTAGAATGTAATATCCTATATGGCATTAGGAGAATTATATGGACTAAAAAGAGAAATTTAAATAGAATTAAAGAAGAAATTCCAGAGTTTAAAAAAGGAATTTAGAAAAAAAAAAGAGGGATTAGTAGGCCTTAGACCTTCGGCCCAAGGCAGCCTGGCCCAAGTGGGCCGGCCGGCCATTTAAGGGAGCTAGGGGGTGTCCCTCCCCCATCAAAAACCCTAGCCCCCAGCCCCTTGTGCCCTTCCCCAATCGTCCCACCTCCCTACAGCCGCCACCTCAGAAGTGCTGCCGTGGCAAGATTTTGTTGCCGGGCCGCCCAATGCCACCAAGGTCTGCCACAACAAGGGAAAATGCTACCGCGCAAGGAATTTGGCTGCCGAGGCAAGGAATTTGGCTGTCGTGGCAAGAAACTTTGCTGCCGTGGCAAGAGGGTTTGTTGCACCCTTGTGCTACTGCCGCGACACAGAGGAGCACTGCCGTGGCAATGGTTTTGGCTGTTGTGGCAGAGAGAACATGGAAGAAGGAGGAAAGGAGAAGAAGGTGGAGAACCAGGAAGAAGAAGGGAAAGAGGAAGGAGGAGAACAAGAGGAGTAGAGTGGTTTCTACTGATGTTCAGAGGTTCTTGCTATGGTCTCCAAGGGTAACAAACAATTTCCTACCCTTTTGTTCTTAGCGATTAGTTTTTGGTTATTCATTCGATCTATGCAGTCTGCTGTGTTCCACAAATTAGGAGATCTTGTGGTTCAAAACCTGGGGATTTCCATTTGACGAGGATCGAATAATCCTCAAATTATTATTTCATTATAGTCCTTGAAAATACCCCTTATTAGTAAGGGAGAAGTCCCTCAGGATAGTCATAAGTCTTACTACGACTATCCCCTGGTCATGGATCCTTCTACGACTATGTAGTTGTAAGTCCTACTACGACTACTCTCTGGTTGTATGTCCTACTACGACCACGTAGTCGTAAGTCTTACTACAATTACTCTTTGGTCGTAAGTCCTTCTATGACCATGTAGTCGTAAGTTTTACTACGACTACCCCATGGTCGTAGATCCTTCTACGACTATGTAGTCGTAAATCATACTGCGACTACCCCTGGTCATAGATTCTTCTATGGCCACATAGTCATAAGTCTAACAGCAACTATTCTCTAATCGTAACTCCTTCCATGACCACGTAGTCATATGCCTTATTGCAGCTATCGCCTGGTCGTAGGTTCTTCTACGACCATGTAGTTGTAAATTGTCTTGCAATCACCTTATTGTCATAGTCTTTCCTGAGCCTAACCTAACTTTGACTAACTTGTTTACAATATACAACTACTGCATAGTGAGTTCATCTAATAAGGCAGTTAGAAAGTGCATTTATCTCATAATCGCACATGATCTCTCTCTGACAACAATCACTACATGGTGAATGTCTTGTTATGTCTCTCTAACAATAACTTCCGTTAGGCGATTATCATCTGAACTGTCAAGACGTCTTCTGGCGCAAGACAACTGTCATCGCTTCATCAGTTATATAAAGGTTAACGTCAAAGGGAGAAGGGACGGATTCTGATCCAAGTAGAAGAGAGCATTATCCATTCACAGCCCTCTGAGTTGTAATCTTGCTCTTGAGATTAGTAATCATACTAGACATAGGGTTGTTACTCTCTTACGAGAAGGCCCGAACTAGGGTAAAATTTCCCGTGTCTTTACTCCGCAAGCACATACACCGAGTCTTCTAAGAGTTCCCTCAAATCCAAACAAATCATACGTAAGATCGATATTAAAACATCGACAGTTGGCACTGTCCGTGGGGATTCTCTTCCAAGACTCCAGTAATTTCCTCAGCGGAAAGTTTCTCTTTTTCCCGCTGATGTCCTCATGGCAGATGAATGGAATGAGTTGAACTGGTTCGACTTGGCCGACTACGCGCTTATCAACATGGAGGCCTGTTACGATTATGAGTAGACCTAGCTTGCTTCCACTGATCGGGGAGCACATCGCCAATTCTTAGTGGCGACTCTCCGGGCGACCCGGCGAAGGCCATGGGTGGGCACACTTCGTGTTTGTCCATATTCTCACAAGGAACAGACCAGGCTGGGGATGGTAATAACCCAGACTTCCCCTACATGGCAGGGTTTACTCCAAGCCGCTAGATGGTCTCACTCGACGATTCTTTAGACGAGGGGCATCCCGCGAAAGTGGAGATTCTAGACAGATGGTCTTTGCCATGCCCTTAGATTCTCATTGCCCTCTTAGAGGAAGACCTAAGGATGCTCCCTAACGATAACACTCTCCCTACTCTAGTGGGAATGGTGACGAGACCTCTAGTGATGAGCCCGATCAATACTCTGATGAGCGTGGGAGAAATCCTTGAAATACTCGCTCTCCTCTGATGTAGCCCCGATTTGCATCAGGGGTCGAGGATCCTGAGACTACTCAGCAAAGGCTACTTGTCGCCCAGAGTGCTTTGTTTGGGTGGGCCCAGTAGCAGTCCGAAGAGGCACGGGAACTTCAACAGATCAATGACATACTCGAGAACCCGACACAAGAGCTTGCTCGGGCTAGGATCACTTCTCTGAGGACATTGCATGAAGGCTCCATGGTGTGATGGCCTGGCTTGAGCAACCTCACCGATGTCACTCTGAGAGTCGACAAGGTACGACCGCATCCAGTCGTTCATCGAATTTGCCTCACAGGGGTCGGTATGGTGATGGGGCACGTCACAGTCCCGATCACAATACCAGCCGGAGGGAATTGCCCCGAATTGCTTCAAATCGACAAGTCAATGCGTAGTCGCCACTTCGAGCAAGGAATCCATGGCAACAGATGGACTACAAGTCTCATCTCCAAGTGGACGAGACCTACAACACGCATATCTCCAACACGCATCATCCATCTTTGATTGCCACACGCCCTAACTTAAGTGCGACCATCTCCTCCAGCATTCTTGACCCTCTGGACCATGACTTTGCACCAAGCCATTTTTTGGTCCTCACTGCAGACCACAATCGCCTCTAAGTTACCCTACACATGCAAAGACCAAAATAACATCTTTCCTCAGCACAATTCTTCTAACTTAACCGACATAAGTCCACATACACCACATGTCTCAAATAACATCGATAAGTAACATTGTCAATTATTCATCACCACAAATATTCTAGACTTACACATGGTCTAACAATCTCCCCTTTGATGAATACATTGACAACACCATAAGATAACATGACTTCAAATAAGTCTAAGTGAAGAGCTAAAACTGAAAAAGCAATTTAAACCACAAATTTCTTCCAAATCTCTCACAAAGTATACCAAAAATTAAACATTTTATGTCACAAATCTCTCAAAACTCTCCCTTTTTGGCAATGTTTGTATCAACGCACAAAAGGAAGAACCAACAAAGAGAGAACACACATCCAAGTATCACTGATCTAATCTTTTATTTGAACAAAAATATACCATGAAAACATAAAAGATTATTTAAACCAATTGAATTGATGTGTACAAAGTCATGCTTTTACGAAGCTTGCCCGACCATAAGCTCAAAATACACATCATAACTTGTTCCATGATTATGGCTTACATAATAATTCAAGTTCTAGAAAAATAAAAAAAATAAAAACAAGCGTTTACAATTATATACAAAAAAACTCCCCTCAGAACAATCCCATTGGATGACATACCCCAACTCGCTCCGCAAATGAACAAACCGAGAGTACCAAGTGGCTTAGGGAGAATATCAACAATCTAAAAATTAGACTCAACAAAGTTTAGAACAACATCACCCTTTTCCCATGGTCTCTTAAAAAGTAAAATGTGATATCAATATGTTTAGTCCTAGAATGTTGCACTGGGTTTTTAGTAATATTAATAGTACTAGTGTTATCACAATAAAGTGGAACACTACTCAATTCTAACCCTTAATCCCTGAGTGTAGCAGAAATCCATAGATATTGAGAACAACTAGTAGCCGCAGCTACATACTCAACTTCAGCAGTGGATTGTGCAACAGATGATTGTTTCTTGGAAGACCAAGAAACTAATGATGTGCCTAAAAAGTGACATGTACCAGAAGTACTCTTTCTATTAATCCTACAACCCACAAAATCAGTATCTGAATATACACACAGAGTAAGACTGGATAAAGAAGAATACAAGAGTCCAAAATCTAAAGTTGACTGGAGGTACCTGAAAAATCTTTTCATGGCCTGACGATGGAATGCACGAGATGAAGCTTGAAATCGAACACACAAACACATAGCAAAATGTATGTCTGGCCTCGAAGCAGTAAGGTAAAGTCGAGATCCAATCATGCTTCTGTATTTTTTTTGGTCCACCACCTCACCTTCTTCATCTGGATCAAAAATAGTTGTAGATCCCATGTTGAAATGTCAATGCAAATCCTTAGTGTACTTGGTTTGATGAATAAAATGTCCTAGTTAGTGTGTTTTACTCATAAACCTAAGAAGTAAGTTAACTCCCCCACCATACTCATTTTGAACTACCTGCTCATAGTATCTAAAAACTTGGAGACAAAAGCATGAGAGGAGCCACCAAAAGTGATATCATCCACACAATATATAAAAGAGTTTTGTCTACCCTGCCCATTTGAAAATGATTTTTTACCATCCTCTATGAGCATGTTTCAATCCATATAAGGCTTTAGATAATTTGTAGACATGATTAGAAAATTTAGGATTTTCAAATACAGGTGGTGGCTTAACATAAACTTCCTTCTCAATAAAGCCATTAAGAAAACCACTTTTAAGATCTATTTGATACAATTTAAAACCTTTAGATGTAGCAAATACTAAGAGAATTCGAATAGCTTATAATCTAGCAACATGAGTAAAGTTTCACAAAAATCTAGATCTCCACCTGAGTAGACCCCTAAGCAACAAGTCTAGCTTCATTTCTAACCACAACACCATCCTCACTTTATTTATTTTTAAAACCCATTTAGTTCCAATCGCATTATGTCCATGAGGAGGTTTCAACTGAGGTCCAGACTTTATTATGCTCAAAATTTTCTAATTCTACATGTATGACATTAATCCAAGACTCATTAGATAAAGTGTGACCTATACCATTGGGCTCAAAAGAAGCAATAAAAGCAAAATGAGTATGTGAGTCAGGAGAAGTAAACCTGAAACGTCACCAATCATCAGTTTTTGGGGATGACGCTGATGAATATGCAATGGTACAGAAGGATCTAAGGAAGTTTCAATATTACCAACATCTTCTGTAAGTGATCCATCAGTTGACAGCAGCGCATCAGGAGGTATTGCTCCACTAGCGGTAGCAGTGTCTCTAGCTGAAGTGGAAGTAGAAGGTGCAAGATTCTTAGCTGGTGTAGGTGATGGCATGGAAGGAAAAACATCACAAATATCAAGATCCTCCTTTTCATCAAGAAATAGGCTTTTGAACTTTGCCTGAACCTGTGTACCTGCAATGTTGAGTCTAATACCAGAACTAGCCTCAACAAAAGTCACCTCGCTGGTCTCAACAATTTTGTTAGTCTCTAAGTTGAGTACATGATAACTACGAGAGTGAGTAGGATAACCAAGAAAAATGCCATTTTAAGATATAGATTCAAATTTATCAAAATTACCATGTTTAAAAATAAAACATTTACACCCAAATATTGTGAACTGAGAAACATTAGACCTACAAGCAAATCTCAACTTATAAGAAGTCTTGTGCAATAAGGCACTAAAAAAACTCTGTTAGAAACATGATATGTAGTAAAAATAGCCTCAGCCCAATACTTCCTAGGAGTAATACGTTCAACAAGAGCAAGCCTCAAGATGTGAAGAAGGATGGCACCGAAGAAAGCTTCACCATCGGCGGCTAGGAAGAAGAAGGCGGGTGCAACGGAGTCCCGCGTCAACACCAGGGCTTCGGCGTTGGAAGTCACAGGCGTGGGCGGTGACGCGGGTGCAGTAGCCATGAACATTGGCGCTCATGGCATGACAGTCGACCCCGCCATCGCTGCCACGATGCTCGACCCCGCAACCGCAGCCACGACGGTCGACCCCGCCACCGCTGCCATGACGATCGACATCGCCCCGCGCACGACGAGCGATCCCACCACGGACACGATGGTTAACACCGGCAGCACCGATCGGGTGGTCGGGGGCAGCAGCGCCAGTGCCCATGTTGGCACAGCCGCCGTCCTTACACCCGGTGTGGGAGCGGCGAGCGGTTTCGGCGGCAACACGGGCCTCGTCATCGATTCCGGAGCCCATCACGCCGGCGTAGCGGGCAACCCAGAAGCACAAGCTGTGGTCGCCGCTGTCCCGGCAGTGCGAATAGGTGTGTCAATTGCCCCGACTACGCCTACAGTGGAGAACGCCCTGCTGGCAGCCCTCGGCACGCGCCAGCGGGAGTTAGCGGATCTCCGCGGAGCCGCGGATCTCAGTAGACCCCGCCGGTGGTCACGCCGGAGCCCACACTAGAACGGGTGGATAGCCGCGACGCTCCCACGTCCAGCTGCGTCCCGCTGCGACGCGTGGACCCGGAGTCCCCACTGTCCGCAGGCCTGCAGCAGTCGACATGGCTGGAGGACTTCAAGTTCCTCAGCGCCATCGAGCCGTACAAGGGCGACATGGACCCTCAGGAGTTCGTGCGCATGTATGAGACCGCCATCGAAGCCGCCGGCGGAGACGACACCACGATGGCGAAGGGACTCCCCCTTGCGTTACAGGGAGTGGCGCTCTCTTGGTTTTTCACCATCGAGCAAAACTCCATCTACGCACGGGAGCAGATCCGCGACTGACTCTACAACAACTTCCAGGGGAACTATGTTGAGCGCGTCGACGAGGATCAGCTTTTTGCGGTCAAGCAAAAACCCTCGGAGAAGCTCCAGGAGTACTTCAAGCACTTCGCGAAGGTCCGTTGCCAAGTCAAGGATGTCAACGAGACAACCATCATCAACGCAGCGGTACAGGGCCTTCGCCCGGGGCCGCTGGCTGAATACAACGTGCGAAAGCCAATCAAGATGGTGGTGAAGCTCTTTGACAAGATGGAAGAGTATGCCAGAGCGGAAGAAGACACGTGGCGGCGCCAAGGTGACGACTCTGACACCAATCAAGCGGAGGGCACGGCAAAGAATGGAGATTCACCGAAGGAAGGCTCCTCGAAGGGCAAGCGCAAGCAGGAGCCATCGAAGGACGCCTCCGAGCGCAAGGATGTCCAGCACAAGAACTCATCGGGCGACAAGCCCAAGCACGGCCAATAGAAGTCTCGAAGAATTCGTTATGTCTTCAACATCGAGGGCGGCTCCGAAGATAACGCCCTCGCCGCCCACCACGGCAGTGCCCGCCAGGGCAGGGGCTGGGGCGCGGTCGAGGTCGCGATGATAGAGCCCATGACAAGGGTAGTGGTGTGAGGTACATGGTCGAGGCAGCCATGACACGCGCGCATGCACCGCCATCGCGGCACTTCAGCAAAGTGTGGCCAGGGACAGAAACCTTGAGGCACGGTTGCCCGTCGTGGCCCACGTCCAGCAACCCCTGGAAGGCCCCATGCGGATCCAGGATCAGGGGTTGCAGCTTCAGGAGGGCCCCCTGCGGATTCAAGCCCACGTGCAGCAAGCTCAGGAGGGCCCCCTGCGGATTCAGACCCCGGAGGGAGCCCAGCGCAGGATCATAAACGTCATCTCTGGGGGATCCTTGCTGGAGTTCGCCTCGGCACGGCAGCGGAAGGCCTATGCGAGGAGGCTACACCACGTGGCGGCATACCCGGCACAGGCACCGCCGGACTGGGCGCAGCACAAAATTACCTTCGCGCCTGCTGACGCCGAGGGTGTAGAGTTCCCCCACCAAGATCCCCTGGTCATCTAGGTCGCCATCGCAGGATGCGACGTCAGGCGCGTCCTAGTCGATGGAGGAAGCTCCGCGAACATTTTGTTCGCAGTGGCATTCGACCAGATGGGGATTCCCTAAAGTCACTTGAGCCCCTTGGGAATCCCGCTGCAAGGCTTTGGAGGTTAGCCCCTGCGGGCGTTGGGCCAGATATGCTTGCAGGTCTCCTTTGGCTGGGACGACAACGTGAGGAGTGAACACGTCACCTTCGACGTCGTCGATATCCTGTACCCCTACAACACCATATTGGGGCTCAATTCCTTCGGGGCAGTTCCACACCACGGCTTCCTATGCATGAAGCTCCCGGGCCCGCGGGGTATCCCGCCACAGCCATAGGAAGCATCCCGCTGGGCTCCCACGTGGATCGCTCCAGCAGTAGAGGCTCCCACCGTGCCCCGCCTCACTGCCACGGTAGTGACAATCACTGCCATTCCCGCCCTTGAGCAACCAGTGGTTAGTACCTCGTCTTTTGTAATCGCTCACCGGCGCAAATGGGAATTCAATAAAGTTCACCGTTTGCGAAACTCATCTTCTTTCCTACAAAAACGCGCGGAGGCTTACCTCCGCACGCACTCTCCGTGAGTATAAACACAGACACGCATTCGCGCGCGCACTCTCCGTGAGTATAAAAAAATGCGTTCGCGCGCGCACTCTCCATGAGTATAAACAAAGACACGCGTTCGCGCGTGCACTCTCCGTGAGTATAAACAAAGACGTATGGGGGACGCCTTCGCACGCACTCTACGGAGTATAAATAAGACGTAGCGTCAAGGTCCGCCTCCGCACGCACTCTACGGAGTATAAATAAGACGTAGCGTCGAGGTCCACCTTCGCACGCACTCTACGGAGTATAAATAAGACGTAGCATCGCGGTCCGCCTCCGCACGCACTCTACAGAGTATAAATAAGAAGCGGATGTTGTCCCTGCGCACTCTACTGAGTATAAACAAGACGCGGATGTTCCCACGCATGCACGGGCGTTATCCCTGTGCGTACTCTCCGGAGTATAAATAAGACGTGGTTGATGGTCCCACACACTATGGAGTATAAATAAGACGTGGATGCTGTCCCTGCGCGCTCTACTGAGTATAAACAAGATGCGGATGTTCCCGCGCACGCATGGGCGTTATCCCTGTGCGGACTCTACGGAGTATAAATAAGACGTGGTTGATGGTCCCACGTACTCCACGGAGTATAAACAAGACGCAGCAGAGGCTTGCTTCCGCACGCACCCTGCAGAGTGTGCACAAGATGCAACAAAGGCTTGCCTGTGCGCACCCCGTGGAGCACAAGTTAGGCATGTGGCCACTGTCCCCGCACACGCCCCATGACAGCGAGTATGGGAGTCATCAGCGCGGGGAAGCAGCCCTACCCGTGGGTCAGCCTTCGTAGGGGACGGAGCGCTTGCGCGTCTACCTCGACCAGGCGCCAGCTCTGCTGCCACCACTTCGAAGGGTAGGGGACGAAGCGCTCGCGTGTCTACCTCGACTAGGCGCTAGCTCCGCTGCCACCACTTCGAAGGGTAGGGGACGGAGCGCTCGCACGTCTACCTCGACTAAGTGCCAGCTTCGCTGCCACCATTTCGAAGGATAGGGGACGGAGCGCTTGCGCGTCTACCTCGACGAGGCGCCAGCTCCACTGCCACCACATCGAAGGGTAGGGGACGGAGCGCTCGCGCGTCTACCTTGACCAGGCACTAGCTCCGCTGCCACCACTTCTAAAGGTAGGAGACGGAGCGCTTGTGTGTCTACCTTGATTAGGTGCCAGCTCTGCTACCACTACTTCGAAGGGTAGGGGACGGAGCGCTCACGCGTCAACCTTGACTAGGCGCCAGCTCTGCTGCCACCACTTCGGAGGGTAGGGGACGGAGTGTTCGTGTGTCTACCTTGACTAGGCGCCAGCTCCGCTGCCACCACTTCGAAGGGTAGGGGACGGAGCGCTCGCGTGTCTACCTCGACTATGCGCCAGCTCTGCTGCCACCACTTCCAAGGGTAGGAGACGGAGCGCTTGTGTGTCTACCTTGATTAGGCGCCAGCTCCACTGCCACCACTTCGAAGGATAGAGGACGAAGCACGTGAAGGTCTACCTAGCGTATAGGCGAGCGCGAAGTAAAGTCCTACAAGCCTACTGGAGGAAAGCACAGTCGTAAGAAGTGACGGAGACACTGAGGACATACTTCAACTAAAGCTTTTCTGTATTCGTCGGAGGACGTTTACAAGGGGGCGCGGTAAAAGTCAAATGTACAAGCGTACTTGGATGCTCACAGCCGCTACTGGGTCGGCTCCTCCTTAACATGACAAACTCCTTGCCGAGGTCGCGCATGTTGAAGCGGGCGGTGATCCCCACGAGCCTCCGCGCCCTCCACCGATCCTCGTCATCAATCGGCGTGCCAGGTGTGGTATTGAATGCCACCGGCCGGCCCGAGCACTCGAGGCCGCTACCACTTGCCACGAGGTGGTAAAACCACCACTTCATCCAGTTCGGCTCCCACTTCACCTGAGTCAAGTTGGCGGGGAAGATCTTCCCGCAAGGCAACCGTAGGATGAAGTTGACGCTGCCAAAGTTGAAAAACATCCTGTCCCTCCGCTTCTTCGGTTGGCACCGCGCGTCGTGAAGAAATGCGAACAGCGAGGCGTTGGGCCAGCATGCCTCCGTACGCAAGGCCCAGCTATACATGGCTAGGCGGGTTATCGCGTTCGGGGTTAGCTGCGCCAGCTCAAGCCCGAAGGTTCGCAAGATGGCACCAACAATCATGGCAGCCAGGATGCGAAGTCCGGCTTCAAAATACGCGATGAAGACAATCGCCTCCGACATCTTGGGGTGCGGTTCCGTCTCGTCACCGGGCGATCGCACCTCCCGGCGTCCGGCTTCCTTCGCAGCAGGGGTGTGGATCGCCTCTCCGCCGCAAGCGTCGGGCCCAAAACGCGGGAGCACGGACCCTCCATTTTCTGCGTCGCCACCCACCATTTGTCTACCAGCGTGGAATCACGCCCCTCGAGCGTGAACTTCATCTCGAGCGGTGATGACCGCCGGGAGATGGCGTTACCGCCGGCCTACTGAGCATGTTCTTCGCCATGCGCCATCGCTCTTCGGGAACTAGACGACGACGGGGCAGCGCGGCGGCAAAGAAGGCAAAGAGAATAGAGCGTAGGAATAGGGATCAGAAGGCGTGAGGAGAGTGCAGACGTAGCGCCACGGGGGGTATTTAAAACCCCTTCATCTCCTGCACCGCCGGTAAGCGTAACCAACGGGAGATGAACCGCTCGCCTCCCCACGACCGAAGCAGAAGCGTCACAGCCGCCCATGCACGCCACGCACGACCGTAGTCATGCAAGGGCCTGACAGCGTATGACACGCCAATAGCATCCCGCCACGCATCTGCTCCCTCGGGAATAAATATAGGTCACACGACGTGGCGCATTCTCGGGGCCATCAATGCAGCAGCGGCAGGCCATGGGCCAGTCAACCCTAACGGGGTTTCCGCTCTAGCAGGGAGACTCCGGCTCCGACTTCGGCCCTGTCCCCACGAAGGGGCACCTCGCTACGCCGCCACAGATTTGGCTTCCTCTTGATGGGACACCCCTGGCGGGTGGTGTACAGAGACGAGCAGGTGCTGGTCTAACCTACAACGCCATCCAAGCATCGTCCTCGAGCCGTGGCATACCATCTAGCCCTACGATCTCTGGTCCGCGCGAAGACTCAAGAGTCTGCCCCGATCAAACCCGCACAGCGACGCCGGAAGCCACCGCGACTCCGAAGTTTGCGCAGCAACCTCCCGATCCGACCAACGGGGGTCCAACCCCCGCGCCCACCATAATCGGGAAGTGCGACTGCCGATCTATAACAAGCTTTGACTTGTTCTCATAAATAGGCCGCCTTTTGTTCATCAATGCTCGCTGGTATTAGCGTTAGTAGATGCAATCATCAAACACAGTGAACAAAAGTAGGCCTACTTGTGAGAAGATAACCGCGTGCAGGAACAAAACAAGCAACTGGGGATGAGGGAGGAACAAGCCATAGTACCGACGTATTTATACCCATGCTCGCCCAGCGGGGAGTCGCCAGGCTGGCAGAAGGTCAACCGGCGGCTTTCCAATCGATGGGTGCTTGGTGGTTCGCCCCCCCCCCGTGATCGAGGAGCACAACCGCCAGTAGGCGAGGGAGCGCAAATGCAAGCCGCTCGATAGTGCACGACATGCCAATAGCATCCCGCCACACATCCCACCTCTTTGGGGAAGGGACGCGTGACCACGGTCGTGCGACCGCCGGCAGACCACGACGCACCAATCGCGCCTCGCCACGTATACTCTTCTATTGGGACAGCATGCATTGTTGCGGCTGCCCGCCCCCTGACATCCCAGGGGTCGGCATGATTCACGCCGGCGTTAAGACAACGACTCCGGGCCACGACTCTGTTGGGCCACATGTCGGCCCCACGCCTATAGCGTGACCTCGAGCAGCACCCCCGCGATGAGCTCGCTGTGGACCTGTCTCCGGGCGGAGCCCCTGCACTCGGCTGCAGTGTCAAGCACGGGAGCTAGCCCCACCCGACGCCTCAACCTGTCCGCGACAAGAACACGCCTCCGCTGTGACTTCGACTTCGACCCGGCCACTGAAGGGCCCTGCAGGCGAGGACGGCTTCGGCAACCGGCCCAGCGCTATATCCTCACTACGGGGCGGAGACTACATCAGGCAATAAGGCTCCATCAAACAAATACAGAAGTTTATAGGCCGTAGGGACGGAGGGGGCCAAATGGCTCGACAACATGGTTTCGCCCTGTGAAGCCCTTCACCATGAGAGGCTCCTGTTGTAGGGGTGGCCCATACTTAAGCCCAGCCGGCCTGTTAGAAGGCTGTGAAGCCCAATATGGGACATATGTAATGACATAAATACCCTCGAGGGGGTTACTCAGGTGTAAGGGTAAGGTTGTAAAAACACTCTCCATATGGATATATATATACGATACAGGCCATGAGGGAAACCCTAAGCATTGCTCACCTAACTCTCCACTACCACACCTCTCTCTCTCTATTTGGTTTGTAACCACAACAATCTCAAATTAAGAATACTACCTTTTAAATTGGTTTTGATGAACACCTTTAACAGACTTAGAAACTTCATGATAATCAGCTAGAGCAGTCTAAATCTTATTAACAGATTTAATATGAACAATTCTAACAAACTCATTTCTACTTACACCTTGCAACAAAATATTTCTAGCATTAACATTAGCTTCAATATCAACAGTATTTTTAGTAGTAACAACACTAGGCACTACATATGAATTTTTAACTTTTTCTCAAATAGCATAACCTTGTGCTTATAGAAAAACCTCTATGCATGTTTTCCAATCGAATAATCTTATCCAATAAAAATAGTGACTTACCTAAAAACTAATCTCGATCTAATGCCATTATAGTCTGCTCTGATACCACATGTAGAATCGTAGATGGCAATCAAAGAAGGGTGGGTGATTGTAATCTACAGCGAAAGCTTTCTTTCTCAAATTTATTGTCTTATCATTGTCCAACCTGTCAATATGATAAGAACACAAAAACAAAAAACAACAAAAGAAAAAGGAAAAATGTTTTTCTTTGGTACCGTAGCTAACTACGTGTGTAATGTAGCAAGACTAAAAATATTTAGCAATAATGTAGTAGCAATACTATAGAAAATTAAAAAATTTGAGACGTTGCTTTCGCTGGTTGAACTCGTTGGAATTTTTTTCTAAACATTTCTGCTCTGTTACTGCTTCATCCAGGACATACGAAGCAAAAATATCAAGAAAAGTCCTGTTTGCTACGTAGGACCCGCCGGTCCCTGATAACGACGTGATCGACGTGACCCGTATGGTTGCCTTGCCTCCCCAATCTTCACGCTGCACATGCAGCACCAAGTTCTTCACTGCTCTATGTTGTCTTGACGCATGTGCACTCTTTCCGGTTGGAGAGAGAAATAACACCAGATCGGTTTGGTATCTGCTTGCATGGCAGCACCTCCGCTGTACTCTGTGCTCTCGACGTGATACAGAATGCTTTAGAGATAATTATAAAGATGATTATATTACTTTTATATTTATAATTATTTGAATAGAATGTTATTTTGTTCCTTGAATAAATATCTTTTATATTGATCAACAAATATCTGACTTATTCGTGAAACTCGTTATTCATGTTTTGATGTTATTCTAAATTATCCCTGATCTTATATCATTATATGGGACCATTATAGTTTATAGATCAGTACATGTATTTATTGATGATCATGTTTCACAGATCATGGATATGAGATATCCAATCAATAATGTGAACACATGTTAGAAAACATGATGTTGGATTGACCCATCATGAGGCACTACGAGAAATGTTATATTTTTAAGTGCCATCAGTTGGTCTCACACATAGTGTGTGTAGGATTCTTAGACCTAATATCGTCATTGTTTCCTACATGTGTAATAGTTTACTTAAGGGTTACCAAATAGTACTCCGTGATTGGGTGATAATAAAGGTAGCTTTCGGATTTAATATAAAACATGCGGAGGAATCTGAGCGATCAAGATGGAATTTGCTCCTCCTATATAACAGGATTGATATCTTAGGCTCCTTAATGTGGTTGGATTAAGAAAGTGCATGGCCATGCCAAATATGGTTGAGGAGTCAATCACAACTGAGTAATCCACTACAGGTATGAGTGAAACATCGAGCTATCATAGGATAGCACGCTTCTCGCTGAGTTCGATCTGGATCATAAGGCAATGGGATCAGTACAGAAGCACTACTTAGATTCATTCGATATGATCTTTATGTATGTTTAGGAGTCGTTATATCTTACTAGGGATCAGTATCGACTAATGGACCAAAAAGGAGTTTTTGGCCTATGGCCAAATATACATAAACCTACCGGGTCACGTACTTAATAGCCAGAAAATAAGGATCCGGATGATAGTTTCCGAGTGGGGTTTGATCTCTGCTTGTATCGGATAAGGAACTGATTGGAGACTATATAAAGAGAGATGCGGGGCTGAGGGAGGCCCCCTGAAACACACCTGTCGAAACCCTAGCCGTCATCTCTCATATCTCCTGCCGTGCACGCTGGTGCTAGCACGCTGATGCACGGTGTTCCATCCCTGAATGTGTTGACTTCAGTAGAGGCGCTACTACAACTGTGGCACTAATCAAGACCATCACAAGGAGGAGACGGTTGGCCGGAGGACGATTGACTACTACCACTATACTGACGTGCTTTTCGTTGAATCGACTGCTTCAACTCTACTTCCACTACACTGCGCATTTAGTGGTAATGATCCATGAACTCTTACTCGCATGGCTTCCTGATTTACGCAGTAGAAAAATTTGTAATCTATGCTAGTGTAGCCTACCCATATCCCAACACCTCTGCCTAGTACGCATGATGCGCTTCTCCTACGCTTTTGTCGATCGATGGATTCAGCGATGACGTTTTTCTTTCCTAAATTTGATCTGATTTTTATTATTGGATCATGTTTATGGCTACAAAGGCCCTCCTAGCCCCTAAAACCCTAATATGAAAATTATATCTATCAGCCTCTGGGTTAGCACTTAAATCCCTCTTTATTTATAGTCTAAGGTCCAAACAAATTCATATCTAATTCAAACAACCAAGTGACCCGAAACCTTTACGTAACACATGTTTTTTAAACTTTTATAACATGTCGTAGCCTCCGGATCACACCTCCATGGCTCCAATACGCATCATTCATATTTGATGACCATGCGCTCCGACTCGAGCACGACTATCTTCTTCAGCATTATTGGCCCTCTGTGCCATGACTTTACACCAAGCTATTTCTCAGTCCTCGCCGTAGATCACGATCGTCTCCGAGTTACCCCGCACATGCAAAGACCAAAACAACATCTTTCCCAGTCAAGTTCTTTTCAACTTGACCGATATGAGTCCATACACATCACATGTCTCAAATAACATCGATAAGTAATATTATCAATTATTCATCATCATAAATATTCTAGACTTAACCACATGATCTGAAAATAATATTTTGTTGTCTAGTAGTCATTTAGATTTTATTATAGGAAGAAGTCTATTTTACCCTGCAATTGCCATGAAAGTCTAAAATTTTACACTCAATTGCAAAACGTCCAACTTTCACCCCTCAAGGCCTCAACTATCAAAGTTGGTATGGTGTCATTCGTCATTTGGATCATGCTGGGCTTTCCGTCATGCGGATGACACCATCCTCTTCTCACATCACAATTTAGTCTAGGCCAAAAATTTGAAGACTATGTTGAACGCTTTTGAAGTTGCGTCTGGCTGATGATCAATTTTCACAACACTGAACTATTCTTGTTTGGTGAGGCTGCTGGATCTCAAGGTATGTACACAAATTTTTTTGGCTATGCTGTGGGCGTAACTGTCATTTTTAGATATCCAGGCATTTCAATTCACTATAGAAAACTAAAATTTTGAGTGGGTTAGTGTTGAGGAAAGATATGATAAGAAATTAAGCTGTTGGAAAGGAAAACATTTGTCTGAAGGTGCAAATAACCTCTTGACTCAATACCAATACCATCCCTGTTTCTAGTTGGCGTGCTGTGTCACATCCTAAAAATTTGCTTTCTTGAAAAATTTAATTTCAAATTAATTATTTTAAAGTATGTGGATGTTATTTGGAGTTATTTGGCTTTTATTTGATTTTCTGAATTTTTTGGTGTTTAAAACCTATTTTTAAAATTTAAAAAGTATTTTAAAGTATGAAAATTAGGTACCAATAGTAGTTGGAAATATTTTTATTAAGTCCAAAATGTCACCAGGAGCTTCTGTGAATTTTTCTGTAATTTTTGGAGGTATTTTCATATTTTTCTGAGGCCTAAATAATTTCCTAGCCTTTTCTGAAAATAAAAAAAAATCAAATTCTAAAAATATTAATCCATCCCGTCTCCCTCTGCCCGACGCGTGGACGGCCCAGATCCGCCCACGTCGCCGCCCGGATTAATCCCGGCCGTTTCCCTCTCTCCCTCCGCCAAGCGGGCCCGGCCCGTCAGCCAGCTCCACCTTCCCCTCCCCTCGGGCTGACACATGGCTGATCCGATGCGCGCCGCGTCACCCCGCTCGCCATCCGGCCGTCCCCTCCCACTTAAACCGCACCCACCGCCCGATCCACCTCCGGGCCACGTGGCTGCGATCCGCACCGTACGCACCCCGCTCCCCTCTCCTCTCTGACCCACGGGCCCGCGCCGCCGCGCCGCGCCTCTCCTGCTGCCACGGGCCCCGCTGCCGGACCTGTCGTCTTCCCGCGAGCCGCCTCCTTCCTTCTTTCTCCCCCTTCTTTGCTTTCTTACGTCGGCGACCGAGTCCCCCGCGGATCCGGCCTTACCTTCCTCGCCTCCCTCGGTTTTGGAATCCCCGGGTACCGCCGCGACCGGATCCCCCTAATGCCGCCCCTTATTTCCTTCTGTGCCCCCCTCTTTCCTTTCCTCCCCTACCCTTCCTTTTCCGGCCTCCAACACCGGCGAGCAATTGCGCGCCCGTGTTCCCCCTCCATCCCTATAAATAGCCCCCTCGGCCTCCCCGCTCACCGCACCACCTCCCACCGCTCTCCCCTCTCTCCCCGAGCCCTGAGTGCCCCGCACCGAGAGCTCCCCGTGCGCGCCCGGTAAGTACTCCGGCGAGCAATCGCCGCCGCCTCGGTCTTCCCCAAAGCCCACCGCCGCCTCCAACGTCTTCCCCGTGCGCCAGCAATCACCCTCAGCCCCTCGGCCGAGCTTCCCCGCCGCCAGAGCACCGTCGCACCCGAGCCCGCTCCGCCACTTCCTCGCCGCCGGCCACCTCCGCTCGTCCCTGAGCCTCACCGGCCCCACCGTCAGATCGGCCTCCGCACCAGGACCCCGTTTTAGACCTCGCCCGAACCTCACCGGCCACCCCGCCGCGGTGCCACGCCTGACCACCTCTGCTGCCTCTAGCAGTACCCCTCAAAGGGATTACTTACCCTATATGGGTAAGCAACACCCGAACGACCTATTGGCTAGCAGCGCTATCTCTTCCCCCCGGCTCCCTCGGTGCGCGTTCGAGCCCCCGGCTCCGCACGTTGAGGTTGAGCCTTTCCTTTATTTTTCCGCGCTGACAGCCGGGCCCCACGCATCAGCGGCCGCCGTCTGCGCTGGCCACTGCCGTCTAGGCCCCACTCGTCTGCGTCAGCCACTGATAGGTGGGACCAGCCACTGACAAGTGGGTCCAGAGCCCGATGGGTCCCACTCGCCGCTGAACAACTGGTATGGTTATCGGCGAGAGGGTCCCACATGTCAGAGACCGGCACAGTGGACTCACTGCCAGTGGGTCCCACCTGTCATAGACTCAGAATAAAGAAATAAAAATAAAAGATTAAAAAGTAAATACTGCCAGTGGGCCCCACCAGTCAGAAATTTCATAATTTCTGGATTTATTCAAACTGAGAATTTCAAATGAGCATAACTTTCTCATTTTAACTCCAAATTCAGCCATTCAAATTTCTAAATTCATCTAAAATCATAATCTATCCAAATATAGCCTATTTTTGAATTTTTGAATTTTATTTGAATTTTATTTGTATTTATTGGTTTTGTTGCTCTGTCTTTTCGCGCGTAGAATCCAACGTTGTCGAAGATCTCTCCACTCCGCAGCAGGAAGACCCAGAGAGAGTGCAAGAAGGCAAGTCTCCTTTGATCATCTTGAACCTATGATTTTGAAATATTTTAATTATTTTAAATTATGTGCATTGCTAGTTACATAAAACATTAGTTCAAATCTTAAGGTATTAGTTAATCCAACTTTGTTATGCCCTCAATTGAAGTTGAATGCCATGTACCTTTGTAACCCTAGAATTTCCTTTGGCTCAATAACGAGAGTATTACAATTATTTGTGAATAATAGAATGGTAGTATAATGCTTAGTCACGCTATTTAATACCTTTGAAATCTTGAAAATGGGAAATTATGATTTATTGTAATAACCTTGTATTTATAAAATTTAGTAGTGATTGGAGTTGCCACTGTTCTTTTAAAATAAAATAAAATATGGAAGTTGGTTTAGATTAGGGTGGATGGTTGGTTTGGGTTGGTGCGGCAAGCACGAGATCTTGTAAAGTATATGTTCCACCCTAGTCAACTAAGGACCGACGCTTGTGTTTGTCCAGACTGAGCATTACCGTACAACCCTAAGTCTATATGGATACGACCTAGCTGATTAACTCATGATAGTCTAGTTTAGGTGCCACCAGTGGAAAGTGGGTGCCAGAAATTTACTGGTTATCCACAGTGAGGGACAGGGATTTATTATACTCATATGGCGCAAGAGGGGGCTTCGGACTAGGCAGATTTAACCCTTCTGCGGTAAAACTTCAGTAGGTGGTGTCTAGCTAGTCTAGAGTGAGGTAAAGGATTTGTGATATTTTATATGTGCCTCATGCCAAAGGAAGCATGGTGACTGTTAAGATAATTTATCTCTTGGGGGTAAAGTTGTACAACCTCTGCAGAGTGTCACACTATTCGAATAGCCGTGCCCACGGTCAAGGGCGGGCAAGGGATGCATTCACATGGTAGACTTTTTGGTTTTGGTTTTAAAATCAAAGTTTTGGTATTCCGAGAGTGGAGGGAACTCTCGGAAGGGTATCCTGGCAGTTGTAGCCAGAGAGGGTGGATGTAATCCGCAGTTTTAAACTTGATCAGTTAGAATTGATGAAACAAGTGTTGGTAGATGGAATCTTCACTATAAAAATTAATGCTAGTTTCTGTTAAAACATTTACTTTATTAAATTGATGCCTTCGAAAATAATTAGTAGTAATTGAAATAAAATATTGTTTTGTGCAAAAGAACCATATAGCCTTCCTTAGTCAAGCTTTGCATCTATTGCATTTTTCCCAAGACTTGCGGAGTACTTTATGTACTCACATGCTGCACTCAAAAATAATACTCAGAAGAATACGAAGCTCAAGAGGGAGACTACGACTACTTCGCGTGTGGATTTGATGAAGGATTCCCGGAGTACTAGTTCGCGCTTCCCCAGTCAATTGCCTGTGACGTATTGATGGGTCTTCACCGAGTTTATCTATTGCTTCCGCTTTGTTTCGTGTGTGCGAGGTCTTGAAACCTCAATTGTAATAATGAGAACTTTCGGTCAGTACTCTTAATTATTGTAATAACACGTTGCTGGTTATGTATTCATTTCTGTTTAACTGTGTGCACTAGCTTTGATCTGGGAATAGTGATGTAATACACAGAGGGTCCGGGTTCGGAAATCCGGGGTCCCGACATGCTGTTTACATGTGGTATTGCTGACTAAAAATTAGCAAGTCATCTTCCTCCCTGTCTCCCTCTCTTCTTTCCTGCTCGCTCTCTTCTTTTTCTCTCATCTCTTTGGCTCTCTGCCCGCCGACTTTTGAGTCCACCAGCCCAACACTGCTGCGGTGCTACTACCAACCGTCGCACTGCTATTTGCCGCCCACTTTCCTCCCATCGTCTGCCATGACGTTGAATGGTGGAACCACCATCTATGGCAGCGGCAACGAGCAGGAGGCAAGTAAAGATAGAACAAGCTGGAGGAACTAAATGTCTTTGAATTAAGCGAGGAACGGGCTTGAGCAATGATTTCTGGCATCTTAATTTTGTCTCTTTTTAACTTTTCTTTGCCTTTTTTGCTTTTTTATTCTCTTTACTGCTTTGTATTATCCATGATGATATAATCTTTTTTTTAATTTTTTACATTTAATTATGGAAGAAAAAACTAACAGTAGCTACAGAGCAAAATGTTAGGCTTGAACTCGTGACCTCAAGCACCACACCTGATTTTCCTATCTGGTTTTAATGGTTGAAGGATCAATGCTAATTGGTTTTGTGCTTACGGTGAAAATTGGACTTTCCTGACTGTTGAAGGCAGAAAATGGACCTCTTCCCTTAGAATATGTCGCTTGAATGAATGAAAGAAAGAAAATTTACCTTTGTCAAGCTTGTGAGCTCGTTCTTTTCATATTCTAAAAACTGTTTTTTGGCTTTTCTACAGTAACTAGCCTTTAAACTAAGTGTATTTTAAGATAGGTCTACAAATTAATTGTAGTATACACTGTAGTGATTTCATTTATATTGAACAAAACCACATGCGAGTTTCTGTTACTCTGTACTCTTCCTCAGGAATAGCCAAAATCATAAGCTATAGCTAAAAGCTATAAGACAAAGGGGTTGTTTGATGTAGCTTTTAAAAGTAGCTTTTGGTTTTTGTTACAGTACCTAACTTTTAAACGGAATATTTTTTCAAGACGGGTCTACAAGTTAATTGTAATACACGTTAAAACCAAACATTTGTATGAGCTAAAATTATAAGTGGGTATCCCTCTGTAATCTCTGTCACAAACATCTAAAATTTAAAAATTTTAATTAAAATCTATAAGCTACTGTCATGAAGAACAGGCCAAACAAGTATCACCCTGACAGCCAGGATGGCAGCCACTAGAGTAAGCACATGATCATCACCTTAGAGATAACGTTGTCAGACTTGAGATATATCTGGTGAAGTCTGTGGAGTCTGAGTACTTATTGGGACAGTTGTTAGTTACTTTTTCTTTTGAAGTCTGTGGGGTACTTATTGGGACAGTTTGGCAATTTGAAGTCTGTGGAGTACTTATTGGGACAGTTTGGCAATTCGCAAGACACAACATGACTTGCCGGAATCTGTCCCAAGTAAAACAGTCACTTGTGGCATTAGGGCCGTTCCACTGAGCATACGCTTACGGCTTTGGATATTGGTTTTTGATTGAAAATTGTGCTATAGCAGTGATTAGTTTTTTCGAATTATTTAATTTAAAAATAAAAAATAAAAAAATATATCATCACAGATAATACAAAAGAATAAAGGCAAAAAGTCAAAAAACCCAAATAAACTGAAATTAGGAACCGACGTGTTTTAAGTGGCTTATAGCTTAATATAAGCTGAAAGCCAAAAAAGATCAAAACTAAAACCATTTAGAGCATGCCCAAATCTCTCTTTATTCTTTCAGTTGTGCACTGTGCTTCTCCGCCTTCTAAACTATTCGCTTAAACTTATGATTTTATTAACGAGTACTCTGTAGCTATTGCATCAAAACGGCATGAGCTGGAAAGCCTGGAATGCTGGATTATCCTTGCTGATCGGCCAGCCCTCTTTTATGATTCGTCCTCAAATCTATGCCCTACTTACTTCGCAGGTGGCCGGGGAGGCTCGGTGGCTCTGTGGACGTCGGTTAGGCGACGTCTTTATCCCCCACGCATCAATGCGTCCTATGATTGACCCTCTCTCCAAACAATTCGCGACGTCTTTATGCATTCAAATAATTCCTAGACGTCTTCAAGGACGAAGCAGTAGGGCCATCCTGTTGGCTTTTTAATGATGTAATGACATGTCAGGCGAAAACAAGGCCGTTTTGGGACTGCGTATTCAGAGAAAGCTGCGAGGTCGGATGTATCCCTTGCCTTTGCACATTTAGGGAAAGCTGGGAGGTCCGTGGCCCGTGTCTTCTTTATAAGCGCCTTCACCCGCTCTCTCTGATGCGCGTATTCCCTTCTGTTGCCATGGCCCAGAGCCGTCGGAGCATCCCTTTCGTTCTAGACGCTGGCTCGGAGAATACGTAGCTCGCCACCGCAACTCCTCTACTTCCTTGATTCCGGTGAGTCCCGTTCTTATTCTTCGCGTCTTTACATACTTCCAGACTGGCAGAACTGGCCGCCGTGGAGGACTTCACCCACGGCCCGATTGCGAGCACCACGGGCGTAGATAGCTTCATTGCAGCTCGTAGATTGTGACTAGCCTTGATTTGGTAGGATAGGCTCGGTTTCGTAGTCCTCGCCTTAGCCCGTGCTGTCACCGCTGTGATTTGTCGCCGCCAAGCTCAGCTCCAGTGACCTAGGTCCCCGAGCTGACCCTAGTAGCTTCGCCAGGGCCTCTAGTAATGCTATAGAGGCTCTATTTCACCTCTGCTTTGCCGTATCGTCTGAGCCGCCCTGCACGGCCTCGCCTGGTACTGGAGTAGGTTTTGCTCCGCGTTTTGTTGCTGCTATGCCAACGCCGCCGTTGGCCAGAGGAGTTCCGCCGCTCATCGCCGTCGCGCCACCGCCATAGTGCACCTCTCCGGCTGTCGCCACTACCAATGAGTGCGTCTTGAACCCAGCAACGCGTTTTGGCCCTTATCCGTGCTCCTCCGTCCCCGCCTCGCCGTCGGCAAGCTCGGAACGAGCTCCACTGTGAGCTACTCTGTTCCGGTTCTGTTAGTCTCTCTGTCAGTGACAGACGGGCCCCATAGGGATTAAAGTTAGTTAAGTGGTTGCTATTTGCTTAGTATATACTATCAGTATGACATGAGACCTCTGTAATTAGGAAAATCAGATTAAACCTTAATTAAGAAATGCACCACTGACATATGGGTCCTAGTGGATAGAGATAGGCTTGTGGACTCGGTCTATTTGAACCGTCGTTAACCAATGGCTGCCACACGTCAGTCACAGAATGTTTTCTCCAAAAATAAATAGAAGAGAAAAGGAGAACCCATGGACTCCACCTGTTAGGATTTTCCTCTCGGGCAAATTTCCGAAAGGTCATAACTTTGTTCATTTCAAATCTAAATGACGTAATTTTTGTTTCTAAATTTAAGATCTTTCAATCAGTACCAAAATAATAATTTTTAGAGTTTATTTAAATTTATTTAGATTTGAATTGAATTCATACGTTTTTCACAAATATAGATCCTGACGTCCCAGACGCCATCGCTACTAAACAGGACCTCGAGCCCTCCATATTTGAGTAAGACAAGTCCTTATGATTGATCATGTCTCTCCTAGTTTTAAATGCAAAATATTTTGTTTGAAATTATATTACACATGCTTTACTTTATAGTCATGTCACATAAGGTATTAGATAGTCATGATTTCGTACTTTGATAAACTCCCTGATAATTGTGTGGTTCTATCCTTGGACACCATAAGGTTAAGTGGGTTGGGTTTAGACATCGGGCATGTTATTTTTAGTTTCGGCTTATAATTTTTTGTTATGATTCATAGCTTTTAGACTATTCGTGAGAGTGAGTACAAAGTAATAGAAACATGCATGCTGGTTTGGCCGATATAAATGAAGCCACTACATCGTATATTACAATTAACTTGTAGAATTTATTTTAAAAAGACACTTTATTTGAAAGTTAGTTACTATAGAAAAATTGAAAAGAAATTTTTAAAAGCCAAAAAGATGGGGCCGATATCATCAGGTTGGGTATATTTTCTTTCAGAAGGGTTTGCCACACACCTTTTCTCGGTCTCCAACTTCCAAAGCCAGTTGCAAAGTATACTAGACTTATGTTCATCACATTCATGTCTGGAACCCCTAGACCCCCTTGGTTTCCAAATATCTGGCCAATTGACAAGGTGGTATTTTTTTAACTCCCATTGCCTTCTTGCCAAACAAGTCTAGCCCTAAAATATTAATCCAATCTTTTCAGGACCACTCTAGGAATTGGAAGAAAAGACAGCAAGTAAAAACGAGTGCTATTAACAGCAAGTAAACAGCATTCACCAATATCAACCTCCCTCCACGTGATAGCAGCTTCCCTCGCCACCCACTCGGCTTTTCCTCAAATTTATCTTCAATGGATTTTCAGGAAATATTCCTCAGCCTCTTAGCATCTATAGGAACATGAGTGGGTGGCAATAATAAGGGTATGTTCATATTGGTTTTTCAGTAGCTTTTGATTTTTTTAATAGTAATAGTTTATAGAGAAGTTGTATGAAGAGAAACACTTATGTGCGATTTTAGCTTATTTAAATGAAGTCACTCAGTATCTGCTACAATCGACTAATAGACTCCGACTTGAAAAGACACTCTGTTTAAAAATATGTACTGTAGAAAAGCTGTTTACTGTAGAAAAGAAACTTTTAGAAGTCAATATAAACAGGGCCTAAGAGACAAGGTACTAATCTTACAAGTGAAGATTTCCCCGTACCTCTCCTTCTCTTCAGCCGTTCGTATAGTTGCGAGGGTGCTCAGTTTGGTGATAGCTTATGGCTTTTTTCACTGTAGGTGGCTTATTTTTCATTATAGTTGGTAGTGGCTTATTTGACGTAATTAAATTTAATGAATTTAAAAATAAAAAACATGTTAGCTTATCACGAACAATACGAAGAAATACAAGAAAAAAAGGCAAAAAAAAACCCAAAAAAAAGTCAAAAGTTAGAAAAGACAACATTAAGGATAATGAATTAAAAGCCAGAAGCCAGAAGCTATCGTTGAAACGAGCAGCCGACAGGCAAGATACTAATCTTACAAGTGAAGATTTCCCTGTACCTCTGCTTGTTCTGTCAACTGTTCCTAGACCATAATAAATACCACTTTTATGGAAGATGATTTTGAGTCCAGACATTTGCTCAAACAAACAAAGAATATACTTAAAATCATGGCACTATTACTATCATCTTCAATCAAAAATATTGTGTCGTCACCATGCCAAAGAATGGCTAGGCCTAAGGCTCGGCTCCAAATAGCTTCATTGTTTTTGCTTCTAAAATTCACCATTTTGCTCCTTTTGTGGCTTTTCTTTTTTTTTCCTCCTTATTCTTTTGCATTGTCCCAAAAGATTTAGTGGCATTTTCTAATTTTTCTGAATTAATTACTATTTTTTCTTATTTTTGACTCATAAAAACTTACAGCCGCTACAATACATTTGTAGCCAAAATACACACCAACAAGCCCAAAAGCCCTAGCTTTAAGCCGTTTGGACGCCTTCTTTTCTGAATTAAGCATGCTAGCCCATTAACAGGAATGTCAAAGAGCAATGAAGATAAAGGACCCCCTTTGATACGAGGGTAGGTCCTGATCTTTCGGTAAGGGATAACTAACAATTTGTGGAGGATGACTTTGACGATGATGGCTACCAACTGAACGTGTTTGGAACGCTAAGCAATCGCTAAACTACACTCCGAATGGTTATTAACTGTGTCAAGAACACGGCTGACCTAATCACGAAGATCGATTCCTACAATGCAACCGTAGAACGAAGCAAGAACAAAGTAAAAGCAATCTGAATTACAAATAGAAATTAGAGCACTAAAAGTAGTTGTGATGTTTAGAAACACACTTCCGTAGGTCTAACTCACACTAGAGAAGGTGTGGATGTTGCACACGGGGGCTAACAATTAAAAACTAAACCTAAAATCTAAAAGTGGTGTCCCTGACCCTATTTGAGAGGCTAGGGATGTGGAGAGCACATGCATGAGGAACGGGGAGCATTCCACTACAACACCTCAGTTGGGCTTAAACTGATATAATACCCTAGGCCCAAGTTTAAAACTGATTCATAGATTGCAACACACTTGGGTAGAGTTTTGAGGTGAGACTAGAACCATTGAAAAGAGGATGCCATAAGCTTTCCAACAAGTCCTAGATCACCTCATTTGGACTCCGTATGCATCTTCTATGCTCGTTTGAAGTCAGCACTTTCTCTAGAGGCCGAACTGGATTCTAGAATATGTCCAGCTTTCATTCTTAGTTGTCCTAGCCTCAAAGTGATGTGGTGATCTAAAGTTAATCTTAAGCATATCCATGACTCCATGTGTCTCTCTTTGGTCCTTATCTATGTTCCTAAGCATAATCACATCACATACATCAGGTAGCAACCCATTCTCAGAAATTGAATTAAATAACTCTAGGAACGAGCTTACATGATAATTGAATTATTATGCATGTGCCCTAGTCATGGGACCATGTGTAACATATGTAGCGGCTGGAGGAGTGTTGTGTGTGTCCAAAGAAGTGATGCCCTCATAATGCTCCCCTTGTTGAATTGGAGTCGTCCTCAACTGAAATTCATTTTCTTCTCCCAAGTATGATTTTAAATCAGCAATGTTGAATGTAGGACTTTCTCCAAATTATGCAGATAAATCAAGCTTGTATGCACTATCATTTATGTTTTCGGGAACTTTAAAAGGACCATTGGCTCTCGGCATCAATTTAGACTTTCTCAAATCAGGGAACCTATCTTTTCTCAAATGCAATCAAACAAGATCACCAAGTTGAAATATTAATTCTTTTCAACCCTGACTACCAACAAGTCGATATTTCACATTCATAAGTTATATGTTCTCTCCAGCGGTTTCATGTATTTTAAGAATAATTTCAGCACGTTTCTTAGCATCAAAATTAACTTCTTTAGAGGATTCTTGCCTTAAACCCCTTTTAATTGTGACATAAGGACCAACTTGGTCATTTATTTTAACAGCCGCTCTACCTCCCATAGCAGCCTTCATTATCCAATCACACCACTGGTCATTAAAGCCCTTTTGTTGCATAATTTGAAAAAGGAAAGGCCAATGAACCTTATCATATGCCTTTTCAAAATTAATCAACACCCCAGCTTTGTTACTCCTGAGAATTTCATGAATTGTCTGATACAAAATTAGAATACCATCCATAATAAAACGACCTTTAATAAAGGTTGTTTGGAAGGCATACCCAACACCACTCTTGTCAATCTAGTTGTTAGCACTCGTGTAAGTATCTTCTGATATCCTTCTTTTCAGTTAATGATTTATAGCTTTCTCGAATAAATAAATGGCACAATTTTTTTGTCACTTTTTCGAAGCAGCTTATCGGGCAGCCTTTTCGAAACGGCTTATCGGCATTCGATTCGTTCGCACAAACACTCACGCTAAAACCAAAATCCATCAACCGTAACCCAAAAGAACAAGGCGTATAACTACATTTGGCAAACAAATACGTCAATGTTTCTGAATGGATGAGGCATCTTTACTACTAGGAAGCAAGTTAATTATCCCACGATTTAGTCTAGCAGGCACCGATTTAATACAAATCGTGTATTGCGGTGGGTTGCTACAAGACCATCAATGTAACTTCATCAGAGATTTTGGGCACGTTATAGACAACATGGTGAACCCTGCGACGATGCGGGTGGGTTGCTCTGAAAAAAAAAGTTGGTACCGGAACTATCTCATGGTGGAGACAGTGGAATGCCACTAAAATTCAAATTCTGGTGCCTATCTGTATCACATACGTATGCTCAGTGAGGTGGTTTTAGCTTCGGTCTCTGCAAATCACATACTAGGGGTCTGCATGTGTCTACCATCCAATCGAAAATAGAAAAGAAAGTACATGGCTAGTGAAACCGAGATCGGAGAGAATTTATTCGTCATGCATGTGCTAATTTTGGATCATTTGTTCGTTTTGTGTTTTTTTTAAGGATTTTGCAAAAATTTCTTTTTTTTTGATAAATGCCTAACCCATCGGTGGCACAATTCCAAAAACCAAAATGGAAACACATTTCAAATTGGAAATTTGCTGAAAAGCAAACAAAACTTTGCAAAAAGTTTGCAAAAAGCACCTCCGTGTTTTCCGAATAGAAAAGAGGATATTGCAGCAAATTTTACATTGGAGTCCTCTAAGAAAACAAAATCTTCGGTCGAGACCAAAAGTAGGGCTGAGCTGATTGCAACCTCACAGAATTATTGCAAAACAGCCCTTGTTTAAAGCAAGCACAAACACTTTAAAAGGACATCTGGTGTAGAGGGGTTCCAGGAAAGTCAACGAATACGGTTGCACTGTAGCTCTGACCATGGGGAGTCAAGTTGCCAAGTTGCAGTGAATCTAATGAACTGGTAATAAATTGTGCTATCTAAGAATATAGAGTTTTGAAGAATATAGGTGCGGCTCTGCATTTCATTTGAAGACGGTACAATTGTGTTATCTAAGAATATAGTGTTTTGAAGAATATAGGTGCGGCTCGGCATTTCATTTGAAGACAGTACAACTGTGTTGGCTCTGGTGAAAAGCCAACGAATATGGCTTTTTTTGAAAAGCTAAATTCATCAGGTATTAGCATAATATCATGCTCTAGTTAGCAGTGAAGCTAATGAACTGGTAATAAGTTGTGTTATCTAAGAATATAGAGTTGGATTGGTGCCCGGAAAATAATCAGGTCATATTAGAAAACTTGAACTGAGATAGAACTTCACAGCAAGAGGTAGTGGCCACCATTTCTTGTGCATGAACCCAATTAACTAGATTTTTAACTATTTTCCTAGCAGACCAGAACAATTTTACCCAAATCTCGTTAAATGAGGCTTTCTCACTAAATGAATTGTTGCAAATAATGCAAAAAAAAATAGAGATGAGAGACACGAATTTTTACATAAAAAATCCTTACGATAAAAAACCATGGGCGCTTGAAAGCAAACCACTGTAATAAGGAGAGATTACAATAGAGAGTTTGCCCTTTCTATATACACTAGGGTACATATATAGGGTGAGGGAAATGAGTCCTACATGAAATGAAAACCAAATCAGAGTCGGTTACTACAGATTGACACCACGTCTGATACAACATGAGCATGGCCCTGGCACTTGTCATGCCACGTTTGGCATAAGGTGATGAAATGTCCTACACTGACATGGTATGAATTCGGATCAACTTCAGTAATCTCCACCTTGAACCGAATTCCCTCCGGTAGTCGAAATATGTGATAGACTCCTTTAATAAAATCAGCATGTTCACCTTTGTGCGTTGAATGTTCAAAGGACTAATAAGTAATACCAATTAAATCTTAGCAAAGGTCAAACTTAGTGGTAGAAATTGGTTTTATCAATATATCAGCTAAATCTTAGCAAAGGTCAAACTTAGTGGCAGAAGTTGGCTTTAATACCACTTTGAGTAATGACACTTTAAATGTAGTGATACCTGATATTAATATGCTTTGTTCCATCATGGAACATTTGATCTTTTGTAAAGCAAATAATAGTTTGACTATTATAAAATATTGTAGTACAAGATGTACTTCTACAGAGCTCAGTAAATAAATATCTTAGCCAAACAGCTTCTTTGTAAGCTTTAGAAATAGCAATATATTTAGCTTCTGTAGTAGACAAGGCAATGGTAGCTTACAAACTTGCTTTCTAGCTAACGGCATACCCTCCAACAGTGAACACATAACCAATGAGAGATCTTCTTTTATCCAAATCTTTAGCAAAATCAGAATCCACATAGCCAACGAGTCCATCTCTAGTCTTCCCAAACTGTAAACAAGTATTAGATGTGCCCTGCAAATATCTAAAAATTCATTGAACTACTTTCCAATGCTCTTTTCCTGGATTAGCCATGTATCTACTAACCACACTTAATAATTATGATAAATCGGAGCGAGAACATACCATAGCATACATAAGTGAACCAACTGAACACACATATAGAACTCTAGACATATACTCGACTTCATCATTTTATTGTGGACATAATGCTAAAGAAAGTCTAAAATGTGCATGTAAGGGAGTACTCACTGGTTTCACCTTATGCATATTGAAACAACGAAGAATTTTATCAATATGCCCTTTTTGACTTAGATGTAATTTATCAAACTATCTATCTCTGATGATTTCTATGCCAAGAATCTTCTTTGTTGTACCAAGATCTTTTATATCAAAATCACTACTTAATTATGCCTTCAATTTTAAAATTTCAGCCTTGTCTTTTGCAGCAATCAATATATCATCAATATATAGGAGCAAATAAATAGCTAAACCATTAATAGTTTTCAAATAAACACAGCTATCATGATCAGATATTTTAAAATCCTGAGATATCATAAAGGAGTCAAATTACTTGTACCATTGTCTAGGTAACTGCTTCAAACCATAAAAAGATTTCTTCAATGTGCAAGCAAAATTCTCTTTTTTTGAGAACAACAAAACATTTTGATTACTCCATATAAATGTCTTCTTCTAGTTTCCCATGTAAGAACATGATTTTTACATACAATTATTCAAGCTCACAATCATGCATAGCCACAATGTTGAGTAAAGTGCGAATAGAACTGTACTTCACAATAGAGGAAAAGACATATGTGAAATCAATACCTGGAATTTGGTTGTATCATTTAGCGACTAGCCTTGCTTTGCACCTAACCTCTTCAATTGGTAAAACACCTCCTTCTTTTTGAAGATCCATTTGCAGCTAATAGGTTTCTTCTCAATTGGCGACTTGACCTGTTCCCAAGTGCCATTCTTATCAAGAGATTCCATCTCAGCATATATGGTGGCTATCTACCTTTTTGAATCACTAGAAGAGATTGACTCTGAATAAGATGAAGGTTCTACAGCACCTTCAATTTCTTCTGCCATATTTAAACACTAAGCCACAAAATTGGCTACTCCAATCAATCTGTTAGGGGACTGAATGTTCCCCCTTTCTCTATCAGCTGCAATGGAACATTTTGTTGGTGGCGCAACAATAGGAATTTCTAGAATATTTTCCTTATGAACTTCTGGTGTAGATCCTAGATCAATAACATGCTTCCACCTGCACGCTTGATTGCTTGTTAACGGGAACATCAATAGATGGTTTATCATACAACATAGTAGATTCATTAATAGTAACACTTCTGCTAATAACCACCTTTCTAGTTTTAGGATTCCATAATTTATATCTTTTCACATCAGTTTTATAACTAAGAAAAATACACTTAATTGCTCTGGACTTTAATTTACTGTTGTTAATATAAGTATAAGCAGAACAACCAAATATTCTTAACTTTAAATAATCTGCGAGAGAGCTAGATCATACCTCAATTGGTGTCTTCTTATCAATAGCCAATTTGGGTGACTGATTAGTGAAATAACAAGCAGTGGAAGTGGCTTCAACCCAATAACTCTTAGATAATTTAGAATTTGATAACATGTAATGTACTTTCTCCATGATGATTCTATTTATGCGTTCAGTCACACTGTTTTGTTGAGGAGTGCTTGGGACAATATAATATTTTACAATACCTTTTGATCTGCATAAAGCTTCAAATTCTCCAGAACAGAACTCCAAGCCATTGTCTACCACACGGTTTCTTGATATACTTGTCAGTTTATCTGTCAATCATAATCTTCCAATCCTTGAATGTCTTAAATACATTAATTTGTGCTTGACGAAATATGCCCAAACTCTTTTTGAGTAATCATTAATGATGGTCAACAAGTAGCTTACACCTCTAATTGACAGAACGCAAGATTCTCCCCATAAATCAAAGTGAACATCATATAATATGCCTTTCGTAAAGTGAGTTGCAGCACTGAATTTCACCCTTTTTGCTTGCCGAAGACACAGTATTCACAAAACTTCAACTTATCGATGTTTTAACTATCAAGAAATCCTCTTTTTCATAATTTTATCATTCTAGCTTCACTCATATGCTTTGGACGCATATGCTAAAGATTAGTAGTACCAGAATCGAATGATTTATTTGAGACAACAGCAACATTACCTGAAATTATAGTGCCTCGCAGATAATATAAGTTGACAGCCTTCATATCACCCTTCATCATAACAAGAGAACCTTTGGTGATCTTCAGAATTTCACCTCTACTTGAATACGTGTACCGTTTAGCATCAAGAGTACTCAATAAGATAAGAGTTTTCTTCAAATTCGGAATATGATGAACATACAACAAAGTTCTGATGGTTCCATCAAACATCTTGATCTGGATAAAACTAATACCTGAAACCTTGCATGGTGTATTATCTCTCATCAACACGGATCCACATGGTGTAGCTTCATAGGTAATGAACCAATTGCGGTTTAGGCTCATGGAAAACACAACCTGAATCAAGAATCCACTCATCTTCGGTTTTGGAATCGCCGGCAAAAGCAACGAGAACATCTCCACCAGAAACTTTTTTGTGACAACAGTGGCTCTAGGTTCATCCTCTTGTTGATCCTTCTTGAAATTATTATTCATCTTCTCCTTGTTCTGCAACTTCCAGCATTTGGATATGCCATGACCGTTTTTCTTGCAATATTTGCGTGATTTTCTATTCCTGAATTTAGATCTACCTCTGTATCTACTTTTGCTTCTACATCTTGAATCATCATTTGAACATTTCTCATATCACCTTCCCCAGACAGACAAACTTTCTGCACGCGTACTTGAACTTTCACCAGAAACCATAAGTTTCATCTTTTTTAACATATAGTGCTTCATAAACTTCACGAAGAGTAAAAGTACCTCGGCTATATAGAATAGTATCTTTAAAAGTAGAGTACAAACTAGGCAGAGAACATAACAGAATAAGACTCAAATCTTCATCACTATATTTACCTCTATAAACTCGAAGTCAGCAATAATTTCCTTAAAAGCTATCAGGTGGTTCAACAATAAGGCTTCCTTCGTCATCTTGTGAGAATAAATCTTTTGCTTTCAGATGTATCTTGTTGGTCAGATCTTTGATCCTGCAAATTTGTTCTAGCTTTAGCTACAGTGCAGCGACAGATGTCTCATTCAAAATCTCCTGTAGAATACTATTTGATAGATAAAAATGAATCTCAAATAAGGTCTTACGATCTTTACGTTGCTTCTTATTAGCGAACAATGTCATTAGCATATTGTGGATCTCTAAAAGTTCATCATCTAAATCAAACTATGATGAGACAGCTATCTTGATTTGCCATAGAGAAACCCTATGTTGCGATCAAACAGCAGAAGATTATATTTCAATGTAGCTATACGAAAGAAGTTCAAAATTAACTAATACAAATTTATATGTATCTAACAAAATCTCACTGTTGAAAAACTCCTCGTAAACTTTCATATGTATAAAGCAATTTTAACCAAAATAAATTCACGCAAGACAAGCCGGCAGCACCCTCTTGTTGGACTTCGTGCCACTTTATTTAATACAGGTTTCGTTGGCTTGCTCCGGTGGCTGCTGCGCTGTGCAGTTTGTGCCTTTGCTATCGCTTTCACGTGGACTACTTCTTCCCCTTGGGACGAAGTGAAGAGAGATGAACGCCGTTGCAATTCGCTTCCTGGCTGGCGTGGCGTGGACAGAAAGCGATGCTCGGACAACGACGCGGAAAGCCTCAGGACGCGCTGAGACCGAGTAGAAGCGCGACTTGCCTTTCGACGAGATAACACATCGGAAAGAATTTTCTTCTCCCGACCGGGCCAGATTATTTCACCGAGTAGAAGCGCGACTTGCCTTTCGACGAGATAACACGTCGGAAAGAATTTTCTTCTCCCGACCGGGACAGATTATTTCGGCTTAAACTTCCGTCTTCTAATTTATTTTTCATAATTTCTAAATTTCATTTTTTTCTATTTTTTTGGTTTTTTTAGCTTTTTGTCGATTCTTTTTTCTGTATTTGTTTGCATTGTCTATAATAGGTCAATCTATTTTTCTATTTTTAAATTTAATTACGCCAAATAAACTATCATCTGGTACAATATAATTTTAACCAGGTACAGTGTAAATTTAGCTATAAACCCCTTTTTTCAGCCTAACTTAGTGGGCTACAGATCCTAACTCGTCGACACACCGAGCCGGTGATTATTTTTTTTCCCGATTGAATCTCCTAAACCCAAATCTTTTGTGCTTTGATACCACTTGTTGCAAATAATACACAGAAAAGTAGAAATGAGAGACACAAATTTTTACGTGAAAAACCCTTATAGAAAAAACTACGGACGCTCGAAGACAAATCACTGTAATGAAAAAAGATTACAATGAAGCGCTTGTCCTTCCTGTGAACTACTAGGGTATATACATACAGCGTGGGAAACGAGTCCCACACAGAGAGGAAAATAAATCAGAGTTGGTTACTACAGATTGACACCACGTATTATATAACTTGCGTATGGCCATACCACCTCTCACACCACGTCTGACATGAGGCAATGAAATGTTTTACACAAACACGCTACAAATTCAAATCATCTTCAACATGCACACATATATATGTACTCTAATTAAATAACGCACATCGTGTCGATCCTAAAGAAGGAACCCAGATAGCCGGAAATAGACACCCTCGCTTTCACCCCCAAGGTTACTAGTCCATCCTTAATTATAATCTGTCTCCTGTGTCCTTGCCCGCCTTCGGAAAAACATTTGGTCGCGTTCGATGGGATTATAGGGAGTACATAGACTCGTTGTAGTCTAGAAGGATGTGTGTAGTTATCATCTAAATATTTTCTTCTAAATAATTATTTAAATTTATGATCTTTATAGTAAAGGTCCAATAGCTTTTGTTATTTTTTCTCTTTTTAGAGGTGAGAATTCGCAAGAATCTTCGCGCACAAATTTGTGACTTGCACACATATGTGTTCTCACGTAATCTTAATTAATATCGGTGCAGGGGAGCAATGGCTTGCTGGCTAGATTGGATAACGCAGATAACGCAGCTGTACGATGCATGGGCGATCCGGGTGTTGGTCCTTTTCAGCTTCGCTCTGCATGTTGTCCTCATCCTCTTCGCCGGGATCCGTCGGCGTGAGGCTATCGGTTTTCGGAGGCCCATCCTCTGGGTGGCGAACCAGTCGGTCGACTGGACCGCAACATACGTCCTCGGCAACCTGTCTCTCGGCAGCACGTCGCAGCAGCAGGAGCTCGTTGCGCTCTGGGCGTCGTTTCTCCTGGTGCATCTCGGTCGCCCGGACAACGTCAGCGCCTACTCCCTCGAGGACGACAAGCTCTCGGGGCGCCAAGTGGTAGAAGTAATCTCAGCTTCATCGGAGCATTCTTTGTCCTATTCAAGCATATACCTTTCTGCGACGACGGCGGGACCTTGTTCCCAGCAACCTCTATCATGTTCGCTGTCGGTTTTGCCAAGTATGTGGAGAGGACATTGGCACTATTGCTGGGCGACTTCGGCAGCATCCGGAGATCAGGTGTGAAGCAGAAGCTAAGAAGCTTCAGTGCTGATCTGTGTGGAGGCCAGGAGCTGGACGATGAGCAGGCCCTGCTGGTTGCTCACCGAATATTCCGTATCAGCAAGGGTGCTTTTGCTGATTATTCTGTCGTCAAGGATCCGCTTAAGCATCCTGATGACAGAGACAGACATGATGACAGAGACACAGAATCATTCCCTCATGGGTGGAAGGGGATGTGCAAGGTGGTCGAGGTGGAGCTCTCCCTCATGTACGACATCCTCTACACCAAGGCAGCCATCGTCCACACCTGGCATGGCTACTTGCTCCGTTTCGTCTCGCCGCCTCTCACCGCCGTGGCGTTCTTGCTGTTTTGGTTTTACAATAAAGCCGGCCAGAGGAGGGTAGATGTCGTCATCACTTACATCTTGCTGGGTGCCACCTTCCTCGTGGATCTGAGATGGCTGGTCGGAGCACTAGGGTCGACCTGGACATATGCATTCTTGAACGAGATGGCATCGACAAGGTGGTGTTCGCTTCGCCATAAACTTTTGTGCACTGGGAGATGGCATCGGCTCCGTCGTGTCGTCGTGTCTCTGGATCCGCGCCGGCTCCTCTGCAAGGAGCCAGCTAGCTACAGAAAGTGGTCGGGCACCATCGGGCAGTACAACTTGCTGCACGAGGTCACACATAACACGCCCAACCGACTCCGCACACTGGCCAAGAAGATTGGATTGGAAGACTGGCTCGAGTCGCAGGACAGTTGGTTGGAATACCAATACCATTACTGGGGGGGCCTTGATATTTCCAAGAAGAAGGAGTTCAAGGAGTTGTTGTTCGATCGGATACGGCAAGTACTGGAGAAAGCGTACGGATACCAACTCGCAATGCCGAAGCCCCCTCCTCCGAAGAAGGAGGAGAAGAAGGAGGAGAAGAAGGAGGAGGAGCCTGACGAGGCTGCACGGAGGCGTAGGTTGTTAGACGAGGCTCTGAAATTCGCCCCTGAACTCGGAGAGGACATCCTTGTCTTGCACATCGCCACGGACGTTTTCCTCCTGTGCAGCGATCAAAATGCAGCGCCGTGCACATGTGTGAGGAAGGCGATCAAGGCGCTGTCGGATTACATGATGTTCCTCGTCGCTGTACGCCCCGACATGGTACCAGGCCTCAAGCTGAGCAGCCTGCACAAAACAACCCGCGATGCTTTGAAGCTGATAGGGACAAGGTGCCCCAGTTCTAAAACAAGCGAGAAGAAGCTTGCCTGCATCCTGCGAAACAAGGAGCAGCAGCCCAGCGAAAGGCCTAGCACAAGGGGTAAAAAAAACAGAAGTCTTCTTTACGACTCGAGTATTATTCTCTCGGATGGAGCTCGAATTGCCAACGTGCTCCTAGGACTGCTAAAAAATGAGCCTCCGGACTATGAGGCCTATAAGAAGGCTCGTAAGGCCTATAAGGAGGCTCGTAAGGCTCGTGAGGAAACTGCTCGTATACTTAATATTAAGAATTTGCAGGGCCTACAGAATGAGCAGGAACTGCTGAAGGCCATCCTCCGTGGGTGGGTGCGTATGCTCATCTATGTGTCCGTCCGATGCAGCAGGGATTCCCACGCCAAGCAGCTCAGCCGCGGCGGTGAGCTCACAACCATCGTGTGGATCCTAACAGAACACGCTAGCATATTTGGCATACCAGTATACCAGAGTGACGAAAAATGTTGTAGCTCTTCTTCTATCTCTCTGTTTGGATGCCTCTAATCTCTTCCGCTTGTACTCGCGTAACTCGTGTTCGCTCTCTAGTTTGGGATTAGCTGTCCTGCTTGGATCAGGAGTCCCAGTGTCAGGACATGTCCTCTATATGAGGAGGCTATGGGTGTATGTTTTTTGTTCAAGCTTTTATTAAAAAAAAACAAGTGAAAACTTGGGACAAAAACTACTCCCATGTATGCTACGTTGCACATCTCGTCACAGCTGGGCATCACGAAATGTTTTGTCACAGCTACATATATTCGACTTTCATGAAGAATTAAGTATTTTCGCGAAGGCTTTTATGATGGCTTTGGGGTCTTCCGTAACGGTTTTGAGCTGAAACGAAAAATCTTGAGTCTAGCTAGCAGGAATGGAATAATCTAACCCCAACTTCAAATATTGAGTTCATATGTTATTTTTAAGTAAGCTGTATACTTGTATATAAACATGTTTTTGAATATGTAAGAAAAAACAGAACTAAAAATTCAAGAAAAAAATTATGGCATCCAAAAAAGATATACATTTAAATTTTGAATTAAAAATTAGCTAAGTAGACTGAGACTTGCATGGCTAGATTTATTATTTCCCTTGCCATTACTTGTTTCAATTTATATTTCCTATAAAGTTTATACTTTTTTTACAATTGCACCCCGTTTGGCTCCATATAATTGAATTTGATTCATTCCATTGGATTACAAATCCTATTTCACTAGAATTTGAATTTGATTCAGGCCAATACAAATGATAATTTTTATGTTTGGATGTTCGTTGGAATTGAAAATGTTCTTTGCAAAAAAAAGAAGAAAAATCAACACAAGAACCTTCGATCTCTGTTTCACACCTTAATCAATCATTCAAAGACAATATATTGGTACACACCCCAATCAATCAATCTCGTACAAACGGACCCCAAGAGGTCGAACTTTGCAACTGCCGCCACGCTTGAATCCATCGCAGGCAAACCCCTCGATTCCTAGAGTCGGCCACGAGCGTGAGTGCCTGAAGCAATACATAGTTAGCCTTCGATTCCACATGATTGACATGAGTGGTGTAAGGAATTGCTTCTAGTTGTATTTCATCTCTCGTAATTGGCTCTAGAATTATTGATTCCAAGGAAGCTAGCCTATGACCAGATGATTAGACATACGTCTGTACACCCAGTCTATCATGGCTTGACACTATAGTATCCATCGATTTTAGAAGTACACACACTTATATGATTAGTGAAAAAACATATGTCCATGCTCTGTGAAGCCTTGGTGCCTCTAATAATTTCCATGCATATAAAGGGTACACACACATGTGTGTGCGGACAGTATGAGTGTGGTGTTTGTTGAATGTGTACGCCTGTCTTACTATCAAAAAAGAATTGTTGATTTCAACTCCAGTGGAAGCCAAACAACCCCATTCATGGAATCAAATTCAAATTCCATGGTTCCATATCTAAGTACTAGGAGCCAAACAGGGCGAGAGTTTTCATACGTAATGTTTTTGCTAACTTTGGATAAACCATTTCTCCATATGTCCACACCAATCTGCGCAGTTGCAAGAGAATTGCGCTATACGAAGAAGATTTTGCTATTGGTGCTTGAGGGCTTGCGTTGGCCTCGCTGGCTGAAGCAGGGCGCTTCGCCACGCCATCAAACCCGTCGACCATGGAAGCGATCTATAGATGACATCGAATGGTCGTAGGGAGCACTGCTTATGCACAGGAATTCCATTAGAGTCGCTTCGCTGCACCGTTAAACCTGTCAACCAACGAAACGATCCAGTTGCAACTTGCAAGTGATTGTAGGACCGAATAGACAACAGAGGGGGTTGAATGGTGTCTTCAAAACCTCCCAAGTATTCATACAATCCTTCTGCTCCGATAGCTACTATGAAGTCAGACATGAACGCTCACTGGAAACCGAAAGAGCAAAACCGAAACAGAGGAAGAATGACAGACACTCTGTCCAAGCTAGACAAGAAACAAATGCTCGGCCAAAGTCCAGAGCAGTCGAAACTTCACTGTATAGTCGATCGACTCTCTGCTGTGGTTGAAGTGACCGAAGACAGTTTCAGAGCAGTCGAGACTTAGCAATGAGAAGCCGACCGACAATAGAAAGTGAACAGTGCTTACTGCGTGGTCGAAAGCAAAACGTATAATAGCAGTTTATTATTGTTTAATAGTATGTCATAATTACATAACTTTAAATACAGATTACCATGAGCTATTGATAGTAAAGTTTCAGTGTAAAACTCAAATTACAACACGTTAAATATACAATACAAAAAATAACCAAGCACGTTATTTACAAAATTAACAGAATAGCAGACCAACTAATTACAGAACTAAATGACCACAACACTAAAACAGACTACCCCAAGTCAGTAACAAAAAAAGGACTACCATGGTTGCAATAATACCTTGTTTCCTTCCAAAATTGCGATCTTTCATAACGCTTGATATAGCCAATTTTTGAGGCAGCTTCACGCACCATGGCTGCATAGAGCCAAACGCAGAGGGGAGGAGCAACAAGAAAAGGCTTAGGTGATGCTCATTCAGGCCTTACAAGCTATATTTGGATGGTGCATGATTGTCATTCAAGTATTGCTTGTGCAGCTGACAAGTTCGTTGATTATGGATCTGTTCCTTTCGCGAGACCTCGATTCCGGAGTGATAAGAGCAATAAAAAATCATTGTCTGTTGTGGAACTCTCCATCTGAGCTTATGACTTGAGCTACCAAAAAGTACGCGCACTCTCCTCGAATTTGTGAAAGGTCGGGCTGTTTCAATGCAGTTGAGGGGATGGATGCAGCCTGTCGATAGGAATATCAATGTGCGTATATATATAACCTGATAAGTATGAAGTAATTATGGGAAGATTGACAAACCTTAGAATTGGTGATCCTCGAGGAATCGAAGAGTAGGCCCATATGGTAGCAAATGTAGAACCCACACGTGTTGTCCGGCAACTGCTGGTGGCACTGTAAAAAATGGAATGTGTTAATTCAAGAGGCATTACTACCAACTGTTGCATAGGATTAATTAATGTGTAATAGCGAATACCTTAAATTTTCGATCATGTGTCAGCCCTTTGGCCCCTTGTGTTGAGACACCTACCTTTTGAACATACATCGCGAACGCCCTACGTGATTCGAAAAAGTTAACATCAGTCATTCGGAAGGAAAGAAAAAGTACAATATAGGTATGTATGGAGAAAATGTACTTACCTATCGATTACTTGGCTGACAACTATGTATTCCTTTTTATTCTTAGTTAGAGAATCAAGGTATATTGCCTTGTTCCATTTTGGTACAATTACTATTAAAATCCAATGAAACTCCTGATTGTAGGGCATAAGTATATATTCCTTATCGTGGTAAGCCGCCAGTGCTGATGTAATGTACCTCTCGACGAAGGGATTATCCTCCTCGATGGTATGCATGGCGACCAAGTGTGGGTCCAAAAAACCAACTGATGATTTGGTTCTTCTAGCTTTAGTCAGCATGTGTCTACATATATACACACGAAAGAAACAAATTATATATGACATTTATCGGTATGACATGAACGGAGGCTGTGATTGTACACACTTATAGCGTCCAGCATCGAATGATTGAGGCGTCGAGAGCGTTGAGCGTGAAAAGATCAAATAAATCCTCGAAGGTGACCACGAAGACACAATCTTGAATACTGTGCTTTAAATGATCCGGCGCGAATTTGACAGTGATACCTGAGCGCCGTTCTCCCTCTGGCTTATTGGACTGTTCCATATACCACTTGTGTAATTGCAGGCAACTAATTGGTAGGGCTTTGAGGTGCGTTTCCGGGTCAACCAGCGGCTCTCCAAGCACGAATTTGCGGGCCAATGACAGGTATGGGATATCATCATCAGTCTTCTTTGCTTTGCCCTTGCTGCCCCAGCTGTAGGTCGACTTTATGGTAGTCGACTATAAAGGTAGAACCGGTGCAAGTTGCGTTGGCGAGAATAGCACCCGTGGATATAGCATCGATGCAGGTAGCCGTGGTGGGCATAAGTCTTGTGGAGATAGCACCAGTGCATGTAGCTCTGGTTCGCACTGCCCTTGTGGTCCTACCACCGGTGAAGAAGCCTCCAGGGCGATGTCGCTTCTGGGCCACTGGATGAATGTTCCAATGGCCACTAGAGATATCACCGATGCAGGTACCTCTGTTCCCTCACCCTCATCTGATTGATTGTTACGTTTGTATCGGGATGTGTTGCACACCGGATATACATGCATGTTTGCATACTCTTTATGGTACAGAATACAGTCGTTCGGACATGCATGTATTCTTTCTACTTCCATTCCCAATGGACAAAGAACCTTCTTGGCTTTATACATGGTTTTAGGCAACTCATTTCCCTCTGAAAGCATGTCCGCTAAAAGACCTAGCAGTGCCGTGAAACTCTTATCGGACCAACCGTTGCTTGCCTTCAATTTCAATAGTTCAAGTACGGCCGACAACCTCGTGTACTTTGACCTGCAGCACGTGAACAAAGGTTTCTCTCAGTCCTCCATCAAGCCCCGGAATTTAACATACTCTCTCTCATCATAGTTCTCTTCTACATCACGAAGCATCTGATCTAGATTGTCATCGTGCAACCTGTCCAAATCCGAACAACAATCGACATCATCCGGCGACATGTCATTCACTTCACCGACGATGTCATCTGGCGGCATATGATCGTTGACTTCGCCATGACTGGTACAACACGTATAACTCTTTTTGAAACCCCTCCAAATCAAGTGCACTTCAATTTGCCCTTGGTTCTTAAACATCTTTAAATTCTCGCAGTCAATGCATGGACAGTACATATATTCCACCCCCTTATTCAACATATCCTCCTCGGCAGCTCTTGTAAAAGCAGACACATCATTAATGTACTCTTCACTCACACGGCTCGCGGCATACATCTAGCATCGGTCCTACGTTATGTATATATATAACAACTTAGTAATAAAAATTAATTTAATTATTTATTACTAGATATATACCGGCCACATGCATTGAAGCTTAATTTTCTAGCTTAATTCATATTATAAACACAACAGCTATTTCCCCAGCGATTGCTGAAGGTATATAACCAACAAATTTGACAAATTTGGCCTCCCGCATGACAGGAACTGATCATGTATGGTCAAGTAGGTGCAAACCATCTCTATTAACACTCACCAAAACTTAGATCCAAATTGTAATGCAAAAAAAAATAAATTTCATTACTAACCATATCTAGAGCAACCAGGAACGTATGAATCTTCAAAGCTCAATCTCTGCCTCTTCCCACCAAATTAATTGGCCAGAAATCGTCTAGCTTGCCTCCTGAGCGAAAGAGTGCAGCACCGGCTAGATCTAGATCGAAATGAAAACTGATGCGGTTCTGACCGGAGCAATAAATGTCTAGCGACCATTATCACAGACGGTTTTTTTATAAAAAACCGTCTGTGATAATTCTGAGATCATCATAGACGGTTTTTAATATAAACCGTTTGTGATAATCAGCTTATCACAGACGGTTTTTAATAAAAAAACAGTCTATGCTAATTCCAGATTATCACAGACGGTTTTTAATAAAAAACCGTATGTGATACTTAAATATCACAGACGGTTCATCGGTAAGATCTGTATGTGATACTCGTTTTCTCCGACGCGATCAACACAGACGGTGTCCAAATTAAAATCGTCTGTGTTAGTGTCGGTCACAGACGGTTTTGTCAAACCGTCTATGATTTGGCGTCTTGTATTAGACTTTCTGTAGTAGTGCACAGATGGTTCATATTAAAAACTGTCTGTACAAATACCACAGACGATTATTCTTATAAACCGTCTGTGATACTTGCAACACAGACGGTTCCTAGGAACCGTCTATAATATAAGCGTCCAATTTAATTTTTTTTTATAGTAGTGAATTCAGAGGTTGGCAAGCTCCGTACGAGCTCAACTTCAGTAGTGGTATTGACATTACGATTTTTTTCATCTCGCAATCGAGCACATGGCCTAGCTTCCACATTTTGTTACACACCTTGGTAGATCATGTACTAATGTTGCATGACCTACGAAGCACCCTCCCATTAGAACAAACATTGCATTTTTCTAACACAAGCATGTAAGGCACAGTAATCAATTTTTACATAATAAAACTAAACAGGGAAGACCATTATATCCCTGAAGATCTACAAGAAAGCTCCTCAATAGCATGCTGATGAGGGGAGGGTTCCCGATCTTCCGTCAGGTGATGATAACTCTCGTTTTGGTTGGAACGTGACACACCGATCCGGCTTCAGATCAAAAGACCCGAACCCTGCAATCTTAGCACCACGACTCCTCTGGTTATCAACCGTGTCACTAATCCGGTTGACCTCGCCAAGAAGGCTAATCCCTGCCTGCGAAACGAACAACACAAGCAAGAACTCGAAAGAACGCAGCTCAAAGAAGTGACAATCTGCAGATGTATGATTAAGATCACGAAAGTGGGGTTTCACGACCGAAAACGGCGGCTGTTCAAAGACAGATTGATCTAAAGCAAAACCCAAACCCTAACATGTGTGGTGACGACTTAATATAAGGTCTAAGGGTCGTCACACACCCTGGACGTGCCCCCTAACGGGCTCTAAGACGATACACGGCCAAACGGACCAAAAGACGGTGACGCAACACCCTGGTAGATTCTGGACGCTGACTTATTTCGATGATTCCCGTTGACTCCGGTGGAATTTGGACCTCACACTAAAGCCATTGGTTAGCCTATGAAATTATCTTTCCATGCATATGTGGATCGTCGAAAACGGAGTCCGTATGCGTCCTGGACGTCCGTTTTACTGCAGGCTGATCCTGAAGGCCGAGGCATACTCGAACTCGAGTTGGACTGGACCTCCGGCTTGACTTGGACGTCCTTGCTGGTCTTCTCCGCCTCCACACCTCTCTCCATGTACTTCATGACCCTCTCCAATGTTCCTAAGCAAGATAACATCATTAGGTAGCAATCTATTCTCAAAACTATGAAAAGGACCGCTAAGAACGAGCTCACCTCTAGATTTAATTGTCGCATGCGGCGGGTCATTGGACCTTGCATAACGGTTGGAGGATCAGCGGTTGCATCCGAAGGAGTGATGTCCTCATCATCCTCCCCCTCTTGAAGTGGAGTCGTCCTCGACTCAAGCTCATCTTCTTCTCCCAAGTATGGCTTCAAATCTGCAATGTTAAAGGTGGAACTAACCCGAACTCGGTGGCAACTCAAGTTTATATGCATTATCATTTATTTTCTCAATTATCTTAAAAGGACCAGCAGCTCTTGGCATTAATTTAGACTTACGCAACTCTCAAATCTATCTTTTCTCAAGTGCAACCAAACCAAATCACCCGGTACAAGTTTAACTTCCTTCTACCTTCACTACCAGCAATTCTATACTTTTCATTCATCTTTTCAATATTTGCCTTAGTGGTTTCATGCAATTTAAGAATAAATTCAGCACGCTCTTTAGCATCATTATGTGTTCTCTCAGTGGTAGGTAAAGGCAAAAGATCAATAGGAGCACGGGGTTAAATCCATACACTACCGGAAGGACTTACCTTGGTGGTGGAGTGTTCCGCCCATTATATGCAAACTGTACATGCGGCAAACACTCTTCCCACATCTTCAAATTGCGCTTCAAGATCGCTCTCAACATGGTGGACAATGTTCGATTCACTACCTCTGTTTGTCCATCAGTTTGGGGATGACAAGTTGTAGAAAAGAGCAGCTTTGTTGCCAATTTATTCCATAAAGTGCGCCAAAAGTGACTCAAGAATTTTGCATCGCGATCTGAAACAATAGTAGAAGGCATACCATGCAAGCGAACGATTTCTTGAAAGAAAAGGTCAGCAATATGAACAGCATCGTCGCTTTTATGACAAGGAATAAAATGTGCCATCTTAGAAAAACGATCAACCACCACAAAAATACTATCCCTCCCCCTCTTAGTCATTGGCAATCCCAAAACAAAGTCCATAGATATATCAGCCCAAGGAATAGAAGGAACGGGAAGAGGCATATACAAACCATGTAGGTTCAACCGCGACTTAGCTTTTTGACATGTGGCGCACCGAGCCACAAACCGCTCTACATCTCGTCTCATCCTTGGCCAAAAGAAATGTGTGGCCAGCACCTCCTCCGTCTTCTTGGCACCAAAATGTCCCATCAATCCTCCTCCATGTGCCTCCTGCAACAACAAAAGACGAACGGATCCAACTGGAATGCATAGGCGGTTAGCTCTAAACAAAAACCCATCATGTATCTCATATTTGTTCCATGTACGTCCCTCTTTACAATTTTCCATCACATCTCTAAATTCATCATCATTAACATATTGTTCTTTAATTGTTTCAAGCCCAAATATATGACAATCAAGTTGGGACAGCATAGTATATCGTCTAGACAAAGCATCAGCAATAATATTATCCTTCCCTTTCTTGTGTTTGATGACATAAGGAAAAGATTCAATAAATTCAACCCACTTAGCATGTCTATGATTCAGTTTGTTTTGACTTCGAATATGTTTTAGTGATTCATGATCAGAGTGAATAACAAATTCTTTAGGCCATAAATAATGTTGCCACGTCTCTAATGATCGAACAAGAGCATACAATTCTTTGTCATACGTGGAATAATTAAAAACAGGCCCATTCAATTTCTCACTAAAGTAAGCAATGGGTTTACCTTCTTGCATCAAAACGCCACCAATGCCAACTCCACTAGCATCACATTCAAGCTCAAAAGTCTTACCAAAGTCAGGAAGTTGCAGCAATGGCGCATTAGTAAGCTTGTCTTTCAAAAGAGCAAAGGACGCCTCTTGTTCTTCTCCCCAATGAAACGCAACACCCTTTTTTGTCAACTCATTCAATGGGGTTGCAATGGTGCTGAAATCCTTGACAAAGCGACGATAAAATCCTGCAAGACCAAGAAAACTCCGCACTTGGGAGACCGTCGTGGGCCAACTCCATATCACCTCCACCTTGGCTCTATCAACCTCAATTCCCTGTGGAGTCACAACATAGCCAAGAAAAGAGACTCGATCCGTGCAAAAGGTGCACTTCTCAAGGTTACCAAACAAACGTGCATCTCTCAAAGCATTAAAAACAGCACGTAAGTGATTCAAATGTTCATCCATGGACTTGCTATAAATCAAGATATCATGAAAGTAAATGACCAAAAATTTGCCAATGAAAGGACGTAAAACCTCGTTCATTAATCTCATGAAAGTGCTAGATGTATTAGTTAAACCAAAAGGCATGACTAACCACTCATACAAGCCGAACTTAGTTTTAAAAGCAGTTTTCCATTCATCGCCAAGTTTCATTCTTATTTGGTGGTATCCACTTCGCAAGTCAATCTTTGTGAAAATTACAGCACCACACAACTCATCAAGAATGTCGTCAAGCCTAGGGATAGAGTGACGATACCGTATAGTAATGTTGTTAATGGCTCTACAATCTACACACATACGCCAAGAACCATCTTTTTTGGGAACCAAAAGAACAGGAACAACACAAGGACTAAGGCTCTCACGTACGTACCCACGGTCCAAAAGGTCTTGGACTTGTCGCTGAATCTCCTTAGTCTCTTCAGGATTAGCCCTGTACGCCGCACGGTTTGGCAAACTGGCTCCTGGGATCAAGTCAATCTGGTGTTCAATCCCTCGAATGGGTGGAAGTCCTGGAGGTATCTCATCAGGGAAAACATCTCTAAACTCCTACAAAAGGTTAGTGACAGGAGCAGGCAAAGTGCAAGGTATATTATCAAGAGAAAATAAAGCATCTTTGCACACAAAAACATAGCATGTATCATTAACATCATCAATTTCAGCAAGGTCTGACTTTGTGGCAAGCATAACAGAATTTTTCAAATGAATTACTTGCTGTTTTTCAGATTTATCATGTTCCTTTGGATCATTAGCAACATCATCTCTCTCCCTATCGGCCTCTATAATCTCAGCTGGGGTCAAAGGCAGTAAAGTAACTTTCTTTCCCTTATGCATAAAAGTGTATTTGTTACTACTACCATGGTGTAAAGCATCATTATCAAATTCCCAAGGTCGACCCAATAAAAGAGAGCATGCTTGCATGGGAACCACATCACAATCAACATGATCAGCATAACCACCAATGGAAAAATGGACTCGGCATGTTTGCGTTACCTTAGCTTTTCCGAATCATTTAACCACCGAATATGGTATGGATGCGGATGCGATCGCGTGGTCAAGCCAAGCTTCTTGACCAAATCAGAACTCACCAAGTTGTTGCAGCTTCCTCCATCAATGATGACACGTGCACACCGTTCTTGATTGCGAAGAAAGTCTGAAACAAATTATGGCGTTGAAGCTTATCGGGTTGTTATACGTGTGCTGAGGACTCGCTGCACAATGATGCTCGTAAGCGTCGTGTGGACGCCCACCAAGGACCAGGTCGTCATCACCATTGTCATCCGAGGCAGCAGCAACATCATCATCCTCCTCAACATCCGAAGTGCTGATGTAGCCTCCATCTTCTGTGGCGATGTATGCCCGTTGGCTAGGGCAATTCTTCTGCATATGACCAAGCCCATGGCAGCGGTGGCACTGAATGTTGGAGGAGCAGCCCGTGGAAGCCATGGGAGAAGAACTCTTGGCTGGAACCTGCAAAGAATTTTTTGTTGTGGAAGGTGGCTTCGGTGGCGCTGCTGCAATCTTGTTCACAGGTGGTGGAGGAGAACGAAAACTCGAAGAAGACTTGGGCAGTCCCGTCGATGTAATCGTTCGCGGCGTGTGGAAGGGTCGTCCGGTGCTTGCCTTCGCTGATTCCTTGCGTCCCTGCAATTCTTTTTCTGCAAGCATAGCAAGCTGGAACAACTAGTTGACAGTAGTAAATTCTTTATAATCAACAATGTATTGAATTTCACGCCGTAACACCCCGTAGAAACGACAAATCTTATCCTCCGTGTCCTCAACAACCCCACAACGTACCATACCCTTTTGAAGCTCAGCATAATAGTCCTGAACAGAACGATCACCTTGTTCTAAGTGCTGCAATTTTTTTCTAAATTCAAGTTTATATGTGGGAGGAACAAAACGATTACGCATAGCTTCTTTTAACGGCTCCCATGTATCAGGTTGTACGCGCATGTTACTTAGTTCATTCCACCAGATAATAGCAAAGTCCTTAAACTCACTAGTAGCTTGTCTAACTCTATATTGTTCAGGAACCAAGTGAGAATTAAATTTTTGCTCTACCGTCATCTCCCAATCAAGATATATTTCAGCATTATAAAGACCAGAAAAAGATGGAATGGTAAACTTGACTTTAGCAAAAGGGTCATCGTTACCAGGACGGTTCTAGTTATTACTTCCCATACCATGTCGGTTCTGGTTATTACCTCCCATACCTTGTCGGTTTTGCTGAAGACGCCGACGTAGTCGTGCATCTTGTGTCGCCCGCCGATCAATGTTGCCATCTGCATCATACACTGTGTCATCATCATGAGGATGTCCGTCATTGACAGGTGGCAGACGTGCCTCCAATGTGTCCATCCGATCAGTGAGGTCAGCCAACCGCCGTTCCACCCGCTCAATGCCTTCTGTGGTGTTCAACTTGGCAATGGCGGCAACGATGGTGTCCATTCTCGCACCGAGATCAGCATTTTGTTTGTCGAGCGCAGCTTGTAGCTGGCCGTGACTGACACACTCGTTGAAATCGCCCGGTGTCCCGTCCCCTTCGTCTCCTGACATGGTTAGTGGAAACACAGGGAAAACAAAAGGATTATCCCTATCAACTACAAGGGAAAGGCAGTGGGGTCACACCCTCACACACGTCTTACCAAGTTCTTACCAACGCAAGCAGTGGATGGTACAATCGGCGGCTGGTTCGTGATACCTATGAGGAAGTGGCACCAAGATTGCAAGGGTCTTTTTCTGTACTGATCTGAAGAATATGTGGAGCTTGGAAGGCACACAAAGGGAAATAAATATATATATATATATATATATATATATATATATATATATATATATATATATATATATATATATATACACAAGTCAAGAATAGATAGCAATGCTGAATTATAGTCCCAAATACCTATTCTCGTTGCTGGCCTAAGGTGTTCCAAGTACCAGGTGTGTGACAAACAAGGTGGTGAAACAAGGATGATGGACAGCAAAAGTATCTGAATCAAGGACCAAGACAGCACACACTAACACAGCTCACTTTGCCCTTCTCTATGTGCTCCTCTAGATATTGTTCCTCTTTGCCCTTCTCTTTTTCTATTTTTGGGCTGTCGTTGTTTTTTGGGAATCTTCTACTTTTTCTTTTTATTTTTTGATATTTTTTCACAGAGCGAGCACATAAATAGGAACCACACAAAGTTTCACCTCAATCTGACGTAAGGTGTGGCCTACAGAAAATAATGAATGTGCTGTAAATTCGGTGATGAACTTTCGGAGCTCGAGTACTCAACTTTCCAGGCCGAATTTGGGCAAAGTAAAATCGCCGAACCCGACAAAGTTGGAGAGTTTCGGATGTAAAATTTAATTTCACCCAATAAAAAAATCGCCTGATTTCGAGTCCGTATGCGAAAGTTATGGCCGTTTGAAGAAAGGCCTCCGAGTTAGAGGACAAAACAGGAAGAAAGTGGGGAAAATTGGCGGAGGCGGCTAGGGTTTGATGTAAACGGTGGGAGAAAACACACGAACTGGACTCAAACACAAACTAACCAGCAACAAGACTTCGACCTAGGACACAAATTCAACATGACGGACTCTGATACTGAATTATGCAAAGGCTATGGCGCGGAACGTTCTAGGACAGGGACAAAAAAAATAAACGAGTATGGCAGTGGACTATGGGACGAAGGCGAAACACTCAAACTAGGGAATAGATGCGAACCTGACGGTAAACCCGAAGCTCTGATACCACTTGATGAGGGGAGGGTTCCCGATCTTCCGTCAGGTGATGATAACACTTGTTTTGGTTGGAACGCGACACACCGATCCGGCTTCAGATCAAAAGACCCGAACCCTGCAATCTTAGCACCACGACTCCTCTGGTTATCAACCGTGTCACTAATCCGGTTGACCTCTCCAAGAAGGCTAATCCCTGCCTGCGAAACGAAGAACACAAGCAAGAACTCGAAAGAACGTAGCTCAAAGAAGTGATAATCTGCAGATGTATGATTAGGATCACGAAAGTGGGGTTTCACGACCGAAAACGGCGGCTGTTCAAAGACAGATTGATCTAAAGCAAAACCCAAACCCTAACATGTGTGGTGATGACTTAATATAAGGTCTAAGGGTCATCACAGCCCCTGGACGTGCCCCCTAACGGGCTCTAAGACGATACACGGCCCAACGGACCAAAAGACGGTGACACAACACCCTGGCAGATTCTGGATGCTGACTTGTTTCGACGATTCCTGTTGACTCCGGTGGAATTTGGACCTCAAAACAAATCCATTGGTTAGCCTATGAAATTATCTTTCCATGCATATGTGGATCGTCGAAAACGGAGTCCGTATGCGTCCTGGACGTCCGTTTTACTGCAGGCTGGTCCTGAAGGCCGAGGCAGACTCGAACTCGAGTTGGACTGGACCTCTGGCTTGACTTGGACGTCCTTGCTGGTCTTCTCTGCCTCCACACCTCTCCATGTACTTCATGACCCTCTCCAATGTTCTTAAGCAAGATAACATCATTAGGTAGCAATCTATTCTCAAAACTATGAAAAGGACCGCTTAAGAACGAGCTCACCTCTAGATTTAATTGTCGCATGCGAGCGCGGGTCATTGGACCTTGCATAACGGTTGGAGGATCAGCGGTTGCATCCGAAGGAGTGATGTCCTCATCACATGCCAACACCAATCTGCAGAAAAAAGATCACTACCATACATAACTAACTAAATAGGCACAGAGCTCATGGGGGAATGGAAGAGCGCATGCGACAAGAGGCTAAGGCGGCTGGTGCCAGGGGCGGAGCTACAGGGTGGTCCCTGTGGACTGCGGACCACCCTGCGCTCAGTCCAACCAAAGCCCATTTTCAGCTTATTCACATCAGTGGTCAGACTGCGGCACTGCGCCCGTTCGTATTCATCTCCGTGCCTCGTCTCGTCGCCCGTTCGTATTCGCGTCTGCATTCGGAGGCGGCATAAGGCTTTGCGTGGGAGCAGAGTTCGGCAGGATTCAGTCATTCAGATCGCACTTTTCCTCCACACCTTGGTGACCAAGTACAGGTAACTGCCAGCAGCCAGCGCCTACGTACATCAAAATATCAAATTTGCTTGGCGACTTGGCATGGTGTCAGTGGCGTATAAGAAGAATATGTCCAATCTACCTGCTGTTTTTGCTATATCCGTGATCCATTTAGGAATATATGCGTGTGTCGCATCTGTCTGTACATCTCTAATAGTCTAATATACCACATGGTATCGTTTTCTTCGAGTGTTTGCTTGCTACTGTTCAGAGTGTGCGGCATAAGATGGTGAAGGCGACAAAGGATTTTGTCTAGCTGGCTAGGTCCATATGTACTAGCATGCAATCTCCGCCCCTGCGTGGTGTTGAAATCTTCGGATCGGATTTTTTAGTTGGAGATCATTCAATCACAGCGAAGGTGTCTTTGCAGTATTAGATTATTGATTTGGTAAATTGAAACTTTATATAATTCTCTTGCAGATATCTTCTTATTGGTTTGGTAATTCACTTTTATTGAGCGAGATATCTTTTTACAATTGAGTGAAGAAGCGATCATCAACACTTTCATGGCTATTAGAAGGCGCAGGCCTGACAAGAAGAAGAAGTAGTGACGTACTGTTCTTCAACTACTATGGGTATGTAATATTTCAATTCTATGTTAAGAAAGCTATATTCGTCTATTTTATGAAGTTTGTATGTCCTTTTTACCTTAATTGCATTTTGTAATTCATATACTTGTGTACCGACATGTTAAATTTATGACGGTTAAATAAATTTTAGACAATGGACCACCATACTTATAAATCCTGGCTACGCCACTGGCTGGTGCGGTAGGGTTTTGGGGGAGTGAGGAGCGCGGGTTGAGGCCACAGATGAACAGAACCCATCTATTGGTTGGGCGTCCGTGCACCACGGCACGAGCAGGAATTTTTCTAGCTCCTGCAAAAATTTATTTGTTTACTATTAAATTCCAGTATGCCAAACGGCTGTTGTGTTTAGAATAGAGGAATTTTAGAAGGAAAATAGATGATTGGATGCAGGATCCAACCATAGTATTTCCGTATAACATAAAAGTTTCCTATGAATTTCGGAAGAAATGAAACAGGAGGACCAACCTTTTGTTAGAATTCCAAAATTTCAATGCAGTTTCACTGTTTTTCTCTCCCTTCGCACTCTAATTAAGAAGCAATTCCTGTCAAATTGCAATCACCTCATTTGGCCAGTTCTGCATTTTTTATTCTATAGTATTTTAGGGCATGTCATTTAATTTATGTGTTTTTCCTGTTCATGTACTTTTATTTTTTTTGTGCTCCAAACGGGTTGTGTACGTTGTATCGTTACTAGTACTGAAAAGCTAATGACATGTTGATCCGAAAGAACGATTGCACGTAAACTCACTTGATTTCAGTGCCCAGCACATGCATGCATACCAGTTTTCTTTGATTCCTCACACTTTTGTTCCTTTTGGCTGCTTCTTGTAGAAAAGGAGTACTACGGATTAACCAAGGATCATTCATGATTGGATGTTAAAACTAAAATTTGAAACTAATGTTTCCATCCAAATTTACATGAATTCATTACAAAATTTATAAATATATTGACTATAAAAAGCATTAATTATTGAAAGCACACTGAAACTTAACCCAACATTTCCATCTGAGCCAAAAACTGAAGGAGCATTATGTAGAAATGATATATCAGAAAGAGAAATTAAGTGCACCTGATTTAAGGAAATATGTCAGGGCATTGCTGGTATACGGACGTACAATGAAAACTTTCTCATCACACGCTCCATCTGTCGTTGGATCTTTGTAAACATATAGATTCAACACTGTCAGATTTTCTTCATGATTGGTGTAACAAAAAAAAACTCTAATAGCAACAAAGTGTACAGTGAAGTGCAACAAAAAACGTTGGGTTGCAACAAAAAATACTCAGGTATTCCCCCATGCAACACTTGAGACAACTTATGAAATATTTTAATTTTGAGCATGCAATATTGTGCAATGATTGTTGCAACATTGAGAACAAAAATTGAAAAAAAAATCCATTCTCTTAACAAAAACTTTACTACAACAAAAATAACAACGACAACATTTAGACGATGAAGGCGTAATATTTTGGATTGCGAAGTGCAACATCTCAAGAATCTTTACTGCAACATCAAAAAAAAATCCAACGTCTTAAATCATCTATTGCAAAAAAAAAATCTTGTAGATATAACAAACACTCAACTCACTAGGTTTGGCCTTGACGACGGTGATGGAGTCAGCTAGCCCACTGCCTCGTCACCGTAGGCTCAGATTTGGCAGGGCCAAAGGCCAGTTTGGTGGCTCATCGCCGACTCCCTCCGATTCACACGGATCCGGCATCCCTGACTCCTCTAGCTGGTTGCCTCAACACCCCTTAGTCACGCGAGAGAGAAGCCATCGTAAGTTCGTAACCAACAACAAGTGAAGGAGTGGAGGAGGCATGGCCCTATGGGTGAGTAGAGGAGGCTAGAAGGGTTTGGTCTAGACGCTGGGATGGAGAAGAGGAAGCCCAGAGGGAAAGAGCAATCGTGGGGAATAGCTAATGCAGTAGAGAGGTGGAGAATGGAGTGGACAAGAATAGCAAGTGAGTTAGTGGCCTAGTGCGACGTGACTCAATAAGGATAGATTCTGTAGCAATATCCAATATTTTATTATGTAGCAGCAATAAGGAAAACTAGCTATGATTGAAAGTATTGTTGTGCAACTGTAGCCTGTAATATCTACATCTAACTAACCTACACAAAAATAATCGATTTTACTAAAATAAGTGATGTAGATCGTTATCTTTCTCTCGATTAATAAGATTTTTTTCTTTTTTGAAACTAGTGAGAGAATTTATAGTACTGTTCTGTTTTTACAAAGTACTATTGTGGGAATTCTACTACTCAAATCAAAAGGTGATGTAAATCCCAACTTCTCTTTATATTTATAAAGGTATAGTCGTCTCAAGTTATACTAGCACTGGAAAGCTAGTGATGTGTTGGTGGGAAAGATGGATACATGCATGTAGGGATGCCCGCGGGGAATTTTCCTACGTATAGGGAAGTAGCAATGAAAACAAAGCTAAAATTTAACCATCAGGAGCATAGTGGTCTGATACTCAGATTCCCACAAATTAGCGGCGAAAAGGACAGCGAGAATCCCCTTCGGTTTTGGCCGACCCGAGACACAGCTCGCGGTGCAGCTAGGTAGCGTGGCGGCCAACGTGATAGTTCAGTTTTACTACTATAAAAAGCCTAATACTAGACGTCAAATCACAGATGATTTTGTGAAACCGTCTGTGATGTACACTATCACAGACGGTTTTAATTTGGAGGCCGTCTGTGGTGTTTGTGGCGGGAAAAAGGAGTATCACAGACGGTTCAGACCGCTGAACCGTCTGTGATAATGGAATATCACAGACGGTTCTTAATTAAAAGCGTCGTGATATTCAGATTATCACGACGGTTCTTCATTAAAAACCGTCATTATAATATCACAGACGGTTTTTAATGAAGAACCGTTTGTGATAATCTGGAATATCACAGACAGTTTTTAATTAAGAATCGTCTGTGATAATGAAGTTATCACAGACAGTTCGTATTAAAAACCGTCTGTGATATGTTTCCCACCTTGCAATTCTCCAAAATTCCATAATTTCCCGCTTGAGTCCGAGTAGGATTCAGTTTTGAGACACCTTCAGTAAAACGGGCATAACTTTTGCATACGATGTCCGTTTTCGACGTTCTTGTACTTGTTGGAAAGCTAACGACGAGCCCAATCCAAAAAAATGACCAACTCATGCCAGTCGCCCTCCAAGACCCCCAAAATCGGCCATCTTTGGACCTAAACTTGCGTCGCATGTTTTTGGATTCTGTTTTTGCCCTTTTTCTTGGTCTTCCTTTCGGAATTTGGATTTTGCTTCAACTGAAAAGTTGTAGATATCATCGAAACCTTTCAAATGAGTATATATAAGCCATATAAAACTTTGCTATTTTATCTTTTCAGACTAGTTGTTTATATTGCAGCGGTATATAAAATTTTATACTCTAATTCACATATGGTTCTATATGTAGAACCGTCTGTGATATTTATTCATCACAGACGATTCTAGCTACTAACCGTCTGTGATAATCTGACCACTGGGCACGTCGATCCTCCTCAACCCAATCCTAGCCAATAGAAATCCACCAATCCCTACCCCACGGATCGTAGCTCCGCCTCTCTGTTCTCGCGCCAAAATTTTTCACACTCCCGCCCTCCCTCCGTTATAAATATAACCAAAACCCAGCCTCCTTATTGTTCTCCTCCTCCTTGCTGTTCTCCTCCTCCTTGTTGTTCTCCTCCTCCTCCTTGCTCTCCTCCTCCTTGCAAACGACGCACAAGTCTACGGGAGGCAAGACACCGCATAAGCAACTAACTCGTGCCAACCATGCAGACGCTCAATCAACGCCGATGATGGTGGGCGTCAAAGACATCCAGCTCATGCGTTGCATCAGGGGCGAGAAGGCGTAGAGGATCTTTGCTTTTTCTCTGTTCTTGTTGTGTTATAACCTGCTTATTGTTTTGGGATATTGTAATGGTAGGCTCTAATCTTAATAAAAATGGATGTTTTATGTTTGTGAAATGAATTAAGATGTGAATTAGATGTATACATGTACACGTTGATATGCTTGTTTTAGAGGGCATTGCTAGCATTTCCTGAGGCTAGCTAATAAACAGAAATAGATTTAGTAGTAGAAGGGAATATCACAGACGGTTTTTAAATAAAAACCGTCTGTGATAGTTATAATCATAGACGGTTTTTAGTTAAAAACCGTCTGTGATTTATAAATATCACAGATGGTCTTTAGTTGAGAACCGTCTGTGAACTAAAAACCGTCTGTGATAACTATTTATCACAGACGGTTTTTATCTGTGATTATAACTATCACAGACGGATTTTAGTTAAAAACCGTCTGTGATATTTGCACCACAGACGGTTTGAAAACCGTCTGTGATAACCTTCGATTATCACTGATCCATAAATTCAGACAGTTCAGAAAACTGTCTGTGATGACGTTTTTGAACCGTCTGTAATGACCTTTTCTGTAGTAGTGTTTTGGCCCACCCGCGACATAGAATGCCCACCATTGCACTGAAGTTCTCCACTGCAGGCAGCTCGGCATGGCGGCGACTTCCTAACTGTGTAAAAGAACTCAATAGAGCAGCGAGACGTTGCATGGAGCTGCACAAGGAAGTAAGGTCAGGACATGTCTAAATATTATGCCGTCAAAGGGCATAGATCTCTCCAAGGGCATAGCTCAAGCAGGTTCGAAAATCGATCAGCAATATCATCATAATACTCCCAATTAGAGCTAGAAGAAGCAGTACTAGACCAGTGGACCAAGATCTGAGTAGCACCTGATGCACCTTTTTGGTGAAGGTGGCTATCCAGAATCTTGATAGGCACTCTATTTTCTTCCTGCTCGGGCAAGTCTAGTTGGACTGCTTCTCCTGACGCTAAAGCTTTCTTCAGCTAGGACACGTGTATCACAGGATGTATGCAGTAGGTTGGCGGGAGCCAAAGCTTGTATGCTACCACTCCAATCTTGCTTTCCATCTAAAACAGACCAAAATATCGAAAAGCCAATTTATGGTTAGCCCTTATTGCCACCGACGATTGAGCATAAGGCTGCAACTTCATATACACCCATTCCCCCACAGCAAACTCCCGCTCTAATCTCTTAGCGTCAGCCTGGGCCTTCATACGTTGGTTAGCTCTATTCAAGTGCTGCTACAGGAGCTTAGCTACCAACTCTCTCTCCGACAGCCATTTCTCTAGGTTAAGTATAGCACAAGTGGACGAATTCTAAATACCAAAGTGCCTAGGGCTATGTCCATATAGTGCTTCAAAAGGGGACTTGCTCAGGGTGGTGTGGGAAGAGGTATTATACCAAAATTCCACCAGGGATAGCCACTCAAACCATCTCTTGGGACATGCATGCACAAAACAGTGAAGATAAGTCTCCACATATTGATTGACTCTCTCCATTTGCATATCAGTTTGTGGATGGTATGCCGCGCTCATCCTCTGTTGGGTATGTGCTAACTTGAATAATACTCTCCATAAAGCACTAGTGAATATTCTATCTCGGTCTAAAATAATAGATTAAGGTAGTCCATGCAATTTGAAAACATTGTGTAGATATGCTTGGGCCACTTCAAATGCTGTGAAGGGATGTGATAAAGCGATAAAATGGGTGTACCGGGAGAACTTGTCAATCACTACCATGATACTATTGAAACCCATAGATCTCGGCAGCCCTTCAATAAAATCCATAGTTGCGACTTGCCAAGCATGGTCCGATACTGGAAAGGGGCTAGAGAAGTCCCGGGTAGCAGACATGTTTAGTTTTAGCTTGTTTGCAGATAACACACGCTACTACATAAGCACAAACACCTCTCTTTCATACTTGGCCATGCAAACAGCTTGTGAATGCGACAATAAGTCACATGGAATCCCAAATGGCCCCCAATGGCACTGGAGTGCATGGAACTGATGATGTTTTGCTGCAGCTTTGGATTACATCCTACCCAAATCCTTCCTTGAAATATCAGAATTCCATCTCTTAGCCAGAATTTGGACTGATCGCTATTCTCCATACTCAATTCAGTGAGCAGTTTGCTTGTCTTCTGTTCTTTCTTATACCCCTTTGTGACCTCCTCCAGCCAGGAGGAAACACAAGTCGAAATAGCATCCATGTCTCCTTGACTATCAGCCGCCTTTCGTGATAGTGCATCCGCTGCCCAGTTTTCAGCCCCCTTTTGTACAAAACTTGGTATTGGAGCCCTAAGAGTTTATCCATCGCTTTCTGCTGCCATGGCGTGGTTAAACGTTGGTCACCCAGGTAGACCAAGCTTCTCAATTCAGTCTGAATGGTAAATTCTGCAGGCTGCATGTACTACTAGGGAATTTTCCTCACGGGCCAAACTGTCAGCAAAATAGATTTTACTGACGGTGCAGTCACCGTCAATATAATAGCCTGACCCGCAAGAAAAATGGATTTTTCTGAGGGGCCAAGCCGTCAGGAAAATTGATTTCCTATGGCAGAAAATACTAGCATGCTAGTTATAACAGATTTTTTCAGCCGACAATGAATTAGCAAACAACTTACGAGATAAACATTGATATCTAAATCTTACACATCTGTACATCATATAATCAAATTAATCACAACACCATCCTTGCATCAATCAAGAAACATATAATTGAACAAACATATAAAAAATTCAGTTTTCATAAACAATCCCTAGATTGATTCATATTCACACAAGCGTACCAATTCATAAACTTCACCTCCTGATTGGTTCATCCATCCAAAAGACATCTAAAATCAAGTACTACATACAAAAGTCTCTATTTTCATTACATTCAAGTTCAGCAAAAGAACTACGAGAGATCACTAAAAATCACATGGCAGCATGGTTGTTGTCGCCATCAATGTCGCTACTGCAGTTGTCCCTGTCGTTTACATCAATGTTACCATATCTGGTGAATATTAGAGTTCATCTGCCTTGATTCATCCATTATAATTTGAACCTGTTATCATAATGCCCATGAGATGTCTAGCTCAAAACAGCTTCCAAAAAGAATCCTCAATAGCACACAAATGTGTTTTTGTAAATAATATCCACAATAAGAGATTCAGTTGACAAATCAGTGCCTAACAAGTATAATAGATGTGTGATGATCTATCGAGTTAATAAAAGTAGTCTGCAAAAAAAAGGAGGCAAACAGAGTGGTCATTATATTAAATCCTACTTTACCTGAAGAAGGATGTCAAGAGAATGCTTCGTATAGTCATTTGGATCCATCAGAGCTGACAGCAGAATTGGGACAAGTGCAGATATTTCAGGATTCTTTATGACACTTTCGACCTGGAAAAACAAAGCAGTGTCCATTGGAGATGAGGCATAAGAGTGACCTAATGTTTATGATAAAAAAGCAAGCATTACCTGCTGGAGGGCTGTCTGTCCCGCTGCTTGGACTTTAGGATGTGTGTCTGTTAGTACCTGCCAAAGATATACATATAGCATACATAAAAAGACATGCCAAGTTTTATATGCAGCTGATGAACTTAGAATAAAAATTTTCATCATATACCTCAGTTAGCTTTGGAACAATCTTAGGAAGACACTGAGATAGCTGCTGAGGAGCACAATATGCCATAGCACCGAGAAGTTGAACACTGCTTTGCTTAGTTCGCCATGCTTTATCTTCTAGGCCCTGGGGAAAAAAGTACACGATATTCATCCAAATATGTGCATTTCAAGAAAAGAAATATATTGAGCATTTATCACACTAGATAAATAAATATACAGCAGTTGACATTCGGCAAAAACAAATGTGGCTTTCTATCTGTTTTTTTCCCCGATGGTATCTGAGCTATTAATTAACACAAGTAAAAAAAGAACTAACACTAGAAGTGCAAATATTACAGATGAAAACAAGAAAGCAACATTATCAGAATGTTACAGGATAAATCACAAATATTGGATGACAGATGGCCATTCGGATGTTCAGCCCTCTTGATCAACTGAAAGGCCACAAGAAGATAATGTGCAATTGCATGCAACAAGTAGTTTCTGGTGCCAGATGGCCTATATATTCAAGCTAACAAGCACAGTGAATCATTTTGAACCAGACAAAAATTATTAAGTAAATGGTGCCTCACTTACGGCTCAAATAGTCTGCCAAGCTTCTCGCACAGGCACTCAAATCCAAGTAAAGCTCCTTCACGAGATTTTGCAGAAACTCTGGGGATAGACAGATTCAGTGTTATCAAACATTAATCATTAGAAAACATTCGATACATTGAATATTACTCCCTCCGTCCGAGTTTATAGGGCGTATTTTTTTGAATGGTCTTGTTCATAAATATAAATGTATTTCGTGTTCCAATGCAAAATTAGTGCAATGTTCTCTTTATACCCCTAATAAATGTTCTGCCTCCTGGATTCACATGACATGTGTTAATTACCAGGCAAATTTTAATCAAAGAAGAGTTTCTGCTATTGAAAACATATTCTATAGAAGCAAGCTTTAAAAGCTCCGCTCATAACATGTATTAAAATGAATTCCAGATCATGACTTATTTTAGAAGCTCTACAAAATGCCCCAGGTCAAACAGTAGGAATTCACATTAAGCTTTTCACCAACCTAAATCCTTTTCTACATACTTCAGCACCACTATAAGCACGAACCCTTCACAAATCACAGATATGTGTATATGAATATACCAAGGATGAGATCTGACCGGCGGCTCCTCGTGGTGGGGGTGCGCCCCTTGGAGAGGGTGTACGCTGCCAGGAGGGTGCACATCGCGATCCCAATGTAGGTGATCTTCTCCTACTTGGCCGTCTTATCTGTGAGAGAAGATCAAAGGCAAAATCCAAATCGAAAACTCACTGAAAAAGTGAAAAGACAGGGAGGCGGGGCGGATTTGGGAGGCGGGACGGCGAGCCAGAGCTGGGGCGTCGAGGGGCAGGGCGGATTTGGGGCAGCGGGCGGAGCTGGGGCATCGGGGGTGGGGGAGGACGGTGGGAGCTGGGGAGGCAGGACTGCGGGCCGGAGCTGGGGAGGCGGGGCGGCGGGGCGGAGCTGGGCCGTTGGGGCAGATCTGGGGAGGCGAGGCGGCGAGGCTGGCGGATCGGAGGAGGCGGGCAAGCGGATGGGGCGGAGGAGGTGTGTGAGGGTATGCGGCCAGCGGATCGGAGGAGGCGGGCGAGCGGATGGGGCGGAGGAGGCGGGCGAGGGGATGCAGCCGGCGGATCGGACGAGGCGGGCGAGGGGATGGGGCGGAGGAGGCACGCGGGCGAGGGGATGGGGGCCGGCGGATCGGAGGAGGTGGGCGATCGGATGGGGTGGAGGAGGCGGGCGAGGGGATGTAGCCGGCGGATCGGAGGAGGCGAGCAACCGGATGGGGCGGAGGAGGCGCGCGGGCGAGGGGAAGGGGGCGCGCAGTGGAAAATTGGGGAAAAGGTGCTAGGGTTTTCAATTCGGCGCGCTGGATGAATTGTTTAGCGGGCGGGGTGGATAATTAACCTCACGGGTTTTCTTCAATTATCCTCACGGTTCACTTAATACCGTCACAAAAATAGTGTATTTTTTGGCGGCTTAATGAGCCCGACAGGAAAATGTATTTTTGTGACGGTGATACGTGGGCCCGTCACAAAAAAATTGTTATTCCTCACATTCTATACGTGAGGGATGATCCGTTTTCTAGTAGTGAGACTTCCATTGCTTGATGGCTAGAATAATAGCAAGGCTTTCCTTCTCATAAGTTGATAACCCCTGTGTACGTAGCCCTAATGCTTTGCTAAGGTAAGCAGCGGGATGACCTCCATGCATTAGCACAACATCAATCCATTTGTTCGATGCATCAGTCTCAATCTCGAAGGGCTTGCTGAAATCCGAAAGAGCCAATATTGGAGTTGAAACCAAGGCCTTCTTTAGAGCTTGGAATGCCTCTTCCTTCTTGGACATCCACCGAAACACCACATTTTTCTTCAATATCTCTATCAAAGACTGACTGATGATTCCAAAGTTGCAAACAAACTTATGATAATATCCCGCAACGCCCAAAAACCCTGGACTTCTTTGATATTCTTCGGTGTAGGCCATGACTTCACAGCCTCAATGTTTTTTCTATCCATAGCGACACCATCCTTACTGATAATGTGACCCAGGTAGGTGAGGCTGGGCTGAGCAAATGAACATTTAGTTCTCTTGACCTTCAATTGATGGTGGGTGAGAATATCAAATACTTGCTATAGCTTTCCAACATGCTCCTCCAAAGTCTGACTATACACAAGAATGTCATCAAGGAAGACAAGAACACCCTTTCATAGCACTGAGGCAAAGATGGTATTCATTAGTCCTTGGAAGGTGGCTGACGCACTTGTCAAGCCGTATGATATGACATTGAACTAAAAATACCCATGATGTGTTTTGAAGGCCGTTTTATGCTCAGCTTTTTGCTGCATTCGGATTTGATGGTAACCGGCACGAAGGTCCAAACTTGTGAACCACTAAGCAACAGCCAATTCATCGATCACACCACTACACTTGTGAACCACTAAGCAGCAGCCAATTCATCGATCACACCACTACAAAATATGCTATACTGGATGCCTCACCACAGACGGTTCATGTAGAGCCATCTGTGGTTTAATTATTACAGACAGTTCATGGCTAAAACCATCTCTGAAACTATCATAGACGGTTAGGTTTAAAAGCCGTCTGTGATATACGCATTATCACAGATGGTTTTTTATTAGAACCATTTATGAAACTATCATAGATGGTTTTTTTACAACTGTCTGTGTTTTGTCCTTTGTCGTATGAACTACAGAAGCTACTGAGCTAGAACAGATAAGTGTGCCAGTGTGACTAGTCACTTTACAAAAGACAAATTTAAGGCAAATTTATTACAAAAGTCCCAAAAAAGAGATTCCCAGTTCTTAGTCTTCTAGGCTTCATATGCTTCCTTTTCGACTTTTGGAGTTGGAGGATCAACCGCTGAGTTCTCGAATGCCGTGAAGATTGTCCTTGCCCTCTCCACTTCCTCCTCTATCTTGGGCATATCATTAGTATGGCCCATAATCTCAAAGAGGTTGCCATGATAAGCTTCCTTAGAATCAGCCGCTTCTGCTTGATCGGCAATGTTATCTATGTGTCTCTCCACTGCCACAAGAGTTTCTTCTGCTTTGCACACCTTACAGAGAAGAACGTGGCTGAGGGTGGTTTTCCTTTCTAGAGTGGCAATAAGACACCTCCGTCGACATTGGATGATGAGGTCCAGCTGATGGATGGAAATGAGTCAAGGAAGGAGAGCAAGGCGTGAGCGGAGGAGCTGCTCTAGATGTAAATTATTGGCCATCTGTGTAAGGTTGCAGCCGAACAACTCATGATGGATAGATGAGAGGAAGGAGATTAAAAGAATATTAGATACCATTATTGAGAAATCTGGTAAATAAGATAAGAGAGAGGACAGTTTAGAAGAGCTGGAGTAGGGCGCACATATTTAAACATTATCATAGACGGTTCATATACTAAACCGTCTCTGATATTAACATCATAGATGATTCGTATAACAAACAGTCTCTGATATGTGAATTATCACAAATGGTTCTATAACAAACTGTCACTGAGAATGACACATTACCGATACGTGGTGCATCCTCTAGGATTTCGATCTCACCCATCCATTCCTCTGTATTGAATGGCAGGCACCGGTTCCTCTCACCACTCGGCCCTTATTAATTACTCTCCCTCCCCTTTATTGCCAATGATGTTCGGTGACCATCCGATCCCCTCCTCCCCTCTCTTCCTTGATTGCAGGAGTCAAGGACATCGTGCGTTGCATCCAGCTTTCTGTTTCTTATGTATTCTTGAAATGTTAAAGAGTTGTGTTCATAGGATTAGTAGATGTGTTCTTGCCATGTTGTTGCTGTTAGATGGATAATCTACTCGTTATCTTGTCATGCCGTAATGATGAATTCTAATCTTAATACAAATGGAATGTGATGTTGTGTTTGTCACTGTATTTGCTTGATTACAAAGTACATAGCTAATATTATTTCTTGAGGCTAGCCAAAAAATAGAAAAAATTTAATTATAGAATGAACTATCACAGACAGTTTGTACTATAAACCGTCTATGAAGTACTATCACAGACAGTTCTATGTACAATCGTCTGTGATACTCGCCAATCACAGATGGTTGGTAACTAGAATAGTCTGTGATGTGTGAGTATCACAGATGGTTTTTGGTTCGAGCCGTCTGTAATAGTTTTCTTCACAGATGGTTCTAGCTACAAATCGTCTGTATTGTTTTTATTACAAACGGCTCATAAACCGTTTGTGATAACCTCCGATTATCACTGACACATAAATTCCGGCGGTTCAGAAAACCGTCTGTGATTACAGTTCCGAACTGTTTGTAATGACCCTTTTTCTAGTTGTGTCAGTTCATCGATAATAGTCAGTGGGTACTGGTTTGTGACAGTGATTACATTGAGATGCCAATAATCTATATAGAACCTCCATGTCTTGTCCTTCTTTGGCACAAGCAGGACGGGGGATGCGAAGGGGCCAGTACTCGGCTAGATCACTCCTTGAGACAACATTTCCTTGACTTGCTTCTCAATTTCATCCTTCTACGTTGGGTTATATCGTTAAGGGCGCAAGTTAACTGGTTGTGCTCCTGGTAGTAAAGGAATCGCATGGTCAAAGGCCCTCCTTGGTGGCAGCCCCTTAGGCTCTTCAAACAAGTGTTCATACTCCTTGAGAAGGGACAGAATGGCTGCAGGTAACTGCTCCTTCCTATCCTCAGTCTCCCATAGGCCATCCCCTTCCAAAGGATGTATTTCACTACTTGGAAGGGATTGGATCAACAGCAGTAACTCCGTAGGTGCCCCCGGCTGAATTCATTGTAGCCTCACCCTTTTATCCCCTTTCCAAAACACTATTTGCTTCTTGTGCCAATGCACCATCATCAGACTGTGTAGCTCCAACCAATCCATGCCAATAATGACCTCATAACACCCGAGGGGCAACAACTTGAGATTGGTATGGAAGACATTTCCTTGCACCTCCCATTTGCACTGCAAAAATTCCTGGGAATAGCTAAGTACCCCACCATCTGCAATACAAAGTTGCATCAGTTTCATTGATCTTTGAGCTCCTGTTAACCGGCTCGCAAAAGATTCACTCACGAAGCTGTAGGAACTGCCCGAGTCCACCAAGATCAATGCCTCATGCCCTTGCACTAGTCCACGTAGTCCAACCATGCGTGGTGCCTCTCCAGCACTAACTGCCTCCTTAGAAATGGCCATCAAGTCAACCCCTGTTGATCCTTCTCTAAATTCAGATTGTGGCGACCAATGCTCCCTGTCTTGTAGTAGCTCCAAAGCTGCTCTACTACTTGTAGTTGGATAGTTGGGCCGCATTTGTGCTCCTGGCTCCAATGTTATCCGCAGGTGTGGCACAGATCACGGGCATGACGATATGCTCGTAGAGCAGCCAGCCAGTCTGAGCCCTGGGAGGGTCTCACAGCAACTTCAACATCTTGTCATCCACTCATCCTTCACATGAAACCCCACCACTGGCATCTCCTTGCTAGGTGGCAGGGGCAGGGGCAGAGCCGGACGTGGCAATGCTCGAACACCGGAAGTGGACTCCGATCGGTAAACATCTCTTCTTACCTCCTCTAGTACCTTCTCCTGCAAACAAGCCAAATATACGACAGTATCCAAATTGGGACGGCGATGCAACACGACATCAGAGCGCACATCACTCCGTAGACCATTAATGGATTGGGTAACAAAAAACATGGGGTCCCAAGAATAATGAGCTAGCAACTGACACATAATATCATTCAACTTCTCTGCATACTTCGAGACAGAGCTGGTGTGGCGAAGGCGATTTAGCTGCCTAACCTGTTGCTGAAACTCCTCCCTACCAAATCAAGCACAAACTACAGCGGCAAATGACTCCCATGTATAGTGATGCAAATGAGCACTAGACGACTATAACCACAACATAGTGTTACCAGTAAAATACATAGTGGCTAAGCTAACCCTCAACTCAGGGTGGACTGCACAAACTCGGAAGTAATTCTCACATTTCAACTGCCAAGCACTCGGACCCTCAGCATCAAACTGTTGGAAATCTTTTTTTTTTGGGGGGGGGGGGGGGTGTTGTGATGATGCCCTAGGGTCCTAACAGGAAAGGCTTAGCAGATAGTGCTTACCATTGTCCGGAGGTGGCAAGGGAGATACCTCCCCATTTGCCATCCTCTGGTTTTGTAGTTCATCGCGGTTGCCATCAGGCCCTTGACCACTCCCACCGGGAACAGCCCATGGTGCCTCCTCCTGCTGCAGCTGAATTGGGACGTAGAGGGTAGTCGGCGGTGCTTCCGGCTTGGGGAGGATTCCAGGCAAATCCACCGGGCAGACGGAAAGCATCAGGTTGCGAGCGATCAGCTGGACCTGGTCGCATAACTCGCCCATCTCGAAGAGTAACTCCTCAGTTGTCTTCTCCATCTCTGGCTTCCATTGTTGCAGCTCAAGCACAGCCGGCACTGCGTACCAATGCTCGCTTGGGCAACAGCATGCGCACATTTCTCTTCAAGCAGTAGTCAACAATTTTTAAGCCCTGATAAGTTTTTGGTGCAGAGAGAGCACGCTCGTCTCCACCTCCCCCCTCGTCTCTTGAGCTCCCCCCTCCCCTCCCCTTCCGGATCCCGCCTCCTCGCCGTCGCCGGAGCGCGCTGCCGGGCACCGGTGGTCGCAAGGAGGGCGACGGCGGGGCTTTATCTTCATCTCGGGCTTCTCTCCCCTAGTCGGCGCACGGTGCGCGGGCCGCCAGATACGCGCGGATGCTGGGGCGCGCGACGGGCGAGGGCGCGGCAGCCAGCCCGGGAGCAGAACGGGAGAGATTGCGGCGCGAGGAGCCCTACTTTGGGGGCACCGGTACGGCGAGCAGAGCCGCCGCCGCCGCTTCGTCTCCCTCGTCTCCTCCCGCCGGATCTGAGCTGTGGCCACCGGATCTGATATTCCCCCCGGATCTGATACTCACGCCGGATGAGCTAAGCTCTGATGAAGAAGAGGCGGATGCAGATGCTGGGTACGGCGAGCAGAGCCGCCGCTGCCGCTTCGTCTCCCTCGTCTCCTCCCGCCGGATCTGAGCTATGGCCGCCGGATCTGATATTCCCCCCGGATCTGATTCAACTGGAGGAGTCAAGAAGCCTCACCGGTACCGCCCAGGGACTGTTGCTCTTCGTGAGATCAGCAAGTATCAGAAGAGCACTGAGTTGCTCATAAGGAAGCTGCCATTCCAATGGCTTGTTAGGGAGATTACTCAGGATTTCAAGACCGATCTGCGTTTCCAGAGCCATGCCGTGCTTGCTCTTCAGGAGGCAGCAGAGGCCTATCTGGTTGGTCTCTTTGAAGACACCAATCTGTGTGCCATCCACGCTAAGCGTGTGACTATCATGCCCAAGGACATTCAGCTGGCAAGGAGGATCCGTGGTGAGAGGGCTTAAGAGGCGGATCTGCGATCTTGGCGATGGGCTTCACTACCGATGAGGTTGGTGGAGGAGGCCGACCGATGACTTCTTCCGGGTTCGACGGTGTTTGCTTCACTGCCGATGAGGTTGGTGGAGGAGGTCGGTCGGCGCTGTTTGCGCCGCGCCGTATAGCCGGAGGCGGCGGGAGTGGTGGCTGCTGGGTTGTCCAGGTTCCTTGGCGCGACGTTGCTCGGCGGGAAGCGGCTTGTGGTGGGTTCTTTGGATGGCTATGCCATGGCCTTGAGGGTCGCAGAACCCGGTGTCTTGGTGGTGGTCTTTTTGTGTGTGGGTGTGCGTGGTTTGTTGTGGTTGTGTGGCGAAAGCCTTGCCGGTGTTCCTACCGGTCTCGACAACTGTGACGTCTATGGACGCCATTTTCCTTCCTGAAGGGTTGTCATGGCACTCCATAGCCATCATGTACTCTGTTCTCCAGGTGAAAGCCTTGTCTCGGTGAGGCGGGCGGTGTCGGCGACCCTCGTCGCCTCTTTGAAGACGTCGCTTCGGAGGTTTGTCTTCACACAGGATAGACCGGAGTTTGGGTGGCTCAATTGGAGAAGATTACGGGCTTGGTTGTAAGCAAGGACGGAGAAGAAACTCTGAAGCTTAGTCTTTCTAGCTTTTTCATAGTCCTTAAGATCTCTTTCTTGCTATTGTGTACTCCTCAGTGTTGAGGTTTTGGGCCTAAGAGCTCGTGTAACTTTTGGCTGTGTATATCCCTTGTGGATATAGAGGCCGGATTTTATATCCTTTATCTAAAAAAAGCACAGCCGGCTTGATTTCCTCCACAGATCGGTATATTGCTCCCCTTTGCGCTTGCAACTCCTTGATTGACTCCCCTTGAGCAGCAATCACCTCGCTTTGGGCCTTGATGGCCTTGACGAGCTCGGCGATTTGGTCCATCTCTTCTGCCCGAGTTAGGGTTCTTGTGTGGTAGTGCGGCAGATTCAGGGCTTCAAACTTGCTCTGATACCAGATGTTACGTTCCCCTTCCAAATATCAAGTGGCTATTACAAGATTCACCAGTACAAAAGATGAATTATAGACAGGAAGAGGAGAAGAGGCTAGGAAGAAGAGGATGCATAGGAGGAAGGGAAAAGTTCGGAAGCCAAAATGCTATTACAAAGTTGATGCCCTATTCACTTCGCTGCCGCCACTATCAGGTTCTCCTCTTGGAATGACAGGTAGCCGATCGCCACCAAATAGCTGGACTGGGCCCACTTACAAAACCAAGTCCTCACGTGGCCATTTTCTGTTGAGCCGCCTCGTCCGTTTGCTGCTCGAGCAGACAACCACCCGGTTTGTCGGACCATGAATAACACCTGAAGCCATGACACAAAGCAACTTATTTTCAGTTCGGTGCTGCAGTGGTGGGCGAAGGCAGGTCAGTTTAGGCAAACCCCAGAGGTCGACGAGGCTTCGCAGAATTGAGGTGCACAATCGGCTGAGGAAGGCTGCTCAGGCCAGTGCAGGTCTGATATCCATCCTTTGTAGCGCGCAGAGTTCCCCTACCCAGTCTGGGAGTATCTGAAGAGAAGCACAGTTCCAGATCTTCAGTTGCTGGAGGGAGGCAAGCTTCTGCATAGTCTCTTCTGGCAATTGTATCAGATCATCGCAAGAGGAAATTTCCAATGACTGAGGTGAGATGTCGCAACAGCCCCAATGTGGATGATGGCACCATTATTACGTCAAGTCTCAGTAGCTCAAGGACTTGTCTAGAAGAGGGCAACGTGGCCCCATTGCAGGTGGTGGCAGACCAGCACACTGTTGTTACTGGATCAAGCAGGTCAGGATTACATGGAGAAAGCAGCAAGTGCATGTTTCTGCTTGCCAACACATCTGGCCATTTCATTATTTCTATTGTGGTCAGGTGAAAATCATAAATTGAAGCTACGTAAACTTTGGATTCCGGGTGTAAAGTTTCGATAAAAATTCAATACATTGCCACACGTATGTAACAGTGACACGCATAGAGGCACATGCTGGTACTTATATAAAGTTGTTTTTGCACACAATTAAAGTTCTCAGATACTAATCATAAAAATGAACCGTACGTATGGTCTCATCATTGAACTAACTGGGGATGATTAGGTTGATAGTACAGATTGCAAATAATTGGAAGAAGCCAACCATAGTTCTTCGCATCTTCAACCCCTAGATATAAAGTCTGCTCGATCTATTTATCTGGAACGTTCTTTAGAGGAGTCCAGTTGTGTCATGTTAACAAGATGAGTTCGATGCTGCTTATGAAATCGGACTTAGTGTTCGGCTTCGGCACAAATACAAATCACTTTCAGTGTTTTGTTGTACATTGCCTATGCATTCATTTGCGTTCTATGAAGAAAGTAACATGCGTAGAACTTTAAGTTATTCACAGCAACTCTAATTTGTTCTTGAACAACTTATTCTTAAATGACTTGCATATAAATCTCTAGATGATTAATTAGATTTAGTATATGCAAATTTTATTATATGCGAAACTAATTCCGGCTGGCATACAACATTACTACCTTGTGTTGCGGGGCTGATGTTAATAAAGTTTATTTTCATGACATGTCTTATATCTACCGATTGACCCTCATATAACATACTCGCTCACCCTTTTTATCTAACATACTCGCTCACCCTTTTTATCTAACAAAAACGGCATAATTGATTCATGTGTATTCTGCCTACTATGTATCTTACATCATAAGCCGGGAATGTCAAATTCGAATTCAAATGAAGTCATGCAACGAAAAAGACACATAGCGGGAGAGACTCTTAAAATATGTCTACAGGCAATCGACTAGGGTGTGTGACGTCGTTCATCCTTCGGGCAGATCATTCATAGAGCACTAAATTTATATAATTAAGTAACAATAAATATAAAAATACTCAGCAAGTTCTTATAGTGCCTCATTTACCTTCATATTCGGCCCAAATTTCTCATGGTCAATTGATCAACACTATTTTTCAATGTTTATTTTTCCAATTCGATGGCTAACCAAGTACAGCTGCTGCATTCATTAGGAAATACTGTAACCGTACTAGTAACAAATTATATATTTCCTTCACATGTGAACATGCATGTTTCACTATTAGTCAAATCTATAACATTTTACTGTCCCTAAATATTTATATAATAGTACACCTTGTACGTACGGTTAAATTTAGCGTTAGAGAGGGTATTTTGCGCAACATACCGAACATCACTTTGATTTTAGTTAAAGTTAATTACGTTATATATTTGAAAAGTAACTATAGTGTGATATTTGATAAATTGGTTTTATGCACAAAGAAACATAGGAACTTTTATCTTGGCTATGTCTTGCAAGTAGATATATACACATACACTTGCATTCTGATATGAAGACTTACTAACACTACTACAGAAAGTCTAATACTAGACGCCAAATCACAGACAGTTTGACAAAACCGTCTGTGACTGACACTAATATAGACGGTTTTAATTTGGACTCCGTCTGTGTTGATAGCGTCGGAGAAAATGAGTATCACAGACGGTTCTTACCGATGAACCGTCTATCATATTTCAGTATCACAGACGGTTTTTATTAAAAAACCATTTACGATAAGCTGATTATCATAGACCGTTTTTTTATTAAAAACTAACTGTGATAATCTGAAACAACTCTTGATGACAGATGAGAGGAAGGAGATGATCACAAGAATAGTAGAAACTATATTGTACGTACGTACGTTGAGAATTATCTAGAGGACAGTACGTACGTACGTAGCAGATCTGGATTAGGCGCACATATTTAACCTTTAGCACAGACGGTTCGTATACCAAACATTAATGATATAGACGGTTCGTATACCAAACATTAATGATATAGACGCTTCGTATAATGATCGAGATACGTTAGACGAAACACGAGAGATACGTTTTGACTTTGCATTATCACAGACGGTTCGTAATACGAACTGTCTATGATATAATAATCACAGATGGTTCTTTTTAAGAACCGTCTATATTAAGCCCTCCTATATATATATACTCGAGCTAGGGTTTTGTGCGTGCGCTGCAGTTATAGATCTAGTTGTTTATATTGCATCGGTATATAAAATTTTGGGCTCTAATGCACAGACAGTTGGCATATAGAACTGTCTGTGATATTCATTCATCACAGATGATTCTAGCTACTAACCGTCTGTGATAATCTGACCACTGGGCTCGTCGATCCTCCTCAACCCATTCCTAGCCAATAGAAATCCACCAAATCCTCACCCCATGGATCATAGCTCTGCCTCTCCGTCGACCCCGCGCCAAAAAATTTCGCACTCCCTCCCCTATAAATAATCACCAGAACCTAGCCTCCTTTTATGTTCTCCTCCTCCTTACTATTCTCCTCCTCCTCCTCCTTGACCTCCTTGACCCATACAATAACAGCCCCATGAAGCAAATGATGTACAAGGCAACGCTCAATCAACGCCAACGAGAAGACCTAAGCGCTGCATCAGGGGCGAGAAGGCATAGGCATAGAAGACATCCAACTCATGCGCTGCATCAGGGGCGAGAAGGCCTAGGCATAGAGGATCTTTGCTTTTCTCTATTCTTATTGTGTTAGCTAGATGGGTAACCTGTTTGTTGCTTTGGGATATTGTAATGGTAGGCTTTAATCTTAATAAAAATAAAATGTGTACTGTGTTTCATACTATATTTGCTTGTTTTCATTTCAATTAATTGATTTGCGAAATGGATGTTTTATGTTTGTAAAATAAATTGAGATGTAAATTGGATATACACATGTACATGTTGATCTGCTTGTTTCAGAGAGCATGGCTAACATTTTTTTAGGCTAGCCAATAAACAGAAATAGATTTAGCGGTAGAAGAGAATATCACAGATGGTTTTTAACTAAAAACCATCTGTGCGTAATAATCATAGACAGTTTTTAACTAAAAACCGTCTGTAATATTTAGATATCACAAACGGTTTTGATTTGAAAACCGTCTGTAATATTTAGATATCACATACGGTTTTTAATTAAAAACCGTCTGTGATTATCAACTAGCACAGATGGTTTTTAGTTAAAAATCGTTTGTGATATTTACACCACAGACGGTTCGAAAGCTGTCTGTGATGACCTCATATTATTACTGACCCATAAATTTAGATGGCTCACAAAACCGTCTGTGATGACGTTTTTGAACTGTCTGTAATACGGTTTTCTGTAGTAGTGTTAGTACTTTTATATTCATTATTGCTCAACTATATGAATTTAGTGTTTAAGGAATGATTTTCCTGTGAATATTTGTTACCATCCATCGAAGGATAAAGATGACGCTGAATACTAGGTCGTGCATCCTAGTCGATTTTCTGTAGGCATATCGTGAGAGTCTCCCACACTATGTCTTTTCACGTTATGTGTATTTTGCTTGTTTCCCTAAAGAAATTTTTTAGAACCAGAGAGCAGGCCTCTTCTTTTCAGCTTTTAAAAGCTTATTTTCGGGTTTTCTACAGTAACTAGCTTTTAAACAGAGTGTCTTTTCAATAAGGGGTCTACAAGTTGATTGTAGTACACACTATAGCGACTTCACTTATATTGGCCAAAACCACACGCAAGTTTCTTTTACTCTGTACTCTCTCGTGAATAGTCCAAAAATCATAAGCCGTAGCCATAAGTCATAAGCCGCAGCCCAAAAAACTAGGCCTAGCATCACCTCAACTCCGGATTGTACTTCCCTACAGAAATCACCTCTTAATTTTGAGATCTTTGTGTGATTTATCCTCCCACTTTATCATACTTTATGATGACGATGCGGTTATTTTTTTGGTTTTGGTTCATGATTTTGAACTATGGCTTATGGATTTTGGGTTGTTTATGAGAGAGAATACAGAGTAACAGAAATTCACGTGCAGTTTTGGTCGATATAAATAAAGTCGTTATAGCGTGTACTACAATTAATTTATAGATCCTACCTTGAAAAGGCAATCTATTTGAAAAGCTAATTACTATAGAATGCCAAAAAGCAGCTTTTAGAAGCTAAAAAGAAGAGGCTGGATATCTGACATGGTGGTGCAATATCTATTTTGATCCATGGAAAAGGAGTTGGGCTATGTGTCTTTGCAGGATGCTTATTGATCGATTTTACCCTCAACAGTGTGGAATTGACAAGTGAGCTGCAAAATTTGGGTTGTGATTACTCTGATAGTGTGTCCTCTGATCAATTTGAGTTGATGAGTGTAACGCCCCCTTTTTTGGGAACAAGGTCATCATGCGTCCCACAAAAGCCCAGGAGTTTTATTACCAAATTTCAACATATTCAAATCATTTCCAAATCTACTTATGCCTTTCTGTTGGAATCATCCATTAAACACAACTTCATTTACCAGAAGCACGGCGTATTCGAATCTTTTCATAAATGACTCTGCAAAGTTATTCATCTCTATCCACAAGATTCCTTAACCCTTATGACTGAGTTGTGAAAATAATGTGTTTCATTGCTCATCTCTTTATGTAGCTTCTACCCAGTAAGTTCTGTACCCAACAAACTCAGGTGGCCCATGGCCCCGTCCGATTTAGAGCGGACCTACTATTGTTAAGTATGATTTTACTGTTTTCATACCACGTATAATTTTTGACCGTGGTGGAAATTTCTGATTTTTCGTTCCCTTAGATTCAAACTTCTAGAAGCCCGTTACTCTTCATCATAACTCCGATTGAGCCTATTCAAATTTCTAAATGCATTAAAAATTCTAATATATCCATTTCTACCCTGCTTTTCATACTTGGAGTTTATTTGAATTTATTTGGATTTAGTTATTTAGCACGTAATTAGAAACCGCTTAGATATTTTGCTTAGATACTCGGGGCACCAAAATGCCCCAAGCATCACTTTTAATTATGAGAAACTGATTTGGGAAGTCATGGGTGGAAATGACTGGTATATTTTGACATGATTATTTTATGCTCCCAAAACCCCCAACTTGCTTAAATATCTGGGCAGATGGTACAGGGGTGTCGTGCAGTGGTCCACGAGAGTGTAGATTATGGTAGAACCGCCCAAATAACCCTAAGGACTAAATCTTGTCATGACCTCCTATGTAAAACAGTACGACCACAAGTCTGCAAATTGCAACTTGGCTAAGTAAATCTATCGAAACCCTGGAATCATCTCACCGGTAGGAGAAAGGAGTGGAATATTGTAAAGGCAAGGGGAGGCCTAAAGGGACACCGAGTGGAGGGTGAAGTTTGAATGTCGTGCTAGTGTTGTGGAGAGTGGATTCTGAATGCGCTAGTATCCGTGACAAACATCCCATGCAATGTTTGGGACCCACCGCAAGTGGGAGCAACCTATAGGTTGAGATGACAAAAGGGGCCAGATATTTTGAAAAGTTATTGTGATGGTCTACTCAACCGCATGAATAAGGGATCGTGTGGAGAAACGAGCGGATCGTCTCTTGTGGGAGTGAAAATACTGTAGAGTGAAACTATTCGAATAGTCGTGCCCACGGCAGACATGGGAACTTAACTAGATATAGTTCTATTTCAAAAACTTTGTGGGTGGAATTGGAAAAGTGGTGGGTCAACATGTAAGAGAGAGAAGAGAGAAAAAGAAAGGCTTAAGTAATTTTGAAATTTGGATTTTAAATTTTAATTTACATTAGGATTTACTGATTTCAAGTTTTTCATGATATTTAAAATTTGAATTCTCAGTTCAATTATTTAGATGCAAGGTTTTAATATTCCTTTAGCAATTGTCTAATACTTGAATTTTAGTTTGTGTGTAGATCCTCGGATTTTCCATTTCTTTTATTAACACCATTATTGTTTTTACCTGGATATTATTTCTCCATATATTTACTTGCATATCGCAAAATTCAAAAGATTTCAAATAAATATTCAGTAGAAATTTAAATGCCAGTAAAATGCAAGAAAAATTTTAAAAATCCATATTTTTGAACATCTGAATTTTGGGATGTTACAGAACAACAATAAAGCTAAAACCAAAATCGCATGCATGTGAATGATCAGAATGCAAAAAAGAATGTGAATTATTTGAATTATAACCCAAACCAACACGTAAAGCATATTTAAAATCAACATAAAAGTTATATAAAAATCTAACTTTCGCATTAGTTCTAGGAACAAAAGAGGTTGCACATTTTTGTCTTAAAGCGTTCAATCTTTTCTTTTCTCTTTTTTGGCACGCTAAAAACAAAATTAATGCAAGTGCCTATCCTTTCCATAGTAGGTGCAATGAAATTTAACATAACAGGAATTCTTTTCAGATGATGAGTTAGCACCTACAACATTAATCAATGAACTTTGCACAAAGCGAGCAGATTTAAATACGGTTTTATGAGGCTCACCTTTTGTTTCAATTAGTCTACTTCTAATTATCTTAACAACCTTAGGTGGATAATTCTTAGCATAATTAGCAATATTAAACTCTAGACCAGCGTTCTTGACACTTTGTTTTGACTTGTCTAGAATTATATTCAATTTTTCTTACTAAAAGAAAATCTCTAAAGTGTCCTTATGGTACTCATGTTCTTTAGCTATAGTGAAACTAATTGTGCATTTAACTTGTTTATTCATAAGATTCTTAGAAGCACTGAATGGACAATCTATCTTTTTTAGTAAAATCATTAAGTTGTCTAGTCCGTACTTCTATTTCTATGTTAAGCTTAGGACAATTAGTGCAACAAAGTGTCTCATGATAAAGCATTTGTTGAATTGATTTCTAAGATTAATTATGTCTAATTTCTAGTAATTCATAATTAGATCAAGTTTTAGATTGAACATTTAAAATACTTGACTCTAAACATGTACAAGAACTAAACTTTAGCTTTTCAATTTCATCATTTGCCAGTTTTAACTTTGCATCACAATAGTCATATGCTAATTTTAATTCATCAAGTTTAGTAGTTATATCACTAAGTTGAACTAAGTTTGATGTCTTAATTGTTCTAGCAGACTCCAACTCAGAATGTAAAACTTGACAATATTCACAAGATTCATCATCAGGAATAGAAGCTCTAAGTACGTTAATTTCATAATTTAAGCTCTCAACAATAAGATCATGATTTTAAATTTCTTTTTATACTTCTTGAGCTCCTCTACCAATCTAACTCCTCTGTCAATCTAAGTACAATACAAGATAAATCTGTATAAGAAGATTTTACCTCATCAAGATCACTGTAGAGATCATCATTATTGAGTTCCTCACTATTTTTTCATAAAACACATTCCTGTGAAGTCCATCTCCTTTGCCTTCTTGCGATTGTCCTCATTGTCGCCTTGTTAAAGAAAAGTATAAGCTACTCTTTTAGAATCTCTCATAATTATTCATCTAAAATAGAATATAGTACAGACAAAAAAAACAATAGAAGAACTAGAAGAATTGCCAACTTGGTTAGTCACTAAACCCAAAAAATTATACTTGTTTATCCTGGCTAAAATATCAATATCATATATTTTCATCTTGTAATAAAGATTCTTCAAAGTGAGTGTTTTCATATTAACAGAATGATTAATAATAGTGACTAACACAATCCAAATAGACATATCCAAAGCATTTAAGATTTGACGAGTATTGTTGGAATTAAAATATATAACATCAACATATCGCAAATCACTAATATTTTATTGAAATGATCAAAAAGTGCATCTACTGATTCTCCAGGTTTCATCTCAAATTTAAAATACTACTTTTTAAATTGGTTTTGATGAACACCTTTAACAAACTTAGAAACTTCATGATAATCAGCTAGAGCAGTCTAAATTTTATTAGCAGATTTAATATGAGCAATTATGACAAACTCATTTCTACTTACACCTTGCAACAATATATTTCTAGCATCAACAGTATTTTCAATAGTAACAATAGTAGGCACTACATATGAATTTTTAATTTTTTGTCAAATTGCTTAACCTTGTGCTTATAGAAAAACCTCTATGCGTATTTTTCAATAGATATAATCTGATCCATAAAAGACAGTAGCTTACCTGAAAAATGATCTCGATCTAATGCCATTGCAACCTGCTTGATATCACCTGTAGAATCGTCAATGACAATCAGAGAGGATTGAATTATTGTAATTCACAGCGAAAGCTTTCTTGTCAAATTTATTGTCTTATGATTGTCGAACCGTTAATACAGTAAAAACACAAAAAACAAAAGACAACAAAAGAAAAAGGGAAAAATGTTTTTCTTTGGTACTGTAGCTAACTACGTGTGTAATGTAACAAGACTAAAAATATTTAGCAACTGTAGTAGCAATACTGTAGCAAATTAAAAAATTTGGGGCATCACTTTCGCTGGTTGAACTCGTTGGAATTTTTTTCTAAACATTTCTGCTCTATTACTGCTTCATCCAGGACATACGAAGCAAAAAAGTCTGTTTGCTACGTAGGACCCGTTGTCCTGATCACGACGTGATCGACGTGACCCGTATGGTCCATGGCATAGTGCTGCCTCCCCGATATTCACGCTGCACATGCAGCGCGAAGTTCTTCACTAGGGCTGTAAAAAAAGCTCGAGGCTCGCGAGCTGCTCGAGTTTGGCTCGTTCTAGACTCGATTCGAGCTTGGCTCGAGCTCCAAACGAGCCGAATTCGAGCTCCATCTGAAGCTCGCGAGCTTTAAGAGCCGAGCTCGAATAGCTCGCGAGCTTACAATTTTTACCCTAATTCCCCAATTCCCACACTCCCTCCCGCCTCTCCTCTCAAATCCCCCTCGGGCAGCCCGGCCCCCCACACCCCTCGGTCCCCTCCCTCCTCTCCCGTCTCCCCCAGATCCCCACCCGCCTCCGCGGCTCCGCCTGCCGGGCTGCCCCCGCCCCTCCTCCACTCCTCGCCGCCCCACTGCCGGCCGGCCCCCCACTCCCGTCCCCCTCGTCGCCCTCCTCCTCTCCCCCGCCGCTGACCCCCTCTCCCACCCCACGTCCCCTTCCTCTCGCGCCCCCCGCCGGTTGCCGCCCCTCCTCGACCCCCGCGCCACCCCTCTCCCCGTCCCTTCCTCTCCGCCCCGCCCCGCCGCCGATGAGCCGATCCCCTCTCCCGCTCCCCTCGTCCCTTCCTCTCGCCACCGCCGCCCCTCCCCGCGCCCCTTCGCGCCCCGCTGCCCCTCCTCAACCGGCGTCGCCCGCGCCCCTCCTCTCCCGCCGCCGCCCCCTCCCCGGCGCCCCTCCTCTCCCGCTGGCGCCACCCGTCCGGCCGTTGCCGTCCTGCAGCTCGGCCACCGTGTGGAGTCCGGCCGTCCCGGCGCCACCGCCGCCACCTCCTGCGGTACTCCTCACCGAGCCCGTCCGTGCAGCTCGCCCACCGCGTGGAGTCCGGCCGTCCCCCGGCGCCACCGCCGCCACCTCCTGCAGGTACTCCTCACCGAGCCTACACATGCGAAGCTCGAGCTCGGCTCGAGTTTTGTCCGAGCCGAACTCGAGCCTAGCTTAAAACTCGATGTTAATCTCAGGCTCGCTCGAGCTCGGCTCGAGTTTCTACCGAGCTCGAGCTTGCTAGGTCAAGCTCGCTCGAGCTCGGCTCGTTTACAGCCCTATTCTTCACTGCTCTATGTTGTCTTGATGCGTGTGCATTCTTTCCTGTTGGAGAGAGAAATAACACTAGATCGGTTTGATATCTGCTTGCACCCTTGCAAAGAGGCAACACCTCCGCTGTATCCTGCCCTGACGTGATGTCTCTTGTTAGTGATATATCCTAAGTTAAAGATAAAAATGATTGTATTACTTCTATATTTATAATTGTTTAAATAAAATATTATTTTATCTCTTAAATAAATATCTTTCATATTGATCGACAAGTATGTGACTTGTTCGTGAAACTCTTTATTTATGTTTTGATATTATTCTAAATTATCCCTGATCTTATATCATTATGTTGGACCGAAATGGCGACAGAGGGGGGGGTGAATGTCGATCACTTAAAAATTCGTCCCCTACAAATACTCAAAAACTCAACTCTCGGGTAGCTATTAGAAAGCTACAAACACAGGAACAAGAGCTACGCAAGACTGCAGAGGAGAGCGACCAAAATGACCAAAAACCAGATTGCAAGGGCTAAAAACTAGAGCTGCTGCCCCACAATTTTTGCTGGCCAAAAGCACTACAAGAAGGTAACCAAGAGCTCACAAAATCTGCACAAACTAGCTGCTGAAAAGTAGTCTCTACTGCAGAAAATGGAAAGCAAAAGGAAGGCTAAACCTGCTGCAAAGAACATGCTAAAAGGAGCACAAAATTGCTGCCAATTAGGACTGCATGCACTTGCTGTCCAGCAGCTAAAAACTGCACAAAGAGCCTGCTATTTACTGCATAAAATGTCCTGGCCGAGAGAGCACAAAGCAAAGAAGAAAAGCTGCCAACGAGGGACTGTTCTTGCTGCAAAAACAGAAATTCTGCAGCCAAAGGAAATGCCAAGAACAGCACATGAATCAACTGAACAAGGCAGCAAGAAGAAGAAATCAGCAAAGGAATAGATTTACTGCTGCCTTCTCCAAAAGAGATCAAGAAATAGCACTCATCCGAAGGAATCAAATGCCATTTTGATGCTCCCTGGCCGAAATGCCCCTTGAGCAGATTTTTTGCTTCTCTTAGGTCAAAGAGCTCTAGAGATCAAAAGACTTAAGCCAAAAACGAAAAGGCAGAAATTAACCAAAATAGCAGCAGAGAGATCAAACAAATAACCAAAGGAGAGAAAATAAACTTCAGATTTCTATTCCAAGAAACACGAGATACAAAGAACTACGTCCCCATACGCATGGACATTCGGAGGAATGATTACAAGAATTCTCAATCCATCCTCTCCCTCTCAATCCTCAAGAACACCAAGAGCTACACATGCTTCTTGGGAGGAACACACACATACACACATGGAGAGACCCAAATGGAACCCTAACTTTTTCACTCACTCTCTCAAAAATTCAGCACACCATCTCCCTCTCTATTTATAGCCTCCACTAATGGGTTCACCAAGTGCTTTACCCATTTAGCTTTTGCGCTTTACCCACAATCCACTTCCTTTAGTGCAGCTTTGCGTTTTTATCGAAACGCCCCTCGCGCACCTTCCAGGAAGCTTCCTCATTCCTTGCCCTGCAAGCCACGCAGCTTCGCCGTCTTCGGCACACCTCGACCGCTCTGACCTCAGCGCCACCTGCGCCTAGTCCGGTCCACCGTGCCTCGCCACGACTCCACCTCGAGTCCACGTCATCTTCGACACATCCCGACCGTTCTGACCTCTGCGCCACCTGCGCCTAGTCCGGTCCTCCGTGTCTCGCCACGACTCCACTCGATGTCCTGCAGCCAACACAGACAAGAAACACATCAAATAGCACCGCTCGACACATGAAAGCGTAAATACCATCTTACCACAGATAAAGTCCAAACCTGTCGAATCAAAGAATCAGCGTCCTAATCCCATACGACCAAGTTTGACCAAAGTCCGACCGAGCCCGATTGCACCACGCAACGACTCAACTCCGAACCACTCAAACCAAACTCGACTTACCTAAACCAAAGTCAATTACTCATCACTCACATGTGGTCACCTCCACATGGTCCATCACATTATGTGGGACCATTATGGTTTATAGATCAGTACATGTATTGATTAATGATCATATTTCACGGATCATGGATATGAGATATCAAATCAATAATATGAATATATGTTAGAGAACATGATGTTGGATTGATCCATTATGAGACATTGCGAGAATTGCTATATTTTTAAGTGTCATCAGTTGGTCTCTATATAGTGTGTGTAGGATCCTTAGATCTAGTATCGTCAATATTTCCTACATGTATAATAGTTTACTTAAGGGTTACCAAATACCACTCCGTGACTGGGTGGTAATAAAGGTAGCTTTCGGGTTTGCTATGAAACATGCAGAGGAATATGAGCGATCAAGATAGAATTTTCCCCTACTATATAACATGAGAGATATCTCTAGGCCCTCAATGTGGTTGGATTAAGAAAGTGCATGGCCATGCCAAATATGATTGAGGAATCAATCACAACTAAATAATCCACTACAGGTACAAGTGAAAGATCGAGCTATCATCGGATGGCATGCTTCTCACCTTGAATTCGATCTAGATCATAAGGCAAAGGGATTGGTATAGAAGCACTACTTAGGTTCGTTTGATACGATCTTTATGTGTGTTTGGGAGTCGTTATGTCCTGCTAGAGACCACTACCGACTTATGGACCCAAAAAGAGTTTTTGGCCCATGGCCAAATATATATGAACCTATAGAGTCACACACTTAATGGGTTAGAATGATAAGAGTCCGGATAATAGTTTCCGAGTGCGATTTGATCTCTGCTCGTATCAGATAAGGATCCGATTGGAGGCTATATAAAGAGAGGTGCGGGGCTGAGGGAGGCCCCCTGAAACACACCCATTAAAATCCTAGCCGCCACCTCTCATAACCCCTGCTGTACACGCTGGTGCTAGCACACCGATGCATAGTGTTCCATCCCTGAACGTGTGGATTTCGGTAGAGGCGCTACTGCGACTGCGGCGCTGATCAAGACCATTGCAAGGAGGAGACGGTTTGCCAAAGGATGATCAACTACTTCAACTCTACTTCCACTGCACTGCGCATTTAGTGGTAACGATCTATGATCTCTTACTTGCATGGCTTCCTGATTTACGCAGTAGAAAATTTTTACCTATGCTAGTGTACCCTACATGTATCCCAACACCTCCGCTTGGTACGCATGACGCGCTTCTCCTACACTTGCGCCGATCAATGGATTTAGCGATGATGTTTTTTTCCTAAATTTGATCTAATTTTTATTGTTGGATCATGTTTATGGCTACAAAATGCGCTCCTGGCACCCCTCAATTCCTAGCACAAAAACTATATCTCTTAGCCTCCAGGTTAGCACTTAAACCCCTCTCTATTTCTAGTCTAAAGTCCAAACGGATTCGTATCCAATTCCAACAACCAAGTGACCCGAAACCCTTACGTAACACGTGTTTTTTCAACTTTTGTCACATGTCATAGCCTCGAGACCACACTTCCATGGCTCCAATACGCACCATCCATATTGGATCACCACGTGCTACAACTCGAGCACGACTGTCTTCTCCAGTATTATTGGCCCTCTGGGCCATGACTTTACACCAAGCTATTTCTCGATCCTCGCCATAGATCACAATTGTCTCTGAGTTATCCCGCACATGCAAAGACCAAAACATCTTTCCCAGTCAAGTTCTTTTCAACTTAATCGATATAAGTCCACACAAGTCACATGCCTCAAATAACATCGATAAGTAATATTGTCAATTATTCATCAACACAAATATTTTAGACCTAACCACATGGTCTGAAAATGATATTTTGTTGTCTAGTAGTCATTTATATTTTATAATATGAAGATGTCTATTTTATCCTGCAATTGCCATGAAAGTCTAAAATTTTACACTCAATTGCAAAACGTCCAACTTTCACCCCTCAAGGCCTCAACTATCAAAGTTGGTATGGTGTCATTCGTCATTTGGTTCATGGTGGGCTTTCCATCATGCGGATGACACCATCCTCTTCTCACATCACAATTTAGTCCAGGCTGAAAATTTGAAAGACTCTGTTGAACTCTTTTAAAGTTGCGTCTGGCTGATGATCAATTTTCAGAAAAGTGAACTGTTCTTGTTTGGTGAGGCTGCTGGATCTCAAGATATGTACACAAATTTTTGGCTATGCTGTGGGGGCAAATGTCATTTTTAGATATCCAGGCATTTCAATTCACTATAGAAAACTAAAATTACGAGTGGGTTAGTGTTGAGGAAAGATATGATAAGAAATTAAGTCGTTGGAAAGGAAAACATTTGTCCAAGGTGCAAATAACCTCTTGACTCAATACCAATACCATCCTGTTTCTAGTTGACGTCTTGTGTCACATCCTAAAAATTTGCTTTCTTGAAAAATTTAATTTCAAATTAATTATTTTAAAGTATGTGGATGTTATTTGGAGTTATTTGGCTTTTATTTGATTTTCTGAATTTTTTGGAGTTTAAAACCTATTTTTAAAATTTAAAAAGTATTTTAAAGTATGAAAATTAGGTACCAACAGTAGTTGGAAATATTTTTATCAAGTCCAAAATGTCACCAGGAGATTCTGTGAATTTTCTGTAATTGTTGGAGGTATTTTCATATTTTTCTGAGGCCTAAATAATTTCCTAGCCTTTTCTGAAAATAAAAAAAATCAAATTCTAAAAATATTAATCCATCCCGTCTCCCTCCGCCCGACGTGTGGACGGCCCAGATTCGCCCACGTCGCCGCCCGGATTAATCCCGGCCGTTTCCCTCTCTCCCTCCGCCAAGCGGGCCCGACCCGTCAGCCAGCTCTGCCTTCCCCTCCCCTCGGGCCGACGCGTGGCCGGCCCGATGCGCGCCGCGTCACCCCGCTCGCCATCCGGCTGTCCCCTCCCACTTAAACCGCACCCGCCACCCGATCCACCTCCGGGCCACGTGGCTGCGATCCGCACCGTCTGCACCCCGCTCCCCTCTCCTCTCTGACCCACGGGCCCCGCCCGTCAGCCGCCCGCGCCCCTCTCCCGCTGCCACCCAGCCCCGCCTGTCAGACTCGTCGTCTTCCCCGTGGAGCCGCCTCCTTCCTTCTTTCTCACCCTTCTTTCCTTTCTTACATCGGCGACCGAGTCCCCCACGGATCCGGCCTTACCTTCCTCGCCTCCCTCCGGTTTTGGAATCCCCGGGCACCGCCGCGACCGGATCCCCCTAATGCCGCCCCTTATTTCCTTCTGTGCCCCCCTCTTTCCTTTCCTCCCCTACCCTTCCTTTTCTGGCCGCCAACACCGGCGAGCAATTGCGCGCCCGTGTCCCCCCCTCCGTCCCTATAAATAGCCCCCTCGGCCTCCCCTCTCACCGCACCACCTCCCACCGCTCTCCCCCTCTCTCCCCGAGCCCCGAGTGCCCCGCACCGAGAGCTCCCGTGCGCGCGCCAGTAGTACTCCAGCGAGCAATCGCCGCCGCCTCGGTCTTCCCCAGAGCCCGCCGCCGCCTCCAACGTCTTCCCCGTGCGCCGGCAATCACCCTCCGCCCCTCGCCTGAGCTTCCCCGCCGCCAGAGCACCATCGCACCGGAGCACCCGAGCCCGCTCCGCCACTTCCTCGCCGCCGGCCACCTCCGCTCGTCCCTGAGCCTCGCTGACCCCGCCGTCAGATCCGCCTCCGCGCCAGGACCCCGTTTTAGACCTCGCCCGAACCTCACCGGCCACCCCTCGCCGCCGGCGCCACTGCCCCAGCCACCTCTGCCTAGCCCCTCTAGCAGGTACCCCCTTAAAGGGATTACTTACCCTATATGGGTAAGCAACACCCGAACGACCTACTGGCTAGCAGCGCTATCTCTTCCCCCCGGCTCCCTCGGTGTGCGTTCGAGCCCCCGGCTCCGCACGCTGAGGTTGAGCCTTTCCTTTATTTTTTCGCGCTGACAGCCGGGCCCCGCGCATCAGCGTCCGCCGTCTGCGCTGGCCACTGCCATCTGGGCCCCACTCGTCTGTGTCAGCCACTGACAAGTGGGTCCAGAGCCCGATGGGTCCCACCTGTCAGTGACCAACAGCTGGTATGGTCACTGACAGAGGGGTCCCACATGTCAGAGACCGGCACAGTGGACTCACTGCCAGTGGGTCCCACTTGTCATAGACTCAGAATAAAGAAATAAAAATAAAAGATTAAAAGTAAATATCGCCATTAGGCCACATCGAAAATTTCATAATTTCGGATTTATTCAAACTGAGAATTTCAAATGAGCATAACTTTCTCATTTTAACTCCAAATTCAGCCATTCAAATTTCTAAATTCATCCAAAATCATAACTTTCTCTTTTTGAATTTTTGAATTTTATTTGAATTTTATTTGTATTTATTGGTTTTGTTGCTCTGTCTTTTCGCGCGTAGAATCCAACGTTGTCGAAGATCTCTCCACTCCGCAGCAGGAAGACCCAGAGTGCGTGTAAGAAGGCAAGTCTCCTTGGATCATCTTGAACCTATGATTTTGAAATGTTTTAATTATTTTAAATTATGTGAATTGCTAGTTACATAAAACATTAGTTCAAATATTAAGGTATTAGTTAATCCAACTTTGTTATGCCCTCAATTGAAGTTGAATGCCATGTACCTTTGTAACCCTAGAATTTACTTTGTCTCAATAACGAGAGTATTACAATTATTTGTGAATAATAGAATGGTAGTATAATGCTTAGTCACGCTATTTAATACCTTTGAAATCTTGAAAATGGGAAATTATGATTTATTGTAATAACCTTGTGTTTATAAAATTTAGTAGTGATTGGAGTTGCCACTGTTCTTTTAAAATAAAATAAAATGTGGAAGTTGGTTTAGATTAGGGTGGATGGTTGGTTTGGGTTGGTGCGGCAAGCACGAGATCTTGTAAAGTATATGTTCCACCCTAGTCAACTAAGGACCGACGCTTGTGTTTGTCCAGACTGAGCATTACCGTACAACCCTAAGTCTATATGGGTACGACCTAGCTGATTAACTCATGATAGTCTAGTTTAGGTGCCACCAGTGGAAAGTGGGTGCCAGGGATTTACTGGTTATTCACAGTGAGGGACAGGGATTTACTATACTCATATGGCGCAAGAGGGGGCTTCGGACTGGACAGATTTAACCCTTCTGCAGTAAAACCTCAGCGGGTGGTGTCTAGCTAGTCTAGAGTGAGGTAAAGGCTTTGTGATATTTTATCTGTGCCTCATGCCAAAGGAGGCATGGTGACTGTTAAGATAATTTATCTCTTGGGGGTAAAGTTGTACAACCTCTGCAGAGTGTCAAACTATTCGAATAGCCGTGCCCACGGTCAAGGGCGGGCAAGGGATGCATTCACATGGTAGACTTTTTGGTTTTGGTTTTAAAATCAAAGTTTTGGTATTCCGAGAGTGGAGGGAACTCTCGGAAGGGTATCCTGGCAGTTGGAGCCAGAGAGGGTGGATGTAACCCGCAGTTTTAAACTTGATCAGTTAGAATTGATGAAACTAGTGTTGGTAGATGGAACCTTCACTATAAAAATTAATGCTAGTTTCTGTTAAAACATTTACTTTATTAAATTGATGTCTTCAAAAATAATTAGTATTAATTGAAATAAAATATTGCTTTGTGCAAAAAACCATATAGCCTTTCTTTGTCAAGCCTTGCATCTATTGCATTTTTCCCAAGACTTGCGGAGTTCTTTATGTACTCACATGCTGCACTCAAAAATAATACTCAGAAGAATACGAAGCTCAAGAGAGAGACTACGACTACTTCGCGTGTGGATTTGATGAAGGATTCCCGGAGTACTAGTTCGCACTTCCCCAGTCAATTGCCTGTGGCGTATTGATGGGTCTTCACCGAGTTTATCTATTGCTTCCGCTTTGTTTCGTGTGTGCGAGGTCTTGAAACCTCAATTGTAATAATGAGAACTTTCGGTCAGTACTCTTAATTATTGTAATAACACGTTGCTGGTTATGTATTCATTTCTGTTTAACTGTGTGCACTAGCTTTGATCTGGGAGTAGTGCTGTAATACACAGAGGGTCTGAGTTCGAAAATCCAGGTCCCGACATGCTGTTTACATGTGGTATTGCTGACTAAAAATTAGCAAGTCATCTTCCTCCCTGTCTCCCTCTCTTCTTTCCTGCTCGCTCTCTTCTTTTTCTCTCATCTCTTTGGCTCTTTGCCCGCCGACTTTGAGTCCACCAGCCCAACACTGCTGCGGTGCTACTACCAACCGTCGCACTGCTATTTGCCGCCCACTTTCCTCCCATCGTCTGTCATGACGTTGAATGGTGGAACCACCATCTATGGCAGCGGCAAAGAGCAGGAGGCAAGTAAAGATAGAACAAGCTGGAGGAACTAAATGTCTTTGAATTAAGCGAGGAACGGGCTTGAGCAATAGATTTCTGGCTTCTTAATTTTGTCTCTTTTTAACTTTTTTTTTTGCCTTTTTTGCTTTTTTATTCTCTTTACTGCTTTGTATTATCCATGATGATATAACCTTTTTTAAATTTTTTTACATTTAATTATGCAAGAAAAAACTAACAGTAGCTACAGAGCAAAATGTTAGGCTTGAACTCGTGACCTCAAGCACCACACCTGATTTTCCTATCTGGTTTTAATGGTTGAAGGATCAATGCTAATTGGTTTTGTGCTTACGGTGAAAATTGGACTTTCCTGATTGTTGAAGGCAGAAAATGGACCTCTTCCCTTAGAATATGTCGCTTGAATGAATCAAAGAAAGAAAATTTACCTTTGTCAAGCTTGTGAGCTCGTTAATTCTTTTCATATTGTAAAAACTGTTTTTTTGGCTTTTCTACAGTAACTAGTTTTTAAACGAAGTGTATTTTCAAGATGGGTCTACAAGTTAATTGTAATATACACTGTAGTGATTTCATTTATATTGGTCAAAATCACATGCGAGTTTCTGTTACTCTGTACTCTTCCTCAGGAATAGCCAAAAATCATAAGCTATAGCTAAAAGCTATAAGACAAAGGGGTTGTTTGATGTAGCTTTTAAAAGCAATTTTTGATTTTTGTTACAGTACCTAACTTTTAAACGGAATATTTTTTCAAAACGGGTCTACAAGTTAATTGTAATACACGTTAAAAACTAAACATTTATATGAGCTAAAATCGCAAATGAATATCTCTCTATAATCTCTGTCACAAACATCTAAAATTTAAAAATTTTAATCAAAATCTATAAGCTACTGTCATGAAGAACAGGCCAAACAAGTATCACCCTGACAGCCAGGATGGCAGCCACTAGAGTAAGCACATGATCATCACCTTAGAGATAACGTTGTCAGACTTGAGATATATCTGGTGTAGTTACTTTTTCTTTTGAAGTCTGTGGTGTACTTATTGTGACAGTTTGGCAATTTGCAGTCTGTGGAGTACTTATTGGGACAGTTTGGCAATTCGCAAGACACAACATGACTTGCCGGAATCTGTCCCAAGTAAAACAGTCACTTGTGGCATTAGGGCCGTTCCACTGAGCATAAGCTTACGGCTTTGGATATTGGTTTTTGATTGAAAATTGTGCTATAGCAGTGATTAGTTTTTTCAAATTATTTAATTTAAAAATTAAAAAAATAAAAAACATTATATCATTACGGATAATACAAAAGAATAAAGGCAAAAAGTCAAAAAACCAAATTAAGCTGAAATTAGAAACCGACATGTTTTAAGTGGCTTATAGCTTAATATAAGCTGAAAGCCAAAGAAAGATCAAAACTAAAACCATTTAGAGCATGCCCAAATCTCTCTTTATTCTTTCAGCTGTGCACTGTGCTTCTCCGCCTTCTAAACTATTCGCTTAAACTTATGATTTTATTAACGAGTACTCTGTAGCTATTGCATCAAAAGGGCATGAGCTGGAAAGCTTGGAATGCTGGATTATCCTTGCTGATCGGCCAGCCCTCTTTTATGATTCGTCCTCAAATCTATGCCCTACTTACTTCGCAAATGTACATTTCCTTGCATGCAGGCATGCAGCGGCTCGGCAGGTGGCCGGGGATCAGAGGCTCGGTGGCTCTGTGGACTCTGGTGTTTGTTCGCTTGCGTCGGTAACGCGACGTCTTTATCCCCCGCGCATCAATGCTTCCTATGATTGGCCATCTCTCCAAATAATTCGCGACGTCTTTATGCCCCACGCACAATGCGTCCTATGATTGACCATCTCTCCAAATAATTCCAAGACGTCTTCAAGGACGAAGCAGTACGGCCATCCTGTTGGCTTTTTAATGATGTAATGACATGTCAGGCGAAAGCTGCGAGGTCGGATGTATCCCTTGCCTTTGCATATTTAAAGAAAGCTGGGAGGTCCGTGGCCCGTGTCTTCTTTGTAATCGCCTTCACCCGCTCTCTCTGATGTGCGTATTCCCTTCTGTTGCCATGGCCCAGAGCCGTCGGCGCATCCCTTTCGTTCTAGACGCTGGCTCGGAGAATACGTAGCTCGCCGCCTCTACATCCTTGATTCCGGTGAGTCCCGTTCTTATTCTTCGCGTCTTTACCTACTTCCAGACTCGCAGAACCGGCCGCCGTGGAGGACTTCACCCACGGCCCGATTGCGAGCACCACGGGCGTAGATAGCTTCATTGCAGCTCGTAGATTGTGAGTTTGTGACTAGCCTTGATTTGTTAGGATAGGCTCGGTTTCATAGTCCTCGCCTTAGCCCGTGCTGTCACCGCTGTGATTTGTCTTCGCCAAGCTCAGCTCCAGTGACCTAGGTCCCCGAGCTGACCCTAGTAGCTTCGCCAGGGCCTCTAGTAATGCTGCAGTGGCTCTGTTTCACCTCTGCTTTGCCGTATCGTCTGAGCCGCCTGCACGGCCTCGCCTGGTACTGGAGTAGGTTTTGCTCCGCGTTTTGTTGCTGCTATGCCAACACCGCCGTTGGCCAGAGGAGTTCCGCCGCTCATCGCCATCGCGCCACCGCCATACTGCACCTCTCCGGCTGCCGCCACCACCAATCAGTGTGTCTTGAACCCAGCAACCCATTTTGACCCTTATCCATGCACCTGCGTCCCCGCCTCGCCGCCGGCGAGCTCGGTAACGAGCTCCACCGTGAGCTAGTCTGTTCCGCTTCTGTTACTCTCTCAGTGAAAGACGGGCCCCACAGGGATTAAAGTTAGTTAAGTGGTTACTATTTGCTTAGTATATATTATCAGTATGACATGGGACCTCTGTAATTAAGAAAATCAAATTAAACCTTAATTAAGAAATGCACCACTAACATATGGGCCCTACTAGACAGAGATAGGCTTATGGACTCGGTCTAGTGAATCCGTCGCTGACCAAGAGTCCCCACACGTCAGTCACAGAACGTTTTCTCAAAAAAAAAAGAAATAGGAAAGAAAACGGGGAACCCGTGGGCCGTGGACTCCACCTGTTAGGATTTTCCTCCCGGGCCAATTTTCAAAGGGTCATAACTTTGTTCATTTCAAATCTAAATAAGTAATTTTTGTTTCTAAATTCAAGATATTTCAATCAGTACAAAAATAATAATTTATGATGTTTGTTTGAATTTATTTGGATTTGAATTGAATTCATACGTTTTTCACGAATATAGATCCCGACGTCCCGGACGCCACCGCTGCTAAACAAGACCTCGAGCCCTCCACATTTGAGTAAGACAAATACTTATGATTGATCATGTCACTCCTAGTTTTAAATGCAAACTATTTTATTTGAAATTATATTATGCATGCTTTACTTTATAGTCATGTCGCTTAAGGTATTAGATAGTCATGAATTCCTACTTTGATTAACTCCTTGGAGACCAGAAGGTTAAGTGGGTTGGGTTTAGATATAGGGCCTGTTTTTTTAGCTTCGACTTATGGTGTTTGGTTGCGGTTTATGACTTTTAAGCTATTTATGAAAGAGAGAGAGTACGAAGTAATAGAAACTCGTATGCGATTTTGGCCGATATAAATGAAGTTGCAACAGTGTGTACTACAATCAACTTGTAGATCCCGTCTTAAAAAGACACCCCGTTTGAATGTTAGTTACTGTAGAAAAGATAAAAAGTAATTTAAATGTGAGTTTAACCTCTAAAAACCTAAATTCAATTTTAATCAAAATATGGTTTGTAAAACAGATAGAGGTAATTAGCTGACAATTTGTGCTCTAGGTCCGGATCTTCCGGTGAGGGATAACTAACAATTTGCGGAGGATGACTTTGACGATGATGGCTACCAAACGAATTCGTTTGGGACACTAATCAATTACTAAACTATACTCTGAATGGTTATCAATCGTGCCAAGAACGCGGCTGACCTAATCGCGAAGATCAATTCCTGTAACGTAATCATAGAACAAAGTAAAAGTGATATGAATTGTAGATAGGAAATAAAGCACCAAAAATAGTTGTAAGGTTTAGAAACACACTTCCGTAGATCTAAATGACATTAGAGAAGATGTGGATGTTGCACACGGGGGCTAACAAGCAAAAACTAAACCTAAACCCTAAAAGTAGTGTCCATTGCCCTATTTGAGGGAATAGAGATGTGGAGAGCACATCCATGAGGTAGGGGGAGCATCCCATTATGACTCTTCAGTTGGGCTCAAACTGATACAAGGCCCAGGGCTTAGGTTTGGAATTGATCCAGACTTGTTTCATAGATTGCAACACACTTAGGTGGAGTTTTGATGTGGAACTAGAACCATTAGAAAGAAGACGTCATGAGATTTTTCACAAGTCCTAGATCACCTCATTTGGACTCCGTATGCATTTGCTATGCTCGTTTGAAGTCAGTGTTATCTTCGGAGGCTAAACTAGATTCTAGAGCATTCCAGTTTTCATACTTGGTTGTCCTGACCTCAAAGTAACGTGGTGACCTCCAATGTTCATCCCAAGCATGCTTGTGACTCCATGTATCTCTCCTTGGTCCTCGCCTATATTCCTAAACACAATCACATCATATGCATCCGACAGCAACCCATTCTCAAAAGTTGAATTAAACAACCTTAGAAATGAGCTCACCTAATAATTAAATTGTTGTGCACATGCCCTAGTCATAGGACCATATGTAGTATGTGTAGTAGCTAGAGGAGTGTTATGTGTCCAAAGAAATGATGTGCTCATCACCCTTGCATTAAACCCCTTTTAATTGTGAAATAAGGACCAACTTGGTCATTTACTTTAATAGCCACTCTACCTCCCATAGCAACCTTCATTATCCAATCACACCACTCGTCATTAAAACCCTTTTGTTGCATAATTTGATAAAAGGAAGGCCAATGAACCTTGTCATATGTCTTTTCAAAATCAATCTCAGGGGTTGTTCATTTGGGCTTTTTTGTGGTTTATGGATTATGTTTATTGTTCGAGGCTTATTTTGCACTGTAACAGCTGATAGCTTTTTGGTGTAATTAAATTTAAAAATTAAAAAAATAGGTTATCCCATCATGGATAATACAAAGGAATACGAAAAAAGGCAAAAAAAAGCCTAAAAACTAGGAAAAAAATGAAATTAAAAACTAGAAACCAAAAGTCTAACAAAGAAGTTGAAATAAGCATAGCCTTAAGCAACACCCCAGCTTTGTTACTCCTGGGAATTTCATGAATTGCCTTATTGAAAATTAGAATACCACCCATAATAAAAACGACCTTTAATAAAGGTTGTTTGGAAGGTGCAACTATACCCAACACCACACTTGTCAATCTAGTTGTTAGCACTCGTGTAAGTATCTTGTGGCCTCATTATTTTCAGCTTATTGTTTATGATTTTCCTAAATAAATAAATGGCATGATTTTTTGTCACATTTTTAAAATGGCTTATCGAACAAACCTTTTTGAAGTGGCTTATCAGTATTTAGTTCGTTCACACAAACGCTCGCGCTAGAGCGAAAAGCCATCAGTCACAGCCCAAAAAAACAGAACTTATAACTACATTCGGCAAACAAATAGGTCAATATTTTTGAATGGATGAGGCATATTTACTATTAGGAAGCAAGTTAATTATCCCACGATTTAGTCTGGCAGGCGGGTGGGATGCTACAAGACCATCAATATAACTTCATCAGCGATTTTGGCCACGTTATAGACAACATGGTGAACCCTGTGAGTAGGCGACGACAGATGCATTGGCGTGGAGAGAGGCTCTCCTGTGCGTCACTGCAAATTAAGGTATTAGAACTAGCTAGAACGTAAAGGATTCAAGAATCATGGTTGAACTTTGTTTGCAAACTGAATAATAAAAGTTTCTGCATGTTGCTCTGAAAAAAAGTAGGTACCGGAACTACCTCACGGTGGAGACAGTGGAATGCCACTAGAACTCAAATTTTGTTGTCTACTTAACACATACATATGCTCGGTGATTTCGTGGTTTCATCTTCGGTCTCGCAAAATTATAGGCATGTACTAGGGGTTCGCGTGTGTCTACCATCCAATCGGAAATAGAAAAAACAAAGTACGTAGCTAGTGAAATGGAGATTGGAGAGAATTTATTCGTCATGCCTTGCTAATTTTGGATCATTTGTTTTGCTCTTTTAGGGATTTTGTAAAAATTCTTTCTTTTTGATAAATGCCTAACCTATCTGTGGCACAATTCCAAAAACCAAAATGGAAACACATTTCAAATTGGAAATTTGCTGAAAAGCAAACAAAACTTTGATTTGGCAGAAACGTTTGCAAAAAACCACCTCTGTGTTTTCTGAATTTCAGACACCAGTATAAAACAATAGAAAAGATGATATTTTATTCATTTTTACATTTGAGTCCTCTAAGAAAGCAAAATCTTCGATTGAGTCCAAAAGTAGGGCTGAGCGGATGCAACCTCACAGAATTATTGCAAAACAGCCATTGTTTAAACCAAGCACAAACACTATAAAAAGACACCTTGTGCGGAGGGTTCGGAAAGTCAACGAATACAGTTGGTGTAACGCCCCATTTTTGGGAAATAGGGCGTCACTAATCCGCAACCACCGGAGTTTAGCTGCAGATCCGGATGAGTATCATGCACCTACGAACATTTAAGAAAAGTTAGTTTGATTAAAATAAGACCTAACGGTCAATTTTAGCAACAAAATGGGCGTGCAAGCCCAAAAGTACTTACATACGAAGAATCGCAGAAAGCACCACAGAAAAGCTCGAGTGCGGTCGCCCCTAGCATGATATCTTGAATTGCCTCCTTTTCCTCTGGTACCTGTTGGGGGATTTACGCAAGACTGAGTACCAACCACTGCACTCAGCAAGTCACAAGGGAAACCCTAACTTTAACTATTTGCACGGATCATCAAAGGAAGGGAGTATACTTGTTTTATTAATTTTGGGTGGATGCACTTTTGTTTGTAAACATTTTCAAAAACCCAAATCCAAAAACTACTCCTTAAAATCAAGGGGGTTTTCTTTCAAAGTTGATTAACCAACTAAACCATTTTAAAACACTTGTGAAAACTACTTATGCCTCGTTGCTGGAATCACCCAAGTGACACAGCTCCATTAACCGGGAGCACGGCATATTCGAATACCATTTGATTGACTCTGCAGAGTTGCACAGCTTTACCCACAAGCATACATAACCCTCATGACTAAGTTAAGGAACCGGGCCTTTTCACTGCTCAACCCTTGATAAACACTCCACCCGATTGGTCCGGGGTCCTCACCGACTCCCAATCCGGGCTTCAATAGGATGAGCAACTACTAAACAAGGGTTGACAAGTCAACACCGGTGGTTGGGCGGATACTATGTCATTTGCTCGGCGCAAGGGTCTTGTCCTTACATTTCCACGAGGTCTGCAACCTCCACCCTAAGGTAAAGCGGTGGGCGAAGGCCGTCTCGCGACTTCCACAACAACCTTTACCCTAACTGTGCACGCGGTACCACCACTCTAGGTGCGGTGTCCCATACCACCCTACCCTAGCTTGGAGTTTTTCCAAATCTACCGGCCCACGGCCACATCCTTAGTAGTGTAAAGATTTTGCATGAATGTAAATATCCTATAGTTATTTATATTAATAAGTAATTATTTATAGGGCTATCAAAGGCATGGCAGCAAATTGTAACATGGTATTTATCGGTGGTAGGTTTTATCTACATATCATGTCATTCTAAACATTTCATTTCACGCAAACTAACATTTCACAACTAACCATAATGCAAATAGCATAATAACATAATTTAAATGGCATGGGATTTCAACATGGTCAAGGACTTGTGACTTGCCTTGAAATCGACTAGCTCGGCGACCTCGAGATCCGCGCTTCCTTCATCTGGACCTTGCATCGTAGCTTCCGAGAACTTGAAACTAGCGCAAACACACAAAAACAAAATAAGTCCGGCTTGAGCCTAATCAAGCGAGGAGAAAATGAATCTACGAAAAAAGAGTAAATTGCATAAATATTCAAATGAGGGATTTTTGATTTTTTTTTTCTAGGATGAATTTAGTGGATTGGAGGTCAAAAATGGGTTTAGGACATCAAAATGAACAAGATGGTGAAATTTGGGAATTTTCTGTGATTTTCTAGAATTTTCTTTGAATTTCTAGATTTTTGGAAATTGGAAAATTCTCTGGAAATTTGATGAACAGTGTTGGGCCGGCCCTATTGCTACAGTGCGGCCCGAGGGGGACTTTGGCCCGAGCGACGAATGGCCCACGTGGGGGGCGGCCGATGCGGGCGAGCAGGCCACGCAGCTCAGCCCAATCGTGCGCGAGCACTAGGCCCAACTGGCGCGCGCGTGCAGACCGTGGATGGCGACGCGGACGGGCGGGATCGAGCCACGCCTTCGTCTTCTTCCTTCCCCTTTCCACTTCCTGGCGCTACAGGACAACGGAGCAGAAGGTTGATGGCGGCGGCCGATTGAGCACCGACGAGGGTCGCCGACGACAACCAAAGGCACCAGGAGGTAGCTTGAGGTGCGGGGGTTCCATATTGGGGCTCAGGGAAGCAAGGTGGTTGGCAGTGGAGGATGGAGGCAGAAATGGGGCATTTGGCCTCACGGCGACGCAACGGCTCACCGGCGGCGCTCTAGTCAAACGGAAGGTGGCTTGGCGATATAGGGTGCGAGCGCCTCACGGTGGCAGTGATGGCTTCGGCTGGGAGGCATCCGAGAGGGCTAGCCACGGAGAGCATTGACGGTCAGCGGCGAGCTACGATGTCGGCGCTCCATAGGGGCTCACTTGGCCAGAGAAGAGTACCACAGTGATCAGGGAGCATCAGGGAAGCTCTGGGCGCAGAGAATCGGGAAATGAGGGAGAGGAGGAGAAGAATGGCTCACGGGGGGTCACCGGCGTAGGGGAGAGTGGTGATGGCGCAGGGGAGCAGCGGAGCTCGATTGGTTGCTCACGGAGGCACATGGGAGTTGCAGGATGTGAATGGAGAAGTTGGGGGAGGCTCTGGAGTAAGAGAGAGTAGGGGAGCCGAGGAGCGTACGAGTAAGCTCGGGCGGAGAGGAGAAAAGGAGGGGGAGGGCGGCATGGAGCGCAGCATGGGTGGTCAGTGGAGGGGACGGGGGTTGATGGGGAGTCACTTCCGAGTGACAGGGTGGCGATGTGGTGTTGCAGCGAGGTATGGCGAGCGGGAGTAGGCGAGCGACCGGAATGGCGGAGGCGCAAACCGCGGAGAGGGAGGGGAGCTGAGACTGACGGGCGGGGGCCACGAGAGTATGGGTCGGCGTGGACACGGGCAATGTGGCGCGACCTGGGGGCGGTGGAGACAGCGCTGCGAGGCGGCACGGCAAAATCGGGGCACCTGCGGCGTGCGGCGCGCGCGCGCACGGGAGGAGCGGGAAAGGAGGGCGCCAACAGAGAAGGGAGGCGAAGGAAGGTGGGAAGGCGCCAGGGAAAAGGGGAGACGGGAAGAAGAAATGCGCCACTGAGAAGGGGATGCGCACTGCAGAGAACGAAAGTGGAAAAACAGGGAAACTTTCCGAAAAAGGAAAATTTTCAAAATTCCCTCAAAATTTCAGGAAAATTCAGAAAAAGAAAAGAAATTTTTGAAATTTTTTCAGGTTGTTTCAGTTGGACTGTAGCTCTGACCATGGGGAGTCAAGTTGCCCAGTTGCAGTGAAGCTAATGAACTGGTAGTAAATTGTATTATCTAAGAATATAGAGTTTTGAAGAATATAGGTGCGGCTCTGCATTTCATTTGAAGACAACACAGTTGTGTTATCTAAGAATATAGAGTTTTGGAGAATATCGGTGCGGCTCTGCATTTCATTTGAAGACAGTACAACTGTGTTGACTGTGGTGAAAAGCCAACGAATATGGTTTTTTTGAAAAGCTAAATTCAGCAGGTATTAGCATAATATCATGCTCTAGTTAGCAGTGAAGCTAATGAACTGGTAGTAAATTGTGTTATCTAAGAATATATAGTTGGATTGGTGCTCGGAAACTAATCAGGTCATATTAGAAAACTTGAACTGAGATAGAACTTCACAGGAAGAGGTTGTGGCCACCATTCCTTGCGCATGAACCCAATTAACTAGATTTTTAACCATTTTCATAGCAGACCAGAAAATTTTTACCCAAATCTTGAACTGAGCATTTCTCAAGCTCACAATTCCTACGAATCATCATAAGTGATACACCCTACCACCGAATTAGGATTCAATCACTGGAATACATGGAGGTAAGGTTTGGAAGAAGGAATTTGTAGACTTACCAGTCGGAGGACTACACCATCGCGGAGTAGCTGTAGCAGCATTGCATGGTTGTCGGCTGCCGTTACATGGCCGAGCATCACGAGCCGCAAGAGCCTCACGGCATCGTGGCTGGCGTTAAATGAGGCTTTCTCACTAAAAGCACTGTTGCAAATAATACATAGAAAATAGAGACAAGAAACACGAATTTTACATGAAAAATCTTTGCGGAGAAAACTACGGGTGCTTGAAGGCAAATCACTATAATGAGGAGAGATTACAATGAAGAGCATGCCTTTCCTATGGACTACTGGGGCACGTATATAGGTTGAGGCATGTATATAGGTTGAGGCAGGTATACAAGATGTACTTTGACAAAGCTTAGTAAATAAACGTATTAGCCAAATAATTTCTTTGCAAGCTTCAGAAATAGCCATACACCCACTTCGCAATAGACAAGACAACGGTAGCTTGCAAACTAGCTTTCCACTAATAGCACACCCTCCAACAATAACACATAAACCAATGAGAGATCTTTTTTTATCCAAATCTCCAGCAAAATCAGAATCCATATAACCAACGAGTCCGTCTCTAGTCTTCCCAAACTATAAACAAGTATTAGATGTGCTCTTCAAATATCTGAAAATCCATTGAATTACTTTCTAATGCTCTTTTTCAGGATTAGCGATACCACACTTAATGACTGAGATAAATCGAGATGAGAACATATCATGGCATATATAAGCGAACCAACTGCACTCACATATGGAACTCTAGACATGTACTCAGTTTTATCATTTGATTGTGGACATGAAGTTGAAGAAAGTCTAAAATATGCAGGTAAGGGAGCACTCGCAGGTTTGGCCTTATGCATGTTAAAACGATAAAGAACTTCATCAATATACTCTTTTTGACTTAGGTATAATTTGCCAAACCGTCTGTCTCTGATGATTTCTATACCAAGAATCTTTTTTACTGTACCGAGATCTTTCATCTCAAATTCACTGCTTAATTTCAACTTTAAAATTTTAGCATTGTCTTTTGCAGCAAAATTCTCTTTTTTGGAACAACAAAACCTTTCAGTTACTCCATATAAATGTCTTCTTCTAAGTCCCCATGTAAGAATATGGTTTTTACATCTAATTATTCAAGCTCATAATCATGCATAACCACAATGCTGAGTAAAGTCCGAATATAACTAACTTCACAATGGAGGAAAAGACATCTGTGAAATCAACACCTGAAATTTGGTTGTATCCTTTAGCAACTAGCCTTGCTTTGTATCTAACATCTTCGGTTGGTAAAATATCTTCTTTCTTCTTGAAGAAACATTTGCAGCGAATAGGTTTCTTCTCAATTGGCGACTTGACCAGTTCCTAAGTGCCATTCTTGTTAAGTGATTCCATCTTATCATGTATGGCGGCCATCCACCTTTCTGAATCACTAGAAGATATTGCCTCTGAATAAGATGAAGGTTCTACAGCACCTTCGATTTATTCTGCCATATTTAAACACTAGGCCACAATATTGGCTACTTTAATCAATCACTTAGGAGACTGACTTTTCCTCCTTTATCTTTTAGATGCAATGGAACATTTTATTGGCGGTGCAATAATAGGAACTTCTAGAATATTTTCCTTATCGACTTCTAGTGTAGATCCTGAATCAATAATATGCTCTACCTGCACACTTGATTGCCTGTCAACTGAAACATCAATAGATGATTTATCATGCAACATAGCAGATTCATCAAAAGTTACACTTCTACTAATAACAACCCTTCTAGTTTTAGGATTCTATAATTTATATATTTTTACACTAGTTTTATAACTAAGGAAAATACACTAAACTGCTCTAGACTCTAATTTATCGTTGTTAATATGAGTATAAGCAGGGTAACCAAATATTCTTAAGTTTGAATAATCTATTAGAGAGCTAGATCATACTTTAGTTGGAGTCTTCTTATCAATAGCCAATTTGGGTATTTGTTTCTTGAAATAACATGCGTGGAAGTGGCTTCAGCCCAATAACTCTTAGATAATCTAGAGTTTGACAACATGCAATGTACCTTCTCCATGATGGTTCTATTCATGTATTCAGCCACACTATTTTGTTGAGGAGTGCTTGGGACAGTATAATATCTTACAATACCTTCTAATCTGCATAAAGCATTAAATTCTTCAGAACAGAACTCCAAGACATTGTCTACCACGTAGTTTCTTGTCAGTTTGTTTTTCAATCATAATCTTCCAATTCTTGAATGTCTTGAATATATCCAATTTGTGCTTTACGAAATATGCCCAAACTCTTATTGAGTAATCATCAATGATAGTCAATATGTAGCATGCACCTCCAAGTGATGGAATGCGGTATTCTCCCTATAAATCAGAGTAAACATCATACAATACGCCTTTTGTAGAGTGAGTTGTAGCACTGAATTTCGCCCTCTGTGACCATCAAGAAATTCTCTTTTGCATAATTCCATCATTCTAGATTCACTCATATGCCCTAGATTCATATGCCAAATATTAGTAGCATCAAAATCGGATGATTTATTTAAGGCAACAACAATATTACTTAAAATTATAGTGCCTCATAGATGATATAAGTTGGTAGTTTATATCACCCTCCATCACAACAAGAGAACCTTTGTTAATCTTCAGAACTCCACCTCTACCTGAATAGTTGTACTGTTTAGCATCAAGAGTACTCAGCAAGATAAGATTTTTCTTCAAATTCAGAATATGATGAACATCCGACAAAGTTCTGATGGTGCTATCAAACATATTGATCTGGATAGAACAAATGCCTGCAACCTTCATGGTGTACTATCCATTATCAACATGGATCCACATGGCGTAGCTTCATATGTAATGAACCACTCGCGGTTCAAGCTCATATGGAAAGTACAGGCTGAATCAAGAATCCACTCATCTTTGGTTTTGGAATCACCAGCAAAAACAACGAGAACATCTCTATCAGAAACTTCTTTAGTGACAACAGTGGCTCTAGTTTCATCCTCCTGTTGATCCTTTTTGAAATTATTATTCCTCTTCATCTTATTCTACAACTTCTAGTATTCGGATATGTCATGACCATTTTTCTTGCAATACTTGCATGATTTTCTGTTCCTGAATTTAAATCTACCTTTGTATCTGCTTTTGTTTCAACCTCTTGAATCACCATTTGAACATTTCTTGTATTGTCTATCATAGACTGACAAACTTTCTGCGTGCGTACTTGAACTTTTACCAGAAATCATAAGTTTCATCTTTTCTTTAGCATATAGTGCTCTATAAATTCACTGGGAGTAAGAGTATCTTAGCTATATAGAATAGTATCTCTGAAAGTAGAGTACGAACTAGGTAGAGAACATAGTAGAATATGACACAAATCTTTGTCGTTATATTTTACCTCCGTAGACTCGAGGTCAGCAACAACTTTTTTGAAAGCTGTCAGGTGGTTCAACAATGAGGCTCCCTCCACCATCTTGTGGGAATAAAGCTTTTACTTCAGATGCATCTTGCTGGTTAGATCCTTGGTCATACAAATCTGCTCCAGCTTCATTTATACTGTAGTAGCAGATGTCTCATTTAAAACCTCTTGTAGAATATTATTTGATAGATAAATATGAATATAAAATAAGGCCTTATAATCTTTACATTGCTTCTCATTAGTGAACAATGTCATTAGCATTTTGTCGATCCCTAAAAGTGCATCGTCTAAATCAAGTTATGATAAAATAGCTTGCATCTTGACTTCCAATAGAGAAAACTTTATGTTGCAATTCAATAGCGGAATACCATACTTCAAAGTAGCTATACAAAAGAAATTCAAAATTTGCTAGTACGAATTTGTGTGTACCTAGCGAAATCTCGCAATAGAAAAACACTGGGTACACTCTTGGATGTATATAGCAATTTTAACCAAAACAAATTCACACAAGACAAGCTAGCAACACCCTCTTGTTGGACTTCGTGCCACTTTATTTAATTCAAAATTTTGCTGGCTAGCTCTGGTGGCAGCTACACTGTACGGTTTGTGGCTTTGCTATTACTTTCACGCAAACTGCTGCTTCCTCGGATTTTTTTGAATAATCAATTTTTAATTCCGAATTACGGTATTATACCTGTTATTATACCTGTTTTTTTTTTTTGCAAAATTGACTATCTATCGCTTCACGGGCTATCTTATCATTTCTCTCACAAGAAGATCAAGAGGAGCTTGAATTAATAGAGTGAAAAAAGGAGGGAGAGAAGGAGGGAGGAAGTGAAGAGGGGGGAGAAAGTTGCGAGAGGAGAAGCAGAGAAGCTCGAGAGAGTGAGAGAATGAGATGGGGAGAAGTAGAGGAGTCGGGAGAGGGAGTGAAGGAGAGGAGAGGAGAGGAGCTCGGGAGAAGGAGTGAAGGAGAGGACAAGAACTTGGGTGAAGGAGAGAAGAAGAGGAGAGGAGTTCATGAGGTTAGAGAGGAAGATGAAGGAAGCTCACTGATAAGAAGAAAAGATCTTCGCGTGAAGAAAATAGCCTCATCCGTTCTTGTTCTCATCCGAATGTAGGCAATATGTAGCTAAGTATTTGTTTAGCACGTATTTAGTGAGTGCATGTTGACAAATGGTAATATTTACAGTGAGAAATAAGTCATATCAGAACCCACAACATTGAAAGTGCATTATGATGCTGGTACCATTCGTGAAGGTCCATACAGTGTTCACCTGAGCAGTTCCCCGCAAAGTCCATATGGTACTCCCGGACGTGGAGAATGCTCAAATCAGAGATGTCTTGGACTGGCTCATATGCAGCTTCTCCTTGGACCCTGAGGTGTGCAATATCGTCCTACATGGGCTTTGGAGTCGGTCTACCATGGACATTCGGTGGGAGTTGAGAAGACTAATGCACACGGTTGCATAGATGGGCTTTATGTAAGACTGCCGATGACATGGTTATGAGTGCATGCTACTCTTGCAAACATGTCCGAAAGGAGACACAGGAGGTCCAGTTGGTAGGAGTAGCTCGGGCGTGCAGCGCGTGGTTCATCAAGAGGACGCGATGGGCAATTTTACGAAGGCACACGCAGAATATCGCACACCACATGCTCAACCCACCCAATTGGCGGATGCAGATGTTGTTGAGGCAGATCACGAAGATCGCACTATGCAAGTTGAGCCCACTAGATATGCGGATGCAGAGGAGGGTGTCGATAGCATTGTGCGTCAGATGGAGATCAATGACTGGATAGCTTGGGCCAAGGAGGAAGCTTTAGAAGATGATGGCGACAATTCTTTCGTTGAGGACAAAGGTCTCATGCCGTAGGCATGGAATACGGTGGATGTTGAGGGCCTTTCTATACACGATGAGCATGAATCATCATGGGAGTACCATGCTATGGAGGTTCGGCTTTATGCAATATTTGCTGACAAAAGATCACTGTAGGATACTATTAAACTGTGGGCCTTGTCCATGTAGTGGACGTTTCGGGATCATTGTAGGATATTTGCTGTCAGCAGCAATAGCAGCACAAGAAAACACCTGGCTTAAGCAACTGATGAATGATCTCTACCAACCGACAGACTATCAAGTAAGGCTTCTCTGTGATAATCTATCATCTATACGTCTGGCAGAGAATCCAGTCTTTCATGCGAGGGCAAAACACATAGAAGTGCGCTATCATTATATAAGAGAAAAAGTCCTTGAAGGAGATATCGAGATGGTGTCGACAAATACAGATGAAGAAGCTACAGATATTCTTACAAAAAGTCTCAATGAAGCAAAGTTTGAGAAATTTCGAGAGGCTCTCAAAATGGTCTGCAAAACAACTTTAAAAGCAAGTATGCATTGAGGAGGAGTGTTAAAAAAATAAAAATAGCAATGCATACTTGAACCTTCTAGCTATTGCTACTGCTGCCAGTCAAGCCTTGAGTTGGATGTGAGTTAATGGTGTATAGCTCATTACGTAATTGCTGCCTCAAGCAAAGAAAATGCTAGATGATTCATGAGATAAGTCAGCAACTAATGAAATCTGCACAGCCGACATGCGGCAAAAAAAACCTACACAGCTAGCTGTATAAAACAAACTTGTTTACAGCTGTAATGAGTCATACAAGACTGTATGGATCAAGAAACTTGTTTTCTAGGTGTATTTACTGTTTGCATGTCAATTTGCTCAGTCGGTTCACAGTCCTATAAAAGGATCTGAAGACCTTGTACGTGTGTGCACGCCAAAAGAAAGAAGTGTAGAGCAGTTTTGGCTGTGCATATGTAATGAGAGCAGTACTAGACTATAGCGTGTGTGCGTGTGTATTGATAGAGTGCTAATGAAAGCCTACTGTGTTAGCCTTCTACGTATGTGTGCTATTGAGAGAAAATAAAGAGTATTACTCTTCCTACTGCTACAGCCCAAAACGTGAGTGCCTTGCCATCTTGTGATTCCCAACATTACAAATGATACACAAAAAATATAGAATCAAGAGATATGAATATTTACGTGAAAAACCCTTACGGAAAAAAACCACGGGCGCTCGTAGGCAAATCATTTCAATGAAGAGAGATTACAATAGAGTGCATGCCCTTCCTATGGACTACTAGGGTACATATATACGGCGTGGGGAACGAGTCGTACAAGAAGAAAAAACTGAATTAGAGTAGGTTGCTACATATTGCCGCTTACAACCACCCTGGCAGTCGTTATGACCACTTAGAGTTTGGCTACGACCACGTTGTAGCTGCTCCGACCATGCCTCCCAGCTCCGACCATGTACTCGTAACTTCAGCTTACAAAAGTTATGACCACGTTCATTCTGCGATGCGCTCCTTCGACCACGTAGTAGGCTCGATCACCGTAGTAGTAATTCGATTACGACCACACTGTGACTCTATCGACAGCCGTGATCGTAAAGCTTACGACCACATTGAAGACCTGATCGTCGTGGTCATAACATGTTTACGACCACATCTTCTCTGTGACCGTGGTCATAACTCATTTACAACAACATCTTCAACCCCTGCGGACACCTCCTCTCGATCGCCGTGGTCGTAACTCTTTTACGACCATGTCTGCGAACTACGTTGAACTCGATACTCAATAGTTTTCCTGGAGCCAAAACCACTCCCACATATCCCACTTTGGCCTGGAACACCCCAGCGCCTCGTGCACCTCCTCACCTTGATCTCCCTTTGCGTTGCATGTGCGTGACTGCACGATTGCATGCACTCCGCCAACTGCATGCATGTAGGTCTTGTGCCTCCAGCTGCATGCTCGTTGCCCTACATGCATGCCGACTACTCCCATCCTTTCTCCCGTGCCATCTTTTTGTGTGTGCTGCATGCACACCTCCTACCCCACTGCATGTTCGTAGGCCCCACGCCTTGTGTGCCCAAGCCACCGCTTGCTACGCGTTTGTGAAGTCCACCATCTTCGGCTCCTTCAGACCGCTCTTTACACAAACCGATTTACATGTTTTCAAAGAAATTTTGTACAACCGATTAGGAAATCTTTTCACCTTCATCAACAAATCTCTGTTCTTGTCATACACATGCAAAAACTCATCCTCTGACATCACCCTACATGCTCTTTCTGTTGTTTACGAGACTAAATATGTTGTTGCACAGACTTGGTATAAAGTAAATATCTATCAACAACTTCTTATCTCCGTTCTTGCATTTCAACATCATCATCCCTTTGCCTCTTATCTCCACCGTGGAGCTGTTGCCAAACTTGAACTTGCCCCTATCCTTCTCGTCGAGCTTATGAAACATGGAGCGATCTCTCATCATGTGGTTGCTTGCTCCATTATCCAAGTACCACTAATCCATATGATCATGGCTAACTTCCTTCGTGCGCAGTTTTGGAACTACGTTCTTCTCATTCAGTATCACCAATACCAGCGCCTTTTCAACATATGAGGAGAGAAGTAGTTGTAGTTCTTCACCTTCTTTTCGTCATGGGTGAGGTTCACCTCCCGTCCTTCTTCTTACTCGACAATCTGAAGCATAGTGTCCGTACTTGTTACAGTTGAAACACTTTATATGGCTGCGGCATCCTGACACGTAGTGCCCGTACTTGCCACATTCAAAGCACTTGATATGTGACTTACTACGGGATCTATCACCACCGTCTTGCCCAGCCTTGTCTCCACGGCCACCTCTGCCGCCTCGGCAGCTCTGGCCGCCTCGACCGTGTTACCTCCCGCGGTTGTTTGATAAGCCACGATCGTCTCTCGGGTCTCCCTTTACTAGCAATGCCTGCTCGTTGTGAGTCTGAGATCCCTGCTCGTTACGTGACTGAAACCCCCTTCAGTAACTCCTCATGTGCCTTGAGGGAGCCGGTAATCTTCTCTATCTTCTTCTTGTCCAGATCAGAGGAGTACATAAGTTTGGTGACAACAGGTATGTATTTCTCCAGAAGCACACATAGGTACTTCTTCACCACCACAGATTCCTCCATCTTGTCGCCAAGAGAGTTAATCTGATTGTACAAAGAAGCCAGCTTGCTAGCGAACTCGTCCACCGACTGGGTCTCTCCCATCTTTAGATTCTCGAACTCGCTCCGCAAATTCTGGAGCCGCACCTCCTTGACACGATCAACGCCCTCGTGCATCGTCTACGACATCTCCCACGCTTCTCGTGCCGTCTTCTTGTCGATGAGCTGATGTGTCATCGCATCTGGAACCACCTAGTAGATGATGGTCAAAGCCATCTGATCCACCTTGTCGTCCACCTCCTTGTCCTTCCCCTTTGGATTGACTGCACCCCAGACATCCTGGGCGCGCATGTTCGTCTTCATTTTCATTGCCCACATCGGGTAATTGTTGGTCGTTAGGAGAGGGTACTGAAGGGATATTAGCCCACCCTGTGCCTTCGCCTTACCACCCATGATCTTTATATATGACCGAAGTCAGCGGTGCGATGCCACTTGTTGTAACTACGACCACCACGGTAGTCGTTACGACCACTCAGAGTTTGGCTATGACCACGTTGTAGCTGCTCCGACATGTACTCGTAACTTCAGCTGACAAAAGTTACGACCACGTTCATGCTGCGCTGTGCTCCTTCGACCACATAGTTCATAACTCGATTAAGACCACACTGTGACTCTATCGACCGTTGTGATCATAAAGCTTACGACCACATTGAAGGCATGATCGCCGTGGTCGTAACCCGTTTACGACCACATCTTCTGCTCTGCGACCATGGTCATAACTCGTTTACGACCATGTCTTCAAATCCTGCAGACACCTCCGCTCGATCGCTGTGGTCGTAACTCGTTTACGACCATGTCTGCGAACCACGTTGAACTTGATACTCGATAATTTTTCTGGAGCCAAAACCACTCCTTCTTCTCTTCTTTATTTCTCTCTCCTCTTGTTCAATCACACCGATCGCTTCAATCATACCGATCGCTTTGACTCCCTTTCTTGTCTTTCTCATTACACGACTGCGTGTCTTTTAAAGCCTGCACGCATGGCCTCACTACCCGACTTTACGACTACGACACGAACTCAAAAAGCGGCTCGTGCTTTGCGTACCGTGCCGACTACGACCACGACCACGACGACTGACGTGCGTGGAACAAAGTCGTATACATCTCGACCACCAAGACCGACTCGAATACAACTAAATAAGATTACTAACTCTAACACTATAGATTGACACCATGTCTATACAACTCGCATATGGCCTAGTACTGTCATGCCCGTCTAACATAAGACAATGAAATATTCTACATAGATACGCTAACATGATGCAACATACACACATGCACATGTATTTTAATTAAATAACGCACGTCGTGCCGATCCTACTGAAGAACCCAGATAGCCGGAAATTCACACCTCGCTCTCACCCCAAGGTTACTAGTCCGTCCTTAATTAGAATCGCCTCCTGCGTCCATGTCGCCTCCGGAAAAACATTTGAGAGCGTTCGATGGGATTCCAGGAGTATATAGACTCGTTGTAGTGATCTGAAGACTTGCATGCATATGTGTTCTCACGTAATCTTAATTAATATCGGTGCGGGAGCAATGGCATGGCTAGATCGGATAAAGCTGCTGTACGATGCATGGGCGCTCCAGGTGGTGGTCCTTTTCAGCCGCTCTGCATGTACTCCTCATCCTCTTCGCGGGATCCGTCGGCGTCGGGCCACCGGTGTGCGGAGGTCCATCCTCGGGTGGCGGACCTGCTGGTCGACTCGGTCGCAAAATACTTCCTCGATCACCTGTCTCTCAGCAGCACGTCGCGCAGCAGCAGCTCGTTGCGTTCGGGCGTCGTTTCTCCTGCAGCATCTCGGTCGCCGGACAACATCAGCGCCTACACCTCGAGGACAACAAGCTCGGCGCCAAGTGATAAATGTAGTCCAGACCATGGGAGTCTTCTATGTCCTATGGAAGCATATACCTTTCGGCGGCGGCGGGACCTTGTTCCTAGCAGCACTGGATCATGTTCCTGTCGGTGTTGTCAAGTATTGGGAGAGGACATGGGCGCTATGGTGGGGTGACTTGGGCAGCATCCGAAGCTCAGAGGCGAGCGAGGGCCAAGAAGATTCCGTGCTGATCCGTGTGGAGGCCGGGAGCTGGATGATGAGCGGGCCCTGCAGGTTGCTCACAGAATGTTCCATATCAGCAAGGGTGCCTTCGCTGATTATTTGGCCGTCGAGGTCCTCAAGGATCCTTCGCTTAAGCGTCCTGATTACAGAGACACAGAATCATTCCCTTATGGGTGGAAGGGGATGTGCAAGGTGGTCGAGATGGAGCTCTCCCTCATGTACGACATCCTCTACACCAAGGCAGCCAGGGTCCACACCTGGAGTGGCTACTTGCTCCGTTTCATCTCGCCGCCTCTCACTGTCATGGCGCTCTTGCTGTTTTGGTTCTACAATAAAGCCGGCCAGAGGACGGTAGATGTCGTCATCACTTATATCTTGCTGGCTGCCACCTTCCTCCTGGATACGAAGTGGCTGCTCGGAGCACTAGGGTCGACCTGGACATATGCATTCTTGAAGGAAAGTAATCACAGGATTCACCATAAACTTTTGTGCACTGGGAGATGGCATCGGCTCCGTCGTGTCATCGTGTCTCTGGATCCGTGCCGGCTCCTTGGCAAGGAGCCAGCTAGCTACAGAAAGTGGTCGGGCACCATCGGGCAGTACAACTTGCTGCACGAGTGCACACATGACATGGACAGCCTATTCCGCACACTGGCCAAGAGGATTGGATTGGAAGACGGTTGGAACGAATACCAATACCATTACTGGGGGGGCCTTGATATTTCCAAGAAGTTCAAGGAGTTGTTGTTCGATCGGATACGGCAAGAACTGGAGAAACTGTTCAAAAAAGAGCCTGCACCCCAAGTTAAGCCCGCCCCGGGCACTTATTACGCCTATGCGGAACCCGACTTGGATTTACGGAGGGCTAGGATGTTAGACGAGGCTCTGGGCTTCAATCCTGAAATCGGAGAGCAGATCCTTACCTTGCACATCGCCACGGACGTTTTCCTCCGGTGCAGCGATCAAAATGCAGCATCATCCAGATGTGTGAAGAATGCGATCAAGGCACTGTCGGATTACATGATGTTCCTCGTCGCTGTACGCCCCGACATGCTACCGGGCCTCAAGCTGAGCAGCCTGCACAAAGTAACCCGCGATGCTTTGAAGAAAATACGTCGTTGCAGTTCTATAACAAGAGAGAAGGAGCTTGCCTGGAAACTGCGAGAGATGCAGGAGAATAATACACTTTACGACAAGAGTATTATTCTCTCGGATGGAGCTCTATATGCCAACGTGCTCCTACAACTGCTAAAAAATGAGCGTTGGGACATACAACTGCTAGAAAATGTTCATGACAAACTCGTGCAGGAGGTTGATCAATCCAAGAAGGATGAATCAAGAAAAGACTCAAGCTTCTGATTCCGGGATTGTGGGACTGCAAGTGCGAACAGAAACCACTGCTGGAAATCATCTTCGATGCGTGGGTGCGTGTGCTCATATATGTGTCCATCCGATGCAGCAGGGATTCCCACGCCAAGCAACTCAGCCGCGGCGGTGAGCTCACAACCATCGTGTGGATCCTAACAGTACACTTTGGCATATTTAAAATCGACGACTAGTACATCATTAGTCATATTAAAAATATCACCTCTTCTTCTATTTCTCTGTTAGGATGCCTCTTATCTCTTCCGCCTGTACTCGCGTAACTCGTGTTCGATCTCTACTTTGGGATTAGCTGTCCTGCTAGGATTAGGAGTCCTCGTGACAGGACAAGTCCTCTATATGAGGAGGTTATGGGTGTATGTTTTGTTCAAGCTTTTATTAAAAAAGGGTATGTCTAGCAGTTACTTAGATGTTTTCTTTCTAAAAGTCACTTAGATTTTTTCATGTATACAATATTTTCACCATATGTACAATAATTTAACATATATGTAACATTTTACCTATATATGCAACATTTTATAGCTGAGAAATATTGCATACATGTTACAATATTGCATATATGGATGAAAAATATTGTAAATATGAGCAAAAAATGTCACATGTATGGCAAAAAAATCTAGATGATTTTTAGAAAGAAAATATCTAGGTGATGTTCATCAAAACCCTTAAAAACACAAGTGAAAACTTGGGGACAAAAACTACTCCAATGTATGCTACGTTGTACCCCGTGTACTGATGTGTTGGCACATCTCGCCACAGTTGGCCATCACGAAATGTTTTGTCACAGCGACATATATTCGATTTTCACGAAGAATTAAGCATTTTCGTGAAGGCTTTAGGGTCTTCCGTAACGGATCATATGTTATTTTTTAAAGTAAGTTGTATATATAAATATGTTTGAATCAATGTTGCATATGCAAGAAAATAAAAAAAAAGAACTGAAAAATCAAGAAAAAAATTATGGCATCCAAGAAAGATATACAATTAAATTTCGAACTAAAACTTAGCTAAATAGAACTGAGACTTGCATGGCTAGATTTAGTATTTTCCTTGCCATTACTAGTTTCAATTTATATTTCCTATAAAGTTTATATATTTTTTACAATTGCAACCCGTTTGGCTCCATATAATTGAATTTGGTTCATTCAATTGGACTACAAAACCTATTCCAATACAATTTGAATTTGATTCAGGCCAATACGGATTCTTTTTTTATGTTGGGACGTCCGTTGGAATTGAAAATTTTCTTTGCAAAAAAAAGAAAAATCAACACAAGAACCTTCGATCTCTGTTTCACACACATTAATCAAGCAATCAAAGACACATCGGTACACACCCTAATCAAGCAATCTCGTACAAACGGATCTATACCAATTGTCACCCAAGTGGTCAAACTTATTTGCAACTGCCGCCACGCTTGAACCCATCGCCGGCGAACCCTTGATTCCTTGAGAGGCCACCGCCGCCGGCTGGCGGAGGGGAGGAGTGGAGGCGGAAGGTAGCACGGTGGCAAGTCGGCGGTCGAGGAGCGGCGAGAGTTGGGCATGAGCGTGAGTGCACGAAGCAATACCTAGTTAGCCTTCGATTCCACGTGATTGACATGAGTGGGGTAAGGAATTGCTTCTAGCTGTATTCCACCTCTCAGAATTGGCTCAAGAATTGTTGATTTCAAGGAAGCTAGCTGGTGGCCACATTGCTAGAGGTATACATCCAATCTATCATGGCTCACGCTCCAGACTTAACGTTGGTATCCATTGATTTTAGTAGTATATACACATACACATTTAGTAGAAAAACGTGTACTCACGTTCTGTGAGGCCTTGGTGCCTCCCATAACTTCCATGCGTGTATAAGAGACACACATGTTGGTAAAACTTTATCCAGGAGAAAATATACACATCGCAAAAATAAACTGAGAGAACACAAGAGAATTTCTGAATTTCTCTGTTATCTTATTTGCTCCCCTTTTTCCTTGTTTTTCTTACAAAATTGGCTATAAACCTCCTCAATACATATGTTAATAATCTCCTACTTGTATATGTTTTCGGACTTTAAGTTGGACACAACTTCAACTTGAGTTACACACGGAGATAGGCTCTACCACTCTACAGAAAGCCTAATACTAGACGCCAAATCACAGACGGTTTGACAAAACCGTTTATGACTGACACTAACACAAATGGTTTTAATTTGGATACCGTTTGTGTTGATGGCATCGGAGAAAACGAGTATCACAGACGGTTCTTATCGATGAACCGTCTATGATATTGAATATCACAGACGGTTTTTATTTAAAATCGTTTGTGATAATCTGGAATTATCACGGATGGTTTTTTTATTAAAACCGATAATTTTTAATAAAAAAACCGTCCGTGATAATTCCATTATCACATACGGTTTTTAATAAAAAAACTGTCTGTGATAAGCTGATTATCACAGACGGTTCGTATTAAAAAACTGTCTATGATATGTTTCCTGTCTTGCAATTCTCCAAAATTTCATAATTTCCCGCCTGAGTCTGAGTAGGATTTAGTTTTGAGACACCTTTAGTAAAACAGGCATAACTTTTGCATACGGTGTCCGTTTTCGACGTTCTTGTACTAGTTCGAAAGCTAACGACGAGCTCGATCCAAAAAAAACAACCAGCTTGCACTAGTCGTGATGTGACGATGGCCCGATCTTCCGAGAGGTACTGATAAGATGATGGCCCGATCTTCCGAGAGGTACTGATAAGTCGATTGTGGAGATCTCGACGTTGATGATCCAAAGGCTCCAACCAAAACAGATCGAACCCCTCGCAATCACTACACCACTGCTCCGTTGGTTATCAACCGTGCCGAACGCAGTTGACCTCGCCAAGAAGGCTATCTCCAGTAAGCGAATCGAGAACACAAGCAAGAGAGTACAAGATGCAATCTGAAATTACGAATAAAGATTAAGTTCACAAGTTAGGGTTTCTCAACCGAACATGCGGTGAAATTGCTAAGCAGAATAAACTCTTAAGAAAAACCCGAGGAAACCTAAAGGGGTGCGGCCTCCTTAAATAGGGGAGGGGGAAGCCACACTTATCTAATGAAAAGGGATGTGGTACTATTCCTAGTTACTGTTCAAGCGGCCTTGGTACTGTTTATGTGAACAGTACCGGCCCAAATAGCCCAAGTTACAAGGCTTTCGGCCCACTTTGACTCAGATTGGAAAAGTAACGTGATTTGTTTTGCAGTTTCTGATCTGCTCGGGTGGATTTTGGAGGAGAGACCAGATCCATCGGAAAGTAGACTTCAAGAGCTTTCCAACGAGTACTCACGGGCCCCGAGAAACCTTCTGGATCAAAAGTTATGGCCGTTTGAAATTGGCCTGTCAAGCTGAATCCGAATTGATCTGGAGGCCGAATTGGATTCCAAAACCTGTGCAACTTGAACCCTTGCTTCAATTGGTTCCAAAGTGATGTGGTGCTACAAATATATATATTTTCATCATTAGGTAGCATAATATTCTCATTTAAAATGTGTTGAAGTTGAAAAAACGAATTCACCTTTAATTCAATCTTGATATTGGCCGCTATGGTCGTACGTGTTGGTGACATGGTCACATCATCCTCCCCTTCTTGACAGAAAACCGTCCTCGGTTTTAACATATGTGTAGTGTCACGTATTGCATGATCTTGATCATAAATCTTGGTACATGATAACAAACGCAACAAACTCTCATTATGTAATATCATAAGTTCTTTATCAAATAAAGTAAATCTCTTTGAAACGAGCTCACCTCATAATTTAAGTGATGTGTAGAAGCTCTTGTAATTGGAATAACAAGTATAGTAATATGGTTGTATCGACATGGTACATGTTCTTATCATCCTCCCCTTCTTGCAAACAAATCCGTCCTCGACTTTTGATAAGCTGAAAATATGATAACAAAGAAGCCAATGTGTATGCATGGTATATGTATATGTCATCCATTTTAACAGTTCTTCGTTGTTGCACAATTAAGGTTATAAAATAGCAGCAATCGTAAAAGCTCATTGTATTATTAACCCAAGAGTAATCATATATGTTAATGAGCAATTCAAAATTTCTCACACAGTAATTGTTGCAACTTGTTTTGCAAATATAAGTGAAGAATAATTCATCCATATAATCATATCTCAAACGAACAATAGCAAATTCATCTAGCCAAGGTGAAGAGATTTGTATGTTCTGCCATAATTCATCATCTTTATTCAGATTGTCCATACTAGATGGTGCAAAAAGAGTTGAACACATAGGCATTGGATGAGTACTAAATTTTACTTCCCTCACACATTTAACATGATTCAGCATACAAGAATTGTTGTCCCAAACAGCAAGTTTCAATTCATCCATGTGATTGCAAGTTATGCATATTCGATATACAAGAAATTGATTTTCCACACCATAATCTCCAATCAAATTAAACTTATATCCAGGGGTGTAGGCACTAAACAAGAATTTCGAACATGTAAGTTCAGAAACTTTCTCCATAGCATGTGACAATTTCATAGGTAGATCCAATATGATGTAACACAATGAATTAGCAGGAGAAATTCTAGTCAAAACTTCTTTATGTGTTATTAATTCGACATGTGCAAAATTATGAGAATTTAGAGCAGCACATGATTCATTTAAGTCAACACAAGGAACATCAAAAGATTGCACTACAGCATGTATATACTCACAAGGTTGCTCTATGTCTTGTTGTAGCACCAAATCAGTACCGTGAGCGATGATAGCACCATGTTCTTTACCGTTTTGGCTCTCTTCAGATGATGTAAGTGCATCCATCTCTTTATCTTCATTCTCAACCAATGGGGTCAGTAATTCAATCAGCTTATGCTCCTCTTCAGCATGGTTCTCAACTACCTGCAGGTTGTTAGTCACAGAAAAGGGCACAAACACAAATTTGTTCTCATGATCATCACCATTACCTGCAAGGTTAGCTGCAAGAGAATATTCATCCTCAACATCACTAGCATTTACATAACCACCATCTTCTGTTGCAATGTCGCTCACGACTTGGGCAATCTCTCATGACATGGCCCATCCCTTTACAACAGATGGCACACAATGCCCGTCAATGCGGCCCGTGGAAGCAACCGATGAAGAGCTCTGTGCTGGTGCTTGCACACTAGTAGATTTGCTCATCTCGGGTGCGCGTGATGGTGGCGACGGTGCTGCTGAACGCGCCCTACTCACAGAGGGGGCAGCAGCTCAACAAGCAGGAGGTGGGGCTATCTTGGCTTGCCCAGGCGTCGATCTCGATGTAGATGTACCTCTAAAGTTGCTCCTTGTACTTTGTTGCCTACCCTGCAATTCTTTTTCTGCAAGCATAGCAAGCTGGAACAACTGGTTGACAGTAGTAAACTCTTTATAATCAACAATGTCCTGAATTTCACGCCGTAACCCCTCGTAGAAACGACAGATCTTATCCTCCTCATCTTCTACAACATTACAACGCAACAAGCCTATTTGTAGTTCTTGATAATATTCCTCGACAGATTTATTACCTTGGTCTAAGCGCCGCAATTTCTTATCCATTTCATGTTTAAAAGCAGGAGGAACAAATCTAGCACGCATAGCTACCTTTAATTTATCCCGTGTATTAGGTGCTAAACAAGAATTAACTACATGAGTCCACCAAATGATAGCACGATCTTTAAATTCACTAGTAGCTTGTCTGACTCTATGCACTTCAGGAACTAGATGGGCATTAAATTTTTGTTCAACTGTCATCTCCCAATCTAGATAAGTTTCAGCATCATAAGTACCCGCAAAAGATGGTATGGTAAATTTAACTTTAGCAAATGGTTTATCATTAACACGAGCATTGTGGTGCTGAAAATTAGTACCTCCCATACCATGACGGTTTTGATGTAGGCGGTGTCATGCATCTTGGGCAGTAAATGCAGCTCCGGCGTCATAGTTTTGTCTCTCATTATCATTTCCCTCCTCGAGATCTTGGCCTGCATAGTGATCATACTCGCGTCCATTGTTTGGCGACCGATTCACCATTCTTTCAAGGCGTGTAGTGAGTGCTGCAATACTCTCATTGATGGAATTGATGGAGCGCTGAAATGTATCCGTCGAAGCTTGAAGCTTCCAATCGATGCGTGGTTCATCCAAGAGCTTCATGAACTCTCCCTTTAAAACACACTCTTGATCAGCAGACGACTCACCTGTCACGGTTAGTAGAAAACAAAGGACAACACAAAGGTATTATCCCTATCAACTACTAGGTGGTGGAAGGTGGAATCACACATTCTCAAGCGTCTTACCATACTCTTACAAGTGTTCTTACCAATGCAGCAGGTGGTACAACCGGTGGTTGGTTCGTGATACCATATTGAGCGTGGGTACGATTGCAAGAGGGAACCTGTTCTGATCAAGAGTATGTGGAGCTTGGAAGGCACAATATGTAGCAATGGAGAACAATCAGTTAATTTCAGAAATTGCATATAATTGAATTATAGTCCGTATATAGCACTTAGCCTATATTGCTGATCAACCAAGAATGGAAGAAGGCTAAAAACAAGTGTATGGCAATGTGTAGGAGTGGTAAATACAAGATAATTCAATCCAATGCAATCTGGAATTGAAGAACACAAGGATTGACCCAAAACTGAAAACTGAATATTTCTGTCCACTGGACAGTACGTCGGTATTTTGGCCGTAACTTTTTGTCAGATGCCTCTTTTTCACTGATTCTTTTTTCTTTGTTTTCTGATGGCGTTTTTCACAGATTTCTTGTGGGGTCAACTTCGGAAACCTGACACAGAAATTCGAACAAAAATCACAAGTGCAGACTGTTGCAGATTCAAAACAGATAATTGGGTCAACTTTCACCGCACATATATCTTAACTTCCTTGCTGGAATGACATGAAATTTTACAGATAGATGGACAATGAATTTGTGAATCTAATGGCAGTCGTCTCACTCAAAAATAATCTCGGAATCAAAAGTTATGATGTTTTTCGTGGCGGCTGCAGAGAAAGGCGAAATCAGCCGAATTTGGAAATTAGGGTTTGGGGTGGGGAATTTTTTTGTTTGGATTTTTAATGAAACAAAGATATGACCAGCAGCTAGACAATGCTAGCATGGACACAAATTCAATTTAGCAAACCAAAACTAACAGATTGAAAGGCACAACGGGGTTTGGACAGCGGAATTAACTCTTTTTGTGGGGCAATTTTTTTTCTGGACTATAGGAAATAAAAACCAATCTACTAACTAGGGATAAAAGAATTACCTCACGGGCAACCGTTGTTCTGATACCAACTGATGTGACGATGGCCCGATCTTCCGAGAGGTACTGATAAGTCGATTGTGGAGATCTCGACGTTGATGATCCAAAGGCTCCGACCAAAATAGATCGAACCCCTCGCAATCACTACACCACTGCTCCGTTGGTTATCAACCGTGCCGAGCGCGGTTGACCTCACCAAGAAGGCTATCTCCTGCAAGCGAATCGAGAACACAAGCAAGAGAGTACAAGATGCAATCTGAAATTGCAAATAAAGATTAAGTTCACAAGTTGGGGTTTCTCAACCGAACATGCGGTGAAACTGCTAAGCAGAATAAACTCTTAAGAAAAACCCGAGGAAAACTAAAGGGGTGCGATCTCCTTAAATAGGGGAGGGGAAGCCACACTTATCTAATGAAAAAGGATGTGGTATTATTCCTAGTTACTGTTCATGCGGCCGTGGTACTGTTCATGAACAGTACCAGCCCAAATAGCCCAAGTTACAAGGCCCTCGGCCCACTTTGACTCAGACTGGAAAAGTGACGTGAGTTGTTTTGCAGTTTTTGATCTGCTCGGGTGGAGTTTGGAGGTGAGACTAGATCCATCTGAAATTAGACTTCAAGAGCTTTCCAACGAGTACTCACGGGCCTAGAGAAGCCTTCTGGATCAAAAGTTATGGCCGTTTGAAGTTGGCCTGTCAGGCTGAATCCGAATTGATCTAGAGGCCGAATTGGATTCCAAAACCTGTTCAACTTGAACCCTTGCTTCAATTGGTTCCAAAGTGATGTGGTGCTACAAATATATATTTTTTCATCATTAGATTGCATCATATTCTCATTTAAAATGTGTTGAAGTTGAAGAAACGAATTCACCTTTAATTCAATCTTGATATTGGCCGCTATGGTCGTACGTGTTGGTGGCATGGTCACATCAAGTCGCCCTCCAAGACCCCAAAAATCAGCCATCTTTGGACCTAAACCTGCGTCACAAGTTTTTTGTTTCTGTCTTTACCCTTTTTCTTGATCTTCCTTTCGGAGTTTGGATTTTGCTTCAACTGAAAAGTTGTAGATCTCATCGAAAACTTTCAAACAAGTATATATAAGCCATGTAAAACTTTATTATTTTATCTTTTCAGACTAGTTGTTTATATTGCATCGGTATATAAAATTTTGTGCTCTAATTCACAGACGGTTGTTATATAGAACCGTCTGTGATATTTCATTCATCATAGATGGTTCTAGCTACCAACCTTCTGTAATAATCTGACCGCTGGGCCCGTCGATCCTCCTCAACCCAATCCTAGCCAATAGAAATCCACCAATCCTCACCCCACGGATCGTAGCTCCGCCTCTCCATTCCCGCACCAAAAAATTTCGCACTCCCACCCCTATAAATAATAACCAAAACCCAGCCTCCTTTCTGTTCTCCCCCTTGCTGTTCTCCTCCTCCTTGCTGTTCTCCTCCTCCTCCTCCTCCTTGACCCATACCATAATAGCCCCATGAAGCAGACGATGCACAAAGCAGCGCTCAATCAATGCCGATGATGGTGGGTGTCAAAGACATTCAGCTCGTGCGCTGCATCAGGGGCGAGAAGGCCTAGGCATATAGGATCTTTGCTTTTCTCTGTTCTTATTGTGTTAGCTAGATGGACAACCTGTTTGTTGTTTTGGGATATTGTAATGGTAGGCTCTAATCTTAATAAAAATAAAATGTGTACTGTGTTTCATACTATATTTGCTTGTTTTCATTTCAATTAATTGATTTGCGAAATGGATGTTTTATGTTTGTGAAATGAATTGAGATGTGAATTGGATGTATACATGTACATGTTGATCTGCTTGTTTCAGAGAGCATGGCTAGCATTTCCTGAGGCTAGCCAATAAACAGAAATAGATTTAGGGGTAGAAGAGAATAGCACAAATGGTTTTTAACTAAAAATCGTCTGTGCTAGATATCACAGATGGTTTTTAACTAAAAACCGTCTATGATATATCAATATTGCAGACGATTTTTCACTAAAAACCGTCGTCACCTATCACAGACGGTTTTTACTTACAAACCGTCTGTGATAGCTGATAATCACAGACGGTTCCAAAACCGTTTTTGATAACCTTTGATTATCACTGACCCATAAATTCATACGGTTCAGAAAACCATCTGTGATGACGTTTTTGAACCGTCTGTAATAGGGTTTTCTATAGTAATGTACTACATCTTGAACTTTAAGTCAAGATTATTTTTAACAATCTCTCCCTTAATCTTGACTTGACATATTCTAGTTTTAGTCTCAATGCATTATGAACTACTAGCCACACCTCCACATGAAGCGTTCTACATGCAAGTTACATGTAGGAACTCAACTCAACTAATACAGGTTCATCTGGATGCGAGGATTCTAAAACATTGAGGTAATCGATCTCAACTACGACTTACTAAACTCATACTTGACACAGAATGGTGACACATCTCCTCAATGTTCTGATTCCTTTTTACCTTACTTGAGTTTAGACGGCGACACATCTTCTCGATGTCCCTGACTCCAACCTTCAGCAGAGCAGTTTTGGTTCATCATCGCTGAGCACCTCAGCAATAAACGCTTTCGTCATCCTCGATCGAGTCCTAAACTCCATGAGCCTTCATGTATACCTTCATCTTGATTGTCCATGCTGCATAATTGCTCGTCGTGAGCATTGGATAATGCAGCGAGACAACGGAAATGTAGAACCAAGGTAATTGTTATTTAGCAAATTATGGTAAGGTGCCGGCGATTGCCTCCCACATAACCGGTTATATGAGAATAGTCAGACACGTCCTTCTCCTCAACTGATAACCATAGATGGAGTGTAATATCTTGAGTAACAAGAGTGTACAGCCCCCTGTACGTTACCAGGTGGTTGGAAATCTTCCCCTATCACTACTACACAACAGGGATATAGCAACACCAACATGTGTTACTATAGGTTAAAGAAAGTGTTACTAGCTCTCCTCGTAACACATTTTTTATGTGTTCCAATTGCCCATGTTACTATATACTGGTCTATTGGAACACCATATATGTGTTCTTTTACATTCAAAAAAGTGTTACTAAACTGTAACACATTTACTTATATACTGGAACATTTGTCTAGTGTTACAGTGATTCTCTACTGTAACACTTTTTTTAGCTCTAGTAACACTTCCTCATTTTTGAAGAGCATATAGTTTGGAACAAAGGAACATATGGTTTGTAACACATGTTGTACCTATTGTAACACTTTGAAATTTGGGAAAAAAATATTTATTTTATCTTTGTATGTGGCATATAGTGTTATTATTGATTTTTCATAGTAAACATGACACATTGCAGAATCACATAATATATAAGTTTCAATAATCATATAAAGATCCACAGATAATAGAAATGTTTCAAACATAGTACTTGCTCAGATGAAGTGATAGTATATGTACACAATGATATGACTCTAGAGAGTAAACAGACATAGTAGTGAAGAGTACAAGTCCATACTACTAGAAACAAAAATGCAATATCTAATATTCTTAAAATCCATCACTTCTTCATCCATTCTTGTACGCATCGATATATAGGAATTCAGCCATTGATCATTTGAACCTGCAAATAGGTAGCAAGTTGTAACATGAAGTATTATTCTATCCATGTACACCACAGTAAAGTAAAGTTTAGAAAGCTAGTTCAAACATACAAATATCGAAGGCCAAGCAATTGGTACTCCTTTGGCATGGGCGTCACCAATGTTGTTGTAGGTAGGCATAGGCCTCACTAATGGCTCATCTTTTTCAACGGGATGATTGATACACACTTTGTAGAATTGTTTTCCTGTCTCAACTCCACCAACATTTGCTTTTGGATTAGTGCTAATAATAGTTGCATATGCCACAATTTATTTATTTGGATATTTGGCAGTCATGAGTAGCACTGTGGACCCAACCTGCATTAATTTGACATAATCACTTAGCGACCAACAAGCATTTGTTATATATATCAAGATAGCGGCACATGTTGCTAAGAGTAAGTGCGGCCTATATCTTTATGAAAATGGAATCGACACTTCATATTGCAGAACTAATAAGGATAACATTAACAATACCCCTTCATGCTAATCAATTCTCTGCACCACACAAATTTACTTTTATGCATTTTCCTTCCATTCTTTCCCTTACCCTACCCTTTACTGAGCTGCTGCCAACTCATTAAATATACATGCTCACATGCACACAATTATGGACATGTACATTATTTTATATACAGGTAACGGGTGCCCCTACCTATTAGCCAGTTATCTGCGTAATAGACCAATTATGCCGTATAATTACTACTAGGTTGGGTGACCGGCTGAGTACCGGTTACCGATTTTTAGAACCTTGCAAGCAAGTGCAAACAAAGGTAACTACTAGCTAGTAAAAGTAAGTGCAAACAGAGGTAACCATTAACTAGTAAAAGTGTACAACAAAAGTTCAGTAAACTATAAATTACACTAAAAAAATTAAACAAAAATAAATGAAAATATATTAAAAAGTACGTAGCCTCACCACAAGATGCTATCAAAGGTAGCTCGCGATGTCTAACTATCCATCTAATACTTCCACTACATTTACCAACATAGCATCCCAGTAATTTTCCTGGAAAAATACGTAAACAAAGGTTAATTCTGCAAAATGGCAAAGTAAAAAAAGTAAACACTGATCACAAAGCTGGAAAATAGCAATTCACCATAGAATCATAGATTATACTCTAGATTTTTGTAAGCATATATCATCTATTCATCTTATTATATGTAATAATAAGCATGAACATGATAGCTTTTCCAAAAACTAATACCCAAATTGCTGATGAATATATCTATTAGTTCAACATCATCTAAACTGGAGTGTTAACATGTATACATATAACTATAACATGTGTAGGTTTCGATAAATATGTCAGCATAACAGGTTCTAACCTGCCCCTTAGCTGCATATCATGGGCTAACTCTCGATCAAATAAAAAAGAGACATGGAACAATATGTTACACCATTGTTACCTATATAAGGCACCAGAGTATGAAGTATATGTGACAATTATAATGGAATAAAATAGTGACATGTAGATTGAACTTTGAAGAAATGAAAAAGGGATAAAAAAAATGCAAGTGCAGTTCTATGAAAACCTTCAACACGAGCCATCGGAAACTAGTTACAAAAGTTGCAAGTGAGCTAGTGTAACATTCTAAAGAGCATTCAATATGTTTTCAAATCCACAGTGTTAGCAAAAAGTATTACGCACCAGCTGCTTATCATACCTGTTCTCATGTCAAAGGAAGCGAGGTCCCCTGTTCCTGTCCCAATGTAGACAGTATGCCCATTTGGATCCTCAGCAACTGCCTTGATTGGTGACTCCCTAAAATCAACTGAAATGACAGGTCTTCTTTGGGAAGCAGTATCATATAAGCGAACCTGGGAAATGCAAATAAATAAATAATCAATTAATAGTCTTGAGAAATCATCACCAGTGCAGAACAATGTTTTAAACAAATGAAATGGTTCATAATTTGTGAGCTATGAGGGGACTGCACAGCTGAACAAATAACAAATTAACAATCATCAAAACTAAACCCCATCAACAAGCAGCCTTGCAATCAGAGAGCTGGAATGCTGGATCGGTTCAATTAATTATATAGTAATGCAAACATAGAGCCATTTTTATCCAAACTAGTTGTCAATGGGAATTTTTATTAGCATGTCAGCAGTAGTGAGTGATAAGTATATGATACCTGATGATTATTTGTGCAAGCTACAATTTTACGATGATCATCCTTGCACAGGAAAGTTCCAGAAGTGAACCAAGGTGGTGTGAATATACCAAGGCTGTTAGCTCGAGGATTCAGTAAAAAAAATCAAATCAAATGATTAATAAATGAAGGTTTGCTATAACATTAGTTAAGAAGTGAACAAACAAATAAGCACTTACACATTTAGCAGACCATATCTTATTAGAAGATGTGATATCCCACAAGTTCACTTCTATAGCTTTCCTATAATGAAATGAAATCATTGTTACTAGAGACTCAAATTTCCTGAAAGCTTCTCACATCTCAAACAGAAAAGTTGGTGAACAAAAGCAATGCAGCCCAACTATAGTTTTGAAGTATAGTAGATAATCTCGTGCCAAGATTATTGTAAACTCACCCCGAACATTGTATGTCACTGGAGTGGTCGGCCGACTGTGGGAGGCCAAGATTATTGTAAACTCAAATATTCACACAAAAAAACAAAAATACAAAACCCCAAAACCCAGTGACGCTGCGAGTCAAGGCGAGCGAGCAGGCGAACAGGCTGACCATCTGCGCTACTAGATGTTACCTGCTGTAAAGGGGTGAGTTGGTTTTAAACCAAGCGCGAAGGGGCTCGGGTCGAGGAACTCGGTGGCGCTCGGGCGGCGGGTCGCCGGAGAAGGAGAGACCGGGAGGTGTGGGCGACGGCAAACGGGTTCCCCTGCACCGAGTAGAGTTCGCTGGAGTGGTCGGCCGGGACCATGGGAGGCCGGGAGGGGTCGGCGGAGCACTCGGGTGGGGATCGTCGCGGCGCCGAGAAGGATTGGCAAGCTCGGGAAAGTGTGGAATTGTGCTCACGGTGTCCCACGGAAGGCCGAGGGGAGAGGAATGGAGTTACGGTGGTGTGGATGGGGAGATCGCACGCGATCGACCGTGGAGAAGAAGGGGCGCCGCGATGAGTTGAGGCACGGAGGCCAATTGCTCTGTGGCAGGATGAGGAGCTCGGCGACGCTTTGGAAGCTCCACCGGGTTCTTATACAGCGGAAAGCGGGCGGCGAGGTGAGTGGTTGGGCGGTGCGGCGGTGAAGCTCTCGGCATGGCTCTGAGGGGAGTTGGTGGGGAATTGGCCGGGCGTGGCGCGGGCTGCATGGGGTGGCTTGGGTCTCTGGGAACTGCAGCGACGGAGAAGGAGGAGTAGAGGCGATGGGTGTTGGCGAAGAGCGGGTGGGGGTGACTCAGGGCGACGGCGGCCTACGGGAGAGCAGGTGCAGATCGACAGTTGTGAGGCCTGTAAAATTGGGTGAACGTGGGCTTCGTGGGGGAAAAAACCAGAGGGATGACTCGGAGCCGAGCGCAACGAAAAAAAAGGCGCGCGCGGATGATCGTGAGGATGGCGAGCGCGCGAAGATGACTTGCCTTCTTCAATGAACTGCACCTGCTAGTAGAACATTGCAAGTATTACATAACAAGTAGAAAATTTGACATTGCAAGTAAAAATATATCTTATTCAATGGTTCATTGAAAATGTGTACCTCTATTTATACATTTTTACAAAGTTATGTAATACTTATCTTGAATAAATTTGACATTGCAAGTAAAATATATCTTATTCAATGGTTCATTGAAAAGGTGAACCTCTATTTGTCTAGAATCTATTTGCCTTCTTCATATAGTAGCAGAGATAGACAAGTCGTAGAGATAAGAGATATTTTAACCAATCTGCAGAACAACCTTGGATCTTCGAATATGTATTTCAAATTAAAGAATGCAAATTCATTCGAGCACTAGTTAACGCGAAGAATTTAGTAGAATTGAATAAAAATAAATAGGGTTATTTGAAAACAAAAATGGTAATTTCCGATTTCTAGAAATCATTTTCGAGAATTTTTCGATTTTCAACCTAAAAGAAAACATAGTGGTAACCGAAAAAACGGAAATGATAACGGCGATGGCGGCGACGCCCTAGTATGCCACTGTATAATTGTGAATGATTCTTAAGTGTCATGTGCGATATAGGTCAAGTTATATGACTCTTGTCGTGTTCTATAGTTTAACGTGTTTATCGTTTCTTAAATATTGTCTCCATGATTTTCGATCGTTATCGATGTGCTTTTGGCCGTCCGCAATGACCTAACACCCAGTCGTCTAGTTGCTGCCCTAGCTGAGACGCAGATTGCAATCGGGAGATGAAGGTGTCCGGCACGGCCCGCGAGGAGGGGCTGTGCCGGCGAAGGAAGGAGGGGAGGAGGTGGCGGAGCGCCAAGGGCGCCATATGACATGACGCTCCCACGTCTCTAATATGTGTATTATCACAGACATCTCTGATATGTTATTATCACAGACGGTTCGTATAACAAACCGTATCTGATAATGACACATCACCGATCCGTGGCGTATCCCCAGGATTTCGATCTCACCCATCCATTCTCTCCACCATCGTGCTACAAAGGTAGCGCTACCGCCATTCAATGCATCCAGCTTATTCCTTGACGACATCGACTACCGTCGTGATCTAGAGCCTCTTAAACATCAATTTTTTTGGGTAGATAACAGCGCAATCGTCTTCGACTGTATTATAATGGAAAATGTCAGCCATGCACCTGACAAGTGTTTATCATCCTGTTCTTGATTATAACAAGTATCCTCAATAATTTTGTGCTACCGCTATGTCCATCAAGGCATGAACATTCGCTCAAGAGCTCTGCTTTCACAAAGAAATTTGTCTTGTCATGCCTCGAGTAGTTCAGTGAGACATGAAACGAGAACATAGCATGGTACATCAACTTCAACACTGCACAAAATAAATGTGAGCAGAAAGGTTAGCTTGGTAATGCAATTGTGAATGCACTAGTTGAACACCTAATAGGTTCTATTAGAAGGTTACATTAGAAAGAAGCAATTAAGTAACTCATTAAACAATAAGTACAATGCTTGAGCAATTATATCAACTAATACCCCATTGCTTACGTAGGTACACCTATGCAAGATATCAACGTTCAAAACTTCAACACAAGTTAGCGGGCAAAAAGGCGATACATATGAACAACTAGCTCCCAGTGCTTCCAAGTAGACATAGATAAGTCACGGTGGGGATGCACAGTAATTCATGGGTATTCAGCTGAATATCCAAAATTTTTGACAAAAATTACTATATATTAGCTATAATACATATATATATAATAGCAATTAGGTTTAAATGGTTAATATTTATATTTACGATTTCTGGGCGAGCTGCACAAAATCGACCCAACCCAACAGCCCAGCGGATGCGCGACGCGCGACGCCTTACGCGATCCGCCCACTCCGCTCTTCGCTCGGTCGCCCATTCCGAACTCGCTGCTTCGCTCTCTTCTCCACCAATCTCCGCCTCTCGGTCTCGGCTCAGCGACTCGGCAGCAAGACCGTGCTATCACAGCGGGCCAGCTTCAGCGCTCTCTCGGTCTCACTCTCTCAGCGCGGCGTGGCGGGAGGAGCCTTCTCATCTCGTCTCCCATTTCAGATCTCATCTGCGCGCCGCGGATCTACGGAGACGCGGATCTGCGTTACGATTTACGCCGACGGCCGTGACGCCGAGTCCGCATTGAGCCATTGACCCATTCGGCATTTCGCCATCCCAACTCCTCTCGACGCGCGAGACTTATCCGCCATCTCCACTCTCCGTTCTCCATCGCGCGTCGCGCCGCCGGCTGCGCGCGCGCCTCCGCTGCTCCGCCGCCTCCGCCTCCTCGGCTGGCGCTTGCCTCGCCTCCACCGCCGCCTCCTCCGCGCCTCCGCCGCGCTGCGCCTCGCCTCCGCTGCTCCGCCGCCTCCGCCCGGCCGCCTACCTCGCCTCTGCCGCCGCTGCTCCGCCTCCGCCGCGCCTCGGCCTGCTCGCCGCCACGGGTGCGCGCTTGCTGTAAGTTAGTGATGATTCTTGTGGATTAGTTGCTGATCTTACTATTGATTGATGAAATTTACTCATGGATTGATTGATCTTAGTATCTTCTGCTGATTGATGAAACTATTAATCGAGGTTGCATTGTTGCAGCTATTAAGCAAAACTTAATTTGTGATGGATGATGAAACTATTGCTGTGATGGATGATGAAACTATTGCTTAGGCATCATTATGAACTTCCTATACAGTAATCATCTTAACTGATGGCATCAAGTTATGAAGTTCCGATATGAGAATTAAAAAAAGCAACAGATCGTGCATGCCTTAAGTCAGAAGGCACAACAACATTTGATTGCCCATTTTCCTTGACAACTCTGAATTAAGGCATGCAGATGTGTATATGTGTTTTATACCTCAAAAAAAGGCTAACATAAAGAACAGGCTCTAGGAAATAGAAAGACCTATAACCAATTGTTGCCCATGAATAAGTCCACAGACGAAATATATGCTCTTAAAACTATGCAATCTATACTCTATGGCCAATAGAATTCTAAAAGAAGTGGCCCTATAGAAATGCAGAGGTCATTTTCCCATGCTTTATGAAAGGAACCTACTTATCCAATTGTTTCGAAGGCATTTACGATATCCAACCAAGTTGTTCAACCGGAACATCAAGTCATATGTATACATTATTTTTTACAGGATTGTGTTACGATGCTTATGCTCTTAGATATAAAGAAATATAAGATACAACATCCAATTTTAACAGTTTGACCAACTTGCTTGCTTGCTTTAACTACGATGACTTCACGGCGTGCCGCTGCGTGACGATTGCCAGATCGCCGTATGGGTTTGATGAGCATGACATTCCATAGATGCAAACTGAATTTGGGCTCCTTTAGTCGACTCTTAATCCACATAATACAATATACTATTCCTATTTCAAGAATTTCTTTGAGTGATTGCTTTGTGTGTGTTTTAATTTCAGGTGACAATATTTCAGGTTTGCTCCCCATATCGCGGGGGACTGGATCGGACCGTGGGCAACGGCGGGATTGTAAGACGGACTCTTAGGCTTCGATGCTAAGCTTGTTGATGTAATTCCTACGTTAGTGCCTTTCTTACAAGAGCAACAAGATGTCCCACAATGTCTCAATATTCAAAGCATAAAATTCTGTAATTTTAGAGCTCTTCTGTGTTGGCTACATGAACTTTTGATTTCTTACAGATAATAATAATGAACTAAGCATAGTTCTTTGTTGACCATGTGCATATCAAGGTTTTTATGAATTAAAACAATGTGTAGTCGACACTCATCGATCTGTCATTTCTTTTGAATGAAGATGGTAATGATGTGGCTTACACCTTACATGTAGCGAATTGCTCGCATATTGTTTGTTGGCTGAAATTACTTGATGACACTTTTAGGATCTTCTTAATGAACCTTGGTTGCAATATATTGCTAAACCATAGAGTTGTTTAGAATGATCCCCTTTCGTGTCAAGCATTGTAGGTTTGGGTGAGATTCAGGATAAATCGACTCGGCACTTAGAAAGGCGGATATGCATTTGTTCCTTAGTTGTTGCATATGTTTGGCTTCCAATGAAAATGGTAGTAGACTGCAATGTTCATGTAAGAAAGATCGTATGTTTGGCCAAATAGTGCAAGGTTGCAGTGATCATTGCAATTATTTCAGCTTATCGAAATTTCAGATTGGTTTCGAGTATTACTTAGACAAGATTTGTGCCTCAAAATCATCAACGAGACATTGCTCTATGCTTTCTGCAGTATGCATTGTTCAAAACATCTGATGGCTAAAGCCACCTTTTTTCAGGACAAAACAAATTGCCTTTTAGTTGGTTGATTTTACTTAGGTTTTGTAGATAACTCGGATTTACGTGTGCATTTCTGCTTGATTTGTCTTCACAATTGGGTTGTTTGACCTATAATATATGTGGGTATTTTGTTTCCTTACAGTGCTGATGGGATACTTGGATCATATTACTGCACATTGCTAGAAGTTGCCTTTTGTGTTGTGTGTATCTTAAACCTCGGTGAGATGCCATGCCCATTATGCTAAAGAGTTGATAATGCTTTTGTTCACGTATAGTGAAAATGTAGAAGTAAGCTTACAATAGTCTTCAACAGTCTAGGATAGGAGTTGCCATCCTTTCCTATTTATTTGGTTGTGGAGTTCTGTTCTTTGCATTCATGAACTCTGCGAACCACTAGGTAGTTAATGGCTGCACTTGTTATTTATAAACATGTCGAGGATAGCACAATGGTAATGTGTTTATTAAGATAGCTAAAGTGATCGAACAATGGTAATGAATTTCTCCACTTTCAACTCATAGGTTCTATTATCATTTGGTAATTTTAGAGCTCATTTATGTAGTTCACAACTTTCTATTCTAGATATTGAAGTACCACATTACTAATGCAATAATAGTATTTCTTGTTTTTAGTGAATTAATGGACTTAAGTGCTATTAAGAGGCTATTGCAATCTGAAAGACCAAGTGATGACTACATAGCCGGGGTAGAGGGTTTTCTCAAGTTTGCCTACAGTGGGAAACGATCAGATTCGAAGATTCGATGTCCTTGTGTCAAATGTGTCAATAGGCCGTTACATACGCAAGAAACAGTGTATGAGCACTTAGTGTGTAATGGAATGCTGCGTGGATATACTATATGGGGTTGCCATGGGGAAACAACATCATATATCTCTGCTAACAAAGATTCACTGCAGTGCATCCGAGTTTAAACAGTAATATGCGCCAGGTAGTCCACGAAGCCTTCGGATATGTAGGCAATGAACATCACACAACCTGAACTGATGTGTCGGGTTTTCCAAAAGATGGACCAGATGCGAAACACAAGCTTTCTTTGATTTTCTTAGAATCTTGATGAACCTTTATGGAAAGGATGTGAGCTATCAAAACTTTCTTTTCTAGTCTGTTGTTCCATGTGAAGTCTACCAACAAGTGGAGCAATAAATCAATTAATGATCTGCTTCAAATTTTACTGATTGGCTCTCCCAAATGGTTCAAATATACCTAAAACATTTATGGAGGCTCAGAAGATCATTGCAAAGCTTGGTCTTAGATATGAGAAAATTCATGTATGCCCCAATGATTGTCAGCTCTATTGGAAAGACAAGAAAGATAATGACTTCTGTTCAAAATGTGGAGCATCAAGGTGGAAAAATAAGGCAGACAACACATCATTGACAAAGAAGCAAAGAAGAAAGGCAACCCCAAAAAAGGTATTGCGCTACTTTCCAATCAAACCTAGGCTTAAAAGGCTTTTTATGAACAAGGAAACAGCCAAGTTAACTAGATGGCATGATGAAGAGCGTACAAAGGATGGGGCCTTGCGCCATCCTGCTGATTCAGAGGTCTGGAAAATCACTGATTCCTACTATCCTCACATAGCATCAGATTCTCGAAACATGAGGTTTGGAATAGCAACCGATGGTTTTAACCCATATGGGAAGTGTAATTCTACCTATAGTTGTTGGCCAGTTGTCTTAGTACCATACAACCTTCCTCCATGGTTATGCATGAAAACTTCCTCTCTTATGCTCACTCTAATAATTCCTGGTTACCCTGGAAAGAACTTTCATACATTTATGCAGCCAGTTTATGATGAGCTAAATGAGTTATTTGAGTCTGGTATGCCTACATATGACGCATCTAAAGAAGAGCGATTTCAAGTTCATGCTACATCATTGTATACTGTGAGTGACTACCCTGGGACGGGGATATTGGCACAGTTCAGTGTTATGGGCCAGTTGGGTTGTCTGTCTTGTGAAGATGAAACAAGTTCCATACGCTTGAAGCATGGCTACAAGCAATGTTTCATGGGACACCGACGATTTCTACCTGATGGCCATGAGTTCCGATATGATGCCAATTCATTTGATGGAACTGAAGAGCATCGGTCAAAACCTGTTTCCTTTTCTGGAGTATCCCTTTTGGAAAAGATAAAATCAATTGATGACTTTGAGAAGTCCAAAACATGGAAGGGTATTAGTGGTCTGTTTTGTTTGTCTCATTGGAAGTATAATTTGCTACGACACAATCTTGACTTTATGCATATAGAGAAGAATGTTTGTGAAAATATATTTGGGACACTTTTAGAAATGGAGGGCAAATCAAAGGACAATCTACAGGCAAGGAAAGACTTGCAAGAAATGAACATTAGGCCAGATCTACATCCACAAAAAAGGCTAATGATAAGTATTACTTGCCTCCTGCTTTGTATAACATGTCAAAAGAGGAAAAGCAACAGTTCTGTAAAGTCCTTCATGACATAAAAGTTCCAGATGGTTATTCCAGTAACATCTCTAGATGTGTAAATGTTGCTCAAGCAAAAATTTCAGGCTTAAAAAGTCATGACTGCCACATACTAATGCAACAACTTATGCCACTTGCATTGAGAGGTCTTCTCCCAGATGAAGTTACATCTGTCTTATTTGATCTATGCGGGTATTTTAGAGAACTAAATGCAAAAGTTCTCCACATGGATGAACTTGAGAAGCTAGAGGAGCGAATTATCATGACGTTATGTCGGATGGAGATGATATTCCCGCCAGGGTTTTTTTACTATTATGGTGCATCTAGTTCTTCACTTAGCAACAGAGGCAAAAATAGGTGGTCCTGTCTGTTATCGATCAATGTATTTTGTGGAAAGGTATGTTTTCCTTAAGAAATGAAGTGTCATATTTTCTACCTTCTATTTCCATGATTATTTAATGTTTTATCCGTATACTATTCTGTGTAGGTATCTTGGTGATTTGAAGTCAAATGTGAGAAACAAAGCTCGTCCGGAGGGCTCCATTGCTGAATCGGTTTTGGCAAAAGAGGCTATGGCATTTTGTTCAACATTTCTTGATGGTTTTGAGACCTTGTCTAATAGGCTTTCGCATAACGATGATAATGATGAAACACTCGGATGTTCTACTAGACAGGCATCAACTCTTTTTCCTCATCCTGGGAAACCACTTGGGAAGCCAAGTAGTTATGTCATAAGAGGTTTGGCTAAAGTACAAGCACATACATATGTGTTATTCAATTGTTCTGATGTCAATCCATACATTAGGTAATGTCTCAAACACATTAACATAAAAATTTTTTTTTGCACAAATTTTCTTACAAGGTCTATTGCAGAGCTCATGCTCAAGAGATGATTGAAAAAAATAAGGGACGTCGAGCCAGCCATAGAGATGTTGAGAAAATCCAAAATGAGAAGTTCCATCAGTGGTTTCGATGTCATGTAAGTACCTTATCTCAATATACTTTAAATCTAAAACTAAAGTATAAAACTAAACTTGAATAAATGTACAGATAATGAAGTTAGAGAGGGAAAATGGCATTGACGGTGTTAAAGATGACATTAGATGGCTAGCTCGTGGCCCAGTTGAGGCGGCAAAAAGGTATCGTGCTTTGAATAGTCGAGGTTTCCGTTTTAGGCCCAAACGGTTGGATGGGGTGACACAAAACAGTGGTGTAGTCCTAACTGCAAAAACATCAAGTTATGCCAGTGCAAGTGATGCCACACCAGTTTTAGGTGATGTGACTTACTATGGGAGAATAATTGATATTATTGAGCTGAACTACTCTGGGAATTTTTCTGTCGTACTTTTCAAATGTGAATGGGTTGATGTACTTTCTAAAAGAGGAATAAAAAAGGACAAGTATGGGTACACACTTGTCAATTTCTCACACCTGATACATACAGGAGAAAAGATTGGTCATGAACCATACATTTTTCCTAACCAAGCTGACCAGGTGTTTTATGTTGAAGACCAAAATAATCCTGGGTGGTCTGTGGTAATGAAGATGAAACCAAGAGATACATATGACACAGGTTGTGAGGAATGGGAAGATGATGTAGAAAACGAGCCATTCCATGTCACACACCTTGGAGATTTGTTCAATAATTCAAATATTAGGCATCAATGGGTCAGAAGAGACATTGAGGGAACCACAGTGGATGCTAGCACCAGTGGATTGAATGACCAATAATAGTTCATGAGCTACAATTCCATAAATATTCATTAGGCAAACTCGTTTCTTCAATGGTTTGTGTTCCTTCCTTTTCTGCTCTGTTTAATTGTATAAGTTCTTCTAAAGTTTATTTAATTTCTACTATAATGGTAATTTATATCAATGGAATTTATTGGGGATGGTCAATGGCATGATTGTAACAATATAAAACTATACCTATATAATAGTGTAATGAAATTGTATAAAGGAACCAACAATTTGCAGGTGATCTGATGGTTAACCATGTTTCTTTTTATAGGTTTTTAATAGGTGTACGACCTGACAAGGGAGACATTGGAGGCAATTTGCTCATGTTGGTATAGACTAGTCACTTAACGTCAGTAGTTATAGCTATATTGTTATAGTTATTTATAATAAGTCTGGCACAACATATATTGAAATTGTCTTAGTTTCATATCCTTTATTGTTTTTTACAAATGTAGTATAGCAACATTATTTTAATATTTTATTTTTATGGCATTGCAGATTACTGATGTTTTGTGGCATCCCTAGTGACTTTGTTCCAGCTCTTAAGTATGATCGATGCATGGTCGCGAAGTTGGAGAGCATACATGGCTTTTTTTTGTTCTCCAAGTCTTTTGGAGTTCATATGCTATATGTAAAATGGTCTAGATGATGGTTCATGCTATTCTAGATATCAACTCATAAACACCTTGCCTGGTGCTTTTGTGAAGGCATTTTTTAAATTGTCTCAAACATTGTTGTAGGCCGTACTTAAATGCCTTCTTTGTGGCCTTTTTAGGCATTCTACAACATTGCCTCTTGCATAGAAATATAGATCATGAGTCAATTTTTTGTCCAATGATTACTCTTTTGATTTAACAATTTGTTTTACTACCATACCTGCCAGTATCTATCACAATTCTTCACAATAACCAAGTTAGATTGGTTGATCTGTTGGATCAGAAAAGCGTGTGGCTGAAGAATATTTCATTTTGAATTCAAATTAGGTTTACTGTTATATAAGGATAAGTGTTGGAGATGGCATTGTGACTGAGATGAAAAGATAAGATGGTTTATTCTCTTCTCAGAGCTTGAAAGAAGTAGAGAGAGAACTGTTTTTTTCATAGCTTTTTTGTTAGACTCAGAACCAATAAATGTTTGCACTCGGCATTGGAGCATAGAAAGCGAGATCATGTGAAAATGAGTTCAAATCTATTTGATTTTCTTATCAACCTAAAAGATAAAGTTTATATCACCTTATATAATTGTAGGGAGGAGGTAAGTAGTGATCGCCCATACAATCAAAAGAATTCTACTATTCTCCTATTTAATTTTATGTAGTTTTTTTGTTTTCCCATGTTTCCTCCCGTCGTACTTGTTCCTCTCATGATCACGATATATCTATAGCGTAGCTTGTGCTCAACCCAACAGTTTGGAAGTGGGCTCCAGCAACTACACGACATTTTCAATTGCCTAATAGTTGCTACTCAAGGGTCATGTGAGGACCACGATGTGATTGCCTAACAACCAAGACGACACCGACTGCGACGTACTTGCAGACCATGAATTGGAAGGTCACATATATATGTTTCTTTGTAACACTTTAGTTGTAACATTGTTTTGTGTTACTATAGGGTATATATTTGGCACACATTTTACATGTTCCATTTATGTGTTACAACATAGTACAATCTTTGTAACATTTTACTTGTAACATTAATTTTGTGTTACTATAATTATTCTCAGTAACACATTTTTATAAAACAAGTGCTTTGTGTTACAACCATTGTCTGTAACACATTGTTTTATGTTACTATGGAATTTCTTTGTAACACATTGACGAATGTGATACAGGAATGTATTACAGTATCCATATTTTGTAGTAGTGTATATGTGGGTAACCCCTGGCTAGGTAACTATATTTTCTTTATTAGTGAGTTAACCGAAAACACTGATAACAACCAGAAATAGAGGTAATAGGAACAATGCAATTAGGGATAATCGTCATTTAACAAGTTATAGCAATGACACTAGCAATTACTCCCACATACCCCGTTATACAAGAATAGTCAGGCATAACGCTGTCCTCGACTATATAACCGCAGACGGGGTGTAATATCCTAAGTAACGAGATTGTACGGCCCCCTGTACATTACCAAGTGGTGTAAATCTCCCCTATATGTGGATAATCCTAAGCCAAATAACTGTTACATTGTTAATAGGTTATATGATGTGAAATTATGGCAACTAAGAAAAGATTTAGATAAGGTTATGATAAGAGGAAATGTTAGCTAAGATTGGAAGTGAGGAAATGTAATTCCCTATATGAGGGCTATGTGGAATGATAATATGGTGTTGGAGGATTATGAATTATTCTAGGAGTATTATAACGTAGCTCATACAAGGTTGTCAACCATCTAGGTTTTATTATGTGATAAGTGATTATTAGTCAAATTAACAGGTTTAATATATACAACCATCATGGCTCACATACAACATCATACAATTAATGGGTCCTGATATTAAGAAACTAAAATATAGCAGTTATAATGTTATAAGATTGCTAGTGGTTTAAACCTACATTTGAACCATGTTTATATGCTACCCCTATTAATGATTTAATCATGAATTCTAAGACTAATTAAAAGCATGAATTAAAGAGTATTATTAACTGAGTATTCTAATAAACCTAAAGGCATGTGAATTAAGATAACCTAGAATATCATCGTATGAATATAGTATTGGATGTCTATAACCAGACAAATATTAGTATTATGATAATAACCAAGCATGCATCGGCAACATGATAATAACCAGGCAAGCATTAGTATTATGATAACAGCCAGGTAAGTTTTAATGATATGATATTAGCTAAGTGACTTTAGTGATATGATAACAGTTAGGTAATTTTGGTAATATGATAGTAGCCATGTAATCTTTATTGATAGGATATTAACCAGGTAATTTTTAGTAATATGATATTAGTCAGGTGACTTTAGTGATATAATAACAACTAGGTAACTTTGGTGATATGATAGTATCCATGTAATCTTTAATAATAGGATATTAACCAGGTAATTTTTAGTGATATGATATTAGATAGGTAGTCTTAGTGATATGATAATAACCAGGTAATTTTGGTGGTATGGTATTAGCTAGACAAGCAAGAGTGTTATGATAATTGTACTCAATAGTAAGGTGACAAGTAATATGGAAACACATGATATGCGAAACGCAATGGTCACGGTGTGAGGTACTTGTATTGAGTATGCTCGTGAGAAGCGCTACGAAGGATCTAGAATGCGCAATTGTCCAAACGCTTCCTCAACAGCTGCGTGCGAATCGTCGTTCAGCCGGAAGGAAACGTGTTCACTGGAATTTCACCGTGCGTGCTGCTGCCAACCGATCCCGCTTTGTGCGCCTCCATCGCTGCCGCTGCCGCCCGGCACTACGGCGCGCGCCTCCGCCGTTGCGTGTTGCCGCCGGCGCTCCCGCCGCACGTGCCTCCACCATCGCCGCTACCGCCGGCGCTCTTGCCGCGCACGCATGCCGTGCCACTGCCTTGCCGTGTGCGCGCCCTGCGCCGCCACCGATGCGCCACCTCGCCGTCGATGGCCGCTCCCGCAGCGTCGCATGCTGCGTCACCGTCGCCTGCGCATAAGTGTGCCCCACGCCAATGCCGCCGCACGTGCCGCGCACGTGTGAACAGATGGGGGGAGGGAGAGAGATAGAGAGATGTAGATGAGTTTGGAGAAATATAGAGAGATAAAGGTGAGAGTAGGGATGGCAATTGGGCGCGGCGGGTACGGGTAGTGCTTGCCCATACCCGTACCCGCGACCCCAATTTACGCCCATGGGTATACCCGCGAAGGACAACGGGTAAAAAACCTCATCCATACCGCCGCCTGCATGGTACATGCTTTGTGGGTATACTCGCTAACCCCCGAACTGAGAGTCACTATCTGAGAGTTGAATTAATGACAGATACATATAAGCAACAGTTGTTGCTAGGAAATATAATAGCTATCAAAAAAGTTTATAACAATCAATAGCAATTAGAGATATGCAAAAGTTTATAACAATCAATAGTAATTAGAAATATTGCTATGACCCGCCATCTATCAATCTATATCGTGGGTAAACGGGCGGGGCGGATACGGGTGGAGCTTACCCATACCTGTACCCGTTTACCCGACGGGTAGAGTGTTCTCCTCATTTCTATACCCGTGGGTATAGAAAATATCCCATACCCAGCTCCATTAGGGTATTTACCCACGGATATACGGGTAAACAGGCACAATTGCCATCCCTAGGTGAGAGATAGTTAAAGATGGGAGAGATTAGAGATAAGATGGATTGTTTGAAATGCAAATTTTTAGGGTAATATGGTGCTATATTATAACATTTGGGCACCAGAGAATCATGTTAGTGATCAATGGGCCTATAAAATATTGTTATTCCATAATTTTGTAGTAATTTGTGACATGGCTAGCAACAAGTTTATCCTAAAAAATGAATAATAGCATAATCCTTCCAAATTCATGGAAATCAATTAGATATTGAAGAGAAACAGCTCGGCGAATGGAAATATTCAGAATTAACAATTCATGTCAGATATGTATAAGGAGCAAATGGTTAATCTGTGCTAATTGCTAATGCCAATCTTTTAATGAAGAATTTTACCTGTGCTACCCATTTCGGACAGGACAAATCTTGCTGCCTCAACAATCGATAATTCAGAGGTTGCCAAGTTCTATATGAGCCCAATCTTCGCTGGTATTGACATTATGATTTTTTTTCATCTTGCAATCCATCGCATGGCCTAACTTCCATATTTTTACACACATAGGTATATCATGTACTAATGATGCATGACCTACAAAGCACCCTCCCATTAGAACAAAAATTGCATTGTTCTAACACAAGCATGTAAGGCACAATAAACAAATTTCACGTAATGAAACTAAACAGGGAAGACCATTATATACCTGAAGATCTACAAGAAAGCTCCTCAATGGCATGCCAACACCAACCTGCAGTTCAACGCAACCAAATTAGATGAGATCAAATAAGGATAATATCACACTCACTATGACAGCAAGCAAAGGTTAGTGACTAATAAATGGTAATTCCAAACACAATCACTGACATAAATTTTTGAAATTATAGGTTTTCCTCGCAACTCCATCTAAACAAGGCCTCCACATCAGCCAATGCCACCCCCAGCGCTCACACTCACTATTGATCTGAGCGTTGTCGTGCCGCCAAAGTGACATGCAGCTCCGGGAATTAGGAGGACCACCCCATCAGCCACCAACTCAATTTCGAGCACTCTCCGCCCCCGCGCTGGTGTGGACACACGCAGGAACGAACAGGTCACCCTGAATCGCTGTGGCCGCTCCTAGCAGGTTGCGGGGTTAATATGTAAGATGTTGGCCTCCATCTTTTCGGTTTCAGTTCATAGTTTATCATTTTTTTAATAAATAAATAAGACAGTTTAGACGGTTTATCAGAACAGTCTTTTCAAAGTAATTTATTAACATTCTATATTCACATAAACACTCACGCTAGAACCAAAAACTATTAGTAACAACCATCAGCCATCAACTACAGAAAAAAATGTCCACCCGCTGGTTAGGCGTCCGTGCACCACATCACAAGCAGTAACCTTTGGGCTTTTACGTCCCAAACCCTCCTCATGTTGTAAATACTAGCCACGTAAGCGTGACGCCACGCCACGTCAGCCACCGTGTGGACCGAAGTAAAAGAGACAAAAATTCGCAGAAAAAAGAAAGCGTAGGGGTTTTTTGGAAAAAAATCAAGGGCCTTTTCGCAATAAAAGGAGAGTGGAGGGGTTTTTTCGCAAAAAACCGAGAGCCTTTTCGAAAGAAATAAGGGCCTGTTCGTAATTACAGGAAACCGCGGGTCGCTACCGAGCAAAAAAAGTGTGTAGGGGCTTTTTCGTAAGAATCCAGGGACCTTTTTGTGAAAACCGGGGGCCTAAACGTAATTACCAAATCTTTACGGGTTTTTTTGCATAGGTTGACACGTGTATGGGGTCGCCGGCCAGAGAATCTACCGGCTATAATATATACTAGATGTTTATATTAATATTTGGTTTAGCGGAAGCTAATATAAATAGTGCTTTGCCCTAGCAAATGCCCTTTCGGGCTGGCTGTTCGGGCTGAAGCTGAGAATCCGACACGCTATCCCCCTCGAGGATTTTGGCGCCGAATATTCCTTCAGCAAATCTTCAGATGCCAAATACTAACCTAACCAGGGTTAGGGCATCTCCAGCAGGAGCCCTCAAAACAGGCCCCCTACTTTTAATTTGAGGGCTCCCTCTACTTTGAAGGCCATGTTTTAGGTCACACTCCAGAGAGCCCTCAAAGCAGGGCCCCTACTTCTCAATTCCCTCTATTTCCTCACACACTATATGCATATGTATGAGACAAAAGCACAATACACAATAAAATATTTATGATTTCAAAATGAGGGACAATATTTAAATTTATGAATTCAAATACGAATATTCAAATTTGTTTCGAATTTTATTGTTCCAAATTTAAATTCAAATTTATTCCGAATATTCAAATTTGTTTCGAATATCCAAATTTGAATTTAAATTTGTTCTGAATATTCAAATTTAAATTCAAATTTGTTCTGAATATTCAAATTTAAATTCAAATTTGTTCCGAATATTCAAATTTAAATTCAAATTTGTTTCGAATATTCAAATTTGTTCCGAATATCCAAATTTGAATTTAAATTTGTTCCGAATATTCAAATTTAATTTCAAATTTATTCGAATATTCAAATTTGTTTGAATATTCAAATTTAAATTCAAATTTGTTCGAATATTCAAATTTGTTCGAATTTAAATTTGTTTCACTCATCACGGAAAAAACGAGGAAAGTGAAAAATGAGGGTGGATAGGGGCCCCTAGGAATGAGGGTGAAGGGGATTTAAGGGCCCTCAAATTTGAGGGCTCTAGTAGGGGCCCCTTTGGACCTCTATTTTTGCCTCAAGCCCTCAAATTTGGTTTTGAGGGCTCAAGTAGGGGCCCTGCTGGAGATGCTCTTAGAAGCCCAAACCACAGTCACATGTCCCAGTAACCCCACAGGCAGCGCTCCGTACGCAACTCACTGAGCGGTAGGCCCCACTATCCCTGGCCCACATGCCATCCTCACGAGTGTATCCCTTCCTCTAGAGTCTCAGCTAAACCAGCGACCCGTTCCAATGGATGCGCAAGTGGAGCGCACGGTTTTGCCTTTGGAGTTTGGTCTACCAAACGGAAACGAGTAAAAGATGAAAAGAATTTTACGGAGAGCCTTGCAAATATACCATTTCTATACCGACATGTGGGTCCACTCCATTGTGGGGCCTACATGTCATCGAGTTGAATAAATACCAGGTACGAGAACTGCGTGCGCGAATCCGTTCGCCAAGAGCACGCAGAGACGAGCGGCCCACGACCACGCTCATTGAAGCTACTAGACTGATAGGCGCGGCGACACGCCGCGCCAGCCACCGTGTGCACCGAAGTAAAAGGAGCGATAATTCGTGATGAGTTTTTAAAAAAAATCCAAGGCACATGTGTATTTTCGGAAAAGATAAAGGGTTTTTCGTAAAAACTCAAGGGTCTGTACGCAAGTTTTTTTAAAAAAATCTAGGGCACATGTGTATTTTCGGAAAAGATAAAGGGTTTTTCGTAAAAATTCAAGGGTCTGTACGTAACTAAACGAGGATCCGTACGTAATTTAGAAAACCACGGGGCGCCATCCTGTAAATTGGAGGGGCGTTTTCAGGGGGAAAGCGTAAAAAAAACCAACAGGGACCTTTTCGCGAGAAAAAAGGACCTCTTTGCGAGGAAAAAGGACCTGTACGTAATATCCGGAAAACACGAGGAAACTCCCTCCCCGGCCGTACCGAAATCCCCCGCCACGCGCCGGCCGGAGCGCGCGGGCGGGGGGACGTGGCCGAGCGCCCGCCCAGGCATTCCCCCGGGTATAATGGGGTTTTTTATAGTATTAATTGCTTCCGGTCCTCGGCTTTAAGTCATCGTGGGAACAGCGAGATCAATCTCTACAAATATAGGACATCGTAAGGATGTGTACGGTTTAATTTTGATTTCTCAAACTTTGATCATTAATATACGTATTAATAGGTAAAAGTATATAATTTAACTACATAAACTAATACAGGTGCAATCGGAGTGGATACGGACAGATATCGCTTATCTTGTATCCTATTTCACATTTTTTCCTCGGAGTCGGAGTCGAACACGGATAATGTCAGATATCTATTTCTCCATTCCATATCCGTTCCATAATCTTTTGGATGGTTGGTCGGATAAAAATTATCTGCTTCTTTGCACAGGACATTGGACAGTATGGTACGATCAGAGCGAACATGAAGAGGCTAATTACTAAGATGTTCAAGAAAGAACACTTAGTACTCCTGCTTGTTTAGATATGACAATCTGCGTATATGTTATTTTATTCCTAGGTGAGGTCACAATAGACTTTCTCATATTATTTGACATACGGATATATACAGTCAGATATCACTTATCCCGTATCTTATTCCATAATTTTTCTCGGAGTCGGAGTCGGACACGGATAGTGCCGGATACCCATTTACCCCTTCCATATATGTTCCGTATACTTTCGGTCGGTTGGACGGACAGAAATTATCCACTCCGTTTGCACCCCTATAAACTAGTGTTATTGGATTCATCTTGCAAAATATTTTATAATATAATTTTTTATTATTTTTGCTAGTACATAACTGTAGAAAGTCTTGCATAGGAGATTTAGGCTATGTTTATTTAGATTTAGGCTTTTTGGTTTATATTCTAAAGCCAGTTTTTTTTACTTAAACTGCTTTTAAGCTAACTTAGGCTATTAGACATCCTAACTTTTTTATGGTTTGGTTAGTGTAGCTTATTGTCGCCAATGATGTAGGACTTCTCCTACCTGAAATCAGAAAGAAAAACTCGTAGCACACACATACACATGAAAAACTCTCAAAGTGCATTTTGCTTGACTCTCGCAAAAGGCACAAATGGAGTAGTTCGTTGCTCTGAAATCTCTGGTACAATTCGGGCGAAATAACGGGTCAGATACCATGTAGAAATCAAAATCAGCAAGCAAAAAACCAAAAAATAGTTAAAAACTACTAAATCGACAACCAAATGGACTACAAAATTTCTTGTAGATTTCAGGACAAACAACAAAAGTCAGAAATCGTGTCCAAAACAAAATCAATAGCCAAACAAAGTACTAAACATTGCACGGATACTAGAGGTCTAGAACGGCGAACATTTCCATGGTATTTTGCCCACAACACAGTGGCCATAAGTAAGATGGCTGCAATTTGCAAAGTATTCTCCCGGTGGCTACTATACACATCAATAAGATGAAACATGCAGGGTTCACTCCCTAACTATCTTTGAAGGTCCGGTTAGTTCGATATAAGCGACAGCGCACACGGCAAGAAGTAGATCGATGATAACAGAAGCCATCAAAAGTACTTTGGCCGCCGTGACAGTCTTCTCAGGTTCACCCTTTCCTCGCATCAGGAAAACAGGAATTTTCTGAAGATCAGGTTGCCTTAATATGGTTCACATTTCAGAGAACAATTCAAATGCTCAAAATGATTGGCATGGGGCTTGGTGGCACAGTTCACTGACCATCGAACATTATCACCCGATGTGATTGTAGCATACCTTTATATTTTGTCCTCAATGTCATGGTATCCAAACCTGCACACATGCCACATGATTGAAAAATTACAGGAACAACATACAGTTTGGTCTAAGGCATTATGAAAGTAAAGGGGCATGATTAGATGAAAATACCTGACTTTGATCATGTTCATATTTTATAAGGAAGACACATCTGCATCCCCTTATAGCATGCTGTTTCCGCTGGATTTCCATAATATGCGCATCAAAATGCAATGCCTCTTCGTTTCTCTCCTGATGTGCAAATTGCAATAAGAAAAGAAATAATATAAGGGAAAAAAGAATTGCCTTAACAGTAGCAACAGGATGCAATGGAACTTGAGTTTTCTATTGTATGAACGATAATGAAATGACAAACAATCATGATAACAGTAACATTTGAGATGTCATAATATTTTACCATTGCTCCACTAACTGACCTTCTTGCATGTCAGTAGTTATTAATACTGCTGTCAATTTTTGTGCTTTGAGCAATAAATAGGAAAAAGACTAAAGTTGCCATTGTGTCTATGCTACTGCTGTCTTATTGGGAAACTTAATTTCCTGTTGCTCATGCTATCTGTGTGTATTCTACTCTACTCTTGTATCAGGACATGTGTTACCGTGAATTAATGAGAGATCTTCCATCAGACCTTAAAGAAATCAACCTCAATTTGTGCCATCTATCATTAAGAACAAATCTACCAAATATGGAGAAGAACAGGCAAGTAGCAGTACCTGGACAGTAATACGGTGGGGCCTAGGTTAAGGATGGTGGCCCCGGGATAATCTCGGGAGGAATGAGCCGGGGGAAAAGGACTGTTGTAATCTTGAGCACAGTTTATGTTTCTGCTATTTTTAGTTACAGACGAGAACGTTAGAATAACTCCGGAATGACCGGAATGCAGTAGCAGATTTCTGTTTAGCAAACGCGGTAGATGTCTTTCTTTTTTTTTCGTTTTGTCCGAGTCAGGAGGAAGTTCAGTAGGAGATCTAGGAGATCCTGCATTTCTAATTGACCGTTCCTTAATGTAACAAACACTGACTTTAGTTATGAATAATAGTCTGATGTGAACTCCAGACTGATTTGGAGGTTCAAAGCAATTCGCCTAAAACCATTTTGTTCTCCATCCAGTTGTTCTCTGCATTGTCGGATTTCTGTCAGAGAACTGTTCACAGCCGAAACTAAGAACCTGAGTGCGAGTGCGTTCAGAGAGTTTCAGAGTGTGATCTGGATACCCAATTCTAACATTTGGTATCAGAGCACGTTCCAGATCCTGTGTCCATGTCCCACACTCCAAGCAGATACATGCCACCGGGGAGACGGAGCAGCATGGGCGACACCAGAGGAAGCGTGAACAGTGACGGTGCATTACTGCCGGCGATGACACAGCAAGCGCCAAAGGAGTCGGGGGTGCCGTTGAGGTATCCGATCCTGACGAGAACCAACTATGCCGACTGGGCATTGTTGATGAGGGTGAATCTGCAAGCCCAGGGCGTCTGGGGCGCCATAGAGCCCGGAGGTGCAGATTTCCGGGAGGATCGGCTGGCACGCGTTGCAATCCTCCAGGCTGTGCCGCGAGAGATGTTGCGTTCTCTTGCGAAGAAGGACTCCGCAAAGGCACCCTGGGAGGCTATCAAGATGATGAGAGTCGGCGTCACCCGTGTGCGGGAAGCAAGGCAGCAGGCATTGCGCCAAGAGTTTGATGCCATCCGATTCAAGGATGGTGAAACAGTCGAAGACTTTGGGATGCGCATCTCCTGTCTCGCAAATGACATCCGTGAGATGGGAGGAGAACTTGAGGAAGAACAAGTACTTAAGAAGCTTCATCGGGTAGTACCCTCAAGGTACCGGCAGGTGGCGATTGCGATTGAGCAATTGCTTGATCTGAAGACAATGCCGTTGGAAGAGCTCGTTGGTTGGCTATCATCTGTCGATGATCGGTACGGTGATGACGAAGACACCAGTGGGGTGCATCAAGGCGGAAAGCTCCTTCCAACGGAGGAATGGATGGTGCGTCTACAGCAAAGGAACCAGGAGGGTTCTGCGAACTAGAGCAAAGGCACTAATGGTGGTTCCGACAGCACTGGGAGTGGCTCCGGCGTCAAGCAAAGTCGCTGGTGCCCGAAGAACTCGAATTTCCAGAAGAGCCACGACAACAAGGAAGGAACACCGAATGGTGGCACGCGCGATCGATCGAAGGTGAAATGCGATGAAGTAAATGCCAAAGGGATAGAGCTCCGGGAGGAAGAAACCGATAAAACCAGCTCCAACACATGGTATCTTGACACAGGTGCCACGAATCACATGACTGGCACCAAGATGGCGTTCGCAGAGCAAGATACTCATGTCACAGGGACAGTAAAATTTGGGGATGGCTCACTGGTAGCCATTTGTGGACGCGGGACTATCCTTTACACCTGCAAAAATGGTGAACATCGTGCCCTTGAAGGAGTATATTACATCCCCAGGCTGAAGAGTAACATTATAAGCATCGGGCAGCTGGATGAACAGAAGTTCAAGATTCACATTGAAGATGGCATTCTCTCTATCCGTGATCAGAAACATTGCTTACTGGCAAAGGTTCCTCGGAGTATTAATCGGCTTTATCTTCTTAAGATGTCTATAGTCAAACCAGTGTGTTTGGCGGCAGCTTGCAATGAAGAAGGATGGCATTGGCATGCTCGATACGGGCGTCTCAATTTCCAAGCACTGCGAAGACTTGCTCGGGAGGAGATGGTCCGTGGACTTCCGATGGTTGATCAGGCCGATCAACTGTGTGATGGATGTCTTGCAGGTAAACAAAGAAGAATGCCATATCCAGCTGAGTCAAAGTATCAGGCAGAGGAGGTGCTTGAGCTAGTGCATGGAGACCTCTGCGGCCCGATCACCCCAGCAACACCAGGAGGCAAGAGATTTTTTGTGCTGCTTGTAGATGATATGAGCCGTTTCATGTGGATTCGGTTGCTGTCATCAAAGGATCAAGCTGCCACGGCAATAAAACACTTTCAGGGCGCTGCCGAGGTGGAGAAAGGGAGAAAATTGAAGATGCTCCAAACAGACCGAGGAGGCGAGTTCAATTCAGTTGAATTCAGAGAATACTATGCTAATCATGGTATTAAGCGACAACTTACTGCTCCATATTCTCCGCAGCAAAATGGAGTGGTTGAGCGTCGGAACCAAACCATTGTGGCGATGGCGCGAAGTATGTTGAAGGCAAAAGATTTGCCAGGCTGGCTGTGGGGAGAGGCTGTTGTAACAGTAGTGTGTCTTCTAAATCCATCACCAACAAAAAAGTTTGGATGGTGTGACACCCTTTGAGGCATGGCACAGCAGGAAACCCAGTGTTAGTCACCTGCTCGTTTTCGGATGCATCGGTCATGTGAAGACAGTGAAACCAAACCTCAGGAAACTGGATGATCGGAGTAGCAAGATGGTCTTCATTGGTTATGAAGAAGGATCCAAAGCATTTTGGATGTATGATCCATTGGCAAAGCGAGTTTGTGTAACCCGAGATGTGATGTTTGATGAGGCAGCAAGCAGGGATTGGGATGCATCCAGCAACCTGCAGGTGCAGGAGCCCGGGAATGATGATTTTGTAGTCGAACATCTCATCATTCCAGTCACTGGAAGTGAAGGGTTACCTGAAGACACAAGGATTGACAGCCCTCAAGAGCATGGTAATGTTGAGGGGGTGCATAACAGCCCAAACCCAAGTCTCAACATCCCACCAGACAGATCATCGACTCCTTTAAGAACAGAATTCTGCACACTACCAAGCAATATTTCTACCAGCTCAAAGGAGGCACCAAGGCATTATAGGAGGATTGAAGATCTAAATGCTTCAACAACTCCGATATTTCACTTTGATTATAGTGATCAATGCCTGCTAGCTGAGGAGGAACCGACAAGCTTTGATGAAGCCGAGAAGAAAAGCTGTTGGTGCAAGGCGATGCTTGAAGAAATGAGCTCCATTGAAGGTAACAACACTTGGTACCTTACTGACTTGCCAGCAGGCCATCAAGCAATTGGTTTGAAATGGGTATTTAAAATCAAGAAAGATGCCAAAGGAGTTGTGGTGAGGCACAAAGCTAGATTGGTAGCAAAGGGATATGTGCAGATGCATGGAGTTGATTTTGATGAAGTGTATGCTCCAGTAGCAAGAATGGAAACTATTCGTTTGCTGCTTGCAATGGCTGCACAGGAGAATTGGGAGGTCCATCATATGGACGTAAAATCGGCTTTCTTGAATGGGGAGCTGGAGGAAGATGTTTATGTGGTGCAGCCGGCTGGTTTTGTTGATGAGAAGAATGCAGACAAGGTCTTTAAACTGAGAAAGGCGCTGTATGGTTTACGACAAGCTCCGAGAGCATGGAATTCTAAATTGGACTCCAGTCTCACAAACCATGGCTTCAACAGATCAGTCACTGAAAGTGCAGTTTACACCCGAGGTACAGGAAAAACAAGGCTTGTAGTAGGTGTATATGTTGATGATCTCATCATTGTTGGAGCACAAGCTGAGGTGATAACAGTTTTCAAGCAGTAGATGAAAGAGTTGTTTGATATGAGTGATTTAGGATTGCTAAATTACTATCTTGGGATGGAGGTACATCAATCCGAGAGTGGTATCACTCTGTCACAATCAGCATATGCAGCAAAAATACTTGCAAAAGCAAGGATGGAAGGTTGCAATTCTGCATAAGTTCCTATGAAACCAAGGGTTAAACTTTGCAAAGTTAGCTCAGAAGAGTGCATTGAGCCCACTTTACACAGAAGTATAGTGGGAAGTTTGAGATATTTAGTCAATACAAGACCAGACCTTGCTTACTCAGTTGAATATGTGAGTAGGTTTATGGAGAGGCCTACCACTGAGCATTGGGCCACTGTCAAACATATACTGCGATATGTGGCTGGGACTCTGAATGTTGGCTGTCGATATGAGAGGAAACAAGGCTCAGAAGAGTCACATTTAGTTGGCTATAGTGATAGCGATATGGCCGGAGATATTGTTGATAGGAAGAGCACAACCGGAGTCTTGTTCACTTTTGGGAATGGTTTGATTAGCTGGCAATCTCAAAAACAAAAGGTGGTTGCTTTATCAACCTGTGAAGCTGAGTATATAGCAGCCGCAACTGCAGCCTGTCTGGGTATTTGGCTCGGTCGTCTGATTGCTGAGATACAGGAGAAGGAGCTATGCTGTGCAGTGTTGAAAATAGATAATAAGCCAGCCATAAATTTGTGCAAGAATCCAGTGATTCATGACCGGAGTAAGCATATTGATACCCGGTACCATTTCATAAGAGAATGTGTTGAACGGAAGCAAATCTTGGTGGAGCACATTCGGACTGAAGAGAAACTGGCAGATATTCTGACCAAACCGCTCGGTCGAGTCCGATTTAAAGAGCTGAAGGCTAAACTCGGTTTGATCGAGATTTGACAGTGCTTCAAGATTAGGTGGTGAAATTGTTGTAATCTTGAGCACAGTTTATGTTTCTGCTATTTTTAGTTACAGACGAGAACGTTAGAATAACTCCGGAATGACTGGAATGCAGTAGCAGATTTTTGTTTAGCAAACGCGGTAGCTCTTTCTGTTTTTTTCATTTTGTCCGAGTCAGGAGGAAGTTCAGTAGGAGATCTAGGAGATCCTGCATTTCCAATTGACCGTTCCTTAATGTAACAAACACTGAGTTTAGATATGAATAATAGTCTGATGTGAACTCCAGACTGATTTGGAGGTTCAAAGCAATTCGCCTAAAACCATTTTGTTCTCCATCCATTTGTTCTCTGTATTGTCGGATTTCCGTCAGAGAACTGTTCACAGCCGAAACTAAGAACCTGAGTGCGAGTGTGTTCAGAGAGTTTCAGAGTGTGATCTCGATTACCCAATTCTAACAAGGACTACGGTGTTGGGGTCGGGAGGCCTATGGCGCTGACATCACTGGGGACAGGAGGAGGCCGTCAGCGTCCATGGCGTAGGCCCGATGGGAGGATATGGCTCATGGGAGGATGACGGGATTGGGGATGGGGAGGAGGCCTGCGGGGTCGCAGGAGGCCGGCAGGGTCGGGGATCACCACAGGGTTGCGGGTCGTTGCGAATTTTGTTCGGATGGGGAGGGTGAAATCCTGAGGGGGAAAAGTGAACGATTGCAGGTATATATACAATGGTATTTCATGGGTAATTTTGATGAAGTAGAGTGGGAAAGAGTTATTTTCTTTCCATAAAAGCCAAAAACCATCCTTGGACTGGATTATGGCTTTTAATTATAGCAGGCTTTTGGCTTTTTTAAAAACCTTGTTGAAAAGCTTCCCCATTGTTTAGGCTAAGTTTTTTTTGCTTTTAAGCTAAAGGAAAAGTCTAAACAAACAACGCCTTAAACAGCCCAAAAAACAATTTATATTTTTAGACTGAGGGAGTAATACATTAACTGTACAGGCCTGCCCTTTGGTTTTTGTTAAGAAAAACTACTATCTCATTTGCATTGTTAAAAGCTGGATCCACCGTAACTGGTGGTGTAGATCTTTTTTTTTTTCCTCTTTGATTATTGTGATAATTTATAGCCCTCGAGAGCGATCGCTTCTTAGAACATGATTTTACCAGGCCGGTTCCAAAAGAATATGTCATTCAAGTCTTTTTGAAGTTCAGAATTCAAGAAAATGATATTGTATTTTTTGTGTTTGATAAAGTGACAATGACAATTAGGTCCCCCGTGATTTGCCCTATCTGCTATTGTTTGCTTGGTTATCCTTGGATTTGTTTAATTCTTTCATCAACCGCGCTGAAAAGTGTTTGCTCTATGTGTTGGCATGCATGAGGATCTGAAAGTTGTATGTACTACTAAGTATGCTCACATGGTCTGGCTGGCACCCCGCACGTTAACCAACAATCAAATGCACGCATAGGTTATACGAGCAGCCCTGGTTCTACACCTTTTTCTTCATGGACCTGTTTGGTAGAGTGGGTGGCCTTGGCCTGATTGCTTTATAGGTTGCTTTATAGGGACAACGTTGAGGACACCCATGCCAAGACACTCGCACTGTTCTTTTTTAGCTTTTGGTTTCAGCTTTTAGCTTTTCTACAGTAACTAATTTATAAATAAAGTATTTTTTAAAATAAGGTCTACTAGTTAATTGTAGTACATAATGTATTGACTTTATTTATATTGGCAAAAAACGCACGTGAGTTTTTGTTATTCTGTAATCTCTCGTATGAACAGCCCAACAGCCACAAGCCGCAGCCAAAAAGAACGGGCCCACTGGCAACTTATCGATCTTCAGGTGTTTTATGTGATTGTCTTTGTAGGAATCATGGTGTACAGTGGAATGTGAGGGAGGAAGTGCACGGCAATGTGATGCGAGGAAGGGACACGCAAACCGAAGTGAACCCATGCTGAAACAGTGCAAGCGGCGCGTTCCACGACTTCACGCGGACAAGCGCGTATGGAGGAGGAAAGTGTTGGAAAACCTGGGCTTGGTCCTGTAAGCCTGGTTTATTGGTGGGCATCTCTTCACGTAGTCTATAAATAGGAGACCCTAATCATTGTAACTTGTACCTTGAAAAAAGAAAATAATAAAGAAAGAAAGGGGTTCTCCACCTATCTCTCTGTGTTCAATTCATTAGTTTGCATTACTTGTGTTTGATCCATCTATCTTGCCTAGGAGGAATCGCTCAGACTGGATTCGTCAGCGATAGTTCCTTAGCACGTTATCTATACGAGTTGCTCCGGTGGATCGAAAGGTAATCGTCAAAACACGACACTTGTATATTGAATCGCTATCTAGATTGTGTTTATTCCATACAATGTTGCATTCTAGATTGATTTTGTTTTCACAATGCAAATTTCCTCTAATCTTCACGAGCTGACTTGGAGTCACTGGCACAATGTCGATAAGATGATTGAAAAAAAGAGGTATTGTTGATTGCATCGTGAAAAAAGGGATACCTCGTGGAGTAGCCCCGCATGGTGCTTCCCGCATGTGGTCGCACCACTATGTGCACCGAGGCCGTACCGCCTACACGCGGTTGCGCCGCAGAGCCGCCTCACACTACCCATCGACCGTCGTCGCCTACAGCTCTTCGGCCATCGCCGCTCGCATCGGTGCTAGGCCGCGCATGGCTACCGCCACCCGTAGTGCTCTGGCCGGCACCGATTGCCTCGGTGCCAGGCCCTGCATGGCTGCTGCCGCTCACAGCGTCCCGGCTACCATCGCTCACTGTGCGCCCTAGCCATCGCTGCTCACCGCGCGCTGCCACTGCAGGCCTCCGTGTGAGCCACCGCCACCGCAGACCTCCGTGCGCGCTACTGTTGCATGGCATACCGCATCGTCGCTGTTGCCCCACGAGCCCACGGGCTACCGCTTTAAGATCGAGGAGGCCGACTAGAGGGGGGTGAATAGGCGGTCTAAAAATTCTCTTCAAATTAATACTAACAATTAAAGAGCTTTTCTATTTGCCTAAACTAAATATACAATGCGGAAGCTTAAATCAATTTTGTTTAGCTCAAATAGTGCCTAAGTCAAGCAAATTCGCCTAAGTGAGCCAACAATTCTATCCTAGGTCAATGTTTGCAATCCTAGGTTTACAAGCAATCAAATTGAGTCTATGATTGTAAATTTCTTGAAACTAAATAGAGAACAAGAAAGCAAACCACAAATGACACGATCTCTTTTTACCATGGTGTTCGGATACTTGCCGGTCTCCCCTAGTCCATGTTGAGGATAGCCTGAACAAATCGGACCGACTCCACAAATTAAGCCTTCCACCTCAAATCACTAGTGATAGCTCTTTCCCGCTCTGGGTAGGTGAGTTTCGACCTTCACAACTTCGTCGGATCTTTTCACAACTTTCTTTGAGAAGATCACCGCATACGATGCCTCCCACGCTGTCTAGGAGTCGGCAAACTACGCTGTCTAGGAGTCGGCAAACTCCAAGAGTAACAAGCCAAGTCTCTCACTTGACTCTCACCACGTGTAACAAATGCACAAGCTCAATTCGGACACAAAGACCTCCTCTAGATGCAACACATGTACTCTAGATTACCTCTCCTCTTTCACAAAGTGCAACACATGCACAATTGAATGGAGAGCCTCACTCTAACTCAAGGAATGCAAGACTAGCACTAGCAACCTTCCCTCAACAGCCTTTGAGGGGGTATTTATACAACTCCCTCAAAAAACTAGCCGTTGGAGGAAAGAGAGGGCTGAAATCAGCCCAGGGCCGGAACTACCGCAAGCCAAACCCCCGGTAGTACCGACCTCCCAACGGTCACAAGAAAACTAGCCGTTAGGCTGGAAAACCGGTCAGACCGCCCACACAGGGCCAGTCAGACCGCTCAAGGACCAGTCAGACCGCTCTCAGGAAAACCCTCAGAGTCGCTCTCTGGAAAAAAGGGTCCGGGCAAAAAGCGGAACTACTTCATTTGTGGAACCTAACCTATTCATCCAACTCATGTAAAATGTTAGTCCACAAAATAATTGTCATCAATTACCAAACTTCACTATTAACACATAATGGAGGGACTAGATTCAACAATCTTCCCTTTTTGGTAATTCATGACAATCTCAACAAATAATGAGATAAAGATAATTGATTTGCGAGTATACAACTTGTACTAAAAAAATTGTATACTCTAAGATAAGCTTTAAACAAAGTTTACTTGTCCGGTTGTCGTAAATCATCCATCCATCAACACATAATGGAGAAGCTAGATGACAGTCCGATTGCACATGAGTATATATGAACTACACAAGCTATATATATATATATATATATATATATATATATATATATATATATATATACACTCAAGAATGTATTTCAAAGTAAAGATCTCAAATATGCATATTGAAAGAAGCATAGATCAATACTTATAAAATTCCAAAACATCGAGAGAGAGCTCCCCCTAAATGTGTGCATACCAGTGTCTATAAAGAAACATATTCATTTGAACTATTTGAGAAGTTCAATCTATATTTTGGATATAAGGTTTGAATGCATACCTCTTTGATTTCACTTTTTCATCCAAATGAGACTAAGCTATAATATACTTGAACAAACATATTAGTCTCATATATACATTTGTCGTTATCACCAAAACATTATAAAAGTATTTGTCATTAACATCAACATCTCATAATGACATTTGTCATTAACACCAAAACCAACTTAATCGGAGGTTGATATTTCAATCTCCCCCTTAACCAATTTAATCAGAGTTTGATCTTTCAATCTCCCCCTTTTTGGTAATTTAAGCATTTAATTTCATGTATGAGTTGTAAATACCCTTGTAAGCTAATATACATCAATAGAGTTAGCTCAAATGGTAAAACTCACTTAAGTGCTAGATTGTGACCACTTAGGTCAACTCAATATTTTGGATGAGTTTCAAAACCGAATAACTTTTGATTGGTTGGCCTTTTTAAAAGCTTTTGAATACAAATAATGTTTGAAATAGCCAACTCTAGGCTTTTGGTATTGAACACATTTTCAAATTCCTTTTAGAATTGATTTTAGGGAATTTTTGAGTTTAAAACCAAAACAAGATACTAAATTGATAGTTTTAAGTTAGAAACTCAATTTTACTTGAAATAAGTTTTTCTAAAGCCAAAACCTTTGTAAAGCCTTTGAAATGAATTTGTATATATTTCTCATCTAGTTTTTTTAAAGATATACTAATAATTTTGAATTTTTGATTTTTGGCTAAATGGTTCAATTTTGAAAAACAATACTAGCACTTAATTACTATGGGCACACTTAGGGATGTGATATGCATGAACATGATTTAGCACTCCCCCTTAATGTGCCACGAATATCTTGCTCATAATTTACAATAATGAAATTTTAGCACAAGAGCAAGAGCACCCCTTTTAAATGTTTTTCATGCAATGCAACCTACACAAGGCTAGGGGTTAAATATATTAATGTAGATACGTGTTACTGAGAGGGCATTGGTTCATAATATGTCATGATCATCCTTAAGCTTGGCTTCCATTGTGCATATGGTGGAGTTCACCTCTTCATGAATGAGCCAAGCCTCCAATGCCTCTCCAAGTACCTATTAAGCATTTAAGCGCATTTTGGTACCCAAAGATTGGTTGGGTCCATGAATGTTAGTCACAATGGATTTGGGCACCCAAATGGCCCTAGGAGTGGTTTTATGTAAACTAACATTCCTGGCAAACACATTGCCATTTCTATCCTTCCTAAGCAAATAATGTTCATTAAATAGAGATGGCTTAGGAATGATACCTTTGGAACAATCCTTACTAAAATGTCCATTTTCCCGACAATTGTAGCAAGTTTGGCAATTATTTCCTCTTCTTATCTTCTTGCCTTGCTCATTGCCGATTTGCCTCTTCATTGATGGATTTTTCTTGTTTTCCACCTTGTTGGGGCACTTAGAGGCGAAATGACCCAACTTGTTGCATCCAAAGCATTTGACTTTGTTGGATTGTTCTTCAAGTTGCTTTGGGATGCTCTTCACCTCTTTCTTGGAGGTGAAACCAATACCTCTCTTGTCATTTGACTTTCTTTGACTGCCCAATATTATGTCAAGAGAGGCCTTCCCTTTATAGCTTTTCTCCAAGTCATTTTTCAAACTTCTGACTTAGGCCTTGAGCTCATTATTCTCCTCTACAAGGTTAGTCTCAATAAGCATAGAGGAGATGGAAGCATTTATATTTGAGCAACAAGGTGAATCAAGCAAATCATCACAAGATGTAGATACATCTACTTTAGATGAATTGCAAGAGCAGGAACTACACATGGCATATCATCTATTAAATCATAAGTTATGCCTATATCCATACTAGGCTTAGTATATTCCTTGAGAAGAAGAATTTCATGTACTTTTTTTAACTTGTTATAATTATTTTGAAGGGACATATGTTCATTCTTCAAAATCTTAAATTTAGCCTTTTCTTTTCGAAGGAATTCATTTAATTCTACAAGTATATCCATCAACTCATCATATGAAGGTACATCATTGCCATCATTGGAATTTACCTTCTTGTTACCTTTAGCCATAAATCATTGAGTTGATGTGGAGGGAATGGTGGATTCTTCATCATCGGAGCTAGAGGTTGAGCATTCTTCTCCTGACATCCACTCTTGTATGCAATCTTCATCACTTGATGTAGACATCTCATATTTGTCTTGACTCTTGAATTTTAGTCCACACGTCATGAGCGTTATTGAGATTGCATATTTCATTGAACACCTCTACACTCAAAGCACTAAAAAGAGCATTAGTAGCTTGAGCGTTGAGATGTGAGCATTTCTCATACTCAATTGTTGGAACAAGAGGATCCTTAGGAGGAGAAAAGCCCACATCTACAATCCGCCATATTTTTGGGCTCATGGCCTTAAAATAGCATATCATGTGGATTTTCCAATTTTCATAATTTGTGCCATTAAATAGAGATGGTTCATCTAGGTGCACAATCCCATTAGTCGCCATCCTTTAACTCTCTAGGTGGTTAAGCCTAATATATGAGAGACCAAGCTCTAATACCACTGTAAGATCAAGGAGGCTGACTAGAGGGGGGTGAATAGGCGGTCTAAAAATTTTCTTCAAATTAATACTAACAATTAAAGAGCTTTTCTATTTGCCTAAACCAAGTATACAATGCGGAAGCTTAAATCAATTTGGTTTAACTCAAATAGCACCTAAGTCAAGCAAATTTGCCTAAGTAAAAAGAGCACAAGAAAGCAAATCACAAATGACACTTCTCTTTTTACTGTGGTGTTCAGAGACTTGCCGGTCTCCCGTAGTCCACGTTGAAGTTAGCCCGAACAAATCGGACCGGCTCCATGAATTAAGCCTTCCACCTCAAATCACTAGTGATAGCTCTTTCCCGCTCCGGGTAGGTGAGCTTCGACCTTCACAATTTCGCCGGGTCTTCTCACAACCTTCTTTGAGAAGATCACCGTGCACGACGCCTACCACGCCGTCTAAGAGACGGCAAAATCCAAGAGTAACAAGCCAAGTCTCTCACTTGACTCTCACCATGTGCAACGAATGCACAAGCTCAATCCAGACACAAAGTCCTCCTTTAGATGCAACACATGCACTTTAGATCACCTCTCCTCTTTCACAAAATGCAACACATGCACAATTGAGTGGAGAGCCTCACTCTAGCTCAAGGAATGCAAGACTAGCACCAACAACCTTCCCTCAACAGCCTTTGAGGGGGTATTTATACACCTCCCTAAAAAAACTAGCGGTTGGAGGAAAGAGAGGGCTGAAATCAGCCCAGGGCCAGAACTACCGCAAGCCAAACCCCCGATAGTATCACCCTCCCAACAGTCACAAGAAACTAGCTGTTAGGTTGGAAAACCGGTCAGACCGCCCACACAGGGCCAGTTAGACTGCCATTACTAGTCAGACCGCTCAAGGACCGGTCAGACCACTCTCAGGAAAACCCTCAGAGTCGCTATCTGGGAAAAAGGGTCCAGGCAAAAAGCGGAACTACCGCTGGCTGGTCAGACCGCAATTACCAGGTCGGTCTGACCCCCATATCAACACCGGTCAGACCACTCTTACAATGGCGGTTTGACCTCTATTATAAGGGCGGTCTGGCCGCCATTACAAGGGCGGTCTGACCTCTAGCCCAACACCGGTCGGACCTCTAGTCATAACTTTTGACTCCGATGTCGGAATTGAGTGATCTTGGACTCTATGGAAAACTTATTCGGATGGCTACACAACCCATCTATTTGTATGATCTCAAACACATTAGATCAATGCAGAAATCAAAAGACATCCAAAGAGTCACTACCATGGTCTAATGTCAAAGGAAATGGCAATAAACAATCTTAGGCCATGCTAAGGGATAATGCATGATCTCCAACTTTTGCAAAACACATTTGCAAATTTAGATCAATTCACAAGGAGCAGGTACATGGACTTCAACCTTTTGCAAAACACATTTGCACAGTATAATCCTATGTTACAAGGATTCACCACATGAGCTTCAACCATTTGCAAAACACATTCGCAAATGCAAACCTCATGCCAAGATGAGCTAGAGCAAGTAAGGTTGAGCCATCAACACATGATGAGACTCAAACTACTAGACATGACCCATCTTAATAGTACGACAATCTATACTAGCAATCCGATCTTCCAACCAAACACCAAGATCGGTAAAATTCTAGGAATACATCCTTAATCCTAACTAGTCATACCTTTGTCTTGAGTTATCATCTTGATATGCATCAACTCATGATGCATCCTTTTCATCAACTTCATCAACACATGATGGTCTTCACTTGACTTGATCAACTCATGATCATCTTATACATGCATCAACTCATGATGCATTTTTTTCTTGATGGCCTTCAACACATGAAGCCTTCTTCTTCTTACTTTTGACTTGATGATCTTCAACACATGAAGTCATCCTCATTTGTGGAACCTAACCTATTCATCCAACTCATGAAAAATGTTAGTCCACAAAATAATTGTCATCAATTATAAAACTTCACCATTAACATATAATGGAGGGACTAGATTCAACAATCTTCCCTTTTTGGTAATTCATGACAATCTCAACAAATAATGAGATAAAGATAATTGATTTGCGAGTATACAACTTGTATACAACAATTTGTATACTCTAAGATAAGCTTTAAACAAAGCTTACTTGTCCGGTTGTCATAAATCATCCATCCATCAACACATAATGGAGAAGCTACATGACAACCCGATTGCACATGAGTATATATGAACTACACAAGCTATATATATATACTCAAGAATGTATTTCAAAGTAAAGATCCCAAATATGCATATTGAAAGAAGCATGGATCAATACTTATGAATTAAATTCCAAAACATAGAGAGAGAGCTCGCCCTAAATATGTGCATACAAGTGTATATAAAGAATGGCACATGCACATATTCATTTGAACTATTTGTAAATGAGAAAGTGATTTTGAATGCATACATCTTTGATTTCACATTTTCATCCAAATGAGACTAAGCTATAATATACTTGAACAAACATATTAGTCTCATATATACATTTGTCATTATCACCAAAACATTATAAAAGTATTTGTCATTAACATCAACATCTCATAATGACATTTTTCATTAACACCAAAACCAACTTAATCGGAGGTTGATCTTTCAATCTCCCCCTTAACCAATTTAATCGGAGCATAATCTTTCACCCGCCTTGTGGGATAGGATTTATAGGGTAGGGGAAACCCTATTCCCCCCTCCTGCGCATTTTAATTGGCCGGTTTGGGCCGATGAAAAAAGGGGAATAGAAAAAGGGGGGCCAGCACCTAAAATTTGCAAAAAGACACTCCAAATTCTAGATATTGTAGGAGGGACCTCTGATTTTTTGGATAGGCCCCTAATTTTCTGAAAATTATGCAAAAATTGTAGAATTCACTGAAAATACATATTCCAGCATAAAAGGGCCTCAGAAATTCAAAATTTGAATTATTTTTTAGCATTTGAAGCATTTTTAGCACTTTTATTATTATTTCTATGTTTTCTATATTTACTTACTGTTTTGATTAATCGTAATTATTCAAATTACCTTTAATCACTAAAATTAGCAGTGAAAATTGTAGAAAATATATAGAAAATTCTGGAACATTACGAGAACCTTTTGTACCATTGTCCAATTTATTTTATGCATATTTACCTGTAGTAAACTTATATATTCCTTTTATGCACATTTAGATGACAGACGTCATGAACCAGGAGTTCGAGGAGCTGGCCCGGCGTGGCCAAAATTACTTGACTTGAGCTTCCGATGTCGAGATTATACTTAGAGCCAAGAAGCTCCACACTACCATTGGAATTGGTGCACGACAGGATGTCAAACCCACCCCTGAGAAAAACGATCAAGCACTTCACTTCCTCAGGCATCACCTCTGCCTCACTCTCAAGAATGAGTACATGGTAGAGAAGAGCATGATAGCCTTGTGGACTGTACTAAAGAAGCGGTTTGAGAAGCTAAAGTACACCATTCTTCCTTAGGTAGAGCAGGAATGAATCCGATTGAGATTTGCTGATTTCAAGACAGTTGGAGAGTACAATTCTGCTTTGTATAGAATTTGTACCAATCTTCAACTCTGTGATAGGCAAATCACAGATGAGCCAAAGTTTGAGAAGACCCTCTCTACCTTCTACCCTAGTGCAGTGCCGTCTGCACACAACTATCATCAAGACGGCTACAAGGAGTATGCTAAGTTGACTAATATCATGCAGACTGCAGAGGCTCATGATGAAGTTCTCCGTAAAACTTTATCGCACAGCCACCTGGGAGCTTCGTTGGCTGTGAGACTAACGTTGGGAGCTATAAGGTATGGAAGCCTATAATGAAGAAAAGGGAGAGGAAGGACAAAACCGTAGCCTAGAAAGGCAAGTCAAATGCTCTACAGGAGAATAAGGCCAGCAAACCAAAGTGGGACGATAAGTTCTATGGTCAACAAGACCAAACCTACTACAATGTGGCAAGTGGGGGCACTGATTGCGGATCAGTAAAGAGCCGCAACACGTCGTCGATGCATTCTAGGTCAAAAGGAAAAAGGGTGGCAAAGGGCAGCATGAGACCCACTTTGCCTTCATCGAGGGGGAGACTTATGACAACCTCCAATGTCAACCTACGCCATTGGAGGTTGACTCCATTCCAGTAGCGGCACCCCCTTGATATTGTAGCTGCCGTCACCATGATTTCCCAAGAAGAGCATCTCACCCTCGAGAAAATAGTAGCAAAGGTCTCTAGTTTCTTAGCAATTCAGTCTAATGCACAGAATGCATTTAGACTTTAATTGTCATTAATTTCATGTGTGGAAAGAATAAGTTGAGTTTTGATCGAACAATTTATTTTCTCATAATGGTTGTTGATATTAATTAATTAATTAATTCAATTAATAATGGCATATTATGTTCTAATAATTGAAGTATTTTATTTATGTATTGTTGTCTCCTACAACATATTAATAAAATACTTTATATTAGAATGCGTGTGGCGCCCTATGGAGGAAGTGTGCTTAGCTAACAGTAGCATAACAAATACCATTTTGAGAGAGACAAAATTCTTTCAATCGATTAGTAAGAATGCTGGCAACCTTGCAACAATTGCCAGTAGCCATGCTTTTATAATAGGCTCAGGAAGAGTTATAATTACACTCCCAATAGGCACAACTTCGGTCATTCAAGATGCCTTATTGTACCCAGAATCAGCTAGAACTCTCCTAAGTTTCAAGGATATTCACGCTAACAATTTTCATGTTAAAACTAAAGAAGAGTATGGTAAGGAATACCTGCTCAATACAAAGCATAAAGCAAATGGAGAAAAGGGTATTAGAAAAACTTTCTTCATTCGAATCTAGGCTATACTACACTAATATTAAGGCATCTGTAACCTATACTACCCTGAAAATCATATTTAGAAGCTCTGAACTCTTCTATGTCTAGCATGATAGATTAGGCCACCCAGGTTTTAGGATGATGAGAAATATAATTAAAAATTCACAGGGACATAATATCGATGCAAAGAATTTTTTGAATCAAAAAGATTTTGTATACCCCGCATGTACCACCGAAAAATTAGTTACTAGACCTTCTGCTCTAAAAGTGATGAATGAAGTCGATGCATTCCTAGAGCGCGTCCAAGGAGATATTTGCAGTCCCATATAGCCACTATTAGCACCATTTAAATATTTTATGGTACTCATCGATACTTTCTTGAATTGGTCGCATGAATGTTTATTATCTACGAGAAACTATGCTTTCGCAAAGTTGATCTCACAGATAATTCAAACAAAAAATACTTTTCCTGTTATTATATAAAGTCCATCAGAATGGACAATGCCAGCAAATTTACTTCAAAGATATTTGATTATTATTGCATGGCAATGGGCATTAAAGTTGAGCATTCCATACTACATGTCCACACTCGGAATGGACTCACGGAGGCATTAATTAAGAGAATTAAATTTATTGTCTGACTGCTTTTACAGAATTGTAATTTACCGACTACATATTGGGGACAAATAATCTTGCATGCAAAAACTCTCATCAATTTTAAACCATCGGCATATAACATCCACTCACTTATGGAACTAGTGCAAGGGTCAACACCGAAACTTTCTTATCTCCGTAGGTTTGGTTGCAAAGTTTATATACCTATACATCCAGCATAGCGTATTGCAATGGGCCCTCTCCTAAAATCTGGGATATATGTTGGTTTTGAGACAACATCAATAATCAGGTATTTGGACCCCATGATAGGAGATTTGCATACCTCCTATTTTGTTGATAGTATATTTGATGAGGATAACTTACTGACATTAGGGGGAGGAAATCAACCCCTTGATGAAAAATGTCAAAAAAATTATGTGGCATGCCACGGGAATCCATGCACATGATTCGCACACTAGTGAAGCAAATAGAGAAGTTTAGAAGATCATTGATTTGCAAGCATTAGCAAACCAATTGCCTAACCACTTTAGTGATTTAAAGAGCGTGACCAAATCACATATGCTTCACGCAATGTATTAGAGAGGGTTGAAATACCGAAGAAAATTGAAATGCCGAATAAAAGGATGAGAGCTCTGACCCCCTCGAATCCTAAGTATCCAGGGATGCCTAGTGAAAAAGGATAAGAAAGACTTAATACAGCCAATCACTGAAGGTCCTCAAAACCAGAAGGGAGCCAGTTGAGACCTGGCACCGGTATGATACCTTCAAGAAGAGGCATACCTGATTTGAACATTTCCGTAGAGGGAGAAACCAGCATGGATGTGTGAGTACACATGGGAGTTGAAAAACTAAAGTGACTTGTCCCCGCAACTGGAAGGAGCGGTGAGCAAGTAGAAGCAATAGAAGAATCAACCCATGATGAAATAGCTATAAAAAACATAGAAGAATCCATGAATCGGACAACAACCAATATTGATATTTATTTTGTAAAGAAAATTGCCAAAATCATCGATCTTGATACAGAGCCTGTATCTCTCACCAAATATAAGAAAGGATTAGATTGTGAGAATTGGAAAAAAAAGCAATAGAAACCAAATTATTATCTCTAAATAAAATAAATGTGTTTGGGCCTATAAGCCGCACACCTCCCCATGTGCACCCCATAGGACATAAGTGGGTATTTGTTCGAAAGAGAAATAAGAAAAATGAAGTTATAAGATGTAAAGCAAGGCTTGTTACACAAGGTTTCACTCAACGTCTAGGAGTAGATTATGAAGAAACATATTCCCCCATCATAGGTGATATTACATTTAGATATTTAATCTCGATGGTAGTAGACCTGAATTTAAAAATGAAATTGATAGATGTGGTAATGACATACCTTTATGAAAACTTGGATTCTGATATTTATATGAAAGTACTAGAAGGTATTCCTGTCCCGAACCAAGACAGAGCAAATAGAAACCTGTACAGTATGAAACTCAGAAAATCACTGTATGGACTTAAGCAATCAGGCAGGATGTGGTATACTCACTTAAGCGACTTTCTATGCAAGAAAGGCTACACGAACAATGAGAATTGCCCCTGTGTATTTATACGACGATCCTAGAATGGATTTTGTATAATTTTAGTATATGTAGATAATCTGAATATCATCAGAACCCTAGAAGATATAAAGAAGCGAGCTCTTACCTAGAGTTAGAGTTCGAAATGAAAGATTTGGGTAAAACTAAATATCGCTTAGGCTTGCAGTTTGAGCATACCCCTGAAGGAATATTAATACATCAGTCCGCATACACTCAAAAGGTGTTCGAAAGGTTTGGCTTTGAAAAGGCATACCCATCAAAAGTACCAATGATCGGGAGATATTTACAACAAGACAAACATCCGCACCGACCTAGAGAAGAGGGGGATGAAGTCTTGGGACCAGAATTCCCATTTAAGTGCAGTAGGAGCACTTATATATTTAACAAACTACAATAGACTAGATATTGCATTTGCCGTAAACTTATTAGCAAGGTATAGTGCAGAACCTACCAAAAGACATTGGTAGGGAATAAAGAATATCTTTCGATACCTCCAAGGAAACAAAGATCTTGGACTATTCTACAGAAGGAACCAAGACCTAAATATGATTGGCTATGCAGATGTAGAGTACCTGTTAGACTTGCATACAGTTAGATTACAAACAGGCGATGTATTCCTGTGGTAGAACCACAATTTCATAGAAGTCGTCTAAGAAAAATTTTGTATCGACTTCCGCAAGTCACTTAGAAATCATAGCACTGTACGAGGCCACATGAGAATGTGCCTAGCTTCGACGAATGATTCATCACATCCAGCAATCATGTTGATTGAATATTATGCAAGTTCCCACAATTATCTATGAAGATATTGCAGTTTGTGTTTGTAACATCCTAAATTTTGGACGCTTGAAATTTTGAGTAATTTAAAACTTTTATTTGCATCTTACTGTCTTTTGAAATTTTTGGTTCAAATTCCTATTTGGGATTTTCCTGAGTTTTGTGCTGAGAAAATAAATAAATAAATAATAATTTAAATAGTGTTTAACCCTAACAACCAAAAATTCACTGTGCTGCACTAAATCAAAAGTTTTATTCAAAGATCGGAAAGTTCAAACCTCGAGAAAGTAAATAAAAAACTTATCACTAAATCAAAACATGGTTTATAAATTAGTAAAAGGAAAATAGCTGAATTAAAAATATAACTCAAAATTTGCAAATCCAAATTCAAAAAGATTTCCTTATTTTCCCCTCCATTTCTCCCTTCATTGTCACCTCCATGCGGGCCCCTTCCTCCTTTCTCTCTCCCCCTTTCCTTCCCTCTGCCCGCGGGCCCTCCTTCCCCCCGTCCTCTCTCTTTTCTTCCCGTCTTCCTTTTCTTTTCCCTTGTCCTCTGCTCGCGTCAGCTGAGCTTCACCCACGCCGCCCGCCGGATTGCGCGCTGCCACACTCCTGCTCCCGTCCCCTCCCGACTCCTGTGCGCACGTGGCCACCCCAACTGCCTTCCCTCGCCATGCCCTGCGCATCACACATCGCCTCGCCATTCCGTCGCGTCCCCATCACGGCGCCAGCACCCACGCCGTTGTCCCTCCCCCGCACTGTGCTCCGGTCACCGGTTGCAGCGACTCCACGGGGACCCCTTTTCCACCGTTATAAGGGCTCTGCCGCTCCCCATAGCTTCCCGGGTTCCTTCCCCTTCCTCCACTATTTTCTCCCGCGCCAGCCCGAAAGCACCAGCCGACCCGCCTCCCCACCGTATTCCACTCTTCGGCGAGCCCACCAAAACTGGAGTGCATCTCTTCGTGCCCCGAGACCCCACCTGCTTCCCCGCCGGTTTAATGGAAGAACCGTGCGCCGGAGACCCCCAATTCGGCCTTCTTCTTCAAAGCCGGCCGCCATTGCCCTCCGCGCCGCCGCCGTTGTTTCTCCCTCCACGGTGGGTGGCGTCTGAATTCCATGCTCGGGGACCCTCCTCACGGTGCCCTGAGCTCAACCCCACCGCCGCCCGGGGCCATCTTCCACCCCAGCTCGCCGGCGCCGTGGACATCCCCATGCCGCCCCGGGTCCTCACCGCCGGCTCACCACGGCCCCTCCCCGACTCGACCACCGGCGCGGTAAGCATCCGTCCACCTTCCTCCCGCTCATGCGCATGCTATCCCCTCCCCTCTCCTTCCCAACCGCTGGCGCGTCACTCCCACCCTCACCGCCGGCCGCTCAACTCGCCGCCCGAGCTGCCTCGCCTCTTCCCAGCTTCTGCCACCGCCCCAACTTGGCCTACATCTTTCCCAGAGACCCATTTTGCCGATCGCCACCCCCTCCTCAGCCACCGTTCGCCGCCGGCAACTCCGCACCGTGAGCCGCTGGCTCTCCCCTGTTTTGGCCCTAGGAGCAACGTAGCATATTTTGTTTTAGTGCCATTACACTATCAGCCCAGGCATCCTGCCCATTTGGCTACCTGAGCACGCATAAGAGTTTCTAAGCCCTGAGATCCGGAGTTCAAATCCAGTCTGCAGCACTTTTCCCCACATTTTTATTCTGCTTTTTGTAGCTCAGTTTAATTAATAAAAATCAGGGAAAATAAGGGAATAATGTAGAAAAGCCAATAAAAATTTAATTAGGATTATTTAAGATTTAATATTGGTTAATTACCATATATGCATAATTAATGTGTCTTTATTATTTATCTTAAACTATATATTAAGTGGAGGCAATAACAAAAGAGGGATTCTAAAATTAATAAACACTCAATCAAAAAGGCATCCAAATTGAAGTTAGAAAAAAATAAATTTGATACCATATTTGACTATAAAAATAAGGATTTAAATTAAAGAATTACCCAATTATAATAAAGAAACATCTAAGTCATCAGATGATTAAAAGTAATTTACCTAATGTAGCTATGTAAATAGTAGCCATCATTAGTGTGTCATCGATAAATAAACCTCAACCGTAGATTTAATCAAATGTTGATATTAAAGTATAACCTAGTAGGGCATCTTCAACTAAATTCATGTTGGCATGTCTATTAAAACCCCTAGGTCCGGGTTAATGCTCTTACGATGTACAAGCTCGTGCCATTCAAGGAATAACAAGCTAATATTATATGTCAGCACATAGGTCTAACCTGGCTCATGGAATTTTCTAAATAAATACAAAAATAATAAACAAAATAGCCTTATCAAGAAGATCCAAGGTAATTCGTAACTCACTCATCCAATAATAGGCAGGCCGTGAATAACAGTTGGTTAAAAGATTAACCCCATACGGATAATTAGTTGCAAATTTCAGATAAGTATTGTCACATGAAATATATATCAACGTAACACCGAGTGTTTAAAGTTATACTCTTCTCATGTAAAGCCCCCGCATCCTAGTATTACAAAGCCCTGTCCCTCTTTACTAGCTTCGCTACACTCTTTTATCTGTCCACAAGTCCTACTTGCCTCATGGAAGTTCCTTGATAAATGTAAATCAATTAAAAGAAAGTCATCAAGCAAAAGGTCAAGCCTCGCTTTTTCTTCAATCGGCCATGTCTGGCCACCTTCTTTTCCCAAAAGCAGATAATTCCTGTAGGTACATCTTCACTTTTGATCCCTAGTATTTATAAAATTTTCCCTCACGGTAAAGCATTCAGACAACTCGTCCTCCTGTTCAAATCCAGCTACCGCTATGCTTACAACACACTAACCTGAATCATCCTATTCTCAAATCATAATAAATGTATATTTAAATTAAATCGGGTATTTAAAGTGTTTGGATTTATTTTGATCTCTTGAGTTATTTGTTTTTGATTGAATTTAGTCGCTTATCGCATAGTTAGAAACTAGAGTTCCGAAGAATCGATGGATCAAGCGAGATCAAGATCATGGTGGAGATAAAGACCAGAAGCCCAAGACCATCAAATGAGATAGCTTTGAGTGAGCTCGAGACCGCGGTAACCCGCGCAAGGCGAGTCAATACTTTGATCATGTTGAACCTACATTTCTGCAAATTACTTTGGTTTAAATTATCAAATTGCATGCTGTTATTTTATATGCAAATACATGTTAATTTAAGATTCTAGTTATATGCCTATTGTTTACCTTGAATAATATTACACCTCCTTTGGAATATTTGAATGTGTGAACCTTGTCGCCCTAGCAAAATTATAATAGTAACCTTTCGAAAATAAGTCCATAAATATATGCCATGCTTAGTATTGTTTAGATACTCATGGGCGCGAGAGCGCCCAAGCCTCACTTTTAATCCTGAGAAAAGTTGGTTGGGCAGTCATGGTGGTAATGACTGGTGTATGTTGGATATGGTTATTTTATACTCCCAAAAATCTCAAATTGCTTATTTGTCTGGGCGGATGGTTCGGGGGTATGGTGCAGGTGTGCACGAGAGTGTGGTTTGTGGTAGGACCGCCCAGATAACCCTAAGGACTGAATCTTGTCATAACCTCCTGTGTAAAACAAGTACAACCACAAGTCTGTAAAGTACAACTTGGCCTAGTAGATTTACCGGACCCTGAAAGTCATCATCATCGGTGGAGGAGGTGAGGTAGTGCAAATGGCTGTCTGTGTGGCGGGCTTGAATGGGACATCCGCGGAGGGTGAGGTTCTGTTGTGGCGTGCTGGCAGTGTGGTAGTCATCTACTAGGCGTTCAGAAGGAGAACATTCCGCACAACGTATGGGACCCACCGCAAGTGGGAACGGCCCATAGGGTGAGATGATGGAAGGGGTGAGGTACTTTGAACGGTTACTGTGATGGTTCGCTCAACCACATGACTAAGGAATCGTGTGGGGCAATGAGTAAACTATCTCTTGTGGGTAAAGTGTGCAAACTCTGCAGAGTCAAAATTATTCGAATAGCCGTGCCCACGGTCAAGGGCGGACATGGGAACTTAACTAGATATAGTTCTATTTCAAAAACAACTTTGTGGGTGGGAATGGAAAAGTGGAGGGCAGTAAAAAGGCCCTGATTTGAGTTGCCCTGGGTGTCGTCCCAGTGGTAAGTTAAGCGGCTATATCGCTGAAAGATGTTATACGGTGTGTTGCCATATGTATGGAAAATCATGTTAATATTCCTTGAACATTATGTTTTGTTCCAAAGCTGCTAGGTCTCAGGAAATTTTATGTATTGTATTTCAAATAGTGGCATTTCTATTCTTTCAAAATAAAATATGGGTGGAATAAACAGGGTTGTGAGTAAAGGAGATGGATGTTTTTAGTATGCACATAAAGGTATTGGTGGATTCAGGTCGATCATGAACAGGAAATGCTAGTGTGGGTTCTGAGAGAAATAAATTAGTGGGGTCTAGTTGAATAGATAGGCTAGATAAATGATCTAATTGAATTTTCGGAAATTTGGAAGAAATTATACAAGTATTGGATTATAATTCTTGATTAGTGATATTCTTGGTGGATATATAATAGTGAATCGATTTTGGAGAATTAGGGAGTGCAAAGGTAAATTGCTGGATTACTACACTAATGATTAATATAAATTATTGGAAGATATTGGCAATAATGGGAATTAATAGGAGTTGATCAATTACTAGAGGGATGAATTGAATTTCTGAGAAGATTGGAGGATTCATAACAATTAGTAGATTATAATCTTGGTAAAGTGTATTCTCGGTGGATGTATACTAGTGAGTCGTAGATTTGATCATCGAAGTTTTCGGTGGAGGTATACTTGTGGATTAGTTGGTGATGGATAATGGAAAATGAGATTGATTATTGGAGTATGGTTTTGAATCAATAACAAAAAGGGTTGAATACGAATGATATCGGTGGATTTGAAAGTAATTACATTAGAGAATCATTAGAATTCAGAGGTGAGGAGCTGATGAATAGTAAAGACAGGATTGGATTATTAGTAATTCAAAATACAAAGCATGATCGGTGGATTAAATAAATGATGACACTTGCTATTTGGAGTTTTAGACAGCAGTCAATAAAGAAAGTGCATCTTCGGTGGATTAAGTCAATTTTGGCAATTGTTGTGTGGAGTTAGGTAGCAATAATAACACTTTGATTAAATAATAGTAATGATGCTACTAAAAGCGATTTTTGGCAAATAAAATAACCCGAGCCTCTCCTTTGATAAGCCATGCATACTATTTATTTGCATTCTGTGTATTGGCTCGTGGAGCACGGTGGTTTGTGCTCACACTCGCTTTTGCGACAAATTCAGAATCAGGAATCAGATCACCTCGCCTCAGCAACACGATTGAACATGCTGGCAGAGAAGATGAAGATGTCAAGGGCTAGGTCGCGCACCTCCAGTTGGCTGCCTGTGGGCATGTCCTGAAGGTTCCACCTGTGTGCTCGTTCTTCCGCCGCTGCAATTTATTGATTTCGGCCTAATCGGCCCATGAAGTAAGTCTATTATTTTAATTACGCTTCCGCTTGATATGTATTTTGATATTCAGAACTGTAATCTGTGAGCACTATCTACTGATTTAGGGAATAGTGCGGTGAAATCACAGAGGATGCCGGATTGTAATATCTGGGCTCCTACAGTGTTACACAAGTGCATACAAATTACGTGAAGAGTCATCTTACAAAGCATATCAACCACAACTTCTTTTATGCTAATGAGTTACAAAAGATGGATAAAATTTAGTGGTCAAAGTAGTATCTAATTAACTTTCTAAAGTCAAATCAACTTTCTTCTTGTAACTACAGGGAGTAATAAGGAGTAGCAACAAGCCATTAAGGCATTCACAATGGTTTAAGCCAACCTATATATATCTACAAATAACTGGTGATATTCAAGGTATTTCATTGATTTTGGAGGTCTAAAATATCCCACAATAATCCTTTAATTAGAAAAAAATCTAGAAATTCACTCATTAATTTAGAGAAAAAGAGAAGATCTACATTACTTATTTTGGTGGGACCAGATTATAACGACATAAATTAACCATATATAAATATTATAGCAATTACAATTAATAGGAAAAACCATTAATAGGAAAAAGGCCAATTCTTAATTGCATCAATTTGGAGTCATCAACTTCGATTCCATGTCCAGAACAAATAAACCCAAGGAACACTGCTTTATCAGTGCAAAACATGCAATTAGAAAAGCAAATAACTTATCAGTTCTAAGCACATCAAGCACTTGTTTCAAATGATCTAAGTGCTTAGCTATGGTTTTGCTATATATCAGAATATCATCAAAGTAGACTACCACAAAGTGACCAATGAAAACTCTTAAAGCATGATTCATGAAGAGCATAAATGTACTTGCTGCATTGGTTAAATCAAAAGATATGGTTAACCATTCATACAATCTAAACTTTGTTTTAAAAGTAGTTTTCTATTCATCTCCTAGTTTCATGCGAATCTGGTGGTATCCACTTTTTAGATCATTTTTTGAGAAAACGTGTATTCCACTAAGCTCATCTAGCATATCATCAATCCTAGGTATAGGGTGATGATATCTAACAGTGATAATAGAATGACAATCAATACATATTCTCCATGTACCATCTTTCTTAGGAACAAGAATAACAGAGACAGCGTAAGGAGAAAGGCTTTCATGTATGTACCATTTGTCCAAAAGTTCTTGCACTTGTCACTGTGTTCCCTTAGTTTTAGTTGGATTGGTGTGGTACGATGGTCGGTTTGGTAGCGAGGCACCCAGCGTGAAGTCAATCTAGTGTTCAATCCCATGAAGTGGTAGAAGTCAGGGTGGCGCCTCCTTAGGAAAAACATCGTCATATACCTGCAACAATGACTGGACAACACTAGGTAGAGTGTTTAGATGATTGGTTGTAAGCACAACTTTAATGTCCTTATAAACAAGAACAAAGTGCATAACACTAGGATAATTGCTCACCTCTATTTTTGTCACAATTAGAACCTTTCTAGTACTTACCTTTGCCTTACCTTGCTGAACAATATGCTATGATTTCTCCTGGCATTTTTGTTTAGCGACTTGTATTTGAAGAGTAAGCAGCAATAAAACCCTGTTCTTACCTTCCTACTTGAAGCTATAAGTATTTGCTCATCCATCATGTTGTACATTGCGATCAAATAACCACGGATGGCTCAGCAGTAAATGACATACCATCATAGGCACAACATCGCATACAACAATATCCTCGTACTTATTAACCTTGAAAGGAAGTCGTACTTATTAACCTTGAAAGGAACTTCCATATGATGCTGAATTTTAACTTTACTTCTCTTACAAAACCATTGTGCACAATATGGATCAAGGTGTTTAAGAAATTTTAGGTTAAGCTTTTCACACATATCAACACTAGCAAGGTTTTGGCATGAGCCACTATCAATAATCATTTTAACATTATTGCAATGTTACGATCGGTTATCTTCTTTAACAAGTATTGATAAAAATGGAGTAACAATAAAAGCAAATTCACCTTCATTAGGGCATTGTTCATCAAAATCAGATTCATTTTTAGTGTTATTATCATCTCATGGAAAAGATTCATTTTCAAAATCAAAAGCAGAATCATAACCAGTTTCAGTGACAATCATAACCTTAACATTAGGGCATTCACGAGAATAATGACCACGTCCTTGACAACACCAACATTGAACTGAACTTATTTTAGTGTTAGAACCAGTAGAGGATTACAATGATTTAAATGAACTAATAGGTTTAACTTTAGATGATGGAGCAGATTTCATATTCATAGCATTAGACATAGCATGTGATTGTGTATTGCAATTCGAAGGTTTGTTGAACATACCTTTGCTGACATCTATCTTGGGCCTATCCCTGGGCATATAGGTCAAGGTAGATGGATGGCTCGTCTTGGGAGTGAAAGTGCTATGCCTAGATTGCAATAGCGCCTCTTCTTGAAGTTCCTTTTTCACTTTGATCGCTAAGTGTTGTAGTACAGTTATAGTGGAATATGGCTGAAAGTTGATTAACTTGTAAATATTGCAAATTAGCCCATGCAAGAATCTCACTATTATTTGTTCACTATCCTCCAAAACTCGGCCCCAAATCAAGAGTTCCTCCATGTGCTTGTAGTAGTCCTCTACGGGTTGCGCGCCTTACTTTAGCTCCTGCAATTGAGTAAGAACATCTCAACAAAAATGTACAGGAACAAAACGAGTATGCATCTCTCTTCATTGCTTCCCACGCCGTGATAGGAGGGTGATCGTTGTCCCTACGGTCGTTCTGAACTTTCTCCCACCACATCAGCGTATAGTCCTCAAATTCCAAGGAAGCAAGCTTGATTTTACAGTCTTTGCCAAAATCATACGTACAGAAGATCATGTCCTTGTGCATCTCCCATTTTTGGTATTCTTTCAGATCTGCACCACCAACAAATTTAGGCGTAGTAATTATTACCTTAGTGAGAGGATCCTCCTCGTGTGGTACCGGCACATGTCCAGCACGGCCACAGTGGTGACCGCGATCTATCGGTGCCCAGTTGGTGTCATAGTCCTCCTCAAAGGCATCAAGCATAGTGCCCATCATCATCATCATCAAAGCCTAGTCCGTAGAGACCAAGACCACCTCCTAGGAAGCCTCCCTGAGCACCACCACGTGCCATGGCTCACCCATGTGAGGCACCTCTTTGCTCCCGGTGGAAGAAGATGTACATCCTGTGGCACGCGAGGTAGACGTGCTTGTTGTTGTAGTCATGCTTGCTCTTCATACCGGTGTTGATGAGCAAGATGAGCACCTTCTTCATGCTTGTGGGCGGCTTGTTCTTTCTCTCGTTGAACTCGGTAGCCATCTCAGTGTCGGTCTCATCGAGTGCATGCTTCACCATGGTGTTTTCACCTACAACAGGGTTAGTTATGGAATTGTTGCAACAATCTTTTAATTCTTGTAAATCAATATGAATCTCCTCAAGCACTTCATTAAACTCGTCCACAATTCGCTTGACGTCATCCATGTTAGCAAAGCGATCCCCAGATGGATGCTCCTCAGCTAATCTATCCCCTGACATGGTTAGCACAGCAAGAGGACAACACAAATGATGTATACTATGCAATGGAACACCTAATGCTACCACTAGCCAAGTATCTTGTCATTTCCTATGAATAGCATATCACTTACCTGGGCGGTGAGAGACAAGCCAAAGGTGTCACTAGCTAAATATCAACACAGGAGCTGCAGTCACCAAGTTTATGTGGAGCTAGGATAGGGTTAGTGTATAATCCTACCACAATTCAGATGCACAAAATATTGTAGAGGTAGTAAATGTCCACAAAGTTATCAAAAAGCCTAGTTGCAATGTCCAAGGTATAAGTGATGCACACACACGCAACAATCAATGTGACTTGATGCAAGCAAAGAAAGTTATCACACCAAGTGCAAACAGAGGCGCTAGCCAACTACCCAAACTTCTATCTGGGGCACAAGATTGTTCACATAATGTAGAGCATAAAGATAACATAATGGTGCAATGTAAACATCCCTCTAGTTTAAGTAGTAAACAACAGCTAGTCTTAAAAGATGAAAAAGCGAAGTTTTATATGGCTTATATATGCTCATTTGAAAGGTTTTGAAAAGATCTACAACTTTTCAGTTGAGATGAAACCCAAATTCCTAAGGGAAGACCACACAAATTGGCAAAAACAGAAATAAAAAATTTGTGACACGAATTTAAGGCTGAATATTGCTGATTTTGGTGGTCTTGGAGAGTGACTGGCATCTGTTGGTTATTTTTCTAGATGTACCTCATCATTAGCTTTCCAAGGAGTACAAGAACATCGAAAATAGACACCGTATGCAAAAGTTCTGCTCGTTTTACTGAAGGTGTCTCGGAATCGGATTCCTACTCAGACTCAAATCTGTTTGGGATTTAACTTGAAACAGCTATATCTTTCAGTCCCATGGCCCAAACTTGCTAAACTTTTTTGTGAAAGTTTGTGGCTATGTGTAGAAGGACTCCATTAATTTTCACAAGATTTGATGTACATTTGATGCACGTTTCTATTTTTGGAACTTTTGGGGAGTTCTACATGGTTTCTTGGATAGATTCCGAATTAAACTCAATATTAGGCCCTGTAAAAGTGTTGTACATGTCTTGGACACCTCCAAACGCAAGCCCTAACCCAAAACACGGTCACATATGCAAAGTTGGGAATAACAACCACACCGAATTTTGGATTTTAGGAGATCCAACAACTCAAGCAAGGTAGAGGGATATTTTTGGTTGTGATTTAGGAAGTCTAAACCACAATGATTTTTTGGGTGTGGATTAGAATTTTCTATTGTAGATACAAAAGCTAATAACACTAAAAGAATGATCAAGCAATGCAAAGGAAACATGAGACGCAATGGATAACAACTATGCAATTGAAACTAACGCATTGAAAACTAATAAAACTCACAAGATGCAACGAATTGAAAACTAAGGCTATGATTTTTTTGGCTTTGTATATAGGAAGAAACTAAAACTAAACTAAGGTAAAAGATTGACCTTAATGTGTCAACTCGGCACTCTGATACCAAAATGATACGGGGGTATCCGATCCTCATGACATAGGATCTCTCTTGAAGGGTAAATATGTGGCTAACATGAAATCCTGTGGATTATGACGAACGAAATCACATGATTGTCTGTCTTGATTACAGACTCCTATGTATCAAAATTCAACTAGCAACACGCTCTGGATCTCTGTCTTATCACCACACCAAGATAGACGACTTTGCTGGTCCGTGAGGAATAATAAGAACACTGATAACTAGTAATTGGGTGGAATGCTAACTAGTTGGCTTCCAAACTCTGATGGTAGTGTACAGCAGAAACCAAAGAGCAAGAAATTGCTTTGACTCCAAAATTAACGTTCAAGATTTATAGGGGACGGTGGCCAAGGTTTTATACCCTCATACTGGCCTAGCTGGATTCAAAGTAGGAAAACAACTCGAATCTGATTTTAATTCCTAATTTAAACTGAAAGCAATAATAAGTGGTTGGCTAGTTGTCTTGGTTATGTGCTGATGAGGTGGGCCCCACGTGGTGGCTAGCCTATGAGGATGGTGCACAACTCCTTTGACAACAACCTAACTTCCCTTGCGTCCCAAGTATTCATTTTCAGCCCGTTTCAAGCTTCCGCATTGCCATCACCTTAAAATTGACCCAAAACAAATACTAAAACCCAAAATACCCTTTATATATATATATATATATATATATATATATATATATATATATATATATATATATATATATATATATATATATATATATATATATATATATATATATATATATATATATATATATATATATATATATATATATATATATATATATATATATATATATATATATCTTATTATAGATACAAACTAGCCCATGTAACATGGATCTTGGCTAAAAACTCAAACGGACTCAAAATTGAAGACTGGATACAATCGAGCTTATGAAGTGTAGTCTTCTTTAATCTTCAATTCGGAGCTTTGAAAACTTGATTCTAATATCTTGGTGGTTTTCCCACTGATATAAGTCTAATGTCATGGTCTCCTCCTTTTAGGCCTTCTCTTGGTGTGCCGGTCTCCCTCACCTCCCGCTTGGTAGCACAAAGTTCTTGCTCACCTAACAATCTGAGAATATATAAAGTGGAAGCATTAGGTAGCAAGCTATCCTTAGCAGTGAAATCAAAGGAATTTAGGATCATATTCACTTGTTTAGTGAGTTCCCTTGCTCTAACTCGAGTGATTGATCTCTCGTACAATTGTTGCAAAGCTTCAGCCGTTGGACCAACACTGGTCTTGTCATTGTTACTTGAATATGATGATAGATGTGATGATTGTGTAGATGAAGCCTTTATAGTAGTGATGTCCTCATCAGAAGTCAGTAAACCATATCCTTTTCAACAGCTAAATTTCTAACTTTGTTTGGTATTGCTTTAAAGAGATTTGGGGGTAGGACTCAATCCCAATCTGAATTGATGATCTGATTAGCAGATGGTTTGGCCCAGGGGGCAGTTCTAAAAATTCTTTTGTGCTTTTCTGTTTTGGGGGCTTGCTTTGTCTCTCTGGCAAATTAGAAACAAGATGGCAATTGAAAAGGTGTTTTTCAAAAAGCCCATTGATGCAATGTTCAAAATCATATATTTCCTGCAGCAATGGGGACTACTTCTTCGGGAGAAGACACGGTCCAAACTGGAAGATGGCATTAAGAAGATGAAGACATGGATCCAAAGCTTCCAGGAGTTGGACAAGCAAATTAGGCAGTCTAGAAGTGCTTCTTAGCTTCCATTTGCTAGATCCCTGTTATTAACTATGTTTTGGTTTTTTTGAAGACTTGTTGTTCTGCAATCGATAGCTGGTATCCCCAGCAGCTGTTTCTTCTTTGTAAGACTGTTATTTGCTTTCAATATAAGCGGGGAAAAACCTTTATCTAAAAAAAGTACTATAGGAACCACGCATGCCATTTCACCAGTAAAATACAAGTGATCAGTGCCAAAAGCAGCGAGGTTACGAGTTGTGACGGCGACAAGTTAACAAATGAAGCCGCCAGTTATTTGGCCCATCCACAATCGTTTCCTCTGTCGGTAACTGTTTGCTAGCTGCTTGTGTATGTTCCTTCTGGTAGCAAAAAGCGCAAATTTGGTGGGTAAAGCAAAATGACAACCATATATTAAGGTAATTGCAAATAAAAGCACGCTATTTAATTACCCGGCCCCGTTCTTCCAAATTATATACTCCATACTCGGCCCAGCTGTGACTGTGAACCAACAAATTTGCTAATGGTCGAGTTGAGCGCATGCAAATCCTAGCATACAAGCCGCGCGCTAAAAGTTGTCTCTTGAAAAACATAAGGATTGCTGAAGGAATAACCTAGGAGTATCTTGTAATATAACCTGCCTTCTGTCATCGTAGATTCCTCTTCTTTTGTATTATTATTATTAATTTATTTGTTGTTTGTTAATTCGGCCTCTCGTTGGAATTGACAACAAGCAGCCCAGGACACCCAAAATGGTCCACCTCGGCTTTATATAAAAGTCATGCCGTATAGTATTTTGGATGATCCAAAAGAAACGGAGTGAACAGAGAGAAGGGAGTTGTATCTTCCATGAGTTTCAGCGCTTTGGAGTAAACCAAGAAAGTAGATACAATTAGATACCGCAGTGGGGTTCTAAAAAACTGTTTTGCAGGTCCATTTCATGCAGCATAATATTGTAGAGCCCTTTAGATATAACCTAGAACATACCTTTCGTTGGAGTTGTTGTTTCTATAAACTGGCGAATTTTTCACGTAATTGCACAGCTGGTTATTGCAACATATTACATTTGTTATATAACTCACTTACCTTTGAAAATGTAGTTGTATTTGTTATACAGTTGTAATAGCTGTAATATCTATATGTGATTAATATTGTTCCAACCCAACCGGTGAGCTTCTTCCAAATCTTTTCATGTCGCGTCGTGTTTCTAAGCATCCTATTCAAAACCCCTCACCCAATTTTGGGATGACGTGTCATTGTCTCCTTTGTTTCTGGTCAGAAACCACCGCTATCATGACCATTCTTCGCACGATGAGCCTCCCTCTAATTCCTCTCATCTAAAGCACCTTTGCACCATCCTCTATCTTACCCAACCCCTAAATGGAGCTCTTGTCCTTTGCAGCACTGCCACTGTGAGGACTTCGTTGCACCTTCCCAGATTGCCGTTGCTAGCCTGCTTTGGTCTGTCCCAGCTCTCACCATCCCCTTCGGTAAGTTCCCCTAACCCTTTAGATGCTCGTGACATGTTCAATTTCTAGAGGTAGCCCATGTTGGGTAGCCGCGGTACTTGCTATGCTGTTGCCACCGCTGTACGTGGCCACCACCTCACTGCGCCACCGTGGGCTGCTGTGTGAAGCTTAGTGTACCGCATGTTGGGAAACGGCACCAGATTTACACGCCCAAAAATCAAACGGATGTTCGCAGTTGCCTATGACTATGTGGTGAAAACAGAGGACTAGAAGAACCGAGTCTTCCAAGTATGAGAGTGAGAGCGTTCTTGCACAGCAAGATTGCTTCTTTCTCTTTTTCACTCTCTTTGCTTTCAAGTTACAATATAACTTTTATATAGACTCGACACTGACCCATGGCGACTCGACTTCAACGGTTCTCAACTACTCCACCGCTCTGCCCATGCTCCACTCTAAGCGCTGGCGACTGCTACAGAGCCTACCAACTGCAACTGCTACCCACACCGAGCAGAGCGCTGACGACTGCTACAGTGATCGTCGTATGCTACAATGGCCAATGACATTATAGAAGTTGGTCGTAGCCGACCACACTAGTCGTAATGACCATAAGACCTAGTCGTAATGACCAAACACAAGCTAGTCGTCTACAACCACACTAGTTGTAACGACCATGCACATCCTGGTTGTCTAAAACACACAGACTAATCATCTACGACCACACTAGTCGTAACGACCACGCATAGGCTAGTCATAACGACCACGCATAGGCTGGTCGTAATGACCATGCGACCTGGTCGTAAAGGCCACACACAACATGGTCGTAATCAACCACAGACAACGTGGTCATAATCGACCACAAACAATGTGGTCTAGTTAGGTTTATACGACCACACTCACTTCCCTAAACCTAACTCAAGTCATGAAGTCCCTGACTCCGATCAGCTCCCGCATTTCACTGAACTTGACTTTGGGAAGTGCCTTCGTAAAGATGTCTGCGTGCTGCTCCTCTGTGCTAATGTACTCCACGATTATTTGCCCTTGTTCCACACATTCTCTAATGAAGTGAAAGCGTGTGTTAATATGCTTGCTTTTGCCATGGAACATTGGGTTCTTCATGAGTGCGATCACCGACTTGTTGTCTACGAAAAGAGTTACGGGCTTGATCCTTTTCCCAGTGATTTCACTGCACAGACTTTCGAGCCAAATTGCGCGATAGGTTGCACTAGTCGCCACCATGAACTCTTCTTCGCATGAGGAGAGTGTGACCACCCTTTGTTTCAGAGAGCTCCATGCGATCAGGCTCTCGGCGTGGTAGAAGGTGAAATCACTTGTACTTTTCCTGTCTTCCATATCCCCAGCGAGGTCACTGTCACTATAGTCTATTAAGAGCCCTTCACCTCCTCTTGAGTACTTCAAGCCTGAGTTGATGGTTCCCTTCACATATCTCAGGACTTTCTTGACTACCTGAAGATGGTATTCCTTCGGTGCTTGCATAAACCTGCTCAGCATCCCCACAGAGTACACCAAATCCGACCGTGTGTGCATTAGATACCTCAGACTCCTAATTATGCGGTGGAAGTTAGTGGTATCCACTAATACTCCCTTCTCATCTTTGCATTCTTGGCATACGCCGATTGCTTCAAGGTAATCTTTGCTCAGACACAATTTGGGTTCCATAGGAACTTTCGCCGGATTGCATTCCCACAACCGGCCACTTGCAACACCTTCTTGGCATACGCCGATTGCTTCAGGGTAATTTCTCCTACCTTCTACTCTACCTCTATTCCCATGTAGTATGAGAGGAGTCCAAGGTTGTTCATCTCGTATTCCTTCATCATCTGTTGCTTGAACATGTGTATCAAGTCTCAAAGCTTCTTTTGTAGAGAGCCTAGTCTTAGGGACATTTCTGAAAACTGAGTTCCCTCATAGTACTGTTCAACTAGATGTGCCTTGCCCTTAGAGCTTGTTGCAAACCATAGAGCACCTTGGACAGTTTGTACATATGGTGCTCCTAATTCTCTATGATATAGCCTTCAGGTTGCTTCACATAAACCTCTTCTTGGAGGCTCCCATTTAGAAATGCAGACTTGACGTCAAGGTGGTGAACCTCTCAACTCTCCTAAGCTACTAGTGCGCGCAATAACCTCACTATATCAGTTCTCGCCACCAGTGCAAATGCTTCTTCATAATCTATTCCTTGTCTTTGCACGTATCCTTTTGAAACAAGACGTGCTTTGTGCTTGATAGGGTTCCCATTTGAATCTTTCTTCAATTTGAATACCCGCTTGAGACCAATTGCTTTGTGACCAATCGGTAACTTAGTGAGCGACCACGTCTTGTTCTTCTCGATTGCTTCTATCTCCATCTTCATTGCATCCTACCACTCAGATGAAGTCGCCACCTCTTGATAGCTCTGTAGCTCTTTAGTTATCAGTAATAGCATCTCTGAATCTAGTTCGACCAACTATGCTTCTGCATATACATCAAAGAGTGCTTAGTATCTAGTGGTTCCTTCCTCTATTTCTGGATAGGAGGGACTTGAGGGGCCTGGTTCTGCTCTAAAGCATGACTAGCCATCAGGCATTGTAGGTGAGATGGTGGTCCAGTCCTCTAGCCTGAGTACTGAAGAGTCTGCCCTGCTGAGGCTTGCTGATTCGACTGCCCATCTGTTTCTATTGTTAGTTCTGCTACAGTGAACTCGGTAGCCTCTCTGCTCTTGCCATAGCTTGCAATCTCCCAATTCCACTTCCTTTCTTCCTCAAATACCACATCTTGACTCACAACAATCTTCTTGTTTTGAGGATCATATAGTCGATACGCTTTGCTTACTTTTTCAACACCGAGATGAACCAACGACTTGCTTCTATCGTCTAGTTTCTTCAAGTGGACGCCTGGTATTTTTGCATGTGCGATACACCCAAAGATCCTCACATATGCTAGATTTGGCTTCCTCCCTGTCCAAGCTTCATATAGAGTGATTCCGACCAGTGCCTTGGTCGGAATCCTATTTAGGAGGTAGATGGCGTTGCGGACTGCTTCTTGTAGCCACCAGCACCATTCAGTTCTGCCGCTCCACCACCCTGTTTTGCTATGGTGAATAGGGTGCGGTGAGGTGCCAGCGGATTCCTTCTACATCACACAACTGTGCAAATTGATTCAACATGAACTCTCCCCCAGTCAGTTCTAAGAGTCTTTACTTTATGTCCACACTTGTTTTCGATCGGCTTCTTGAACTTCTTGAATGCTTCGACTACTTCACTCTTCGACCTCAGGGTGTACAGCCACATCATCTGGCTATAGTCGTTGACGAGTAGTAAGAAGTACATGCTCCCGGCTGGTGTCTAAGGAGTGATTGGGCCACACAAATCTGCATGGACGAGTTGTAAAGGCTAGACTGCTCGGTACACCACTTGTCATGGAAACGGTAGTTAGGCTTGCTTGGCTAGCAGACAAACTTCACAAATCTGAGTAGGATACTCAATCCTGGGCACTCCCTATACGATCTCCTTGTTGACCATCAGCTTCATTGCCTGGAAATTGAGATGTCCCAGCCAAGCATGCCATAACCACTCTGGTTTGGCTATACTCATAGCAAGATAGACTGGTATAGTGGTATGCAATAGCACCTTGTACAGTCTACTCGCCGAGCGTTCCACCTTCATCATGAGCCTCTTGGTCCGGTCGTACATCCGGAGTAGGTTGTCTTCGAGTACAACCTTGGTGCCATCCTCTGTTAATTGCCCTAAGCTCATGATGTTATTACAGAGGCTAGGGATGTAGTATACCTCTGTTAGCAACCGATGCTCCCCATTCTTGCACTCGAACAAGACTGAGCCTTTCCCCTTGATCTGCACAATCAATCCATCTCCGAAACTCACTCTCCTAATGACCCTTTCATCAAGTTCGGTGAAGAACAAACGTTGCTCGATCATGTGGTTACTGGCTCCATTGTCCAAATACCACATTCCAATCATTTGCTGTTCCTGAGTTGCGACTTGCTCATCACCATCTTCTCGCAAGTACAGTAAGACTCGTTGCTCGTTCAAGAGTACCAGATTGCGCGGCTCCTCCGCACATATAGCCAGCATCAAGGCTAGCTCATCTTCTTTGCCTTGTGTCAGGTTCATCTCCTCTTAGCACTTGCTACAATATTCAGAGGAGTAGTACCCCTTGTTGTCACAATTAAAGCATCAGATGTGACTTTTGTCCCGGCCGTGTCCTTCTGAGTTTCCAGCACCTAGCCCCTTGTTACTTGCCGACGACTCCCCGACGTTGCTCCTCTGCCATACCATCCACTCGGTGTGAGTGAGGAGGAGCTACCCATCGATGTTGGTGTTGCCAGCGCGATGTTGGATCCTCTCCTCATAAGCTTTTAGGCACCCAATGGCCTCCTCAAACGGCATCGATTCCGAATCAGAGTACTGCTCGATTGAGGCAACCATTAGGAGGAATTTGTCAGGTGGCAAGTCAAGGAGCTTCTTCATGAGTACTAGATCCTCTAGGGTTGAGCCAAGCATGCTGTACTTGCTCGCCATCCTGCTCAGCTTCCTGGCAAAGTCATCGATGGACTCTCCCTCCTGCATGCATAGTGTTGCAAACTCATTTTGCAGGGTTTGTAGATGCACCTTTTGCACCCGGTCAACCTCGAGGTATCTGGTCTTCATAGAATCCCACACCTCCTTGGCTATTTTCTTCTTCGCCACCTGCATAAGAATGTCTTCAGATATGGCTTGGAAGATGAAGGCCCGCACCGACGTGTCCTTCTTCTCCTCCATGACCACTTTGGTTGGTGGAACGATGGCCCCCCAGATCCCTTGGGCATCCATCAGTGCCTCTATCTTGATTATCCACGCAGTGTAGTTGGAAGAAGTTAGCATTGGGTAGTGGAAGGGCACGCCGCCACTCTCTTTCGCTGCCTGCTGCGTGCTGGTCGCCATCGACTCGAGCTGTATGTATTTGGGCACACACCGTGCTCTGATACCAAGTGTTGGAAAATGGTACCAGATCTGCATGCCCAAAAAATCAAATGAAAGTTCGCAGTTGCCTATGACTATGTGGCGAAAACACAGGACTGGAAGACCGAGTCTTCTGAGCACGAGTGGGAGAGCATTCTTGCACAATGGGATTACTTCTTTTCTTTTTTCACTCTCTCTCTGCTTTCAAGTTAAATACAACTTTTATATAGACTTGACTCTGACTCACGGCAACTCGGCTTCACTGGTTCTCAACTTCTCTGCCCATGCTCCACTCTGAGTGTTGATGACTGCTACAGAGCCTACCAACTACAATTGCAGCCCACACTAAGCAGAGCGCTGACGACTGCTATAGTGACAACCGACTATTACAAAAGTTGGTCGCAGCTGACCACACACAAGCTTGTCGTCTATGACCATACTAGTCATAACGACCACAAGACCTGATTGTAACGACCACACAAAAGCTAGTCGTCTACGACCACACTTCGTAACGATCACGCACAACCTGATCATCTACGACTACATAGACTAGTCATCTATGACCACACTGGTCGTAATGACCACGCATAGACCGATTATAATGACCACGTGATCTGGTCGTAATGACCACACACAACATGGTTGTAACTGACCATAGACAATGTGGTCTAGTCTGATTTATATGACCACACCGCATGAACCCAAATGCCCAGAGCACCATTAGTTTTGCTGAAACCCCTAGATATTAAGTCTTGTTGAGTTTGGAAGATTAGGCTCTGTACGGTAGTCGCCACTATCGGTAGTGCCGCGTCGCCACTGGTCACCGTGAAGAATCCAGCATGTTTGACCATCTGGAGGAAGAATGGTACGGATAGCTTTGCCCCTGCGCGTAGATGATTATTCAAGGGTCATCTTTGAAGGATAGGCAACGAATCTCAGTCGCCATCATACATAGCACCGACCTCACCGCCGGCTCAACTCTAGTGACCGTAGGTTCTCAAGCCCGTCCCAGTAGCTTCATTGGTACATCTCCTGGTGCTATAGTGGCTCAATCCCTTATTCATGTGGTAGTTCCACCCAAGCCACCAAACGGCCGAAGCAACCTTAGCTTGCAGCCACTGCAATTTCTCACTGCTGGCCCAACTCTAATGACCCTTGATTCCTGAGCCCAGCCCACTAAGCCGTCCATCGCATTCTCTAGCCCTAGAATGCTAGTTTCTTTTCATGTCATTGTTGCCTCACATCATTGTAGCTTGGCTAGAGCAGCCTCGCTGCTTCGCATCACCGTTGTGGTTCATCCCACTGACCGCCACCACAGCCAATCGATCCGTTGTCATCCCAGCAACCCATTTTTGTGCTTAGCGGTGCACCCCCACCTCCGCCTCACCATCGGCGAGCTCTGTAAGGAGCTCCTCTGTTACTACTCTACTTCTCTCTCATAGTGACAAATGGGCCCCACATGAGTAATGACAGTATGCCATGTGGGGCCAACACTGTTAATATATTTAATTAAAATCTATATTAAGAATTGAGTCGCTAATATGTTAACCCCACCGTCAGAAGCGAGTCCTAGACCTAGTCTACTTAAACAAAGTCTATGCCTGATGGACCCTACCTGTCAGTCCAAGAACATTTCCATAAATAAAATAATTAGAAAATAAAAGGGAAAATCAGGCCGGACCCACCTATCAGGATTTTTCATTTTCAGGAATTTCCTCTCGGGTCAAATTTTAAAAGACCACAACTCACTCATTTTTAATCCAAATGAAGTAATTTTTGTTTATAAATTCATATAAAATCATGATATCTCCATCAGTACTAAAATCATAAGTTTTGGAATTCATTTTAATTTATTTGGATTCGAATTGAATTTGTACATATTTTTTGAATATAGATCTCGACGTCCCAGACATCATCACTACTGAACAAGACCTTGATCCATCCACATTTGAGCAAGGCAAGTCCTTATGATTGATCATGTTGCTCTTAAAATTTTAAATTCAAGATATTTTGCTTTTAAACTATATTATGCATGCTTTGTTTGTGTAGTCATGTCACTCCTAGTATTAGTTGGTCATAAATTCCTAATTGTTGCAATTCACTCCTTGATAATTGTGTGATCATGTCCTTGAAACCATAATGCTAAGTGGGTTACACGTTAATAGAATGGGGTATAAACTACTGACTAGTTGCTTAGACATGCTTAGTGTCTAACATAGGGTAAAATGACATGAACATTTCTATTATGCTCGGATTATATTGTGAATATTGGAAGGTAATCGGGGCTACCATTGTGATTTTGGGAATGATAAATAATGAACTAAAAGTCACTATAATCAACTTGGGTGCATGAATAGGTAGAAGAAGGTGCAGTGAAAGCACGCTGTGGGTCTATGAATGTGTTGCTCAATTCAAGCTAAGGACCAAACCATGTGAGCGTTATCCTAGCACTCACTGTACCACCACAAGTCTAGTATGGGATGGACCTAACCAACTAATTAGTAATGCTTCAGCTTGGTTTTGCCATTTGGGGGAATTGTGATGCTGTAAAACCACAGATGTCACATATGCGAGGGTGGTAAGCCATAGATGCCACAGAGGTGCAAGAAGTGGTCCTTATAGTGCTGCTGGGGATGGAGCCTTAGTAGGCGGAATTGGATTGAAGTAGAGCTTTGTAAAGGCCTTGTTATGGTCATCTTAGTCACACTCTAACATGCTGAGTGTGAGCAGACAGTATAAGTTGATCATAACTTATGGGTAAAGTTGTGTACAAACTTTTTAGAGTTAAAACTATTCGAATAGATGTGCTCACGGTTGTGGGCATTGTGAAGAAGCCTCCCTCAGTTAGATAAGTTAAACACTCTGGTAGGGCATGGTAAAATTTGGGGATAATGATAATTTTGGTTGGAATTTTGGAATCAGGTAGGGTGCCTATTCCTTGAATGTGTAGGTGGAGTCAGAAAGTAGCCTACTCCATGGTTAATGATGAAATTCAACAACTTGATATCTAGGTTAGGCTAAGATGGCTAAGTCTTAGGATTTCAATATATCTTTGGTATTTCCAACAAAATCTTGCTTTGTGCTAAAAGTACACTCTACAGCCTTCTTTTGATAAGTCATGCATCTATATACTTGCACCTGACACAAGGGCTTGCTGAGTACCTTTGTACTCATTATTGCTCAATATGTGGTTTCAGACCATGAAGACCCAATGTATGGATAATTTTATGCATCAGGATATGGAGATGAAGACGACGTCGAATGCTAGCATCACAGTCCCCCAGTCGATTGCCATGGCATATTGATGGAACCCTGATTTGATTTACTTTACCTTCCACTATGTTATCTCCAAACTCTTTCATCCAATCAACTTAATGTAAGAACTTGGCCACAAGGCTTAATTATCTCTGGTATATAATATCATCTACTTATGTCATTATTGTGTATATGGAAGTGATGCTCCACGATGTTATGCTGTGTGGGCTAGCTATTGATCTAGAGACTAGCTTAATATGCACAGAGGATCTGGGTGTAAATCTGGGTCCTGACATTTGTAAATGTGCTGATTGCCACAAACAAGAACCCAAAGCCCCCCGGGTGCCTTTGGGATAGGTCCCAAGATGTCTAGCCCATAAGTTGTGAAAGGCCAAGAGAGGGGATAGTTTGAAGGGCTAGACCTGGTTGGTCCACTTACCGGCTATAAAATTGGCATTGTACACACTTGGTTACAAGCTCCTTCGCATCATGGAGGGCTGTTGATCAATAGTATCCTTGTCGAAAGGCTTTACCGAATAGTTTCCGATAGGAGGCATTTGCTCCATAGATCCTCCCAGGGATCTCAAATTGTAAGTGGATATCATCCTTTTGAGATATGCAACTTAGTAACATCCCTTGGGCCCCTCATTTATAGAGTATACTCTCGAGCAAAGTGTATCCTTTTGCCTTTTGAGCTGTACAATTGGCCTCTACATCATCTTCTAGAAGTTTGCCATTCTGAATGTACTCGTAGATTAATGTCATCCAGTCATTATCAGATCAAGATAAGTGACTTCCATTGGGATATTCTCTAGATCTTCGACCAATGATGGCTTATCTAGCAGCTCTAAAAATACTCATGGTGGAACAGGAGATCTAGAGGAAGCCATGTGTGCTAAATAATTGGCCAACAAGTTGTCTTTTCTAGGAATGTACTAGACCTCTAGACCATAGAAGTGTTTTGCAAACCTTCTCACTTCTGATAGATAAGATGACATTGTGGGACTCAAGCACTGATACTCTTTCTTGATTTGATTCGCTACTAATTGAGAATTGTGTTTCACTAGTAGTTTACAAATCCTGGGCGATTTAGTTGCTCCGAGACTAGCTAGTAAAACTTTGTATTTTACTATGTTGTTAATGGCAGGGAAATTTAATTGAATGGCATATTTTAAGGTCTTACCTATGGGTGAAACCAAGACTACCCGAGCCCCTTAATTCCAACGATCTGTCAAAGTACATTGTTCATTGTTCATGGAACTAGTACTCGGAACATTGAATAGACTCAGGGTTGTCCACTTGGTGATAAAATCTGCCATGATTTGGGACTTGATGGTCTTTTGGGACACAAAATTGAGGTCAAACTCCCCAAGTTCGACCGCCCATTTGGCAATGCACCCCGCGGATTCCCTATCCTGGAGTGCTTCTCCCAAAGGATATCAAGATGGAATAATAGTCTTGTGTGCCTAGAAGTAATGACTTAACTTCCTCAAAGACATGAGGAGGGTATAGAGAAGTCTTTGAACCTCAGTGTAACACTCCTTTGGCTCATGTAAAACTTCGCTTACATAGTATATCAGTCATTGCATTTGTTATGAAGTTTAGCTGAATGACAAATTTTAAGGTCTCACTTGTGGGTGAAACCAAGATTACCCCAGCCTCTGAGCCCCTAATGCTAAAGATCCATCAAAGTATATTGTCCATTGTTCATGGCACTCCTACTTGGAACCTTGAATAGGCTTAGCATTTGTCCACTTGGTGATGAAGTCTACCAAGATTTGGGACTTGATGGCCATTTGAGACACAAAATAGAGGTCAAACTCCTCAAGTTCAACTGCCCATTTGGTGATACACCTCACAGATTCCCTATTCTAGAGGACTTCTCCCAAGGGACATCTAGATAGCACAATAATTGTGTGCGCCTCGAAGTAATACCTTAATTTCCATGAAGACATAAGGAGGGCATAGAGAAGTATTTGAACCTCAGGGTAACACTTCTTTGGCCCTTGTAAAACTTCACTTACATAGTATACTGGTCGTTGCATTTATTCACGCTCAGTGACCAGTACAACACCGAATGCTTATGACATAGCAGCCAGGTACAAGAGCAAAGGTTCTTCTGGTCTCGGAGAAACTAAGCCTAGAGCACTCGATAGGTAACTTTTAATCTCCTCGAAGGCTTCATTGGCCTCCTTGTCCACTCAAAACTTATGTGTTTCCTAAAAAGTTAAAGGAATGTGAGTCCTTTTTCACGTAGATGTGGAATGAAGCGACTAAGTGCCACCATGCAGCCTGTAAAATTTTGGAATTCTTTAATCGTAGTCATTGGACGCATATGCTAAATGGTAAAGATCTTCTCTAGGTTAGCTTCGATGCCCTTGGCTGAGACCTGGAACCCCAGTAGCTTTCATGAGAAACCAGAAACATGCACTTCTCTAGATTCAATTTGAGGTTAAGCCCCCTCAAATTGGCGAAGGTTTTTTTTGCAATTCAGAGATGTGGTCCTAACTTTTTGCGCTTTTCACCACTAAATCATCAACATAGATCTCTAAATTTCTGCCTAGTTCGAACAGCATCTTCACATAACAAAAAGTTTTGAACGGAGTGATGAAGAAAATTTTTTCTTCGTCAACTTTTGTAACATACCGATTTTTGCCTTTGAATAAAAATGAATGATCTTCACCAAGTTTCAAAAATTTTATTGCATAAATAAATTTTCTGTATATATTTTTTGGGAAACAAAATTTCAAAGAATTTTTCTGAATTCAAGAAACCAAACAAAGTTAAAATTTGAATTTAAATCAAATTCAAACTCAATTAAATTAGAAAAGGCTATTTCCTAATTCCTTTCCCCTATCAGGCTGAAACCCAGCCAGGCCCCTTTCCCTCCTTTTCTTTTCTTTCCTTTTTCCAACGGCCAAGCGCCTTGCCTGAGGCCCAACTCCCTCCCCCTCTCTCTGACTGGTTGACGCCGGCGCTATCGTCTCCTTCCTCCCGCCTTCGCACGCGCTCGCTCTCGCTCTCGCGCGCGCCCAACTGCTCGCGAGATCTCGCGCCCGTGAAGTGCATCCAAGTCGCCCCCCTCCTCCTTCTGCTCCCATCATAGCCTACGCCGAGACCTCCCGTGCGCAGGAGACCGTGTCCCGCTCGCGAAATCTCGCTCCCGTGAAGTGAATCCATGTCACTCCTCTCCTTCCTCTGCTCTCCTCTATTTAAGGCCCGCTCGAGCGTGTCAAACCCTTTGCCCACTTCCCCTCTACATTTCCCCCAACTGCTCTCCTCTTTGGGTTGAGGAGAATTTGGCCGAGCGAGTTCATCGTCTCCGACTCCGGCCGCCGGGTTTATCTGTCGATTCCGGCCAACTGGGTGGCTGTTTGCTTCCTTTGCTTAGCGCTCTGAGTTCGAATTAACCTCCTCATGCTCGTGCTCACCTTGTCCCTGCCTCTTTGACCACAGGGAGTACGGAACGCCCTCGCCGCCGTAGAGCCGACCGGGGCACGCCCTCGACCTCACCGTCGTTTTGCTGAACCGGTGACCTCTGACCATGGACCGTTTCTTCTTTGTAATCGCCTTCACCCGCTCTCTCTGATGCGTGTATTCCCTTCTGTTGCCATGGCCCAGAGCCGTCGGAGCATCCCCTTCGTTCTAGACGCCGGCTCGGTGCACACGTAGCTCGCCGCTGCAACTCCTCTTCTTCCTTGATTCCGGTGAGTCCCCTTCTCATTCTTCGCGTTTTTACCTACTTCCAGACTCGCAGAACCGGGTAGACTAGCCAATTTGTTCCATAGCATATTTTAGCGCCGTCGCGCCGTGAGCCTTCGTCCCCGGCACCGGCCGCCGTGGAGGGCTTCACCGACGGCCCGATTGCGTGCACCAAGGGCGTAGATAGCTTCATTGCAGCTCGTAGATTGTGACTCTAGTCTTTATTTAGGATAGGCTCGGTTTCGTAGTCCTCGCCTTAGCCCGTGCTGTCACCTCCGTGATTTGTCGCCGCCAGGCTCAGCTCCGGTTTCAATCTAATTAATACTGTCGCATTTTTGAAAATTTGCTTGTGGCTGCATTTCTACTTGCACTATGTCTGATAGTTGTCCATGAACATTTGGAATTACTTATATTTTCCATCTGTTTAATCATGTGAAATTAAAGTAGAATGAGACTTTTACAAACATGTGTGCTAAAAGGAGAGACTACCAAACTGGGGAAACAGAAGAAAATATATTCCAGCTATTAAATTTCATGTAGACGGTGGAATGCTGTTTGAGATGGTTTTGATTGTATTTTCTCAATAATTCGATAATTTCCCAATATATGCTACGACACCTTGCTCTACCTTCTTTTAGCACAGAATCTTTGGCAAAACGACACCTTGCTCTACCTTCTTTTAGCACAGAATCTTTGGCAAAACGACACCTTGCTCTACCTTCTTTTAGCACAGAATCTTTGGCAAAACGACACCTTGCTCTACCTTCTTTTAGCACAGAATCTTTGGCAAAACGACACCTTGCTCTACCTTCTTTTAGCACAGAATCTTTGGCAAAAAAAATGGTAGCAAATGATTGCGGTTTACCTTGGGTAACACTTATGTGAGATGGCAAATAAAAGTCATCACAACACATGGATTTTTATGGAGTTCAGAGCTCCCGTCCTACATGCTCTGCAGGATCATGATACCGACGCGGTCCTTGCAACCATTCGGTATTCTGAGAAAGATAACAAAACCGATACATGCCTTTGCATTCAGTTAATGACTTGAGGCTATTGAACGTACACGATTCTTTTACCTCCCAGCCTTGGTTGCAAGCAGGCAATAGAAGACAGGCATTTCTTTAAATCTATCCTAATTTGTTAACCCTATAAAATTTTATTGTACTCCCATTGTTTTGTAATATACATTCGTTTTGTTTGGAATAGTTGTTTCACAATATAAGTCTGTTGTTGTAATCTATATGTAGTTATTATGTTTTTAGATGTCTGGCCATGGTTTTAATGCTGTGAGACGATGTTAAAATTCGGAAAACAAAGGTCTAAATGTAGTCTGTACGTTGTAGCACCCTTTAGGCCCTGTTTGGAATGCGGGAATTTTTCCCGATTCCTGCGGGAATTGAACTGTTTCCTGCAAAATTCCTGTGAAATTCCTCTGTTCCAAACAGGCCCTTAAAATGTATACTTCAAGCTCAAAATCTTATAGAAGAAACAAAAAATAGATATTTTCTGTGAATAAGAACTGTTGTCTTTTTTTTTCTTTTGCTTTGATTACGCATGTTAGATTTTCTCCTTTTTATTACTCTTAACATAGATTGACTCTGACTTTGAAATTTTACACATGGGTAGAGTAAATTAGGAACTACATCTACAATGCTTTCAAATTGTTTATGTTGATTTAGTGCGTAAACTTAGAAGGGTTTCCATCGTTTTACCCTAATGTGAGTTTTCATTTGATATCTCCCCTTCATTTAATAGGAAAAAGTTTGATTCGTCTCTAGTTTTTCGTAAAAATAACGCGGTTAGACACATATTGTGAAATCGACGTTGAGTACTAAGGCCCTGTTTGGATCCCTCCATCTAAAGTTTAGTCACTAAATTTTAGATCTAAAGTCTCCAAATAGGTGGTCTAAAGTTAGATCTAAACTTTAGCTAACCCCTAAAAAACACTTTAGACCATTAGTCCACCAAAGTGAACTAAGGCCCCGTTTGGCACAGCTCCACCACCAGCTCCTTGGAGCTGTTTGGAGCCGTTTTGTGCCAAACGGGGTAAAGTAAAATAGCTCCACCCAAGGAGTTCCTTAAAACCTGCTGAGAAAAAGTAGCTCCACCCAAGGAGCTGAAAAAAGTAGCTTCACCCGGCTCCACTTGTGAAGTCAAAAAAAAACAGCTCCACTTGTGAAGTGGAGCCGTGCCAAACGGGGCCTAAAGTGGTCTAAAGTTTTGGGTTCTTAGGCACAAAGACGTGTTTACCCATGCATATTGGTCTCTCACCTCCCATTTAATGGTCGACCTTGCTAAACAAGGAGAGGTAGTATGGTCTTTTTGAAACTTTAGTCCTATCCATTAGTACAGGATCCAAACAGGACCTTCGACTAAAGTTTAGTGGCTAAAGTTTAGCCAACTAAAGTTTAGTCCAAAACTTTACACAACTAAACTTTAGACCATGGGATCCAAACAGGGCCTAATCAAGCTCAGAAGTAATACATTTAAGCGTAATAGGGTTGATGATTTAAGTCCATACCTATGTTTACATATTTATATCTTGACCTTGTAGAAAACTTCGATTTAATTAAACACGGACGCCGAACCATATGCATACTCTCTAGAAATTACTGCTCTACACTACTACGTAAAATCAGACATGCATGGTCAGAACGTCATCACGCATGTTTTGTGAGCCGTCTGAATTTATGGGTCAGTAATGATACGAGGTCATCACAGACGATTTTAGTTAAAAAACCATCTATGATATCTAAATATCACAGACGGTTTTTAGTTAAAACCGTATGTGATTATCAACTAGCACAGGCGGTTTTTAACTAAAAACCATCTGTGATTATGAATAACACAGACGGTTTTCAGTTAAAAACCATCTATGCTATTCTCTTCTACCCTTAACCTATTTCTGTTCGTTGGCTAGCCTCAGGAAATGCTAACCATGCCCTCTGAAACAAGCAGATCAACATGTACATGTATGCATCCAATTCACATCTCAATTCGTTTCACAAACATAAAACATCCATTTCGCAAATCAATTAATTGAAATGAAATAAAATATCCATTAACAAATACACAATTACAATCAATGTCAATCTTATCCCAAACAAAAAAATCATTGTACGCTGTGGAACTCTCCATCTGATTTTATGACTTTAGACATCAAAAAGTACGCGCACACTTCTTGAATTTGTGCAAGGTCCGGCTGTTACAATGCAGTTGTAGAAATGGGCACAGCCTGTCGATAGGAATATCAATGTGCGTACATATAACCTGATAAGTATGAAATAAATGTGGGAAGTTTGACAAACCTTAGGATTTGTGATCTTCGAGGAATCGAGTAGTTTCATATGTTGGCAAACGTAGAATTCACACGTGTTGCCCAGCGGCTGCTGGTGGAACTGCAAAAAATAGAATGTGTTAATTCAAGAGGCATTACTACCAAATGTTATATAGGATTAATTAATATGTACTAGCGAAAACCTAAAAATTTCGAACATGTTGCAAAGGCTTGGCCCCTTCCGTCGAGCCACGTGTCTCTGTAACGTACGTGGCGAACGACCTTCGTGATTCGAAAAAGTTAGCCTAGTCATTCAGAAGGAAAGAAAGAGTACAATATAGTTATGTATGGAGAAAATGTATTTACCTATCGAGTAATTGGTCGATAACTGTGTAGTCGGTTTTGTTCTTGCTTAGGGAATCAATGTATATTGCCTTGTTCCATTTTGGTATAATTACAATTAAAAGCCAATGGAACCGCTCATTGTATGGTATAAGAACAATTTCCTTATCATGGTGAGCCAGCAGTGTTGTTGTAATATACCTCTCAACGAAGGATGCATCCTCGCTGATGGCATCCATGGCGACCAAGCATAGGTCCAGGAAACCAATTGGTAATTTGGATGATCTAACTTCAGTCACCATGTATCTATATATATACACAGAAAAAGTAACAAATTATATATGACATATATAAGTATTACATGAACGGAGACTGTGATTGTACACACTTACAGCGTCCAGCATCAAACGAGTGAGGCATCGAGAGCGTTGAGCGCGAACAGATCAAATAAATCATCAAAGGTCACCACGAAGACACAATCATGAAAACGATACGCTTATTGTTTCCTTGAAGCCAAAGAGCTCAAGTCACATGTCATAGATACACTTTAGTTTCCTACAACAGATAATGAAAACGATATTATTTGTTAAAATGAAAAGGTATGATTGTTCTCTTTCCACAGTAAGAAGAATTCCTCGCCAAAACGAGTAATAATACCCCTCGCAATGTAATTAATCATGATCTATTGTCATATTGAAAAACATGTCAATTAAAAAATTATTGTTCAAAGTCAACATTATTCGAACAAATATAGAAATATAAATATGTGCATCGTAGAAATAGCTACGCCACTTGCCTAGTTAACTACAGGTAACTAAATAGCTTGTTGGCACTAGCTCCTTATTAGCAGCTAATCCAACTTGGGGATCATGGAGAATTGCATGCGTACTCTCTCCCTAGCATAGCAGCACTAACCATGAATCGATAAATAAATCACTGGGAATTATCGAGTTGGATGATGTTGAACAGGTACGACAATAAAGGGAGAGATAAATAGTATTTTTAAATTTTTTTCTTAAGTATTCGTCGATCCTTCACTCCAATAATTACAGAGATATAAAAATCAAGATTGAAATCCAACACCAAAGCAAAGCAAGCAACTCAAGAAACCAAAATCTAAAGAAACTCAGCTTCTGGCGGTTAGACCGGCTACTAAGGGTGGTCTAACCGATGCCTGGCACTCTGACCGTTAGCTAAGCACCGATCTAACTGGCCTCAAGTGGTCTGACCAGAGGAGGGGCAGTCTGACCGCTCCCCTGCTCTAGAATTGAAAATTTCAGCTCGAGTAGATGCAACTTTAGCACAACTCCAAAAATCTAAATCCAAATGATATGAAATTTTGCACACACAATATTTAAGGTCTTAGGAACCTATTCCATTCAAGGAAAGTAAAAATCCATAATAAAGTTTAGACCTTTCATAGAGTCAAGCAAGATTGCGTTAAAACTAGGCAAAAGTCAAAACCAAGGAATATGACTTGTTCGTGGTAGAGGATGGCTAAGGTAGCTCTAGATGTATTCCCATATATCACAGTAAGCAAGAGCTCCCCAAGAATTGAGGCAAAAACATTTAGATCAAGAAATCTCATGAAAAGGTCAAATTCAAACAAAACGGGGCAACTTCAAGAGCCAAACTTGATGTCTAGATGAATGAGAATTGATTTTCAGAAAACATCTACATCACTTACTCATTCTTGGCTGGCATTCAACAAGATCAAGAAGGGAAGAGAGAACATCAAAAGCAAAATAACAAAACCAAGAGGAATATATGAGAGATGAATAAAATTGATATATTGCTACTTGAGGATAAAGATTTCACAACCACTCCACCTAAAGGACAAGAAAACACACCACATCACTCACACTTCTCAAACCTTAACTCTAGAACATTTAGCTTCACTAAGTAAAGATAGGATGGTTAATTCGCAAGTCTTCATCCTAACCCGTTAAATAGATAGGCAACCATCACCTATCTAATCCTAATAGATAATATTCACTAGCACATATGGGGTAAGCCGTTAACCCCACTCAATATGGGTTTTACTCACATACACGGGTTTTACTCACATACTACACCCGTGCACTTTTTTTAAAGCACATAAGACCGAATCTACTAAGTCTTAGTATTTAATCCAGTTTGATCTTATCAGCTTCTCCCCGACCTAAACCACTCTCCAAAGTGTCACTCAAACATCACGGTTTTGATCCAAAGTAATTTCTGGTATTTTGGCAACTTACCAAAATACCATTTCTTGACCAGGTCTTCTTCTTTTCTTGCAAGTAATCACCATGCTTGCCATGTGTAGGTTCACTACTGGCTTGCACGTGTTGACACGTCTCTCCCTTTTCAGTTCCATCAGGCCACGCCTTACTTGGACGAACCAAGGCACATAGTGCAACCCGTTACTTAAATCTTGTCTTCAATATTTTTCGCCTTTTTTATGCCATACTTGAGCTCAGCCATCTCACCAGATATCCGTAGTCGTTCTGAGACTCAGCTACTGTATCAGTGTAGCCCCAATCCTTTCCATTGACCATAGTTGACTCCAAGCCTCTCTGCACATCCAAAAATAAAGAAATAATTTCTGGTCACATGTTCTTCACAACTTGGTCTATGTTAGCTGAAACATATATTATACAACACATATGCACTGACATAGGTCAAACCAAATCAATCCATGATCAATTTCCTAAAAGTTAACAATTCTTAGTTGAAGTACCTAGCTCTACCGGTCAGATCGCTGCCTTCTACCAGTCTAACTGCTAGTGGTGGCCAGTTAGATCGCTGGAGCCGGCTGATCTGAATGTTGTCTCAGGGTAGTTAGACTACTAGGTCTGCAACTTGTCTAGAAAAAATGCAAATGTGCAAGATCCAAAATTTCCATTCCTGTAAAATAGCAATGATTCATCACAACAAAACTCTGGACCTTCTCACACTACTACAAACAGTCCTATCACAGACGGTTCGGAACCGTCATCATAGATGTTTTCTGAACCGTCTGTGTTTATGTGTTGTGGTAACAGGTGGTTATCACAGACAGCTCCGACGCTGTCTGTGATAACTTACATTACAGATGATTTTTGAGAAAAACTGTCTGTGATAGTCGACTATCATAGATAGTTTTTAAAAAAAACCATCTATGATATGGTTCATATCACAGACGATTCGGTGTTCCGAACCGTCTGTGATATACACGATATCACAGACGGTTAGTAACAAAAACCGTCTATGATATCGTTCATATCATAGATGGTTCAGTGTTTGAAACCGTCTGGGATATATATCACAGACGGTTTAGAACACCGAACCATCTGTGATAGCTATTTCAATAGCGATTGTATTTGCCCTTTTTTGGCTAGCCTCAGGATATGCTAGCCATGCCCTCTGAAAACAAGCAAGATCACGTATATAGCACATGACAATCATTACATAAATCACACATATAAATAAAACAACACCAGCAGATCACACACACACAATATATATATATATATATAACATGAAAATCGTTACACAGATCTCACAAATGAATTAAATTGAACGAATTATTTGATTAAGCACTATTGTGGTTACGGACCAAACAGAGAGATGGTAGTATGGTAGTGGAGAGTTAGGTGAGCAATACTTGGGGCTCTTCCCATGCTTGGACGGCTTATATATATTCATAGGGGAAGCGTATTACAGTTATGTCCTCACACCTAAGTCCCCTATCAAGGGTATTTATGTTATTATACATGTCCCATTTTGGGCTTTACGACCTTCTAACAGGCCAGTTGGACTCAAGTGGCCACCCCTACAACAGGAGCCTCTCATGGTGAAGGGCTTCACAGGCCGAAGCCATGCTGCCTCAACCAGCCAGCGCGGTTCGTCATCGACCTTGGTGGAATACCCTTTGGTGATTCGCGAACCATCGCAGGCCAATAAACGATGGGATGCCAGGGAGAACGCGGGGGGCCGCTGCACCCGTGTGCTAGGGCCGAGTTTCGTGACGGAGGAGACGATCCAATCTCTCCTTTGGCAGGGGAGGCTGGAGGACCGTGCTGCGGTTCGCCTGCCTGCTGGTGACAAGATGAAGCCGCACCCGGAGGATGCGGAGGCGATTGTCTTCGTCGCGTATTTTGAGGCCGGGCTCCGGATACCAGCAACGCTCTTCGTCGGCAAGGTCCTGCGGACTTATGGACTGGAGTTGGCGCAGCTGACCCCGAATGTGATAGTTCGCCTGCCTTTTTATGCTTGGGCGGCGCAGACGGAAGGTATCCACCCCAGTGCGACCCTATTCGCCCTTCTCCATGACGCGCGCTACCAGCTGAAGAGGCTCGAAGGTGGGGCGGTGTCGAACTTCGGCAGCGTCAACTTCGTGCTGAGGTCGCAATGCGTGAATATCTTTCCCACCAACTCGATGCGAGGGAAGTGGGAGTCCGGCTGGATGCGGCGGTGGTTCTACCACCGCGTGATGAGCAGCAGCGGGCTCCGGTGTAGGGGACGACCGATGTCGTTTAATACCTCGCTGAACGCGGGGCCCAAAGGTGACGACGAGCATCGGGTGCGGAGGCTTGTTGGTACCACCCTCCGGTTCAACATACGCGACCTTTACACCTTATGAGCTAAGACATCTATCAGAGAGATCTATGTAGCATTCTAAAGAGGTACATTACCTGGATGTCATCGATAGGTAAGTGGGCGTCGCTATGTTCAGTAATTGGTGTGGACGCGCAGCTACTGCGACATTGAGGGGGACTGGGTACTGTAGTAACAAGCATGAATTGTGATTGGTTGTAGACTTGTCTCAGTTCTTCCCTCAATGAATCTATGTCTCCTCGAAGTGAGGTAATCTGCTCTTGAAGTGAGCCAGATAGTTGTTCCTCAAGTTGAGCATAAAGCTCTTGTTTTATTTGTTCGTTGCAGTAGGCCTTGGATCTCTTCCTACACTTATATGTCTCGTGGTCATTTGGAAATCCGTGCCTCCAAGATACGTAAACCCCCAAGCCTCGTGTGTGATCTAGGTGCTCCTTGTTTCCCAAGACCTATGATAGTATATCTCTCTCCCTGTATTCTTGAAAGGAGCCTCGAGAAGATTCGGTAGTCAATGATTGCTGCAAGAGGCAATCATGTTATTTTTGAACCCATAAAGTTCAAGAGGTATTAACAATTATGTAGTTTAACATATGTTATCAGGTGTTGGGACACTTTCTCATCTGCGGGTTTTTTAAAAGAGACACCCGAATATATGGTTGATGACCTCGCTCTTAACCAGTTTCGTGCGCGCTCGTTTGCGATCCCAGCAAATGGCCGGGAGGCCTCCAATTGGATTGCGACCTCGTCCTGCATCCTCCACTGCAGGATTTTACCTGCGTACCCAGCGGTGTCGAGTCTGTTAGGGTGAGTGTTTTGTGACTGGAGAGCCTTGTGTGTCGCACTTTGTTGTTCAAATTCGGTCGTTGTCTTCATCTGCACAAAGGCCTCCCATGTTTCCGGCGACACAAAAGGATACCTCGTGAAGGGCGTGAGATCCTTAGCCACGTACCGCGTGACAAGAGTGCTCTTAAAATTCTTCCATGCTTTTCCCATTGCGAAGAGCGCGTGCCGTTGCACGAGTCCCTATACTTCTGCTGGGATATCGAACGAATTTGTAATTTCCTCCCATAGCTAATCTTTCTGATCCTTTGCCAAATCTTTCTAGCTTGCTATGGTGATGGGGACCTGTTGCCTTCCAATTGTCCCTCAGATAGTCCAAAATGATGCTATTGTTTTCTTCAGTTGCAGAGGGACCCCATCTGGAGAGACCACCATGATGGTCGTTCGGCCCTCTAGCCTTTTCGATACTCCTCAGCCACGCTTAGTTATCCCAATCTTGGGAGCGTGAGACCTAGATGATGATGACGACGATTGTGTGGACGCCATCTCTCTTCTAAGAAAAAACTAACTGCAGTGAGCTATGGGCCTAGACAAAGTTCTATGAAGCAAACGACACACACCAGTGTATCCAGTTCATTGAACCGGATACATTGGACCGGACACATTGGAATGTGTCACTTGCTTCAGGCCCTTTGAAGGTCTATGTGGCATATATTATTACTACAAAGTCCCATTGGAACAGCAACATGCCATTCCAAATAGATCTTGTAGCTAACAAGTGCAGCATATATCATGAAGTTCTAAAGGTCATAAAACAATTTAACCAACTATTGAGACAGACCACAAGATTGACAAATGACAGTAATAGTAAAAATTTAGAGCTCAAGCTTGAATATTCAATTTTAGTATTAGATCTTGTAGCTAACAAGTGAAGCATACATCATAAAGTACTAAAGGTCATAAAACAATTTAGCCATCTACCGAAGATAACAAAATAAATTAGCCAACTATTGAGACAGACCACAAAATTGATAAATAACAGTAATAGTAAAAATTTAGAGCTCAAGCTTGAATATTCAATTTTAGTATTAGATTTTGTAGCTAACAAGTGAAACATATAACATAAAGTACTAAAGGTCATAAAACAATTTAGCCATCTATTAAAGATAACAAAACAAATTAGCCAACTATTGAGACAGAGTGAATGGTGTTGGGAACGAGCGGCAGCGGCGTGAGGTTGAGGCGGCCAGCGTCGGGAGGGAGAGGCGGTCGGCGTCGGAAGGGAGTGGCGGCTAGTGTCGGGAAGGAGTGGCGGCCGGCATCAGGAGGGAGTGGCGGACGACGACAGGAGGGAACGGCGGCGTCAGGAGGGAGTGGCGGCCTCGCACGCGAGTGAGCAATCAGATCTAGCAAAAAAAAGCAGTGGCGGTGGAGATGGTGAGAGTGAGTGAGGTCTCCGCGAGCAGAACCGAATATTTTATAGGGAAACTATCACAAACGGTTCTTTTATGAAACCGTCTGTGATAGTTATATCACAGACGGTTCTATAAATAGAAACATCTGTGATGTATTATCACAGACGGTTTCTTTTGATGAACCGTCTGTGATAGTTTGCTGCATCTAGAAATCATGCTGGCCATGCAATATTATGAAAACACAAGCATAATCATAAATGTAACTATTTCTTAGTTCCTGAGTCATTTACAATTATAATAGAATATAGTTCAATAATTACATGTCGAGTTTCCTAATTATGATTACATTGCAACAATTTCCAAATAGGTGCTGGTTTTGTAGGATCATTTATTACACTTAGCTATTTCTTTTTAAATAAAGCCCTTCACGATGATTGACATGCATATAGCTTACTTCATCGCCTTGTTCTTCCTTGAGCCTGAAGCCATCTCCGAATGGAGGCAATTCATCAAATTGATTGTACTCTTCCTCATCCATAATATTCTCAACTCTGACAATCCTTCTTTTTCCCTGAAGAACTACATGGCACTTCTTATTTGCCGGGTCGGTTACATAAAATACTTGAACAACTTGCCTCGCGAGTACAAATAGTTCGTCTTCATATTCTACACATTTGAGGTCCACGGTAGTGACACCGTACTTGTCGACCTTTACACCCTATGTGAGTTGGACCCAACAGCACCAAAATAGAGGAATCTTGAAAATTATATAGTCAAACTCCCAAATCTCATCTACAAGCCTGTAGTACGAGCTTGGGCCAGCGGTATTGATGTGCGCATCATAGGCATCTATGCAGACACCTGAGTTCTGCACCGTGCTCTTTCTATCCTGATCTATTGTATAAAATGTTTAGCCATTAATGTCGTATCTTTGCCATGTCAAAATTGTAAATTTTGGCCCTTTTGCCAACCATTGTAGTGTTTCACTTGACGATCTCCTAGTCAATTGCACCTTCAACCATTTGTTGAACTGACGGTTGTGTTGTCCCGTAATCTAAACTTCTAATTGGTCTGCATTCTCTTGGCGTAGCATGTCCTTGTGCTCTTCAATATATGGGGTCAATTCAGTCATGTGTTGTAAAACCATGAAATGGGCTTGAACATACGAATTTTGATCCGGAGTTATTGCTTCTGGATCACCATGTCACGGCCACAAGTGCGACCACGACGAGGGACGATCGGCGAGGCCAAGCGCCGCCCTCGGCCTTCACGGTGCGGCGACAGACTCCGGTCACCATCGCTTACTGGAGCCGACATTGTGCAGGGATCGAATAGCCTTGCTCTGATACCAACTGTTGGCAAATAGATCACGATCGCTCACACGAACTCACAACATTGAGGCAAGAACAGATGAAGACACAATGCTTTTGTATTACCTGATGGGTATTGATAAACATCATCCGGATGTTTTCTTTCTAACTATCATCCAGATTTGTGACCGTTGGATTAGAGATCCAAGGGTCACAAATTCTCCCTACCCCCTCCAAAAAAAATTCACCTCCCCTCCAAAAAAAATTCTCCCCCCTCCAAAAAAAGAGACCGTTGGATCTCTAATCCAACGGTCCGAAATTTAGATGATTGTTGGGAAGAAAACATCCGGGTGATACCTATACACACCCTTACCTGATTACCACACCTTTCGGCTCTTTATTTATAGCAGAAACAAGGATCTAAACTGGGCAAGCAAAACACTCCGAAACAAACTTTGAAACGGACTCCGACTCCTAAACAAACTCAAAAACAGCAACAGATTATACTAACAATTCGATCTCCTTCGGTAGCTATATGTATATATAATATACATTTTGGCCATTTCAATGCGTGCAGGATCGATCGATCGATGGCGGGAGATGATGTATGGGTGCTGGATTTAATGAGGCATGGGCTTTTACTTGCTTGGAATTGGGCGACGAACTTTTGGAGTAGCTGGTCGATGCAAGTCCTTGTCTCGATCAGCTTGACGGTGCAATTTGCACTCCCCATCTTCGCAGGGTTCCGGTGTCCTGGGGTCCGCTGGGTGCGGAAGTACATCGTCTGGCTGTTGTACGTGGGGGGCGACTACTTCGCGACAACCGCCCTCGGTAGCCTCACCGTCAGGAGCGCGTCGGGCGTGCACCAGCTGGTTGCGCTGTGGGGAGCATTCTTCCTGCTGCACCTCGGTGGCCCGGACAACATCTCCGCATACTCCCTCGAGGACAACGAGCTGTCGAGGCGGAAAATGTTGGAATGGGGCCTGCGGCTCGTGGGAGCCGTATATGTCGCCTACAAATCATTTTCCGGAGGCCAGAAATTGGTCGAAGCAGCCTGCGTGATTCTCTTTCTCGTCGGTGTTGGCAAGTATTTCGAGAAGGCACAGGCGCTTCGGCGCGCCAACTTGGGCAACATGCGGAAATCTGTCAAGAAGCAGCCACGTCCCGAAGGTTTCTCTATCCCTGGGCTTCAAGGGGACGAAGCGCTTCTGATGATTGCTCACAACCTGTTCCATATCTGCATGCGCGCGATGGTTGATTCTTCGATCATGTTAAAGGATGACCGGCATCGGCATGTTGCTGACTGGAAAGGTCTGATTGAAATTGGATGGAAGGACACGTGCAAGGTGATGGAGATGGAGCTGTCCCTCATGTATGACATTCTATACACCAAGGCAGCCGTGATCCACACTTGGCGTGGCTACTGCATCCGTGTCCTTTCGCCGATTGCCACTTTGATCGCGTTAGTGCTGTTTGAACTCAACAATGAAGGTGGTTACAGCAGAGCTGATGTCATGGTCACTCGCATCTTGTTCGTCTCTACCGTCTTCATGGAGACGACATCGCTGCTCAGGGCACTAGGGTCGTCCTGGACAGTGGCCAGTTTGTACCGTAAATAGCGACGGGGTTGGCTTAGCCATGCAATCCTATGCGATAGGCGATGGCATCAGTTTCGTCGTGGTCTTGTATCCCTTCGCCGGTTTGTCTGGGCGGAGAGATGCAGAGAGTGGTCGTGGGGCACCATTGGGCAGCACAACATGCTGCGCTTGTGCACCCGCTACATGAAAGACCGACGCTGCAGCCTGGCCAAGAAGATGGGAGTTGAATGGTGCAAGGAAGAGCATTACTACTGGACCCAAAATAACGGACACCCTGTCTTGAAGTTGGTGTTCGAAGCTATATTGAAAAATTTACACGTCGGGTCTGCTGAAGGCAAATTGAACACATTTGGCTTGTTCAAGGCAGAAAGGGGCAGGTGGGCACTAAACATTCTGCAAACACAGAATGCTAAGAAGAGTCTCCGCAAATACATCCGTGAAGAAATCCATGAGGAAATCCTTATATGGCACATCGCCACTGATATCTACCTCTACAACCGCGAGCCAGCCGAGGTAGAAGATGCTGAGACCACCCAGCGGTCCCAGCGTGTGGAGGCAATCAAGGTGCTATCCAACTACATGATGTTCCTCCTCGTAGAACTCCCCGACATGCTACCAGGCCTTGTTCTCCGCGAGCTGTACGAAGTAACCCGCGATGATTTGGGCAGAATATGGAAAAATGCATCTGAGAGCAACCGAGCTGACCAGGACGATGACGGGCAAAGAAACCTTGCTAGAATCTTGGGAAGAAGGAAGGAAGACAACGATAATCACATTAAGGGTTGTGGTCTCATGGTTGCAATGGAACTTGCCAATGAACTGCTCCGTTTCGAAGCGGAGGAGGATATCGTGTTATTTTTATTTAACGTGTGGGTGGACATGCTCCGCTACGCGAGCTCGAAAGGAAGCAGGGAGTCCCACGCCAAGCAGCTCAGCACAGTCAGCAGCGGCGCCGAGTTGGCAACCATCGTGTGGCTTCTGGCAGAGCACGCTTGCCTCTATCCCGCCGACAAAGAGGACGAGGAGAAAAGTCGGTTGGTACGTGATCGAGTCGATCCCTCTCTCTTGTCAGAAATCGGTATGATCGAAAACCGTAATTAGAGGAGAGTGAATAATTATACTGATTTCTTTGTGAATTACCAAGACCAACGTTACTTGTGCTGGCATGCCTACCAAGGAAGGCAGATGATGAATGAAATTGTCGTACGTGCTTATGTGTGACGTCTCTGTTAGTGATATGTCCTAGAGGCAATCATGAAGATGGTTGTATTATTTCTATGTTTATAATCTTTTGAATAATAAGTTATTTTGTCCTTTGAATAAATATCTTTCATATTGATCAATAAGTATGTGACTTGTTCATGAAACTTTTTATTCATATTTTGATGTTATTCTAAATTATCCCTAATCTTATATCATTATATGGGATAATTATGATTTACATATCAGCATATATATTGATTGATGATCATGTTTCACGGATCATGGATATGGGATATCAAATCAATAATGTGGGTACATGTTCGAGAACATAATGTTGAATTAGCCCACCATGAGACACTGTGGGAATTATTATATTTGTAAGTGCCATCAATTAGTCTCATACATAGCATATGTAGGATCTTTAGACCTGAGATTGTCACTATTTTCTACATATGTAATAGTTTACTTAGGGGTTACCAAATACTATTCCATTACTGAGTGGTTATAAAGGTAGCTTTCGGGTTTACTATGAAACTTGCGGAGGAATATGAATGATTAAGATGGAATTTGTCCCTCCTATATAACATGAGAGATATCTCTGGCCCCTCGGTGTGGTTGTATTAAGGAAGTGCATAGCCGTGCCGAATATGGTTAAGGAGTCAATCACAATTAAGTAATCCACTTTAGGTTCGAGTAAAAATTGAACTATCATAGGATGGCACACTTCTTGCCTTAAATTTGACTTGGTATCACGAGGCAAAGGGATCAATATAGTAGTACTACATAGTTTCGTCCGATATGATCTTTATGTATGGTTGGAAGTCGTTATGTCCTGCTAGAGACTGCTACCGACTTATGGACCAGAAAAGAGTTTTCAGCCCATGGCCAAATATACATGAACCTATAGGGTCACACACTTAATGGACTGAAATGATAAGGGTTTCAATGATAGTCTCTAAGTGTAATACGATCTCTATTTGTATCGGATAAGGATCCGATTGGAGGCTATATGAGGAGAGGTGCAGGGGCTAAGGGAGGCATCTCAAAACACACTCATCGAAACCCTACCCGCCACCTCCTCCTGCTGTGCGCGCTGGTGCTAGCATGCCGATGTACGGTGTTCCATCCTTGGATGTTGATAGAGGCGCAACTACGACTGCAGCGCTGATCGGGATGATCGCGGGGAGAAGACGGTTGGCCGAAGGAGGATCGACTATTACCACTGCACTGACACGCTCTTCGTTGAATCGTCTACTTCAACTCTACTTCTGTTGTACTCCGCATATAGTGGTAACGATCTATGATCTCTCACTCGCATGGCTTCCTGATTTTTACAGTAGAAAATTTTAATCTGTACTAGTGTAGCCTACCTGTATCCCAACAGTGGTATCAGAGCCACCTGTATAGTATTTGATCTGGATTGGTCGCATATATTTGATATGTAGCGGTAGTAGATTGGATCTATTACTGATCTGATATGATAGCTTAGATCGGTTCATGTTATTGGATTGGTTTAGGCATTGGTTGATAAGATCAATTAGTTTCAGCGGTAGTAGATAGGTTCAGAGGAGGTATGAATTGATAGCACCGAGTTGTTGTTCTTTCTGGAAACCTCCCACGCTGATCAATATAATTGATCAGTAGAAAATTGGGCCGATCAGATTGGCTTGGAATTAGGTTAATGTGATTAATTTGATGAAATTTTCAAACGTGATTTCGTGAGTAGGATTCATGTCCTAAAAAATTTCCAAGGGCATATTATAAGTATTATGTGTTCATATCGCACGCTAGAATTTGATTATATATATATATATATATATATATATATATATATATATATATATATATATATATATATATATATATATATATATATATATATATATATATATATATATATATATATATATATATATATATATACTCATTTTTGCAGGGTTGCGTGAATAGTATGGCTCATTGTGTATATGATGCATGTATGAGTTTTTCATGGCCTGCGTGTCATGTTGATTTATAGCCATGACTATATATTGTTATATAATGGTCTGCGTGTCGACTTATGATGCTTGAATTTTTCATATGTAATTCAATGTTAGATGGTAGGAGTAATAGCTAAGTAGATGAATGTGGTGAACTCAAGCATTGATGGTTCGGTGGACAAGAAGCGTGGTGATGGATGCTGCCATGCTAAGGGCCATACTATCTCATAGTTTAATATAATATTGTGAATGTTTTTATGTTCCTATTATGTTATTATTATCTTGGGTGATTTTAACATAATAGAATAGTATTCCTCTAGAAAAATTAAGTAAAACTTGATATCCTTCCAATTGTTGCATCTATCAAGATTTTAATCATTTTCTGGTAGATCTACCAAAGTAGGGTGCTATTAATTATGTCAACAAGATAGAGAAAAGTGTTGCACACTTCATGAATAATATTGGTTTAACTTGACTAGGCTATCAAAATAGTTTTGGGTCTAGTGGCATAGTGTTGAGGCCGCGACATATGGATGTCACTCAACAAACAAGAGTTACATGCGATGTAATTAGCAAGAGGTTGTTTACCTCTACCATTAGATATATCTTGAATTTAGAAAAAATTTAGAAATAAGTTTCATTAAATTCGGAGTGAGAATTAGTGAGAACGGGTCTTTTGAAATTTAAATCAGAATTTAATCAAAAAAGAAAGAGGTGAGAGGTTACTCTCACTGACATGTGGGGCCCACTAATTAAATTTATTTTCAATTTTTTAATTGGAAAAGGCTATTGAGATTGACATGTGGGGTCCATTAGCTTTTAATTTCTTTTTTATTTAAAATTCTAAAGGAAAAGGTTCTATGGCTGACAGGTCGGACCCTTTTACTATGTACACACTAACCCAGGCCCACTTGTCAGTGGTTGCAACTCTTATAACTAGTTTTAATGAAATTTTAAATCAATAGAGGGGCCCACGTGTCATACAAATAGGAGCCTAATTAAACTGGGATGGGTCCATTGGTCAGTGACTATTTAACAACGGCCAACGAAGGTCATTAACTATAAATCGATTACACATTTAATCTTAACCTTGTCACTACAATGTTTCTTCCTTGCCGAGAAGAGGTGAAGCTCCTCGCCGATGGTGGGGACTTCAGCGAATATTAGCATGGTAGAAAATGGGTTCTACGGCATGGCGTGCACCTTCGGGCAAATTGGTGCGAGCCAATATATTGGCTAGCGCTGCCAGCGGTGAACTCGCACTACAGTGGAACAGGGAGCTTGACTGTAAGGCGTTGTGGGCTACTAGAGGCCAATTTCTCTCTTTGAGAGCAACTTGGGACGATGAGAAACTTACCTGAAGCGATGATGAGGCTCAGGGATGAGCGCAGTGGGCTAGTGAGGTGGTGAGGTGGGCCGTACGGAGGGCTTGTTGGAGGGAATCGACGAATGGTGCGGTGAGTCGTTGGACTTGTTTGTGCGGCAGGTCGGCTAGAGATGAGGACGAAGGGGGCTCAGGGGCTCTTGGGCTCGATTGAAGGCGAGGGGAGGTGAGTGGAGATTGGAGGATGGCCTTACCGGCCTTTACAGTGGAGGAGGAACTTGGTGCGGTTGGAGTGCCATGATGGTGGTTTACGACCGAAGCAAAGATGCTGCTGAGAACCGGGGTGAAGGCGAATGGGGGTTGGCGCAGTGCTTCATCGGGTGCATACACGGGCACACAAACTAAAGCACGGATGGCATGCGTTGCTTGCATGCGATGGGATGGAATGACTCGGCTGAGACGGCGTAGCGAGGAAGAAGGGAAAAAGGGCGGTCGTCATTGGAGTGCAGGGGAGGTGGCGTAGCGGGGAGGGGATGGCACAGGTGTGAGGCGACGTGGTGGCGCAGTAGGAATCTTGGACCAAGCGGCAAGCGCGAGTGGCGCAGGGCCTGGGCGCGCTCGACCAAAGTGTGCCTGGTTGGCATAGGCCATTCTGGGCAGTTCCCGGCCAAGACAAAGGCCGACTGGGCCATAGAGAGGTAGGGTTGGGTTTGGGCTAACCCAAGGGAGGTTTTAATATTTAGAAATTTCTTTGAAATTTTGCTGAAATTCGATTGAACCTTTTAAATTTAAATTTGATTTGAAAATTTCAGTGTCACAAGCTTAACATTCTCCAAATATGGGATGTTATAGATCTTACCCCCCTTAAATGGAATCTTGACCCCGAGATTCGAACTACTAACAGAACCGATATGGGTAGTTCATTCTTAGCTAATCCTTGCGCTCCAGGTGGCTTCTCTCTTTGAGTGGTTGCTTCACTGGACTTTGCAAAGACAGATAATCTAGTGTCTTGCATTTTCATGACACGGAGGATATGTCAGATCCAATTACATCTTCGACACGGAGGATAACACCATTGAAGAGTGCCAATGAGCACAGAAAACTAACAAACCAACCTAGAAGAGTGTGAACGGTAAGTGATGGTGATGCATCTGAGATTGCTTAACACGCCTACGTCAGGCCGGAGGGAAGAGCCAAGCTGCCAGAGCCGTTTTGCTGTTCCACAACACCGCCGGCATAGGGGAGGAGACGCTCCTGTCCCTCATGTCGTAGACATGAAGCACCTCAACCCTACCTTTGGGTACTCATCGCGATCATCGAAGAAGAAGATACGACCCCTGGGCATCTCGTACCCCGACATGCACTGGGCTCTGGAGCAAGATTTCCCCAGGAGCAGCACATGGTCGCCGCATTGGTGAATGGATCCATCAGGAAGCAGTCCACTTCATCTGAGAAGCCGTCACAAGAGTTGTCGTAGCCGGCGCGGCGCAATTGGGGAAGCGGAAGGGCTTGCTCTGAGGGAAGCTATAGAACGTACCATCTGATAGCGCGAGGCCGGCAGCGACGAAGCGGTTGCGGTCCACTTGGGCAAGGTGGCGACGGAGGACTAGGCCGACGAGCTCTGATGGAAGGTCACTCCGTCCGTGCCATCTTGCTGAGAGGCATCTGCATAAGGGGAAGAAAAAAATAGAATTCTTGTGAAGGACAGGGAGACAAGATGAATCCTTCTATCACAGTAACTAGGATTTATTTGGGCATATAAGAACAGAACAGGGGACGCACCTTGTAAAAACGATCCACGTACGTACATACATATACATATACATATCTGTATGTATATATGTACGTATGTACGTATATATACATATATATAGACACACACATATACATAGTATAAATAACAAGGGTACTATGGTGTCTGGGCACCAAGTCTTTCTACCTTTGGATTGCTTTTAGATGCGTGCTAGTGTGATTGAGACTTTCCATCTATGATTGATTTAGCATGCATGATATATTATATACCATTGCACTAGCACGCATCTAAAAGCAATCCAAAGGCATGGAGTCTTGGTGTCTAGACACCATGGTGCCCCCATTTCAGCGTCCCACACACACACAGAGTCTTTGAATTGTTTTTAGATGCGTGTAGGTTTAATGATATATAATATATCAGGCAAATTTGTTAACATTTATTAATTCGAAAAGACATCGATTTGGAAAGGAAATCAATCATGGATGTAAAGTCTATCATGAATGAAAAGTCTCAATCATGGAGTCTGGACACCATGGTGTCCCTATTACACAGACACAGACACACACACACATATATATAGTATAAATAACAGGGGCACCATGGTGGCTAGTCTCTACGATTGAGACTTTATATCATGATTACGACTTTCCATCCATGATATAGCATGCTAAACCAATGATTTTCTTTCCAAATCGACAACTTTTTGAATTAATGAATATTAACGGGTTTGCAGTATGTAAAAGCAATTCAAAGGCAGAGAGGTTTAGTTCCCAGACACCATGGTACCCGATTTCAACATCATATATATATAGATATACTAGTTGAATGTCCGTACGTTACCACGGATTTATAAAATTTATTATACTACATGTTTTAAAACTCACGGGTGGTAACAATTTTTAGAATATGTATACAAACATATTCTAAAAGTTTTTAAATCCGTCAAGTAAGTCAGAAGCCGTCGATCACACCTCATGGTCATAAGTCAGAAGACATCGACCACACCTCATGGTCGTATGTCGGAAGCCCTCGAGCACACCTCGTCATCACTCGTCGTAAGTTGGAAGCCATCAACCATAGCGCGATCGTAGGTCAAGAGCGGTCGACCATCGCTGGTGGTTGTAAGTTGGCAATGGTCAACGATCAATCGTGATCCTAAATTGGGAGCCTTCGACAATGGCTCGTGGTCGTACGTCAGAAGCCGATAACCATCGTTCGTGGTCGTAAGTCGGAACTCATCGAGGACACCTCGTGGTCATAAGTCGGAACACATCGACCAGCGCTCATGGTCATAAGTCGGAAGACATGGACCACACCTCGTGGTCGTAAGTCCGAACACATCGATCCGTGCTCATGGTCGTAAATCGGATGCCGTCGATCGCACCTCATGGTTGTAAGTTAGAAGCTGTTGACCATCGCGCGTGATCGTAAGTCGGGGGCGGTCGACCATCGCTAGTGGTCATATGTTGGCAGGCCTCCGGTGCACTTGTGCCCGATTGCTGGATCGCCGTCAACTCGCTCAACCGCGCCGACCGCTGACCTCGACTTCGACCACGTCCCTTCGACGTCAACCATGGCCCCTTCAACTACGGCTCCGACTTTGACCACGTCCTCGACTTCGACCACTGCCCCCTTCAACCACTGCCCCCTTTGACCATGGCCATTCGACGTCGACTAATTCCCCCTTCGACTACGGCCCTCTTCGACCATGGCTTCGATTTCGACCACGGATCTTTGAGTTTGATCAGCACTCGCGGTCATAAGTCGAAAGACATCAGCCACACCTCGTGGTCGTAAGTTGGAACACATTGACCAGCGCTCGTGCTCGTAAATTAGAAGCTGTCGATCACACCTCGTGCCCAAAGTATGTTACAATCCATAGGGAGTACGAGACCTTGTGGGTCTTACCATCAAGGTGGGGAGCTCGATCTCGAGGGTGACCTGGGGGTAGATGACGGGGATGTCTAACTGGAGGGTTAACTCATAGCGGCGGAGGTTGTGGATGAACCAGCAGGTGCCTCTGTGTTGGCGCTATGACTACGACCATGGTCGCTACAACCATATCCATGGTCGCTACGACTATGACCATGATCGCGACTTCGACCACTACCCCCTTCGACTTCGACCACTTCCCCCTTCAACCACTGTCTCGTTCAACCACAGCTTCGACGATGACCACAGATCTTTGACTTCGACCACTACCCCTCTCGACCACTGTCCCCTTCGACCACGGCCCTTCGACGTCGACCACGGCTTCGACTTCGACCAAGGATCTTCGCCTTTGTCCACAGATCTTTGACTTCAATCACTGCCCCTTCGACCACTGTCTCCTTTGACCATGAACCTTCGACATCGACCACTTCCCCCTTTGACCATAGCTTCGATTTCGACCACGAATCTTCGACTTCAACCACAGATCTGCGACTTGGACCACTACCCACTTCGACCACTATCCCCTTCGACCACGGCCCTTCGATGACCACAGCCCTTTGACGTTGATCACTTCCCCCTTCGACCACCGCCCATTTAAACCACTGTCCTCTTTGACCATGGCCCTTCAACGTTGACCACTTCCCCTTTCGACCACAGCCCCCTTTGACCACTGCTTCGATTTCGACTATGGATCTTCGACTTCGACCACGGATCTTCGACTACGACCACTGCCCCCCTCGACCACCGTCCGCTTCGACCACAACCCCTTAACGACCATGGCCCTTCAATGTCGACCACATCCCCTTCGACCACCGTCCCTTTTAACCACTGTCACCTTTGACCATGGCCCTTTGTTGTCAACCACTGTCGCCTTCGACCACAGCCCTGACATTGACCACGGCCCCAACGTCGACCATGGCCCTTCGACTTCGACCACTGTCCCCTTCGACCATGGCTTGTACTTTGACCATGACCCTTCAACTTCAACCATAGCCCTTCGACTTCGATCACGGATCGACTACATCCATGGCCCTTTGATCTCGACCACTGCCCCCATCGACCACGGTTTGGATTTCGACCACGACCTTTCAACTTTGACCATAGCCTGACTTCAACCATGGCCCTTCGACTTCGACTTTGGACCAACTTCGTCAACGACCCTTCGACTTCGACTACTGTCCTCTTCGACCATGGCTTGGACTTCGACTACCAGCTTGGGAGACCAAAATTGCTAGACAGCGCGATGGGCTCCGAGTGAAGATCAGGAGGAGGTAGAGAGGCTCACTGGGTGAGCGACCGCTGGGCGGCGACGATGGGGAGAGAGCCACATGGGCACGTGTAAGAAGAGGAAGTCGTCACCACCATTGCTGAGCGCCCTTCTCTCTGATCTACCAGCCGCTGTCGCCAAGCGCCCTTCTCTCCGATCCACGAGCCACTGTCACCGAGCGTCGTGCCACTGGTTGGAGTGGTGATAGGAGATAGAATTGGTGGCGGCGCCGAGGAGGAGGAGGCGCGGCACGAGGGTTTGGGGGAGAGTAGGAGGCGGCGGTTGCAGGAGGTGGAGGTGGGGAGGAGGCGGCGGGCAAATGGGGAGAGGAGACGGTGAGTGAATGCATTGCGGAGGCGGTGACGGGGGGATGCGGCGCTGCTGGGGGAAGTTGGGGGACTGTGACTAAATGTTGTCGCACGGAGAAGGAATTGGTGGCGGTGCCGAGGAGGAGGAGGCGCGGCACGAGGGTTCGGGGGAGAGAAGGAGGCAGCAGTTGCAGGAGGTGGAGGTGGGAGGCGGCAGGCATAATATGTAGAAGTATCATTTCACTGCATTACAAGTTTTGAGTATATGAAAGTTAACACAAAAACTTACATGACAGCTGCTCCTGGGATGGTTACAATGAAACAAAAAGAGTATGTAATTGATATGAAAAAACTGATAATTTTGTGGAGGAACCACTGCATTATCCACAACCTATGGCACTGTGTACTGAAAAAGTCATTGTTAATCCCGTTGTTCGTACTAAAAAGGTAGAGTAACTTCGGATGGAAAGATGAACCTAACAACCATTGTCAAGTCCTTCACTATTGCATCCCATCAACAATATACCAACAATTTTCAGTGAAGAAAATTTGATAAAAGATAGTAGGTTTGGTAAGATATATCTAGCAGAGCTTCCTGATAGTAGGTTAATATATACCGAGGTGTATATACTAAGTATTTTGGCAAAAAAATTTTGAGGTGTAGCTGTACCCTATGCAACTTCATCAGCTCCGCCACTGGGTGCAATACCTATTTTGATCAACCGAAAGGGAGTTGTGCTCTGTTTCTTTGCATGATGCTTATTGATCAATTTTATCTTCAACACAGTATGGAATTGACAAAGTAAGCGGCAAAGTTTGGGTTGCGAACTTGCGATTACTTGGAGAGTGTGCTCTGATCAATTTGAGCTGATGAGCTCTGTAGCAGCGTACAATATGACTTATGAGGTGTTCGTATTGACTATGGCTAATAATTTTTGGCTGAAAATAAATAAGTAATTTGAAATTTTTATATGGCTTTTACCACTTATTATGGTTATTGTTAGTTTAATCTAATGTGGAATTGTTCATATTATTGATTCAATTGACAGAGAATAATTTGATGTGAAATTTAACTCAAAAAATTAATACTTGAGGTGTTGAGGATAACTGTACTGGAATATGAGAGATATATTTATTGAGATTGAGTATACTAGAATTTAATATACATGTATATGTTTAACCTGGGTATAGCACATAACGGACTAGCTGGATTTATTTTGTAGAATCAGCTCTGCAGGCTATTGACCTACATGATCAAATAAGAATTTATCTCGTAAACAATCTGATCATAACACATGACTCAATATATGTATTAGGAATTAATATATTTTAGACTCATAAAGCTGGTATGTTTAGTCATGGTTGGTGACATGATTCAGGAGTTTCGCAGTGTACCAAAAATATGTGAATCATTTTATATAACATTTCGAAGTAGAGTCTATAAATAGGTTTCTATCATCTACTCTTATAATACAATTATGAATAATACCATAGAAAAAATAGATAAATAAAGAGTAGATCAAAAATTTTCAAAAAATTAATCAAAAGTTTAAGAAAACCCACATCAATATCTGAGCGAGGCGACGACTTAGAGGCGGCACAAAAAGCGGCCGTCCGCGTGGAAGCCAAATCTTCATCCTCGGGCTCACCTGTCTCGCGGCGTTTCATCGTCCTCGATCCGTTCGCTGTGACTTGGTGATTGCTTTGTGTGACTTCAGTCCGCGCGGTGACCAGATTCTTCACGGCTAGGTTGCTTCGCGTGACTTCGGTCGAGGAGACTTCGTTGATTTTGGTCGAGGAGAGGAGCAATGCATGGAAAGAAGACCTCACGGGCGTGGGATTCGTGGACATCGTCTCTTTATGGCGTCGAGACGTGGCCGTAATTGTTCGTCCTTGGTCTCGCGCGTATCCACGATCAAGTTGCAGCAGGTGATGTCGTGGATTCATCACATCCATCCTCGCCTCGGTCCCACCATCGCACGGGTCACCTCTCTCTCTTCACACCGCTCGAACCTCGGTCGGTGTGCTTTTATCACGCGGTTTCGCTCTTTTTCTTCTCCGTGAGTTCAAAAAAAAAAACTTTCTTCTCGGTCGGCATGCGATTCGAGGAGAGAGAGATAGGAAGGTCATCCCTCTGCGCGAGAGTTTTTTTTTTCCACGGCGCTTGGCGCAAGAGCAAGAAACGGCAAGCTGTGTGGAGGCGTTGTGCCGAGTCGTCGTCACGGCACACGGATTGCCGCATGCATTGAGCTGACCTATCGATCCGAAGTCTACATATTCATATATCACTTACTCTCATAATAGCAATTAACAATGTTTTTTAACTACTTAGATCTTGTTTAATCTTGCATTCAGGATGAGCAAAATGCGCAAAAAATAATACACAATCTCGAACAAGAGTTTAGTGAAGTATCTCTTATTAAAGTGTTTAATCTTTTAATCAATTTCTCTCTATTAAGATTTATGATAGCACTTCAATTAGTGAGCATCTCAATAAACTATGTGTTCTGCAGAGGAATTAAAAAAAATGATGTCTATCTTTTTTTTTTTTGAAGAAGAAGTACAGATTATGGTTGTTATAAACTCTTTGCCAAATTCATGGGAACAATTTAACGCCCCGCTCGGTTGGGTTGAAAAGTTGTGGCTTATGGCTGAAATTGTAGTGTATCGGCTGAAATTTCACTATAGCTGAAGGTTGCTTATTTGGTGTAATTAAATCTAAAAAAATTTAAAAATAGAAAAAAAAATATGCTAGCTCAACACGGACAACACAAATGAATACGGGAAAAAAGAACCGGCAAAAAAGCTAAAAAAAAGCCAAAAGTTCAGAAAAAATGAAATTTATGAATAGTAAAAAAATAAACCAGAAGCGGAAGCTGAAATGAGCGGGGACGCACTCTAAGATATAATTTACTTATAGAAAAATGTAGAAAACTCTCTTAAGGAAAGTGTGGGGACCCCGGGCGAGACAACATATGTAGTCGCCATATGTGTATTCTGCACTAGTCTCATAATCATTAGCTAGTACACACATTCATAACATTGAGATTACATCCATACATATCGTTTATATTTTTATTTATGTCAAAGGGGTGAATACATAAGCAATATATAATCTTATATCATAAACACATGGCCGAAACATATGGCCAAATTAATGGCCTCGGCCAAACTTGGCGCAAGACCTTGGATGGCTCACATAAGGACCAGGTATATGCAACGCATGGGCCTGTCTTAGGACTTGGATTGGATCATCTATCGCAACATGCAGGCCGTGGGACTCTCTTGCTTTCCATGCACATGGTTTCTCTTTCATCCTTTTTTGTTCTCTCGTGCATCAACCAGTAACTGCATTTAGACTTCTTTCCTTCTCTTGCTTCTTTGCCATGCATGGCTGCATGTATGCATGGGATTTCTCATATGAACAGTGCTTTGTTTTTTCTCAGTGCATGCTCATGCAAACACCAGCATGCGTGCATGCACATACAGCACATCCACGTAGCATGCCCAAGCACTCCTTTATTTCTTTTCCATGCATGTGTTGTCTTCTTTTGGCGTCCCTATCCTTTCACACCTTCTGCTAGACATGTACTCCTAGACAACATACAATCTTCTCGGGTCCTAAAATCTCCTCATGCTCAAACCTAAATATTAAAATACTATCATTAGGTAGTAACGAATTCTTATGTAAATTAAAACTAAATTCAATTAGAAGTGAGTTCACATGTTGATTAATCTTTTTAGTTTGTGATTGTGTAATCGGTCCAATCGAGATGTCCTCATCATCTGGTACATATGAAGTGATGGACGATGTACTAGTATCGATGAGACCTTCTAAACGCATCTTCACTTTAGACTTGTACAGATCGAGTATGGGCCTGCATATAATTAAATAAAATAGTAGTAGCTTTGTATCACTAAGTATAATAATTAAAGACCCAATAAAATTAGAATTCACCTAATAATATTTAATATGACTTAATACTTCTTTTCAGTCAAATAATATATTTAACTGAAAAACACATTGAAGGAAGATCCACTAATTAATCTAGTTAGTCCGGAAATATTTTCTAAGAATATTAAAGATATAGTATTTCAGTTCATTGATTGAAATATTAAGTGAGAGATATTAAAATTTTTATGTGGCTTTCAACATTTATTGTAGTTATTGTCAGTTTAACTCAATGTAGTGTCAGTTTAACTCAATGTAGAGTTATTCATATTATTGAAGCAAGTCATAGAGAATAATTTGATGCAGAATTTAACTCGAGAAATTAATACTCGAGGTGCCGAGGATGATTGTGCTGAAATATTGATGAGGTATGGTAAACATATTTGTTGTGGCTACAGACCAAACAGAGAGAGAGATGGTAGTGGAGAGTAATGAAGATAAGTGTAATGGCCTGGGTCCTCCCCATGGCTTACTCACATATATATATATATACACATGAGGAGTGCTTTTACAGTTATACCCTTACGTCCGGTTATCCCCTTTGGGGGCAGTTATGTCATTACACAAGGCCTATTCTGGGCCATATAATCTTCTACCGTGCTGCTGGTTTAGGTGGGGCCACCCCTCGACAGAGCCTCTCATGGTGAAGGGCTTCACAGGCGAAGCCATGTCGCCGAGTCCTTTGGCCCTCCGCCCCTCGCGCCTGTGAATTGCTCCAAGTTTGTGGCTCGGCAGTAGGCGCGCCCGTCCCCTACCCTTCGAACGGGTGGCGCGGCCGGCGCTGGCCGGCGCAGACGCGCGCCCCGCCCCTACCCTCGAACGGTGGCGCCGGCCGGCGCCCTGGTCGGCGTAGACGCGCGCTCCGCCCCTACCCTCCGACGGGTGGCGCTGGCGGCGCGCTGGTCGGTAGACGCGCGCTCCGCCCCTACCCTCCGAACGGGTGGCGCGGCGGCGGCGCCTGGTCGGTAGACGCGCGCGCTCCGCCCCTACCCTCCAACGGGTGGCGCGGCCGGCGCCTAGTCGGCGACGCGCGCGCGCCGCTCCTACCCTCCGACGGGTGGCGCGGCGGCGCCTAGTCGGCGCAGACGCGCGCCGCCCCTACCCTCCGACGGGTGGCGCGGCGGGCGCCGTCGGTAGACGGCACGCTCGTCCCTACCCTCCGAACGGGTGGCGCGGCCGGCGCCAGTCGGTCGAGACGCGCGCGCCGCCCCTACCCTCCGAACGGGTGGCGGTGGAAGCCGGCGCCTGGTCGGCGAGACGCGCGCGCTCCGCCCCTACCCTCGAACAGTGGCGCTGGCCGGCGCCTGGTCGGTAGACGTGGCGCGCTCCGTCCCTACCCTCGAACGGGTGTCGCCGGCCGCGCCTGGTCGGGCAGGTGCACGCGCGCCCGCCCCGCCGGCTCGGTATGGTTGCGCTCGGGGCTGTCGTGGCCTTGCGGACTCGTGAGTGCGCTTTTAATGGTGGCTGGAATTACGCCGGCGCTCGGCTGGCGAAGTCGCCGCCGCGTCGTCCGCTCGCCATGCCGCAAGTGGGGCACGTGGCGACTCACGCATCGGTGCGTCGTGGGGTGTGCGTTGCGTGACGCGCGTTCGCCTCGCCCCGAGATTTTGAACGCGTGTTGAAGAGGTAGAGGCGCCAGGCGCTGCTGCCACCTACCGCCGCGCCTTCTAGGTCCCGGTTCTTCTTTCCAAATGTTGGACAGCCGAATCGCCGGGAATTTGATCCGTCTCGTGCGTTGAGCCCTGTGGCGGCGAGCGCCTTTATAAGGTGCTAGTGTTGGGGCGGAGGCACCTACATCGCTTTGCTTTTGATCCGCCGCCGCTTGCGCCTGCTAATTGTTACGCCCATTGCTCCTTTGCCTTCTTCTTCTCCTTCCTTGTCATGAAGAGCAATGGCTAGCCACGACGATGCCAGCTACCACCCCCGCAGCGGTTCCTTGCCTAGCTGCATGTGACCCATCCTTCCCTGTGGTACAAATCGGTGCCAGGGGAGCTCGCGCGCCAACAAAATGTGGAACGCGATGGAGCATTCGGGAGGCTCTCGCCCCGTGTCCGGGAAGAGCCGCATGACGGAGGGGACGCCGCAACGGCTCGTGGATGAGGAAGATCGTGGATCGCGATGGGGCTCGCTTACCCGGCCGGGATGAGACGGAGCCGAAGCCCGGGGCCCTAGAGGCAATTGTTTTTGTCGCGTTCTTCGATGCCGGCCTTCGGATGCCCTATACGTTGTTTGTGGGCGAAGTCCCGCGGGCCTACCGCTTGAGCTGGCCCACCGACGCCCCACGCGATACTCCGCCTAGCTGTTTTTACGTGGGCGATGCGGACCGAGGGGTGGCGCCTAGTGCGAGCCTATTTGCCACCCTGCACGATGCACACTGTCGACCCAGGAAGGTTGGCGGGGCGGTGTCCAACTTCGACGGTGTGGACTTCGTGCTCCGGGCGTCCTGCGCGACGTTGTTCCCTGTGCTAGCCTCGCTCGTGGCGTGGACATCCGCCGACGTGGTGGTGGTTCTACTACACCGTGACCGACAAGAGCAAGCTGCAGTGCCGAGGTGGGCCAATTTTGTTCAACAAAGACGCCAAGTCCGAAGGCGGAGATTGACGACACGCGAAAGCTACAGAGCCTCGTCGGTGTCGCCCGTCGAATGAGCGTGCGCGACCTGGCCGAGGAGTTCACGATGCATGGGGCGGCGCCACTGTCCTCCCGGGGGAAATATGTTGTGCCGAATGGCCCCCGCGGGGACGGGTTCGATCCATCTGCTTTCTTGGCGCCCGCCTCCGCACCTTGTGTTGCCCCGCGCCATTGCCTCTCGCTGGGTTCCGCCTATCGACGTGATTTCCGGGCGTGGCTCGGCTAGAAGATGCGAGCGCGCGGTTGCGCGCTCTCGGCCGCACACACTTAAGGAGCACCGGGCTCGCGAGGCCGCGGTCCAGGCGGCTAAACAGGGGCGGATAAACCACACCTGCGAGGCTGTAGGCATTGCTGTGCCCGAGCACGTGATGCCGGAAGAGCTTCCCGTCGGGATTCCAAGCGCCAGACGGGCGATAGCCCTACGGGGCTGTCTTCGCGACGCCGGCGCGTTCCCAGCTGCCGTCGCAACCCGCAGCCCCCGCGGCTAGCCCACCGAGACGGGCGTGTGACCGCGGTGGGCTTGGTCATCTTGCCGGGCGCACGCCGCGATCCCCGGCGCTGCCGACGCCACGAGCCTGTGCGCTCGCCCGTGGCTATCGCTGAGTTGGAACCCGCCCACCCGGGTGGCGTTGTGCTCGGCGAACGGAGTGCGTTGTCAACCGCCGCGCCGACGAGGGCGTGCCCTACCGAGGAAACCGTGGGAACGCCGACGCAGCCCCCGCCGCCAACGGGGTCGAGCACGCTGGGGCCTTGCCGCGGATTACGGTGGTGGCGCGCCGAAGACCATCTCCCGACCACCGGCGCCTGCCTCCCCCTGGGCGGCCGACCCGGCGCCACCTCCTACCGTGACAAGGGGCGCAGGAGGTAGGTGTGAGTCCCTCTCTTCTCTTGACTTCGCGAGACTCTCTCCGACCGCTCGCCATTCTCGCGACATCGAGCGAGACGACGCCTCCGTGACGTGGCGAAGGATCGAGCAATGGAGGTGTGCGCGAGGTCGGGAGCCTCGTGCGTGATGCTCCGCAGTGTCCACTGCTGCGACGTGGCCGTGGCGCGATAAATCTGACGATGTCGGGCCGGGCTCGCCGCTCGGACTTCCTCCTCGCCGAGATATTTTGCGACCACCGCCGCCGCCGAGGCGTGCGACAACGGCCTCAACCGAGAGGTGCTGTCATCGTGCGCGGGGGACCTCCTGGCGCTCGCGTTGCAGGCCTCCGAGATGAGGGTAAGCACGTGCACTTCAGCTTGTACGGTACTGCTTCAGCTTGTACGGTACTGCTAGACGCCTGCTGATTTGTTGTTCCTGTCAGACGCTTGCCCTCAGCCGGTCCTTTGACGAGGCCCGCGTTCGGGAGCAGAGGGCTCTGGAAGCCAACCTCCGCGAAGCGAACACTGCTATCGCCGCGAAGGATGAAGAACTTCGCGCCGAGACGCCATGGTGGCCGCATGTTGCGCCACGGGCGGGACGCCGCGGCCGGGGAACACGCCGCCGTGCGCAGCAGATCTCCGCCCTAGAAGGGAGAACGCCCACCGGCGGAGGCTGCCGCGAGAGCCGCTTGCCTTGGAAAATGCGTATGTGTTCGCGTGGCGGGCCATGGAGTCTCTAAACCAGGCCCTCCGAGATCTGTGCGTCCCGGTGCGGATACTACGCGCAGCCGGAGGCCCTCGCCGGAGACGCCGCTGTCGAGGAGGGGCGGCGTTGCTCTTCGTGGCGCCAGACCTTTGGCGAGCACTGCGGCTATGTTGGTGCGTGCCGCCGCCACGCTTCATACTCGTGGGTGTAGGCATACCCATGAGCTAGCGAATCCTCAATCGGATCTTCCCGGCCACCGAGGTTGCGTCGGACGCCATCCGCTCCATTGGGGCTAGCACGCAAAACTTCCACCAACGGATGCGGGGCCGCCGGGAAGGTGCAGCGAGAGTCGCCATGCAGCAGACGTTGCATGGGGAGGGGACCTCTCCGTGGCTTGAAGGAGTCCTTCAGCGCGCGCGCGACGACGGCGCAGCTCGCTCGCACCGCGCCAAGGCCGAGCGGTTGGTCGGGCGGTGCGGGGATGATGTGTTTGGTTCTACGCATGTGACCATGTAACCCTCTGCTTTGCAATGGAACCAAGTAGTATTTTATGCTTGGTGTTACCCGCCGCCGACGCGGAGGACAGTGTATGTATCTCGCTTGTGCTCGTGGGCGCGCGTGCGGAGGGAAATCCCGACGCTACGCTTTCCTTTATAGTCTGGAGACTCGCGCGCGCGGAGGCTAGGCTCGACGCTACGTCTTATTTAGAGTCCGTGGACTATTGCGTGCGGAGCTAGGCTTGACGTTACGCCTTCTTTATAGTCCGGAGACTCGCGCGCGGAGCTAGGCTCAACGCCACGCCTTATTTATAGTCCGAGACTCGCGCGCGGAGCTAGGCTCGACGCCACGCCTTATTTAGAGTCCGTCGACTGTTGCGCGCGGAGCCAGGCTCGACGCCACGCCTTCTTTATAGTCCGGAGACTCGCGCGTGCGAGCCAGGCTCGACGCCACGCCTTATTTAGAGTCCGTGGACTATTGCGTGCGGGCGGGCTCGACGCCACGCCTTCTTTATAGTCCGGAGACTCGCGCGTGCGAGCTGGGCTCGACGCCACGCCTTATTTAGAGTCCGTGGACTATTGCGTGCGGAGCTAGGCTCGACGCCACGCCTTCTTTATAGTCCGGAGACTCGCGGCGTGCGAGCTGGGCTCGACGCCACGCCTTATTTAGAGTCCGTGAACTATTGCGTGCGGAGCCAGGCTCGACGCCACGTCTTCTTTATAGTCCGAGACTCGCGCGTGCGGAGCTAGGCTCGACGCCACGCCTTCTTTATACTCCGTGAGTGCGCGCGGCGCCCCCGCTGCGCCTTATTTATACTCCGTAGAGTGCGTGCGGAGCTGGGCTCGACGCCACGCCTTATTTAGAGTCCGTGGACTATTGCGCGCGAGCTAGGCTCGACGCCACGCCTTCTTTATAGTCCGGAGACTCGCGCGTGCGAGCTGGGCTCGACGCCACGCCTTATTTAGAGTCCGTGGACTATTGCGCGCGGAGCGGGCTCGACGCCACGCCTTCTTTATAGTCCGAGACTCGCGCGTGCGGACCTAGGCTCGACGCCACGCCTTATTTAGAGTCCGTGGACTGTTGCGCGCGGAGCGGGGCTCGACGCCACGCCTTCTTTATAGTCCGAGACTCGCGCGTGCGAGCTGGGCTCGACGCCACGCCTTATTTAGAGTTCGTGGACTATTGCGCGCGGAGCGGGCTCGACGCCACGCCTTCTTTATAGTCCGGAGACTCGCGCGCGCGAGCTAGGCTCGACGCCACGCCTTATTTAGAGTCCGTGGACTGTTGCGTGCGGAGCGAGGCTCGACGCCACGTCTTCTTTATAGTCCGAGACTCGCGCGCGGAGCAAGGCTCGACGCTACGTCTTATTTAGAGTCCGTGGACTTTGTTTTGCTTAGCGCGGACAGGGGATGCTCTTGGAACAGCAACCTTTATTGAACTCCCGCTTGCGCGGCGAGCATCGCCAACAACGGGCGGTGGCTCTCACGCCATCGTCCGCTTCTAGGCGTAGTACCGCCGCAACTCGTCCGCGTTCCATGTGCGCCTAAGGCTTGTCCGCAAGCGTGGCGGGCGGTTTCGCTGGCGCCACTCGAGGACGAGGTCCCGTGCTTGAACCCCGCGGGCATATAGAGCGGTCCCGCACGCGCATTGTCCGCCGCGCATTTCTCGACGTGGTGGGCTGCGTCGCCGTAACCCGTCGAGGAGGTCCAGGACACACGACGCCTCTTGGTGCTTGGACGAGGACCTTCGCGAGCCGCCTTAATTTCTTCGTGCGTCGCTTTGCCACCAAGAGGAGCTTGAACGGCGTGAATCCCGTTGGGCGCGTTACCGTTGCGGGCGACCATAAAACGCCAGGAAGCTCGTTCGCCACTTGCCCTTCGCAATCCGACCAGCGCTTTTTGATGGCGCAGAGATGTCGCCATTCGCCTGCTCGACCGCCCGTTGGATCGGGATGCCCTACCGAGGCGAATCGGAGGGTGATGCCCATGCTTTGTCACAATAATCTTTGAAGAGGGCGGCGCGAATCGCAGCCATTGTCGGCGTGAGCTCCCGAGGTACTCCGGCGACATATGATGTTTTGCCATAGGAAGCGTTGTATGGCGCGCAGGTTACTTTGGCCGAGCGACGCTTCCGCCACCGAGAAATACTCGGCGCGACCACCACGAACCGGAGGTCCCCGGAGCTCGGGCAAGTGGTCCTACTATGTCGAGACCCAGCCACGCCAAAGGCTACACCGGGATTGGGTTGAGGCTTGTCGGGGCTCGCGGATGATGTGCGCCATCCATTGGCACCCTTGGCACCGACGACGAGGTCCTCGGCGTCGGTGATGGCGATCGCCGATGAAAGCCTTGTCGAGCAACGCTTGCCGACTAATGACCTCGGCGCCAGGTGGGATCCGCATACGCCCGCGTGGATTTCCGCCAAGAGTTCCTTTCCTTCCTCAGTCGAGAGGCAGCGCAGGAGCGGCGCGCAAACCCCCTTCTTGTAGAGCGTCCCTTCAAACACCTGGAAGGACCGTGCGCGGTGCTGCAATCGTCGCAGCTCGGCAGGGTCCTCCGGTTCGGCGAGGCCTTGTAAGAATTTGAAAACGGGCTCCGCCAATCTCCCGCCGATCAATGCGGTGGACAAGTGCGCGTCCCGCTTGTCTGCGCGATGGCCGCTTTGCTAACACTCAGAAATGCCCCCTCAGGGCGATGTTGGTAACCGCCTTGGCGAGGGCGCTCGCTTGCTCATTCTCCGCCGGGATGGCCTTGACGGTGACACCCAAAAGTGCCTTACCTCGCCTGCATCGCCGCAGGTATTTGGCCAACTCAGTGGTCCTTGGCTTGATATGACTTGTCCACATGGCGGCCACTGCGCGAGTCGGTGCGGACCAAAGACCGTCTCGCGCCGATCGCTTTGAGCTTCGCCAGCAAAGAGCGGCGCCTCGATTCGCCGTGTTGTTGGTGGCGGGAAGGCAAGGCGCGCCGAGTACAACAAACGCCGTCCCTCGGGCGTGGCGATCACCGCCTACGCTCGCACCGGCGGCGCTGTAAGCTCCGTCGATTACAAGCGCCCGACGGGGTCATCGTGCGCCCGCCGGGTTGGGCGGCGGGGTCCATTCGGCGAGGAAATCCGCCAGACTTGGGATTTAATTGCCGTCGCGAAGCATACGCCAAGGAGAAGGGAGCGAGCTCGGCGCCCATTTACCGATACACCTGTGGACTCCTTGTTGTGTAGCATCTCTGCTAGGGGAATGAGGAAGGCACCGTGATCGGTGAGCGAAAATAATACCGCTTCCGGAGGCCATGACCAGCGTAGAGGCGAGCTTCTCGAGCTCGTGTATCTTGTCTTGGCGCCTTGAAGGGCTTCGAGACAAAGTAGACAAAGTCACAGATGGCGCTTCCTCTAAGACGAGGACGCCAGATCGACCGCGTAGCCGACGCAGCCAGTAGAGCAAGAGGGGAGCTCGTGCCGGGCGACAGTGGGGAGGCTTGCCGTGTGCCGCTGAGCTCGTTGAAGGCCTCGCGCGATCTCCGTCCCAACGAAACCCATCGCACCCACGAGTGTCTTGAAAATGGCAGCCCCGCTCCGCCGCTCGGATAGGAAGCGCTTAATGCCGCCATGCGCCCGCCACCTGGACCTCCTCGCTGTCCCGGGCGCTCCATACCTGTGATAGCGCCTACTTTGTCTGGTTCGCCGATGCCCCGCCCGACACGAGGAAACCGAGGAGTTTGCCCGCCTTGCACTCAAGACACATTTGTCGGGTTGAGCTTGATGCCCGCTTCCGGAGGTTGTCGGGTCTCCGAGGTCCCGCCGTAGAGCAAGTTGCCGAAGTTTTGACCACCACGCCATCGACATAGGCTTCGACGCCTCCCGAGCCGGGCGCCGTGGCAATGGCGACGAGGCGGGTGAAGGTAGCGCCGCGTTCTTCAAGCCAAAGGGCATTCGACGGGCGTAACGCCCCAAGCGGTGTGATGAAACCGGTCTTCTCCTCGCCGCCTTCGCCATGTATACCGTGGTAGCCGGAATAGGCGCCCGTAAAACTCATGAGTTCGCACTCAGCAGCGGGCGCCAACCACCGACGATGCGCGCAAGGGTAGTTGTCCTTCGCACGCCTTGTTGAGTGCCGTGAAGTCGATGCACATGCGCCAGTGCCCCGCCGCCTTTTGACTAGCACCGGTTAGCGAGCCATTCGGATGGTGGACTCGCGATGACCCGGCGCAAGATGCTTTGCCACCTCCGCTTTGGCGCTGCTGCCGACCATCGACATACGCCGAGCCTTTGCTTGACCGGCTTGGCGCCGGAGCGACCGCCAAACGATGCTGATTACCGCGCGATCCACGCCTCTTGATGTCCTCCGGGACCATGCGAAGACGCCCACGTTGTTCAAGCACTCGAGCAGCTCCTGCTCGACTCGGTGGGAGCCTTCGCCAATGGAGACAAATCGCCTCCGCCGAGCGGCACCTTCTGACGCCGCCGGGCCGAGGCTTAGGCGCCCACCCGGGGAGGGGCTCAAAGACGGGCGCGCGGAGAGGGCATGCACCGGCGATGCGAGACGCGGCTTGCGCCGCGCACGCCTTGCCAGTCCCGTCGCCAAGATGGTGATGACACCCTCCGCCCGGAGCTTTACACACAAGAAGGCGTGGTGCGGGATTGCCTCAAAGAGTTGATGGCGGGTCGCCCGCATGGCGTTGTAGGTGCGGGATATCTACGACATCAAAGGTGACATGCTCGGTCCGGATGTTACCTTTGTTGCCCTCCTAACGGAAGGTGACAGAAGGGAAACGTGCCCGTGGCTCGCAGCGGTTGGCCCCGGCCTTGAAGTGGAGCGCCCGCCGCTCCAAACCGGCCGGGATTGCCATGCGGTCGGCGTCTCGAATAAGATGTTCGCGGAGCTTCCCCGTCGACAAGGACGCGCTTGACTTCGCAGCATGCTATGTGGGCTGGATGACTAGAGGGTCTTGGTGAGGGTACCCACGCCCTAGCGCCGTTCAAGTCGAAGGTGATGTTGCGGGCGGCATCCACAACGCGCTGCTCCCGGGGCTTTGAGGAAGAGCCTCCGTGATGACGCTTGACGGTGTGATGTCGCGCCCTCCGCCGCGTGGCCCGCGCGGGCTATCCTTGGGTGCCCCACATGGGCTTCGCGGGGGCCGAGGAGGCGAGACCGAGATCCGCCGTCACCCTCCGCAGCTCCATCACCGCGATGCATGCCCTTGTATAATGATCGCCGTAGCCGTACTCGCACCATTTACCATAGCGCAGGCTCTCGCTCGCGCGGGTTGGTCGCCGAGTCGAATCCACCTCCGATCCCGGACTCCTCCGTGAGGCGGGTCGGGTCCTGGCGGGTGCTCTCGTGGCGAGGACGTGATGGGCCGCTCATGACCGGCCGGGCGCGCCGAGGTTTGGGCCTACACCGCGACGAGCCTTCCGCATTGCCTCACCGCCTCGGGAGGGCCGCCTCGGGCTTTCGGCCACGGCCGGCCGGGAGAGGCCACCCGCCCGACTCGCGGGGCCGCTCCCCATGGGCGAGGCCGAGCGGTGATGCCGCGTCTCGCGATCCTCCTCCGCCGCGCATACTCGCCCATTTTGTCGAAGAGCTTGGCTACCGCCGTAATTGGCCTCCGCGCTGTATTCGGCCATCGGGCGGCGAAGGCCCCAGATGGCTGCATTAACGATCGTGATTTCATTAACGCCGTACCGCCTCGAATTTTGGCGGCGCTTGAAGTAATCCCGAGCGCCTCCGAGGATCCTGCTTCACCGCCAAGAGTTGGTCCACGCCGATTCGCTTGATATGATATCCTTGAAAGTTGGTACGGCCGGTCGCGGCTGCTCCCACGCCAGATGGAGCCCGCTCTATGGTAAAAACCAAGAGAGCGCCACTCCGCAAAGGCGAGGGGAGTCCTTCGCCGTGGTGTCGTCGCTCGCCCGCGCCTCGATCGCGGTTTCGACACGCCGCACGAACTCGCGAGGATCCGTGTCGCCTTCAGACGCCGGTGATACGAGGGAACTTGAAGTCTTCGGGCCACGCTGCTCGCCGCAGCCCGCCAAAGCGGGATTCCAGATCTACGCATCTCGGCGGGACACGGCTAGCCGTGGGGCTTCGCGGCTGTCCGCCTTCTCGGCGTGGCTCGGCGCGACCATCGGCGCGACCTGCCGGCCCGAGCCTCTTGTACATCCCGATGGCTCCGCCGGGTCCCCTAGTTCTCGCTGAACGCGTTGAGAGCCGCCGCAGGCGCTTTCCATCACCGGGCGCGGGTCGCCGGTGCTTCCGACGGGCGGATCGGCGCGGGACGATCGCATCGCTGGGTCCCGAACCGCCGGTCGCCCGTCGTGGCTACTCGACCGCCCGGCCCGCACCGCCGGCGAGGGCTGCGATGGGGCGCGAGGTCGGCCGCCGCCGTGTCGGCGGAGTCGGTTGTCGCCGCACTCGTGTCGACATATTCGACCGCCGGTCCGCTCTCGCAACGCCGGTGGCGGGGTTGGTCGTCGCCACGCGAACGTCGACGGCCTCGGCCACCGCGCCTGCATCGCCACCCGCGTCCGCCGCCGCCGATGCCGACGCTCGTACTCATACGACGCCCGCCCGCCGCTTTCTTTCCCTTCGCCGCCTGAGGAAGCTTTTTCGTGCCATCTTTTCTTCGGTCTTCAGCTTGTCTTCGCCCTCCCGACGGACGGCGCGAATCGTTGTGGCTACGCACCAAACAGAGAGAGATGGTAGTGAGAGTAATGAAGATAAGTGTAATGGCCTGGGTCCTCCCCATGGCTTACTCACATATATATATATACACACATGAGGAGTGCTTTTACAGTTATACCCTTATGTCCGGTTATCCCCTCTGGGGGCAGTTATGTCATTACACAAGGCCTATTCTGGGCCTTATAATCTTCTACCAGGCCTGCTGGGTTTAGGTGGGGGCCACCCCTATGACAATATTTATTGAGATCGAGTCTACTGGAATTTAATATATATGTATATGTTTAACTGGAGTACAGCACAAGGCGAAATAGCTGGGTTTGTTTCTGTAGGATCAACTCTACAGGCTATTGATCCACATGCTCAAATTAGAATTGATCTCATAAATAATCTGATCATGACTCATACATGTATGCTAAGGACAAATATATTTTAGACTCATAGAACTAGCATATCTGATCTTGGCTGATGACATGATTCAGGAGTCTCACGGTATACCAAAAATAGGCATGTCACTTTATATAACATCTAGAAGTGCAGTCTATAAATAGTTCTCTACCCTCTAGCCTCATAATGCAACTGTGAGCGGCACCATAAAAAAGCAGAGAAATAGAAGGTAGATCGAAAAGCCTGCACAAAATCAATTTAGGTTTGAGAAAACCCAACAATAATGACTGAAAAAGTGTCTTTTAGAAGGAGCGGGTGAGCGGTGGAAAAAATAAGGTAGAGATACGTGCGTAAGATAAGAGCGAGAGGAGTAGGGTGCGTAATATGTTCATAACCCCTGAGAGAGACAGAAGCGATAGAAGTTAAGAAGCTGTTTTAAAAAATCAGATGTTTGTATTAACTCCAATACAAACACCCCTTATTCTATACGAAGTTCCGAAAGTACGTGTTCATGATTAAAACCGTTGGATTAATTGGGATTGGCCCATTATAATCTAGCAATTAATCAAATGAAATTCCTAGGCCCACAACTAATGCTAGGTAGAAAATTGTTTAGTCCCATATGGAGAATTGAATGGGAGTTACACCACTTTAAAAGGTGGAACGTGGTAACCCCCTTGTGGAATTGGAGAGAGCCAATACACGCTGCGCTGCCGCTGCCGCCACGCCGCAGGCGGTGCGTGTGCGTGCGACGACGCACGCACGCATGCGTGTCGCGTGCGCGCGCGTTTTTCTTTATCTATTCGAAAATCAAACGCGATCGACTACCGCGATAGAATTGCGATTACTAGTGGATTATGGCTGCGTTACTTTCGAGTAATGGGTGCAGCTTTCGTGACTAATGGCGGCAAGCATCGTCTCTTCATTTTTGTTGCTACAAGAGAACAGAGCATAAGAAGGCTCTCTCTCCATACGAAAGAACAGCTTTTTCTCTCTTCGCTTTGGTTGCTCGCCTCGCATCTCCGGTCCGTAACCTTGCGCGCACAAGTTTCGCGCGAGTAGACCTCCGAACTTCGTCTGCTTGTGTACCGCACGTAGGCGCGATCAAGTTTTTGGGGAGCGACGGCGCGACTACTCAATCTGCGACGCCTACTTCACGGTGGTGAACTGTTCGCGGGACTACACCGCGAACATCTTCCCGCATCAAGCCTCGCCCCGCATCACGCCGATCGCTTACACCGAATAGACCATCATGTCAACTGATGGTAACGGCGCCTCTGGTGCCTCCGGCACTGGCCCCGCCCGAGGGTATAAACTGCAAACTTCTTTGATGTATTTTCTGTGCGCTATGAATTTGTTAATAGATGTTGTTGTTAGTTTGTTCATTAGCGAATATGAATACATCATTGTTAGATCGCTCATACCTTTCTATGTCATGTTTTATATGCTAAATTTCTGGATTAAAATATGCCGAAAATTGACTAGATTTCCAAAAAAACCACTGGTCATTTTAGCTATGAATTTTTTGTGCCCATCCTAGAAAGTTTCGTACTTTGTGGCCTGTGTTATCCTTTTTGTCGGGGTTCTCCAGTTGTACAGAACACGCTCACATCTATAGTCGCGTGGCGTAGGGGGACCTCTGAACAAAGAAATACCGATGAATGCGCACATGCATTAATTTAAGCTAGCTGAGGGTATAAAGTAGGCGCCTGGAAATTTAAAAAATCCCAGTCACTTTTTACCACCTTTGAACAAAATCACGTGGCTCACATCCTTTCCCTCTCATCTACGTAATTTCTCCCACGCCCTAACACTAACCCACTCACAGCCACGCGGGCGTTGCCATTCCCTACACCTCTCCTCTCTACTTAAAGCCTTCGCCCACTTCCCCCCTCTACGTTCGCCTGGATTGAGGAGAATTTGGCCGAGCGAGGGTGAGTACGTACTTGCTTCCATTGCCTAATGCCTTGAGGTCACCTCAACCTCCCGTTCTTGGTGCTCACCTTACCCCTGCTTGGTTAGCCACAGAAAGGACAGAACGCCGCCGCTGTTCGCAGGACCGGCTGGAGCATGCCCACGACCTCACCGTCGTTCTGCTCGAACCGGTGAGCCTTGACCCCAGCGCTTGTGTCCATCTTGTTAATCTTCGCCAACTCTCTCTAGTGCGTGTATTCACTTTTTTTGCCGTGGTCCAGAGAAGCCGGTACACCTCCTTCGTTCTCGACGCCGGCCTGCGCTCGTGTCTGCCTTGCCGCCGTGAACCTTCTCCTTCTAATCTTGGGTTCCGGTGAGTTTGCCCTTTATTCTTCGTGTCATTTCCGGTGGGTTTGCCTTGACGGTCGCCTCAACATGCATGTTTCCCTTGAACTATTAGTTGAATCTATAACATTTTACCGTGCCTAAATATTTATATAATACTAGACCCTGTACGTGTGGTTAAATTTAGCGTAACAGAGGGTATTTTGCGCAACATACACGAAACAATGCGAGCTGTCCAAAGCTGAAAACAAATGTTACAATTCAGAACGAAGGTGGCGTGGGCAGGCCTGCGAAAATCGGCCCAAAGAACGTAGCGGTTAGAGCCCTACGAACGCACCACAGGATTATACCAAAGAAGGTAAGCTTACCTTCGGCATCAGCTGGTGGACTCCTCCGGGGTGTCCCCTCAGCCTCCGAAGGAATCGCAAGGATGCCTGCGTCCCCCGACGAAGCCGGCCCTCCAGGTCGGGGGGCCTCCGTGTCGTAGGCTAGTTCCAGCAGGCTCCTGACCTTGGTCGCCGCAGCTTCGGAGGGAGCCGCGGGGACGTTGGGCCAGGGGGCCTCAGTGTCAGAGTCGGAATCCCACAGTCCTGACCCTACTACACAAATAACCCCTCTTCGCACGAGGGGTGATCGCGCGCGCCGCCGCTTTGGGGAGCAAGGCGGGACCCCGCCGTAGTCGCTGAGGCGAGGGCTCGGCTCTAGTAACCACCGTAGCCGAGGACTCCGCTCCAGCATCTTCCACGGGCGACGGCTCTGCCTCAGCGACCACCGCGGGCGAAGAAGCTTCCCCCTCCCGATGGTCTGCACAGCGCTTGGTCCTCGGCACCGCCCAAGGCCCTCACCTCATCCTCTCGCACTCGCCCAGCCCGACTGGCATACTTCGCCGAATCGAGTCGGCGCCCGCCGCACCGCCGGGCAATGACAAGGCCGGGCAGGGCGGCAGCTGGTGCACCAGGTGCGGCCGTGAAGGACCGAGCCCTCTGGCGAGACGGTTGTCCTTTCTCCTCGGCATTGTCGTCTCGGCGACGAGGTTGGCTCGGGGCTAGAGTGGCGAGCTTCGGCACTCCAATGCTTAGGGCCTCGCACACACGGTTTATCCGCCCCAGCTCCCTGGCCGTATACGGTCGGAGGAACACGCCTACCGCGTGCTCCGCGTCCTCCAGAAGAATCCCTATAGGCGGCAAGGGGCGGAGTTTAAAAGACAGTCCAATGGGCAGAAGGGGAAAGCAAGGCTTCACCAAGACTTACGAGGGTCGGCGGGCCTCGGTAGCGAAGACACGGACAGGCGGACATTGTCGCGCCGAAGGCTCCCAGGTGTGATGCGCCATCTGTCGGCAAGTGGCGCCACGCCGTACATGACGAACTCCTCGGCGAGGTTGCGCCTGTTGAAGTGGGTGGCGATCCCCACGAGCCTCCGCGCCCTCCGCCTGTCCTCGTCATCGATTGGCAAACCAGGTGTGGTATTGAACGCCACCGGTCGGCCCGAGCACTCGAGGCCGCTACCGCTCGTCACACGGTGGTAAAACCACCGCTTCATCCAGTTCGGCTTCCACTTCGCCCGAGTCGAGTTGGCAGGGAAGATCTTCCCGCATGACGACCGCAAGACGAAGTTGACGCTGCTGAAGTTGGAGAACGTCCCGTCTTTTCGCCTCTTTGGCTGACACCGTACGTCGTGGAGAAACGCGAACAGCGAGGCGCTGGGCTAGCATGCCTCCGTACGCAAAGCCCAACTGTACACGGCAAGGCGGGCTATCGCGTCCGGAGTCATCTGCGCCAGCTCAAGCCCGAAGGTCCGCAAGACGGCGCCGACAATCATGGCGGCTGGGATGCGAAGCCCGGCCTCAAAGTAAGCGACGAAGACGACCACCTCCAACTTCTCAGGGTGCGGTTCTGTCTCGTCGCTGGTGGGCAGTCGCACCTCCCGATGATCCGACAGCTTCCCTTCGCACAGCAGGGTGCGGATCGTCTCCTCTGTCACGAGCGTTGGGCCCAAGACGCGGGAGCACGGACCTTCCATTTTCTCTGTTGCCACCCACCATTTGTCCACCAGCGATGAATCGCGCCCCTCGAGAGTGTACTTCACCTCGAGCGGCGATGACCGCCGGGAGAAGGCGATAACGTCGGCTTGTTGAGCATGTTCCTCGCCGTGTGCCATCATTCTTCGGGAGCTAGACGACGATGGGGGCAGCGCGGCGGCAAAGAAGGCAAGAGAACAGGGCGTAGGAAAAGGGGATCAGGAGGCGTGAGGAGGAGAGCGCAGACGTGGTGCCACGGGGGGTATTTAAAGCCCCTTCATCTCCTACACCACTGGTAAGTGTAACCTGCGGGAGACAAACCACTCACCTCCCCACGATGGAAGCCGAAGCGGCACAGTCGCCCATGCACGTTATGCCCTGTCAGAAACGGACACATGACCGCGATCGTGCGATGGCCTGATAGCGCACGATGCGCTAATCGCGTTCCGCCATGTGTCTGCTCCCTCGGGAATGAATGCAGGTCGCACGACATGGCGTGCCCTTTGCTGCGTGTCGGCACGATCCTCGGGGCCATCAATGCAGCATTGACAGGCCACTGACCAGTCAACCTCGGCTGCAACTCCGACCTTAGATCCGCCTCCGCAGAGCGGCTCCGGCTTCGACCTCGACTCCGTCCCCGCGAAGAGGCACCTCACTGTACCCTCACAAGTCTATGTGGCGAGCTCGCGGACCACCTCGACTTCGATTGCGTGGGTCGACCCCGGCGCCTACTCCGGCCTATATTTCTGGGGTCTAGCCGGGCCTCCGACTCGACCTCACACACGGGGGCAGCCTCGCGGCTCGATCCTAACATTCTAATTACCTTTATGCGATTAACATTTCGCAAATAACACCCACGTAATTCGGTCGGATGCAGTTTTGGCTTCGTCTTCACGAGCCGCCCCTGATGGGCGGAGTCTGGAGACGCGCACACGCCGATCTAACACACAACGCCAACAAGGCACCGTCCCCGAGCCACGGGATACAATGTGGCCCTTGGGTCTCCAGCCCGCGCGAAGACTCCGGAGTCAGCTCTGACCGAACCCGTGGAGCAGTGCAGACGGTCACCTCGGCTTCGAAGTCTGCGCGGCAACCTCACAGCCCCAGCCAGTGGGGATCCAGCCGTCTGCGTTCCCCGTAATTGGGGAACGCGAAGGCTGATTCACGACAAGTTTTGACTTGTTCTCATAAACATGCCACCTTCAGTCCATCAACATTCTCTGATAGTAGTGCCAATTGACGCAATCAGAGAACACGGATGAACTCAAGAAGGCCTATCTGTGAGAACAGGTCAAACCTTGCCATTACATGCAGGAATGCAGCGCTCGAGCAGGAAGCGCGACCCGTTATCGGTGATAAGCCTCAACCAAGTACCCAAAAAATAGGCCTCCTTCAGTGTATCAACATCCTCTCAATCGCGTGGTGGCCATCGCAGAATGTGGATGAACTGAAGAGGCCCATTTTTGGGGAACAACACCATTCTAGCCGTACTCAGCTACAGACCGCAGGCAACAACACGCTGCGGCACCAACAGCGTATATATATACCCGTTCCCCTCGGCAGGGGAGCTCAACCGGCGAAAATAGAAGCATCGCAAGGGCATGTGACCACGACGCCTCAAAACCTACGCCGCGCCAATCATGTCTCGCCACGCGCCTGCCCCCTCGGAAGCAAGCGCACGACCGCTGTCGCATGATCGCCTAACAGGGTACAACTCCCGTCGCACACCCAGTGACTGTGCGATTTTCAGGGCCATCAATGCATTGGCGGTGAGCCGCTAGCCATTCACTCTTGCGGCGATGCTAGTGCCGACTTGGCCTTTGCGGAATGACTCTGAATTTCACTCACCATCGGAGGCGCGCGATGTCGGAGCCCACCGCCACTTCGTGCCTGCACGACGACTCCAGCCCGCTTTGACCACGCGACCCTGGGTCGAAGGACCAGCTCCGCTTGGGGCGTACACCTCACCACTGGAGGACACTTTTGGCAGTAGCTCCCACCCCGTGTTCATACCATCAGGACACACTGCGCCAGCAAGGTCCAGGCTTGTCTAACATCTTCGAAGGTCACAGGCCGCAGGGACAGAGAGGGGCCAAAGGACTCGGCAACATGGCTTTGGCCCGTGAAGCCCTTCACCATGAGAGGCTCCTGTTGTAGGGGTGGCCCCACCTAAGCCCAGCCGGCCTGTTAGAAGGTCATAAAACCCAAAATGGGACATGTATAATGACATTAATGCCCTTGAGATGGATACTCAAATGTAAGGGTACTAAAAACACTCCCATGTGAATATATATATATATATATATATATATATATATATATATATATATATATATATATATATATATATATATATATATATATATATATATATATATATATATATATATATATATATATATATATATATATATATATATATATATATCATCTAGGCTATGGGGAACTGTAAGCATTGCTCACCTAACTCTCCACTATCATCTCTCTCTGCTTGGTCTCAGAATCACAACAAAGATACGCACTGCATGTAACAAATGAGTATTTTTTCTTGTAAGGTGTATTTTCAACACGCGTTAAGATTAACAAAGCAATGTAAGTTTAACATGGCATATAAATTTTCTTATGGAGTTTTAAAATAATGGGCATGTATGTAAATTTAATGTTGTTTTTCTCGCTTCGCGCAAGTCTGCCTTTCTTCTCTCTAGCATTTATGACTAAACATTCATACTAGCTATTATCAATTGTTCTAGATCCCAATGCAATGGCCATTTTTTATACACCCAAGTAGCTTGAGTGTTCAATTAATTTACTACAAGAGATACTTAATAGACGTCCATATTTTTTTTACTGCCTTGAATTGTACTATTTCCGCATGGCTCATATATTAAGATTCACTATTAGCTGTAGTTTACTTGGGTTTGTTAATTACAACTATTGAGCAAAGGCATCAGGTATTAGGGTTTTATTTAGAAAAAGACAATGTTCGATACCAACCTATTCAGGTTCATAACCATAGTTCCATCGCAATAAAATCTTGTGACACTTGTGTTACTGATATCCCATAAAGGCAATTATAGAGATAATTGTATCGCTTTTAAGTTTATGAAATTTTGAATAATATATTATTTTATTCCTTGAGTGAACCATCATTTATATTGATAGGCAAGTATGTAACTTGTTTGTGAAACTCTCTATTTGTGTTTATGATGTCATTCTAAATATCCATGATCTTATGTCATTATATGGATCAATACATGTATTAATCGATGATCACGTTTTAATGATCATTGATATAAGATATCAATCATATGGACATATGTTAGAGAATATAGTGTTGGATTGACCAACCTTGAGATGCTACGGGAATTGTTATATTATTAAGTATCATCAGTTGGTTTTATACATAGTGTATATAGGATCCTTAGACCTAAGGTCATCATAGTTTTCTACATGTGTAATAGTTTATTTAGAGATTGTCAAACGCTAGTCCATAAATGTGTAGTTATAAAGGTAGCTTTCGGGTTTAGTATAAAAATATTCAGAAGAATATGAACGATCAAGATGTAATTTCCCCTCCTTTTTAACAGGAGAGATACAAAAATAGGCTGAAACACATCTCGCCTTAAGTTCAATCTGGTACCATAAGGCTAATCGAAATAATCTAAAATCCTGGTGTACAAACACCTCCAAAAGTTCAAATCCAGATTCAAATCTAAATCCAAATCTCAAATAAAAGTTTAAGACCTTTTATTTTCCCTCCTCCACTTCGGACCAAAACCTAGCTGCCGGCCTAGTCTATTCCTTCTTTTGCTCTATACTCAGCTAGCTTAAATCACTGTTCGTTTTAGCTATGACATTTTTATGCCTATCCTCGGATTGTTTCGTGCTCTATAGTCTATACGAAGCTCCGAAAGTAGGTATTCATGATTAAAATCGCTGGTCATTTTAGCTATGAAATTTTTATGCCCATCCTCTGTGTTGTCGTTTACTCGTTTTGTCGGATTCTCCAGTTGTACAGATCACGCTCACATCTATAGTCAAGTGGCGTAGGGGGCCCTCCGAACAAAGAAATACCGACGAAATGGCCACATGCATTAATTTAAGCTAGCTTAGGGTATTAATTTGGCGCCTGGAAATTAAAAAAATCCCGGTCACTTTTTACCACCTTTGAACAAAATCACGTGGCTCACATCCTCTCACCTACGTAATTTCTCCCACGCCCTAATCCACTCACAGCCACGCGGGCGTTGCCATCCCCCGAGCGCACCAAACCCTTCGCCACTTCTCCCCTCTACGTTTCCCCCAACTCCCCTCCTCAGCCCCCCTTTGGATTGAGGAGAATTTGGCTGAGCGAGTGTGAGTACGTACTTGCTTCCATTGTCTAATGCCTTAAGGTCACCTCAACCTCCCGTTCTTGGTGCTCACCTTACCCCTGCTTGGTTATCCACAGAAAGGACAGAACGCCGCCGCCGTTCGCAGGACCGGCTGGAGCATGCCCACGACCTCACCGTCGTTCTGCTCGAACCGGTGAGCCTTGACCCCAGCGCTTGTGTCCATCTTGTTCATCTTCGCCAACTCTCTCTGATGCGTGTATTCACTTCTTTTGCCGTGGTCCAGAGAAGCCGGTACACCTCCTTCGTTCTCGACGCCGGCCTGCGCTCGTGTCTGCCTCGCCGCCGTGAACCTTCTCCTTCTAATCTTGGGTTCCGGTGAGTTTGGCCTTTATTCTTTGTGTCATTTCCTATTCCTAGAATAGCTCAACCTGGTAGGATAGCCAATTTAGCCCGTAGCTCACCCTAGCCCCTTTATTCTTCGTGACATTTCCTGTGGGTTTGCCTTGACGATCGCCTCAACATGCATGTTTCCCTTGAACTATTAGTTGAATCTGTAACATTTTACCGTGCCTAAATATTTATATAATACTAGACCCTGTACGTATGGTTAAAGTTAGCGTAAGAGAGGGTATTTTGCGCAACATACATGGAACAATGCGAGCTGTCCAAAGCTGAAAACAAATGTTACAATTCAGAACGAAGGTGGCGTTGGCAGGGCTGTAAAAATCGGTGAAAATCGATTTTACCGGGCACATTCCGTTAGACTACAAACCAGTCTCAAATATATTATTTTGCACCGAGTTACTTTGATTTATGACTGAATTACTCCGATTTATAACCTATTTGCTCCGATTTATAACTGATTTTAGCTGATTTATTTGAATATTTCGTCCTAAAAATTATCGAAAATTTTCAAAAATTAGTACTACCGGTTCTTGGGTAAAAATTTAAAACCGGTATTGATAACCATGGGTGTGAATGTGACTTCTGAGAGGTGGTTAATACGTTAACAACTTTACCACATTAGCTGATGATATCTGGGCATCTTCTTTTCATCTTTTAAAATCTGTTTTTGAGCTTTTCTACGGTAACTAATTTTTAAATAGAGTGTATTTTTAAGATGGGATCTATAAGTTAATTATAATGTATACTATAGCGACTTCATTTATATTAGCCAAAACCGTACATGAGTTTCTGATACTCTGTACTCTCTCTCTCTCATGAACAGCCTAAAAGCCATAAGCCGCAGTCATAAACCAAAGCCCAAAAAAACATTTCCAAAATGTACACAAAAATCCATGATCTATTGTTTCCGAAAGAAAGATCTATTGCTTCCGAAAGAAACAAAGGAAAGGTGTACATGTACTTTACGATAGACCACAGAGTTCACATTTGCAAAATATGTACACATCAAATGCATCCATACCGTACAGAAACAAATGTGAGTATTTTTTTTCTTGTAAGGCGTATTTTCAACGCGCATTAAGATTACAAAGCAATGTAAGTTTAACATGGAATATAGATTTTCTTATGGAGTTTTAAAAAAATGGGCATCCATGTAAATTTAATGTTGTTTTCTCGCTTTGCGCTCGTTTGCCTTTCTTCTCCCTAGCATTTATGACTAAACATTCACACTAGCTATTATCAATAGTTCTAGATCCAATGCAATGGCCATTTTTTTACATCCAAGTAGCTTGAGTGTTCAATTAATATACCACAAGAGATACTTAATAGACGTCCATATTTTTTTACTGTTTGAATTGTACTATTTCCACATGACTCATTTGGGCGCAGGATAACTACAAACTATATGTATACATTAATCTACAGGTCGTACTATTTCCACATGGCTCATTTCTTGTAAGGCGAACGCTACCAACTTGTTAATTGAAAAAAGAGGTTTTTAGATCATGGCTGAATATATATTAATCTATAGAATCATATATTTAATGGGTTAGAATAAATCTATTCAGATATGATCCGTCGGTACGGTCTACACACCAAAAACTGATCTATAAGACTACTGTTGACCAAGGCAGGCAAACTGCAACAAACAAGCTTCCAAGTCGCCTGAGACTCGCCACAGGAGGACCCTTGTCTCCGCCATCTCTCTTTCGGCACTGTTAATGTTAATCTTCCCCAGTAAGCCTTCCCTCGCGCCCGCCTGTTGCCGCCCATGCACGCGCGTTGGGTCAGCCTTCACCTCGAGCTCTGTAGAAAGTGCCACGAGATAGTCACATCGTTGTGCTGAGCCAAGAGGGAGAGAACGTGTCAAGTTCGTGCGCCGCTCACGAAAACGTGTCAAGAACGTGTTTCGGGGCAATTTTCTTCCTTTTTTCTTCACTCTCACTCTACACAGAGGTTACAGAGGTATATATAGACACTTCTACTGCATACACCGAGCAGAGTGCACCGCAACTACCGCCCAACCCGATAACTGACAATGGCTGTAGTGCTCCACCGCACCTGCTGCCCAACCAGAGCAGAGATACTGACGATAGCTACGACTGGTTACAGTGCTCACCGCTCCTGCCGCTCAATCCGAAGCTCTGACGACTGCTGCTGCTGGCGACACAAACTACTCACTATGACTCTGCTGCGCTGCTCTGATCCATCTCTGTCGATAGCTACAGTGCTCACCGCTCCTGCTACCATCGTGACTACCACTCACCGACCGCTGTATGCTCGTGTCACTCGCACTTCCCAGTGCCGACGCATTCGACAATTCACTGCGTTGACTTGACCGCACGATCCCAGCCACTGGAATCCACTTCAGCTTCTCCTCGGCCGCTTCTTCGATCTTGGCTTCGACCGCGCAATCACTGCACTGGTCGACTTCATACAGACTGGTCACCCATGACCACACTGGTCGTAACCGACCACTCACACAGCCCCTGTTACGGCTACACACACTGTGGTCGTAACAACTACAACGTGGTCAAAACCGACCACACACAAGGCTGTGTTACGACCACACACACCGTGGTCGTAACCGACTACAACATAGTCGAAACCGACCACATACAAGGCTCTGTTACGACCACACACACCGTGGTCGTAACCAACTACAACGTGGTCGAAACCGACCACATACAACGCGGTCGTTACCGACCACTCAACGTAGTCGAACCCGACCGCTCTTAGCATGGTCGTACCGACCACGGACAACGTGGTTGTAACGACTGTTCTCAACGTGGTCGTAACGACCGGTCTTACAACGTGGTCGTCCGCCTGCTTCAACGTGGTCGTAGCCGCTGCTCACAACGTGGTCGTAACGACCACTTACAACGTGGTCGTTACCGACCACGCACGGCGGCTCGACCACGAGCATCTTTCGACCACTGGCGTTCGATCATGGCCATCTCGACTACGGCTATTCGACCACGGGTATCTTCGACCATGGCCATCTTCGATCACAGGCACATGACCACGGCCATGTATAAATTATCAAGATTAATTCCAACACCAGATACGACGTCCACTTTTATGACCCGTTTGGAACACCGGACCTATATAGGAATTTCGTAAAAAAGGAAACACAACCAATTGGACCTGCCATTATGTATCCTGTTCTGCGCACCAGAGATAAGAAACTGCTCAATCTCTGAAAGGATACAAATTGTATGAAAATTAACATAAAAATTGTGAGGGGCCGGACTCCATGCTGAAGATGGAAAGAACTTCAAGGCTCAACCAGGATTAAATAGACGAATCTGAACGAAATTTCAGAAATTTTGGTTATTTCGTTACCCAGCGAAAGGGAAATCATTCGGTTAAATTTTGGCCAAAATTTTCTTCGTTCAAAATTTGTTCAAATTTTGTCCAAATTTGGTTGAATTTCACAAAAAATTCAAATAAAGTTCAAAATTTCATCCAAAATTACGAACGAAATTCCTAAATTTCATTTAATTCGGTTGTTTAGCTGTGAATTTTTTTTTCATTCGAAATGTTTAACCCTGGGCTCAACAACACAAAGAAGCTGCTCTGTTAAATGAACTACTGGAGCATTGATTGTTTGCTTGAAGCCAAAGAGCTCAAGTCACATGTCATAGATACACTTTAGTTAACTACAACAGATAATTCATTCCAAGCTGATGCTACATCCAACGAAATAGATTTTTTTTTGGCGAAGGACCAAAGTAGCATTGACTAACAAATATATGTGAACCTTTGAGAGGCAAAGTAACAGGTGGAATTAAAGCTACAGTACGAAATTTGAACAAGAAGAGAAAGGAATACAGGTTAGTTAAGAACATTGTCTCAATTGGGTAATGCATGTAAAGACCAAAGTCCTAAAGACTAGCAATAGATTTACATGGCATCCACGTTGTAGCTCCGGGAGGTGCCTTTAATTTTAACAATTGTTTGCATGGATACAAATTAGAAATTATATAGTGACGAGGATATGACAATCCTTAAATTATTAATTATCTATAAATGATATTCTTACGTCATTACATTTCCTGGGTATACCCCTTTTAAGTAAGGGAGGAATTTAGCCAATTGGTTGTAAGCCTCTTATACGACCACTCTCTAGTCGTAAGTGGTCCTACGAGCATGACATCGTTGTAAGTCATTTTACAAGCATGACGTGGTCATAAGCTTTTCTATGAGTCAAAAAATTCAAATATCTTTAGAAAATACCAAATAAAGTTTGATAATTCCAGAAAAATTCTCAAAAAATCCCGAGAGATATTCTGGACTTAAGAAAATTATTTCCATCCCAGTTTGACATTCAATTTGTATACTAAAATACTTTTTAATCTTAAAATTGAGTTTTAAATTCAAGAAAATCACAGAAAATCCAGATAAAATCCAAATAAGTCTAAATAATTAATTTGAATTAGGATTTTTTTATGGAAATAATAATATTTTTAGGTTTTTACTTGAATTACTTTTCAAAATCAAGGGCCTTTTCAAAAGCGAAAAATTGGGGCAAACCAAATTCAAACTCAAGCAACCAAAACACTCATTTTTATTGTATATCAAATTAAGTTAATTTAATTTTGATTTTTTTCATTGATAATTTTTAAAAAATAAATAGCTCGGCTATTACATGCTCTCCGCCAGTCACACACCGCAACCCCTCGTGGAGATGGCAAGGAGGCCTCCAGTGATAAGCCTCATGAGTACTCTAATGAGCGTGGGAGAAATCCTCGAAATAATCGATCTCCTTTGACGTGGCCTCTGCCGGCCTCAGATATCAAAGATCTCAAGACTGCTCAAAGGAGAAGAGTGGTAGCCCAGAGGTCTTTGCCTGGGCATGCCTAGTATCATTCCGAAGAGGTTCGACAGCTCCAACACATAAATTTTTTGCTTGAGAATTCAACTCAAGACTTTGCTCAAGCACCGGGCTATGACCACTTCACTGAAGGAATCACAAGAAGACACCAAGGCATGATGGCTAGACTCGAGCGATCTCACCAACACCACTCCGGGTGTCGCATAGGTATGACTGCATCTAGTCATTCACAGAACTCACCCCGAGGGAATTGACATGATGATAGGTCACATAATTCTTCTAACTACAACTCCAATCGGAGAAGAGTTCCACGGGCATCCCTGGACAAACGAGCTTACGGAGGTGATCATCGATCACCACTTTGAGCGAAGAATCTCCAACAGTAGATGGAATACGAGGAGTACAACCCTCGTGTGGATGAGACCTATACAGGTCGGGTCTATTGACTGCTGAGCATCATCGAGTACGGTCGCTTGAAGACACAAATCACCCTTTTGCACAAAGGAGGCCTCATGAACTCATTACTGGGTGTCAAGCATTCATGCCTGAACTCCAAGTAGTGTGTTGGCCTCCTCAGTTTTGACTAGTGAATATGGAGAAGTTTGATGGGTCCCAGAATCCCATCGAGTTCCTTCAAATCTACATGACTGCGGTTCGAGCAGTAGAAGAAGGAGAGCATGTCATGGCAGATTACCTTCCAACCGTGCTTGAAGGGTCTGCTCAATCATGGTTGTTGAATCAACCACTATAGTCAATCCATTCATGGTAGCACCTTTGTGATCTTCTGTTGGCCAACTTCCAGGCCACCCTTGGTGGTCGGCGAGAGGCAGAGGAGGGAGAGGAGGCAAAGAGGGTTCAGTTCCTACCGGCACCACACTTGAGGAAGGCCGAAAGACAGCCGGCGGTGGAAGAGAAGCGGTGGCGGCGGCGGCTTTCGGGGGTGACGGCGCTCCGGTGGGCGAGAGATTCGGCCAAGGCGGGGAGACGGGATGCAGAAGAAGGAGCTCGGGGTGGGTTTTTTATAGGGAGAAAGGGGCAGCGCGGCTCGCCGGGCTTCCCAAGGAGGAGCCGGTTCAGAGGTGAGAATGTGCATGGGGAGGCCTTAAATGGTCGGTGCGAGGTGCGGCGGTGAAGGGGAAAACCGAGGTGGTGTCTAGGGAGGCAAGTCCGGCCGGGAAACGGAGCTTCGACGGGGCGGCAATGGCGGCGATGATGGGAGAAGAAAGAGAGCAGCCGAGGAAGAAGAAGGGGAGGAAGAGGATGACTGGGTGGGTCCCTGTCGGGCCCCCGGATTATCAAACCCGGACCCTCTGTGTATTACAAAGACTAGTCCCGATCAAAGCTAGTGCACACAACAAACAGTAATGGAAAACATCACCATCAACGATTTATTACAATAATTAAGAGTATCGACCACGTGGTCTCATTATTACAAAGGAGGTTTAAGACCTCGCACACAAGAAATAGAGCGGAAGCAAATAAAACTCGAGGATGACCCATCACCGCCACGCAATTGATCGGGAAGCGCGACCTAGTCCTCCTGAAGAATCCATCACAACCACAAGCGAAGCAAAGAGTCGAGACACCTTCTTGAGCTTCAACTTCCTCTGAGATATTATTTTTAAGTGTAGCATGTGAGTACATAAAGTACTCGCAAGTCTTGGGAAAATGCATAGATGCAAGGCTTAACAAAGAAGGCCATATGGTTCTTTTGCACAAAGCAACATTTTAAAATTCAATTACTACTAATTATTTTCAAGGCATTATTTTAAGGAAGTAAATGTTTTAACCGAATTAACTTTCTAGCGAAGGTTCCAACTACCAACACTAGCTAACCAATTACCATTGGTCAAGTTTTAAATCGGGTTCCATCCACCCTCTCTGCTCCATCCGCCAGATTCCTTCCGAGAGTTCCTCCACCTCGAATACAAAACTTTTGATTTTAAAATCCAAAACCAGAAATCTACCATGTGAATGCATTCCTTGCCCGCCCTTGACCGTGGGCACGGCTATTCGAATAGTTTTACACTGCAGAGGTTGTACAACTTACCCACAAGAGATAAATTATCTTAATAGTCAACATGCTTCCTTTGGCATGAGACCCAGATAAAATATCACAAAGCCTTTCACCTACTCCAAGATAGCTAGAGACCACCCACGAGGTTTCACCGCAGAAGGGTTAAATCTGCCCAATCTGAAGCCCCTCTTGCGCCATATGAGTACAAGAAACCCCGTCCTCACTATGAGTAACCAGACACACGGCACTCAATACACCACCGGTGATATCTAAACTACACCTTTATAGGTTAGTTAGCTAGGTCGCACCCATATAGACTTGTGGTTGTACGGTTAATGCTCGCTTTGGACAAACACAAGCGCCGGTCCTTAATTGACTAGGTGGAACATACACTTAACAAGTTCTCGTGCTTATCGCACCAACCCAAACAACCATCCACCCTAATCTAAACCAACTTTCACATTTTTATTTTATTTTAAAATCACAAAGGACAACTCCAATTGCCACTTCACTTTCAAACACAAGGATTTAATAATAAATCATAATTTCCCAATTTTCAAGAGTTTCCAAAGTTATTAGATAGCATGACTAAGCATTATACTACCATACTAACATCAACAGGTAATTAAATACTCTCATTAATGAGACAAAGGGAGTTCTATGGTGACAAGAGTACATGGCATTAAATTTCAATGGAGGGCATAGCAAGTTGGAATAACTATTTCCTAAAGACTTGAACTAGTGACTTTATGTAAATAGCAATGCACATAATTTAAAATATTTTAAAAACATTTCAAAAGCATAGGCTCGAAATGATCAAAGGAGACTTGCCTTCTTGCAGGGTTTCTGGGTCTTCTTGCTGCTGTGAAGAGGGATCGTCGACAACGTTGGAATCTACGCGAGGAAAGACGAAGCAACAAAACAAATAAATACAAAAGAAAATTCAAATAAAATCCAAAAATTCAACAGAGGCCATAATTGGATAGATTATGATTTTAGATGAATTTAGAAATTTGAATGGCTGGAATTGGAGTTAAAATGAGAAAGTTATGCTCATTTGAAAATCTCAGATTTGAATAAATCGAGAAATTCAGAAATTTCTGACAGTGGGGCCCATCGAATATCAAATTTTAATCTTTTATTTTAATTCGAGAGATCGACAGGTGGGGCCCATCAACAAGAACCATCGGCGGTCATCGACATGTGGGACCCATCGACAAGGAGCCCAATGAGTCAACCTCGACACGTGGGACCCATCGGTCTTCGCCCACTTGTCGAGTCCAAAGACAGAGGGTGGGGCCCAGCGGCAGCGGCAGCGCAGAGAGCGGGCGGCGGACGCGGTGGGACCCACTTGTCACCCGAAAATAAACGAAAAACTCAACTCACGCATGAGCCGGAGGCTCGAACGCGCGCGAGGAGTTACGAGTGAGCGCCGCTAGCTGTGGAGCGGAGGCGTTGCCTACCCAATAAGGGTAGGTAACCTCTTGAGGGTACCTTCGCGTCCGGCAGATGATCGGAGGCGACGGCGCGGCGCGCGAGGGGAGGCCGAGAGGTTCGCGCGTGCGTGATATGTAATCCCGTGCGGAGGGTCCGTTGGAGGGGTCAACGGCGCGGCGACGAGCGAGAAGGCCGCGACGAGGAGGTGGCGGAGCTGGCTCGGTCCTCCGGCGCGGCGCGCCCGCGCGGGAGAGGCAGCCGAGGTGACGGAGGTTCGCCGGGCGTGAGGAAGCTCGGGGTGGCGGCGGCGGGCTCTGGAAGGGTCCGAGGCGGTGGGGGAAGCTCGCCGGAGTTGGGCGGAGCTCGAGGGGACGGGAGGCACGGTCTTTGGCGCTACGGGGCTCTGGGCGAGCGAGGGCCGAGGAGGTGGTCTTGAGGAGGCGGCCGAAGGGGGTTTTATAGGGCGGAGGAGGGGACACGGGCGCGGGATTGCTCGCCGGAGATCTCGGTGGCCGGCGGGGGAAAGTTTGGGGAAAAAGGAAATAGGGGGCCAGAGAGGGAAAGGAGGCGCGAGGGAGAGGGGATTTGGTCGCGGCGAAGCTTGGGGTTTCCAAAGCCGGGGAGAGGCAGGAAAGGAAGGGCCGGATCCGGCTCGGATGTGGTCGCCGGCGCAAAGAAGGAAAGCGGGGAGAGAAGAAAGGAAAGGGGCGCTCCGCGGGGACGACGGATCCGACAGGTGGGTCCCGCGCGCAGTGAGAGAGAGAGAGCGGGCGGGTGGCGCGATGGCGCCACGCGCTCGGGAAAAGATCGGCGTGGCGCGGTTAAGTGGGAGGGGACGGCCGATGGGCGAGTGCGGTGGCGTGGCGCGCATCCGGGCCGACACGCGTCGCGAAGAGAAGGGAAGGCGGGCCGGTGGGCCGGCTCACCGCGCGGCGAGGAGAGGAGGGTGCGGCTCGATCGGCCGAGCGGCGACGCATGGTCTTGGGCCGCCCACGCGTCTACTGGAGGAGAGGGAGATTTTTATTTTTTTAGAATTTGATTTCTAATTTTAGAAAAGGCTAGAAAATTATTTAGGCCTCGAAAAATATGAAAATACCTCCAAAATTCCAGAAAATTCACGAAGCTCTGGACATATTTTGGACTAAATAAAATTATTTCCAACTACTGTTGATATTTAATTTTCATATTTTGAATTACTTTTTAAGCTCTAAAAATAGTTTTTAAATTCCAGAAAAATCTAGAAAGGCAAATAAAAGCCAAGCAAAATCCAATTACCTTAAAATAATTAATTTGAATTTAAATTTTTCAAAAGCCAAATTTTGGGATGTGACAAACCTACCCCTTAGAAAGAATCTCACCAGAGATTCGGATGGATCGGGAAAAGGTCGGGAACTCTTCTTTAGAACCTCTTCACGCTCCCAAGTTGCTTCCGATTCTGAATGGTTGCTCCACCGCACTTTACGTAACTTGATAACCTTGTCGCGTGCAGACGCTCGGCTTCCTCCAATACCTTGACCGGATACTCGGATAGGTGAGGTCCTCCTTCACGTTTATTTCATCTAGAGGCATCTGCTCTTCTCGAACTCGAGACACTTTCTTAGCCGAGACACATGGAAGACGCCATGTACCTTTGACAGTTGAGGGGGAAGCTCCAACTGGTAAGCCACTTCTCCTCGTTTTGCTACAACAGGGAAAGGTCCGATGAATCTCGAGCAAGTTTTCCACTGACTCCAAAACGTCTCATTCCTTTGAGAGGTGACACCTTCAAATAAACATGATCCCCAGGTACGAATTCTAAGCTTCTACGGCGATTGTCCGCATAGCTCTTCTGTCTGGTTTGTGCTGTTTTTAATCTGTCTTGGATTAGACGAACTCGTTTCTTCTCGCTTGCTTCAAACATCTGGTCCAAACACTTGTCCTTCTCCTGTTTCCTTCCAATACAATGGAGTCCTACACTTCCTGCCGTATAGGGCTTCGAACGGAGACATTTGCAAACTGGATTGATAGCTATTGTTGTAGGAGAACTCTGCATAGGGCAAAATCTGATCCCAATTACTCTTGTTTGCCAGTATACAAGCTCTCAACATGTCTTCCAGGATTTGATTTACTCTTTCTGTTTGACCATCTGTCTGGGGATGATAGGCTGTACTGAAGTTTAAGTTTGTGCCCAAAAGTTCATGTAGCTTTTGCCAAAACCTTGAGGTGAATTGGGTTCCTCGATCTGACACAATCTTCTTTGGGACTCCATGTAAACTCACAATCCTTGACATATACAATTCGAGTTTATCCCCGAGTATGTGGTCTTTATCGATAAAATGGGCGACTTTTGTCGACGATCCACGATAACCATTGAATCATGTCCAGATTTGGTTCTCGGTAACCCAGCTTATAAAATCCATACCAATTTCTTCCCATTTCCACTCGTGGATCTGCAATGGTTGTAAAAGTCCAGCAGGTCTCGTGTTCAGCTTTAATCCGTTGGCATACATCACATAAAGCTACATACTCAGAATCTCTCTTTTCATGCCCGCCCACCAATATCTTTCTTTAAGATCTTGGTACATCTTGGTACTTCCAGATGAATTGAGTACTGTTTCATGAGCTTCCTTCATAATCAACTCTTTTATCTCCTTCTTTCGTGCACCACAATTCTTTTTCCATACCAAATGGTACCTTGTTCATCCTCGAGAAAATTCTAATGCTTTCCTTTCTTCATATTATCCTTGATCTCCGGTATACTTGTCTTCCTTTTGAGCTGCTCTGATTTGATCCTCTAAGGTTGGTTGAATCTCCAGAGTGGCGAAATCCTTTCCCACTACTTCTAGATTAAGTCAGAAATTCTTCTTGAAGTGCATACCGTCCTTAATCCACAACTTGGTGCAATAACTCTTTCGCTCAAGGCATCAGCTACCACATTAGCCTTTCCGGATGATAATGTATTCCAATATCATAATCCTTTATTAACTCAAGCCATCTCCTTTGCCTCATATTGAGATCGGGTTGAGTAAATCAGACTTCAAACTTTTGTGATCCGTAGATCTCACAATGGTTGCCGATCAAATAATGCCTCCATATTTTTAGAGCATGCACTACTGCCGCAAGCTCTAAATCATGGGTTGGGTAGTTCTCTTCATGGGGCCGCAATTGCCTTGAAGCATAAGCTACTACCTTTCTTTCTTGCATCAGAACACGCCTAATCCTTGCCTCGGACGCATCACGAAGACTTCAAAATCTTTCACGATATCCGGAGCGCCAACATCAAAAGTGGAAGTTAACCTTTTCTTTAGCTCTTGAAAACTATCCTCACACGATTTACTCCATTCAAACTTCTTTTCCTTCTTCAGCAACTGAGTGAGAGGTCTTGCGAGCTTGGAGAAGCCTTCAATAAAGCGACGATAGTAGCCAGCCAATCCCAGAAAACTTCTGATCTCTGTTACTGACTTGGGTTGCGCCCAGTTAAGCACATCATTTACCTTTTCAGGATCTACAGACACTCCTCCTGCGGAAATCACATGACCCAGGAAGGCTACTTTCTTTAACCAAAATTCACACTTGCTAAACTTGGCATACAACCGGTGCTCTCTGAGTTTTTCCAAAACTATCCTTAGATGTTCCGCATGTTCTTCCTCATTCTTGGAATATATCAAAATATCATCGATGAATACAACCACAAACTTATCCAAATATTCCATGAACACCTTATTCATCAGATTCATGAAGTATGCTCAGGCATTGGTTAGACCGAAAGACATCATCAGTATACTCATACAATCCATAACGGGTGGCAAATGCGGTCTTGGGTATGTCCTCCGGTCTTAACTTCAATTGGTGATATCCCGATCGAAGGTCAATCTTAGAGAATACACATGATCCTTTCAACCGATCAAACAGATCATCTATTCTCGTAAAGGGTACTTGTTCTTAATAGTCACATCATTCAATGATCGATAGTCCACACACATGCGAAGACTACCATCTTTCTTCTTTACTAGCAGTACTGGTGCTCCCCAAGGTGACGAGCTTGGCCTTACAAATCCTTTATCCTGCAGCTCTTCAATTTGTTTCTTAACTTCCGCCAAATCATTTGCAGACATCCGATAAGGTCTCTTGAAATTGGAGCTGTTCAAGGTACTAGGTTGATGACAAACTCTACTTCCCTGTCTGGCGGCATTCCGGGCAATTCTTCAGGGAATACATCTGGGTACTCACTCACTATAGGTACTTTTTCCAGAGTCACTCCCTTTACACTGTTCAAACTACACCTGCTCTGGGTAGGGGAGTTCGACTTATACCTTACTTGAATCCCATCAGAGTTAGTGATTGTAATGTACTGATCAAGACAATCTATCTCGCCCTTTATACTTGGTTAACCAATCCATTCCAAGTATTATATCTAAACCCTTGGAGTCTATTATAATAAGATTTGCTAAGAACTTAACTCCATTTATATCCACAGCTTCGCCAAGGCAAACCGTGTTAGTCCTCATTTCCTTTCCAGGACCTGACTAGCATGGGGTTCTGTAGTTTACTCACATCCCAATTATACCTTTCAACCACATCTTTTGACACAAAAGAATGCGAAGCTCCGAATCAAATAATGTTGATGCAATTATCGAGTTGACAAGAAACTTACCCGAACTACGCCAGTGCATCCCGGCCGCTCGCGGTCACATGGTTGAGATGTCCTCTGCTCACCACTTGTGGAGTCCTTGGGGTTTGTGGTGCCCCACGGCCTTGACTCGCAATGGAGCTCGCCGGCGTAGTCCCAGTTGAAATGAACTGAGTCATTGTTTGGCGTTTCGGGGCGCTTTGGCATAGTGCCCCATGTTCTTGCAGCTTAAAGCACCGCACTCCCTGCTGAAGTCTTGTTCTGCGGGGTTGGCCACCATTGTTTGCCCGGGAGTTTGTGGATTTGGGCGGGTCCTGAAAAGGGAGTCCTTGGTACGCTTGACTCGAGAGCTTGTGATAGTGAGGTGCGTTGGGGCGGAATCGAGAGCTGCTTGCTCCTTGTCGGGCTTGAAACTTCCTCTTCCGATTTTCGAAATGCGGCGCCGAGCATCTTCTGGACAAAGGCCTTGTTCACTAGGTGCTTTGGAAGGTTGGGAAGTCATTGGATACCAGCTGCACCTTGAGATTGGGGTCAAGTCCTCGCGTGAACCTCCAAATCTTGGTCGCCCGAGATAACCTCTTGGATGCATACCGACAGCTTGGGTGAACTTGTTCGTATTCGAAACACCGAGGTTTCCTATTGTAGTTGGTAGAATTCTCTCTTCTTCATTTCCATTATTCCCGTAGGAATATGGGCAAGGCGAAAGCTTCACAAACTCCTCCCAAGTGATGGCTTGTGCATTTTGATGGGCGGCGCGTAGTTTTCCCACCGCCATGGCACCATTCCCTTGAGCCGATGAGCAGATACAACACCTTTTCATTATCGTTGCATCGAGCTAGACCAATTTTCTTTCCACATCCTTGATCCAATCATCCGCCTCCAAGGGATCCATCGATCCAAAGAAAAGTGGGAGGCCTTGTCCTCATGAATTCCCCAATTTAGATCTGGGTGCTCACTGGCCGGGCCGCACTTGGTTCTCAGGCGAGAGCTTGAAGTAATCTGCAGCTGCATAGCCATCATTTGCTCCAAGTTGGGGCCTGAGCAGGAGGTGGTGGAATGTTGTCTTCCTACTGGTTGTTGGCGTCACGGCCGCCGCTGTGGTTGCTCCTTGTGTTCACCATCCAAGCGGTTTAGGTTAGCGTAGGTAAGAGGGAAATAGCAAAGGTAAGAGATTAGAGAACTAAACCACATCCCAAGCCAACACACAAGAAAGAACTAGCAACCACTTAGGGGAAACTTTTTATTAAAATCAAGATAACTCCAAGGATGGCTGTACCACAAGTGCGCATAGGCCTGGTACAGTCCATCTAGCATACCAAAACATATTAAACGTTTTACTAACGTGGACATTTTATTTGGGTACTACTGACTCAAAAGACTACTAATCCTCTCCAAAGACGCGCTCCTCAGGGTCCTCCTCAGGTTCTTCTTCTTCTGGCTCCTCCTCTGGTTCTTCTTCTGGATCTCTCACGTGGTGCCTTGAACAATCACACTCAGCCGAGGCACGGGGAAGGTTACGATCGAGGCGATCGATCGCGAACGAGAGGAGAAGGTCTGCGCTTCTTGAGGGTGATGACCGTGGCGGATCGAGGCGCCGCACCTTCTTGCGTCTTTGTCATCCCGATGCGGAGTCCCGAGTCGAGCCGCGCTTGGTGGTTGGGGCGGCAATCGTACCGGGAAGACGGCGTGTAGTCCGCGACGGTGAAGACGGCGTGTAGTTAGCCGCGCCCCGAGACGCCCCAGCCAAACTCACCGCTCGCTCGAGAAGCTGCGCGCGGCGTGTCCGAATGCCGTAGCCGGAGGTGAGAAGCATCCGGAGTTGTCCAATCTCCTCCTGCGCTCTAGCGTAAGTGATGTCCATCGCTCGGGTGAGCTGCACTGATGTGATAGTCGAGGATCGCCGCAGGTATGTCAAAGGATCTCGATACCTCTGCCCCGGGCGAGGTTGATGAAGAAGCAAAAGGGGACTGATGTACAGCATCCTTGTGCAGATGGCACACTCGTCAATGGCGAGGCGTGCTGCGTCTGGGCCGGGACACGCGGCGGGACCGAGACCGATGTGTGATGGGGTATGTTTGGGAGTTGAATTCTTCCCGTGCATACAGGAATACTTCCATCGCCCAGAGTCTCGATCTGAATCCGCGTCTTCCGCCCTCTCGAAAATGGGCGGTGACGGTACTCAGACATCGCATCAATCGTCGGAGAAGGCTAGTGAATGCTCCAAGATCCTCTCCATGTGAGTAGTAGTCCCACGGGCAATGGAGGATGAACCAGCCATCTACAAAGTTGAGTGAAAGAAAAGATTAGTAAAAGTTTTAACAAATGGAGTTGGAGACAAGAACGAGATTCTAAGTAGGAAAAGAATAGAAGCAAAGAGGCTTATACATTTTTAATATACTCTTTTATAAACATAAGTCCTTATGGTTTGCCATTCCTAATCTAGGTCACGCCTCATACCAAATTGGCTCGATACCATCTCTGCTGGCCCCTGGATTATCAAACCCTGACCCTCGTGTATTACAAAGACTAGTCCCGCATCAAAGCTAGTGCACACAACAAACAGTAATGGAAAACATCACCATCAACGATTTATTACAATAATTAAGAGTACTCGACCACGTGGTCTCATTATTACAAAGGAGGTTTAAGACCTCGCACACAAGAAATAGAGCGGAAGCAAATAAAACTGAGGATGACCCATCACCCGCCACGGCAATTGATCGGGAAGCGCGACCTAGTCCTCCTGGAAGAATCCATCACACCACAAGCGAAGCAAAGAGTCGAGACACCTTCTTGAGCTTCAACTTCCTCTCGAGATATTATTTTTAAGTGTAGCATGTGAGTACATAAAGTACTCCGCAAGTCTTGGGAAAATGCATAGATGCAAGGCTTAACAAAGAAGGCCATATGGTTCTTTTGCACAAAGCAACATTTTAAAATTCAATTACTACTAATTATTTTCAAGGCATTATTTTAAGGAAGTAAATGTTTTAACCGAATTAACTTTCTAGCGAAGGTTCCAACTACTAACACTAGCTAACCAATTACCATTGGTCAAGTTTTAAATCGGGTTCCATCCACCCTCTCTGCTCCATCCGCCAGATTCCTTCCGAGAGTTCCTCCACCCTCGAATACAAAACTTTGATTTTAAAATCCAAAACCAGAAATCTACCATGTGAATGCATTCCTTGCTCGCCCTTGACCGTAAGCACGCTATTCGAATAGTTTTACACTGCAGAGGTTGTACAACTTTACCCACAAGAGATAAATTATCTTAATAGTCAACATGCTTCCTTTGGCATGAGACCCGGATAAAATATCACAAAGCCTTTCACCTACTCCAAAGATAGCTAGAGACCACCCACGAGGTTTCACCGCAGTAGGTTAAATCTGCCAATCAAGCCCTCTTGCGCCATATGAGTACAAGAAACCCCGTCCTCACTATGAGTAACCAAGACACCCGGCACTCAATACACCACTGGTGATATCTAAACTACACCTTTATAGGTTAGTTAGCTAGGTCGCACCCATATAGACTTGTGGTTGTACGGTTAATGCTCGCTTGGACAAACACAAGCGTCGGTCCCAATTGACTAGGTGGAACATACACTTAACAAGTTCTCGTGCTTACATCGCACCAACCCAAACAGCCATCCACCCTAATCTAAACCAACTTTCACATTTTTATTTTATTTTAAAATCACAGTGACAACTCCAATTGCCACTTCACTTTCAAACACAAGGATTTAATAATAAATCATAATTTCCCAATTTTCAAGAGTTTCCAAAGTTATTAGATAGCATGACTAAGCATTATACTACCATACTAACATCAACAGGTAATTAAATACTCTCATTAATGAGACAAAGGGAGTTCTATGGTGACAAGAGTACATGGCATTAAATTTCAATGGAGGGCATAGCAAGTTGGAATAACTATTTCCTAAAGACTTGAACTAGTGACTTTATGTAAATAGCAATGCACATAATTTAAAATATTTTAAAAACATTTCAAAAGCATAGGCTCGAAATGATCAAAGGAGACTTGCCTTCTTGCAGGGTTTCTGGTCTTCTTGTCTGTGAAGAGGATCGTCGACAACGTTGGAATCTACGCGAGGAAAGACGAAGCAACAAAACAAATAAATACAAAAGAAAATTCAAATAAAATCCAAAAAATTCAACAGAGGCCATAATTGGATAGATTATGATTTTAGATGAATTTAGAAATTTGAATGGCTGGAATTGGAGTTAAAATGAGAAAGTTATGCTCATTTGAAAATCTCGATTTGAATAAATCGAGAAATTCAGAAATTTCTGACAGTGTGGGGCCCACTGGAATATCAAATTTTAATCTTTTATTTTAATTTCGAGATCGACAGTGGGGCCCATCAACAAGAACCATCGGCGGTCATCGACATGTGGACCCATCGACGGTGAGCCCAATGAGTCAACCTCGACACGTGGGACCCATCGGTCTTCGCCCACTTGTCGAGTCCAAGACAGGTGGGGGCTCAGCGGCAAGGCGGCCGCAGATCGTGGCCGTGGCGACGGTGGGACCCACTTGTCACCGAAAATAAACGAAAAACTCAACCTCACGAGAGCCGAGGCTCGAACGCGCGCGAGGAGTTACGAGCGAGCGCCGCTAGCTGTGGAGCGGGAGGCGTTGCCTACCCAATAAGGGTAGGTAACCTCTCTTGGGTACCTTCGGCGCCCGGCGAGATGATCGGAGGCGACGGCGCGGCGGCGAGGAGAGGCCGAGAGGTTCGGCGGTGCGTGATATGTAATCCCGTGCGGAGGGGTCCGTTGGAGGGGTCAACGGCGCGGCGACGAGCGAGAAGGCCGGCGACGAGGTGGCGGAGCTGCTCGGTCCTCCGCACGCAGCGCCGGCGGCGGGAGAGGCAGCCGAGGTGACGGGAGGTTCGCTGGGCGTGAGGAAGCTCGGGTGGTGGCGGCGGCTCGAAGGGTCCGAGGCGGGTGAAGCTCGCGGAGTTGGGCGAGCTCGAGGGGACGAGAGGCACGCAGTCTTGGGCGCACGGGGCTCTGGCGAGCGGAGGGCCGAGGGAGGTGGCCGGAGGAGGCGGCCGAAGGAGGTTTTATAGGCGAGGAGGGACACGGCGCGGGATTGCTCGCGGAGATCTCGGTGGCAGCGGGGAAAGTTTGGGGAAAAGGAAATAGGGGCCGAGAGGAAAGGAGGCGCGAGAGAGGGATTTGGTCGCGCGAAGCTTGGGGTTTCCAAAGCCGGGAGAGGCAGAAAGGAAGGGCCGGATCCGCTCGGATGTGGTCGTCACGCAAAGAAGGAAAGCGGAGAGAAAGAAAGGAAAGGGAGCTCCGCGGGACGCACGGATCCGACAGTGGGTCCCGCGCGAGAGAGAGAGAGAGCGGGCGGGTGGCGCGGATGGTCGCCACGCGCTCGGGAAAAGATCGGCGGTGGCGCGGTTAAGTGGGAGGACGGCCGGATGGCGAGCGCGGTGGCGTGCACGATCCGGCCGCACACGCGTCGCGAAGAAGGAAGGCGGGTGGGCCGGGCCGAAGACACCGGCGGAGGGAGAGGAGGCGCGGCTGGATCGCCGAGCGGCGGCGCATGGCGGTCGGGCCGCCCACGCGCCTACGGAGGAGAGGGAGATTTTATTTTTTTAGAATTTGATTTCTAATTTGAAAAGGCTAGAAAATTATTTAGGCCTCGTAAAAATATGAAAATACCTCCAAAATTCCAGAAAAATTCACAGAAGCTCCTGGACATATTTTGGACTAAATAAAATTATTTCCAACTACTGTTGATATTTAATTTTCATATTTTGAATTACTTTTTAAGCTCTAAAAATAGTTTTTAAATTCCAGAAAAAATCTAGAAAGGCAAATAAAAGCCAAGCAAAATCCAATTACCTTAAAATAATTAATTTGAATTTAAATTTTTCAAAAAGCCAAATTTTGGGATGTGACAGTCCCACGCATTAGTGAGAGAGAAGGGGAGAGGAAGGGGCGGACTGGCGGATGGAGGACATGTGTCCGGGAAGAGAATCTCGGTCGTTGAAGCGAAATGAAAGGGTAAGTGGTGGTGGACGGTCAAGATTAGATCAAGGAGCAAGGTGGATTTAATCTGGGAGTGACACGTGTTAGCCCGAAATTAATCCGGATTTAAATTTTGTTTTAAATTTTTAGAAATACTAGAAAGCTTCAAAAATACTTACAAAATAGTAAATAAAGTCTAAAAAAATTCCAGAAAAATTCATAGAAATTCCTAGAGTTGTTTTAGACTTAGGAAAAATATTTTCAACTTAAATTTGGTCTTTTAATTTTTACAAAAATACTTTTTTATCTTTGAAATTGATTTTAAAATCCTAGAAAATCATAGAAAATTCAAATAAAAGCCAAATACTTTAAAATAATTAATTTTAAATAGTATTTTTATAGAAATTCAAAATACCCTTTTTTGTTTAATATCTATATGTTTTTAATTAAATTACTTTTAACAAAAGCCGTTTTAAAAGCTAAAAATAGGCAAATAAAATCTCTATAATTTAGGCAGCCAAAGTACCCTTGATTTTATTTTAAATTGACTTAATTTTTAATTTTTTACTAAAATTTTGAAATAAATAGCTGGGCTGTTACAATTATCTTACAAGTGCTCCTGATATGGTTTGTCTAAAACCAGGGGTGTCGCTCTTCATATATCTAGCTGCCATGCAACAGGTAATAAGTGCAGTACTGGTCACAGAACATGAAAATATTCAACGACTAGTTTACCATGTAAGCAAAGTTTTACATGGGCCTAAGGAGCAGTACCCTCAGGTTCAAAAAATTCTATATGCCCTCCTCATGTCTTCGAGAAAACTGAGGCATTATTTTCAACCACACAAGGTTGTTGTGTCATTTGAGTTTCCCTTAGGAGAGGTCCTCTAGAATAGGGAAACAGTGGAATGTATGGCAAAATGATCTGCTAAACTTGGGGCGTTCGACCTCCATTTCATGTCCCAAATGGCCATCAAATCCTAGATCTTGGTAGACTTTGTCGCCGAATGGACAAATCTTGAACTTGTTTAGGATCCCTAGTACACTTCGCATGACAAGTGAATGATGTACTTTGAAGGGTCACTTACACTTAGTGGCTTGGGGCTGGGGTAGTCCTAGAATCTCTCATGGGAGAGACCTTAAAGTATGTCATCCAGTTGAACTTTTCAGCTATGAATAACATGGCCGAGTACAAAGGTTTGTTGGCTAGCATACGAGCGGTGAAAGTGCTTGGGGTTCGTCAACTACTTGTGAGAGGAGACTCTTAACTAGTTGTGAATCATGTCGGAAAAATAGTACCAATGCTCTAGTTCGACCATGTCTCAATACCCGTCGGAAGTTAGAAAGCTTGAAAAGCATTTTTTAGGTTTCAAGTTACAATATATTCCTTGAAAGGGTAATTATCTTGCTGACCAGTTAGATTGAAGAGCTTCTTCCTGATCATAAGTACCACCAAGAGTTTTCTTGGAGCAAATCTAGAAACCGTCTCTGGTCGAAACACCACAAATGACTCCTAATGACACAACATCTATTGAGTACGAGGATACCTAGATGGGGTCCATCTACGAGTATCTTTAGAAGGGTTCTATACCCAAGGATGATCTTGAAGTAGATTGCTTATCCCGCAGGGCCAAAATGTATACTTTGGTTGATAGGGCACTCTATAAAAGGAGTACTCAAGGGGGTTCTCATGCGATCTGTGGAGTGCATGCTTCATACAGATTGCTGGTTGGTAAGGCCTTTCAACATGGTTTCTATTGGCCAATAGCCCTCAATGATGCCAAAGAGGTTATTAAGAAGTGTGTGCAACGCCGGTTTCACAACAGGCACATACACCAACTAGCTCAGACTCTACAAACTATTCCAATATTCCAATATCTTGGCCTTTTGCGACCTGGGGTCTCGACATCCTAGGACCGTTCCCAAGAGCTCCAAGGGGCATTGAATTTTTTTGTGGCTATTGATACATTCACAAAATGGATTGAGACCAAACGTGTAACTGGGATAACAACAGAAGCCGCTAAAAGGTTCAATTGAGAAGCGTGATTACTCAATTTGGAGTCCCATATCAAATATATATGGATAATGGTAAACAATTCATGAGCACAAAATTCTAAGAATTCTGTAAAGAATTGGGTACCAAATTATGCTAGGCCTCTATCGTCCATCCACAAAGCAATAGGGCAGTCGAAAGGGCAAATAGCCAAATAATGTAAGGAATTAAAACTCGAGTCTCTGATTATTTCGTAAAGCGCTCGGAGGTTTGGGTACAAGAATTACCCTCAGTATTATGGGTAATCCGTATGACTCCTAGTCGTGCAATAAGTGAAATTTCTTTCTTTCTAGTTTTTGGGGTTGAAGTCATGCTTTCTCCAGAACTAAAGATCAGGTCGACTAGGGTTGAATGCTTCAACAACTCCAACCAAGAACGACTTTGAGTAGATAACATCAACCTACTCAAAGAGAAAAGAAATTAGGCCTTAATCCAATTAGTAGTCTATCAATGAGCCATGCGTAAATACTACGACCGTAAGGTCCAACCTTGCAGCATCGCTGCAGGTGACATGGTATTGAAGAAAATTCAATCCTAGTCTAATCAGAACAAACTTTCCCCTAGGTGGGAAGGTCCTTACACTGTGGTCGAAGTTATACGACCAAGCTCTGTACTACTTGCTATGGAGGACAGCTAGATTCTCTCAAAGTTTGGGAATATCAACCAATTACATAAATTCTAAGTGTAAATATTTCTAAGTTTTCAATAAAGTTTTCAACTTATTCAATCTTTATTATTGTATGTTGAGTAGAGCTTCTTTTATATTTGTTCGACAATTTCTCGTACATTCAATATGTTTAAACTGATCAGAGAAGGAAATATCCCTAGTCGAAATCTCTCCTTTCTTCATGTGGTCTTGCCTATTAGAAGGAGCTTCCTAGTGTTGAACTATTTCCATCTCTTGCTGTCAGCACAAAATAGTTGAGTTTCATGAGAAAACATTGATCAAATTTAAAAGGAACCCTGAGTGTTTCTCCCATACTCATTTATGACTTTGATTTGATTAACCTAGTCGAAGAGTGGTAACATCACCTAGTCGAATTCTTTTCTCTCTGCATGTGGTACTGCCCACTGGAAGGAACTTCCTAGCGTTGACTCGTTCCTCACTTTTACTGCTAGAACATGAAGATCGAAAGTCAACAACGATAGTCGAATAAATCGCTACGTACTCTTCATATTTTACGCTATACTATTTTCTTAGTTTGATCATACAAACTAAGTAAATAGTGGGGGGCTCAGATAGATGTTGTGGTTACAGACCAAACAGAGAGAGAGAGTATGGTAGTGGAGAGTTAGGTGAGCAATGGCCTAGGGTTTCTCCCCATGGCCTGTGTTATATATATATCCACATGGGGAGTGCTTTTACAATTATACCCTTACATCCGAGTATTCCCCTCAGGGGCACTTATGTCATTACACATGTCCCATTTCAGGCCTTACATTCGCCTAATGCACTGGTGGGCTCGGGTGGGGCCACCCCTACAACAGAGCTCTCATGGTGAAGGGCTTCACGCCGGGCCATGTGGTCGAGCCCTTTGGCCCTCCGTCCCTCGGCGTGAGCTTTCCCAACGCTTGGCGAGCCTCATCGCTTGGTGTAGTGTTTGCCCCGCCGCGAGGGTATAATCTTTGCGGCTCGTGAAGTCTTCATCGCCCACGAGACCTCGCAGCAGGGGTCCAAGGTCGTGGTTGCCATCCGGGCCGAAGGTCGGGCCGAAGCTTGACATCGAGATCGGGCCAACGCCGCCGAGGAGTCGAGCCGGGTCGGGTCGGGCCGAGTCGAAATCGCATCCGGCTTGGTGGGCCGCCGGCCGCGTTCTTTGACCGCGGCGAGGTTGGAGCGGTGGCAGACGTCGCACCCATGGCTTTTTGTGAGCGCGAAGTGGGTGCGGATCCGCGGTGTGGTGTTGCTCCTTAATGGCTCCTGGAATCGCACCGACCCCTGAGATGGTAGGAGCAGTGCCGCAGCACGCACGTGCTTTCCCACTCGGGCGCACGCGCGGCGCCATGATTGGCGCGTCGGGTCGCTAGTGCACACGCTAAAACAGAAATGAATACATAACCAGCAACGCTTTATTACAATATTAAAGAGTACAGACCGAAAGGTCTCATTATTACAATTGAGGTTTCAAGACCTCACACACATAGAACACAGCGGAAGCAAAAAGATAAATCCGACGAAGACCCATCAATACGCCACAGGCAATTGACTGGGTGTAACATCCTGAATTCCAGAGCCTTTTTGAAGTTTTTAAAATAAAATTAACCATTTGCATTTTTCTGAAATTAATTAAAGCTTAATTGTAATTTTTATTAATTAAAAGGATTTAATATGATTAATTCAAACATTAAAATTTGCCAAAAATATTTTATTTGAGTTCCTGAAGCCTCCAGGAATTTTTGAGAATTTTCTGGGATTTTTCTGGATTTATTTGCTATTTTCTAGAGCTTAAAAGGATTATTTGAATTTCTGGAAAAAGGAAAAAAAAAATCCTAAAACCTTTAATAAGCCGGTGGGCCGAAGCCCACCAAGCCAGCCCGCCCCGGCCCAAGCCGCTCCCGCCTAGCCCATCCCGCGCATCGCCACGTGGCGGCCATCCGCTGCTCGCCCCTTGCATCCGCGCCGCCCGCTCCGCCCTTGTTCTCCGCCGTCTGATGCCCTCCATGCCACGTGTCGTCCATCGGCGAGCGCGCGCACTGTGCTTCGTCTTCCTCCCGGACTCCGCCGCCGCCTTCCGCTCGTCTCCGCCCCGGACTCGACCTCGTGGCCGAGCAGGACTCCCCGCCGCCTCCGGGTCGGCCTCGACGTCCGCGTATAAAAGGGGGGGGGCGACCCCATGGACTTCCGTGCCCGCAGCCACCGCCTCCGCCGCCGCTAGCTACCGTGCGCCGCCGCCATCGCAGCCGTCGTTGGCTTCGACGTGCATTCGCCGCCGTTGCGGGCCTGCCGCTTCGCCTTCGTCGCCGCCGCTTCCGCGCCGTCGGGTCTTCGCCGCCGGTGAGTCGTCGCATGCCGTCGTCGTCTGGTCAGCCCCGCCGCCGTGCCACTCAACCGCCGGCCAACCTCGCCCCGCAGCCCCGCCGCCATGCCGCCCCGGTGGAACCCCGCCGACCTCGGTCCCCGTCCCCGCCTCGCACCATGCGCCGCCAGCTGTCCCGCACTCGCGCACCCCGCCGCTTCGCCCTTCCGTGGAGCTGGTCCACTGTGCGCCGTGCCTCGGACGCATGGGGCCCATCGGTCGGGTACGCTATGCCGCAGACCCGTGAGCTGGTTAGCCACGTCATCATGCCACGCAAGCCCTAGAAGCCCCGTCAGCAGTTGCGTCAGCAAGCAGGTCGGCATGCACTGTTCCGTGCACCGAGTCTACCGTAGACCATCTCCACCGTGCGCCGAGTCCACAGCACAGTGCCCTTTTCCGATTTTCAGCCTTTTTCCCAAAACCAGATTTTCCAGAGCCCCGTTCTCCCTCGTCCGAACTCCGATTGACCCGATTCTTTTTCCTAAATTCATATAAAATTGAGCTCTACCTTTGGTTCAGGTTTGAAAGTTTTTTGAGTTCATTTGAATTTTATTTGAATTTATTTTGTCTTTTCGTCTCGTTTTCTCTCTCGTTAGATCGCGTGTTCGAGGGAGTGGAGGTTGGATTTGAAGACCAAGAGCCCTCATCTGAGCAAGACCAAGGCAAGTCGTGTCCTTTGATCATGTTGAACCCAGTTTGCAATCTATTATTTAATTATTTTGTTTTAAATTATCTTGCATCGCTATTTTTATTCAAACCCTTGTATTGGTAGTTATCGTCCCAATTGGTTATCTCCCTCCTTGATATTTTGGAATACCTTGATGCCATTGTCACCATAGGTTGGGAATTTAATTAGTGATGCTATGTTATTTGTCACATTGGGTTGGTACGATTAGAATGCTTAGCCTTGCTTATTTTGCGAAAGGGTTCATCATCACATGTGATTAATTAATTTGACTTAATGAGATATTGAATTGTGGTTGGTGCCACGTGAATCGTGGTTGGTGCCATCGTTATAAAATTTGTGCCGTGACGCTGGTGCGCCATTGGCGTGGTTATACAAAATTGGTTTTCACTCAGCGAATGATCGTGCAAGAAAGGGAAGTGTGGATTCACTTCGTGGGATGTGGAAGTCTCGCCGGTACACTTAAGGACTTAACTTTGTGCGCCATTGATCCGAGTCTTACTGCAAACCACATGTCTAGTATGGGATAGACTCGCATAATAATTTGTGAAGTCTCCACTTTGGTTTTACTATCGATGTTGTGTGGCGCAAGAGGGGCAATTATCGACTAGGGGTTACCCTACTCGACGCGAAACCTTAGCGAGTGGGATCGGTGGAGATGGATCATTGTAAAAGCCTTGTTGTGATTATCTTTAACGTGAGGATTATCACATCGTGTGGGTACAGCTTGTGCAACCTCTGCAGAGTGTAAAACTATTCGAATAGCCGTGTCCTCATTCATGGACAATGCTCGGTGATTTCACACGAGGTATAGTTATTTCTAAAAGTTTTGGACAAAGGATGGTTAATTCATCGTTGGTTTAGCTTGTGGATGGGAGGTCCATAAGTGGTTGGTTTAGCTTATGGATGGGAGATTCATAAGTGGTTACTTCAATTCCTTTGATTATTATGTATTGTTTTACTTCAATGCGCTTCAATCTATTTATTGTATTTTCAAATGCCATTTTATGCAAATTAACCTTTCACCCTCCATTGGTAAGCCTTGCATGTTATATTGCATTAATTTGTTACAAACGACTTGTCGAGTACTCTATGTACTCACGCTTTATGCCCTCGTTGCTCGATTGAGGAGGAGGAGTATCACCAGCAGAGGTTCCGAAGGAGAGTACTTCACGCCTTCATGATTAGGCTTCGCTTCTCCACTCGATAGCCCGTGGGTGTGTCGATTGGTTGTCGCGCTTTCTTTTGGATTTCCGCTAGTTTTTGTTAAGCCCTTCGCTAGTCTATTGTAAGCTTGGCCATAAGGTCGCACTGATGATTATTAATAATATTTGAGTCTTTTCTTAGTGAATCGTGATATGTTTGATATTTCATCTTTGTTTATACTGTGTGCACTAGCGTGATCCTCGACTAGTGCGTAATACACAGAGAGTCCTGATTTGCATATTCGGTCTCTACAGAGATGGTATCGAGCTATATCGATCGTAGGACGGCCATGGTTAGAATGGTCGCTTTAGCCAATTTCAAAATCTACTTTCAAAAATCAAATCAACCAAATGATTGACTAGTAATTCTTGATTCTTACCTCATTCTTAGGACTCTTGCTCCTCGCCTCCTCCGAGAACTTGTTTTCAAACTCAATTTGACTTCTTATCTCTATAATGTCCATAGATGTCTCGAGTGTCCCTCCATCAAAGTGAAAGTTAGCGTGGAATTCTTCAAGCTGTGATGTGAAGTTTGGATCAAGGAAGTTCCCAATATGTCAAGAAAAGATTGAAGACTTTCGTGAAGATTAGGAGCCATTAGATTTGAACCCTGTTATAGTTTTAGCATCGTATAGATCGTCTTGCTTCTTATTTGCCGTTGGTTGGGATGTGAGCTGCAGTTTTGCTTCTAGCATTATGATGCAGTCATGTCAAAAGTCTTTTTGTGGAGTTTATTGCTTCTTTTGTTAGCCTTTTTGGCTAAGTGTTTGTTTAGTTTAGGTTTGCCATTAGAATATCCCCTTAGACGAACTTACCACTTATCCTTGCTTTTTCCCTCTTACCTAGTAAGCCCTGTGAAGCCAGTTCTCAAGCTAGTGAGTTTTCTTTTCAGATGGTTGATACCCGAAGCTCCGCAGGACGTGGTCAGATGAATCAGGATCCTGAGAGCAGTCAAGCAACTCCGAGCAACATGCAAACCTACCGACTAGACCCGACCTTGAGTCGGGCTCATGGCAGCCAAACTCAACTCATGAACACAATGATGCGAGACTTGACCAATATGATGAATCAACAAAGATCATGCAACCTTTGCACCTCACCCAAATTGTCCGTCATCCGATTTGCAGAATTCATGAGGACTAGACCGCCAACTTATTCCAATTCATTTGAGCCTTTGGAAGCAGATGATTGGATTCGTTCAGTGGAAAAGAAGCTAAACCTTGCTCAATGCACCGATCACGAGAAAGTGTTGTACGCTGCCCACCAGCTAGAGGGAGCCGCCGCAGAATGGTGGGAGAACTACTGTGCCGCTCATGAGGATCAAGACAACATCACTTGGGCTGAGTTCGCAGAAGCTTTTCGTCATGCCCATATCCTGGATGGGGTGATCGAAATGAAGAAGGAAGAATTTCGAGAGTTGCAGCAGAAGAACATGTCCGTGAGTGAATATCTCAACAAGTTCACTCAGCTAGCCCGCTATGCTCCAGAGGATGTTGCCACAGATGATGCACGCCAAAAGAGGTTCAAGAGAGGATTGAACCCAGGGTTAAAAGTTCAAGTAGTGGGACATGATTACGCTAGTTTTCAGAATATGGTGGATAAAGCAATGCTCATTGAGGAAAGCCGTCACGAACTAGAGGAATCCCGCAAAAGAAGGATGCAAAGAGGATTTCGGATGCCTCAGGCTCGGAGGGCTGCCTCAAGACATCTCACCACCGTGTCCCTCAAAGAATGGATTGAACCCCGCACCAGCCTCTCGCCAGCTCTTGTCTGGGCCTCCGCCAATTAATCAGCAACAGGAGAACGTCAACCCTACAGCATCAGTCACTTGCTACAAGTGCCATGAGCCAGGTCATATCGCTCGCATGTGCCCGCAGAAGCGTCAAGGAATCACGCCAATTCCGTTCAATCTCGGAAGTACCCCTGCCAAGACTCCAGGAGCAAGCTGTGGAACGTCGTCAAGTCAAGGAAGTCAGATACCTCAAAGCGTTGCAAGGGGAAGCCTCAACCACGCTCGCCTCCGAAGTCGCACTGTAGCCTATTCTTTTAAGCCCCAATCTCTGGTCGAGATTCCGCTTTAGGGGGAGGTTTGTAACATCCTGAATTCCAGAGCCTTTTTGAAGTTTTTAAAATAAAATTAACCATTTGCATTTTTCTGAAATTAATTAAAGCTTAATTGTAATTTTTATTAATTAAAAGGATTTAATATGATTAATTCAAACATTAAAATTTGCCAAAAATATTTTATTTGAGTTCCTGAAGCCTCCAGGAATTTTTGAGAATTTTCTGGGATTTTTCTGGATTTATTTGCTATTTTCTAGAGCTTAAAAGGATTATTTGAATTTCTGGAAAAAGGAAAAAATCCTAAAACCTTTATAAGCCGGTGGGCCGAAGCCCACCAAGCCAGCCCGCCCCGGCCCAAGCCGCTCCCGCCTAGCCCATCCCGCGCATCGCCACGTGGCGGCCATCCGCTGCTCGCCCCTTGCATCCGCGCCGCCCGCTCCGCCCTTGTTCTCCGCCGTCTGATGCCCTCCATGCCACGTGTCGTCCATCGGCGAGCGCGCGCACTGTGCTTCGTCTTCCTCCCGGACTCCGCCGCCGCCTTCCGCTCGTCTCCGCCCCGGACTCGACCTCGTGGCCGAGCAGGACTCCCCGCCGCCTCCGGGTCGGCCTCGACGTCCGCGTATAAAAGGGGGGGGGCGACCCCATGGACTTCCGTGCCCCGCAGCCACCGCCTCCGCCGCCGCTAGCTACCGTGCGCCGCCGCCATCGCAGCCGTCGTTGGCTTCGACGTGTGCATTCGCCGCCGTTGCGGGCCTGCCGCTTCGCCTTCGTCGCCGCCGCTTCCGCGCCGTCGGGTCTTCGCCGCCGGTGAGTCGTCGCATGCCGTCGTCGTCTGGTCAGCCCCGCCGCCGTGCCACTCAACCGCCGGCCAACCTCGCCCCGCAGCCCCGCCGCCATGCCGCCCCGGTGGAACCCCGCCGACCTCGGTCCCCGTCCCCGCCTCGCACCATGCGCCGCCAGCTGTCCCGCACTCGCGCACCCCGCCGCTTCGCCCTTCCGTGGAGCTGGTCCACTGTGCGCCGTGCCTCGGACGCATGGGGCCCATCGGTCGGGTACGCTATGCCGCAGACCCGTGAGCTGGTTAGCCACGTCATCATGCCACGCAAGCCCTAGAAGCCCCGTCAGCAGTTGCGTCAGCAAGCAGGTCGGCATGCACTGTTCCGTGCACCGAGTCTACCGTAGACCATCTCCACCGTGCGCCGAGTCCACAGCACAGTGCCCTTTTCCGATTTTCAGCCTTTTTCCCAAAACCAGATTTTCCAGAGCCCCGTTCTCCCTCGTCCGAACTCCGATTGACCCGATTCTTTTTCCTAAATTCATATAAAATTGAGCTCTACCTTTGGTTCAGGTTTGAAAGTTTTTGGAGTTCATTTGAATTTTATTTGAATTTATTTTGTCTTTTCGTCTCGTTTTCTCTCTCGTTAGATCGCGTGTTCGAGGGAGTGGAGGTTGGATTTGAAGACCAAGAGCCCTCATCTGAGCAAGACCAAGGCAAGTCGTGTCCTTTGATCATGTTGAACCCAGTTTGCAATCTATTATTTAATTATTTTGTTTTAAATTATCTTGCATCGCTATTTTTATTCAAACCCTTGTATTGGTAGTTATCGTCCCAATTGGTTATCTCCCTCCTTGATATTTTGGAATACCTTGATGCCATTGTCACCATAGGTTGGGAATTTAATTAGTGATGCTATGTTATTTGTCACATTGGGTTGGTACGATTAGAATGCTTAGCCTTGCTTATTTTGCGAAAGGGTTCATCATCACATGTGATTAATTAATTTGACTTAATGAGATATTGAATTGTGGTTGGTGCCACAGTGAATCGTGGTTGGTGCCATCGTTATAAAATTTGTGCCGTGACGTTGGTGCGCCATTGGCGTGGTTATACAAAATTGGTTTTCACTCGCGAATGATCGTGCAAAGAAAGGGAAGTGTGGATTCACTTCGTGGGATGTGGAAGTCTCGCCGGTACACTTAAGGACTTAACTTTGTGCGCCATTGATCCGAGTCTTACTGCAAACCACATGTCTAGTATGGGATAGACTGGCATAATAATTTGTGAAGTCTCCACTTTGGTTTTACTACCGATGTTGTGTGGCGCAAGAGGGGCAATTATCGACTAGGGGTTACCCTACTCGACGGCGAAACCTTAGCGAGTGGGATCGGTGGAGATGGATCATTGTAAAGCCTTGTTGTGATTATCTTTAACGTGAGGATTATCACATCGTGTGGGTACAAGTTGTGCAACCTCTGCAGAGTGTAAAACTATTCGAATAGCCGTGTCCTCGGTCATGGACAATGCTCGGTGATTTCACACGAGGTATAGTTATTTCTAAAAGTTTTGGACAAGGATGGTTAATTCATCGTTGGTTTAGCTTGTGGATGGGAGGTCCATAAGTGGTTGGTTTAGCTTATGGATGGGAGATTCATAAGTGGTTACTTCAATTCCTTTGATTATTATGTATTGTTTTACTTCAATGCGCTTCAATCTATTTATTGTATTTTCAAATGCCATTTTATGCAAATTAACCTTTCAGCCCTCCATTGGTAAGCCTTGCATGTTATATTGCATTAATTTGTTACAAACGACTTGTCGAGTACTCTATGTACTCACGGCTTTATGCCCCGTTGCTCGATTGAGGAGGAGGAGTATCACCAGCGAGGTTCCGTATGAGAGTACTTGACGTCTTGGATTAGGCTTCGCTCTCCACTCGATAGCCTGTGGGTGTGTCGATTGGTTGTTTGCGCTTTCTTTTGGATTTCACGCTAGTTTTGTTAAGCCCTTCGGCTAGTCTATTGTAAGCTTGGCCATAAGGTCGCACTCGATGATTATTAATAATATTTGAGTCTTTTCTTAGTGAATCGTGATATGTTTGATATTTCATCTTTGTTTATACTGCGTGCACTAGCGTGATCCTGGACTAGTGCGTAATACACAGGAGAGTCCGGATTTGCATATTCGGTCTCTACACCGGGGAAGCGCGACCTAGAACTCCTGGAATCCTTCGTTGCATCCACCCGCGAAGAAGTCGTAGTCGCCTTCTTGAGCTTCGCATTCCTCTGGTTATTATTTTTGAGTGTAGCATGTGAGTACATAAAGTACTCCGCAAGTTTTGGGAAAAATGCATAGATGCAAGGCTTGACAAAGGAAGGCTATATGGTTCTTTTGCACAAAGCAATATTTTAAAATTTCAATCACTACTAATTATTTTCGAAGGCATCAATTTAATGAAGTAAATGATTTAGCAGAAACTAACATTAACTTTCTAGTGAAGGTTCCATCTACCAACACTAGATTAATCAAATTGATCAAGTTACTTACTGCGGGTTACATCCACCCTCTCTGGCTCCATCCGCCAGGATTCCCTTCCGAGAGTTCCCTCCACTCTCGGAATACAAAACTTTTGGTTTTAAAACCAAACCAGAAATCTACCATGTGAATGCATTCTTTGCCCGCCCTTGACCGTAGGCACGGCTTATTCGAATAGTTTTACACTCGCAGAGGTTGTACAACTTTACCCACAAGAGATAAATTATCCTAAAAGTCAACACGCTTCCTTTGGCATGAGACCCGGATAAAATATCACAAAGCCTTTACCTTACTCTAATCTAGCTAGATACCACCACTGAGGTTTCACCGCAGAAGGGTTAAATCCGCCAATCAAGCCCTCTTGCGCCATATGAGTACAAGAAATCCTGTCCTCACTCGTGAATAACCAGCCCATCCACGGCACCCACTTTCCACTGGTGGCACCTAAACTAGACTATCATAAGTTAGTCACTAGGTCGCACTCCATATAGACTTGTGGTTGTACTACAATGCTCACCGACAAACACAAGCGCTCGGTCCTTAATTGACTAGGGTGGAACATACACTTAACAAGTTCTCATGCTTTCTGCACCAATCCAAACCAACCATCCACCCTAATCTAAACCAATTTCCAAATTTTTATTTTATTTTAAAAGAACTGTGGTAACTTCAATTACCACTAAATTTATAAACACAAGGGTTCAATCATATTTTCCCATTTTCAAGATTTACCAAAGTTATTAGATAGCATGACTAAGCATTACTCTACCATTCTAACATTCACAAAGATTAATAGTAATCTCATTATTGAGACAAAGGGAGTTCTAGGGTGACAAGGTACAAGGCAATCAATGTCAAATGAGGCATAACCAAGTTGGTATAACTAACCCCTAAAGATTTGAACTAGTGATTTTATGTAAATAGCAATGCACATAATTTAAAATATTTTAAAACATTTCAAAAGCATAGGCTCAAGATGATCAAAGGAGACTTGCCTTCTTGTGCGTGATTTGGTCCTTCTTGCTGCGGCTCGACAAATTCTTTGGTGACGTCGGGTTCTACGCGCGAAAAGACAGAGCAACAAAACAAATAAATACAAACAAAATTCAAATAAAAACCAAAATTCAAATAGAGGCCACATTTGAATAGATTATGATTTTAGACGAATTTAGGAGAAAGAATCAACAGATTCGGAGTTCGCACGAGGGAGAACGAATATCTGGATGATCGGTTGGGAAAAGAAATTACTGAGATAATATTTGGACTAAGGAAAATAGAATGGAGTTTTATGGAGATTTGGCAAGACTTGAATTTGAATTTTGAAAGTGCACAGAAAATTTGGAACAGAACTGAGGCTTTGAATTTAAACTAGGCATTGGAATTTGAAATTTAAATATTTGAAATATCAAATAAATTTTAAATATTTAAAAGGATGGAAGAAATGGATAGTTTGGAATTTTTGATGAATTTAGAAATTTGAATGGGCTCGAACGGAGTTAAAATGAGGGAGAACGGGCTCCGGGAAGTTTGAAAAGAGAGAAAATGGAAAAACTGGAATTTTGGAATTATTTTTCTAAAGGAAAATGAATTATGGCGTCAGCATTGCGTCAGCCCTGGGATTTTGAATTTCGGCCGAATTATTTTTGTATTGGAAAAGAGGGGGAGTGGCTGACGTGTGGGCCGGTCTATGTGGACCGAGTCCACGGTCTACGGGAGGGGCTGAGGTGGCACGGGTGGCGGGGCCGGGCTGGCGTGGCGCCGACAGGGCAGAAACGGCCGAGGTGGCCGGGGGCGTGGAGCCACGTGGCTGCCACCTCACCTCGGTGCCGACGTGGCGGGGCATCGGCGAGCGCGCGGGCTACGGCGGCGGCGCGGCGCCGGTGCACGGCGACGGAGCACGACGGTGGCCGCGGACTTACCGGAGGTGGCCGACGGCGAGCTGGCTGCGAAGAGAGGCGGCGGCGCGCTCGGGTTCACGGCGCGGCGGCGTTGGGGTGCCCGGGAGGGAGAGAGGAGTGGAGGGGGAGGTGGTGCGGAGAGAGAGGAGGCCGGGGAGGGGCTTTATAGGGGTCGGGGAGGGGGGAGGCGCCGGGGATCCCTCGCCGTTGATGGCGCGAGGCGGCGGCGTAATGGCGGAATTAAGGGGGGGCACGGCGCGGGGAGAGGGGAAACGGAGCGGGGATGGCGGGATCGGGTCGGGGAAGAGGAGAGGGAGAGAAAGGAAGGAGATCGGCGCGTCCGTTGGGCGGCGGAAATGGCGGCGGTGATGGCGCGTCCGCGCGGGAGGAGGAAGAAGGGCGCGCTGACAGGCGGGCCCGGGCGGCAGGGAGGGAAGGGAGCGGGGCGACCGGATGGTGACACGTGGCGGGAGGGGAATCGTGGCGCGGCGCGGCGCAAGGCGCGGCGAGATGGGCGGCGCGCGGGGCACGGCCATCCGGCCGGACGCGTCGCGGGGGGAGGGGAGGCGGATCGGCCGGGACGTGGCCGGCATCTGGCCGTCCACGTGGCGGCCGGATGGAAGGGAAGGGAGTTTTAATTTTTGATTTTTGATTTTAGATTTTTAGAAAGGCCCAGAAAATCCAATAAAGCTCAGAAAAATATGAAATAAATTCCAAAAATTCCAGAAAAATTCACAGAAGTTCCTGGAGACATTTTAGACTTAATAAAATTATTTCCAACTATTTTTGGTATTTAATTTTCATATTTTAAAATACTTTTTATTTTCAAAAATAGGTTTTAAACTCCAGAAAATCCAGGAAACCAAATAAAAGCCAAATAACTCCAAATAATTAATTTGAATTAGGATTTTTACAGAAATTCAAAAAATATTTTTATTTAATGATAATTTTTAGGTTTTACTTAAAATACTTTTCAAATCTAGTTTTTTTTCAAAAGCAGAAATCAAGGCAATTCCAAATAGAACTCAAATACTTTAAAATAATTAATTTGAATTTAAATTTTTCGGAAAGCAAATTTTGGGATGTGACATGGGCTGTCAGTGGTCGCACGATCATGGTCGTTCGCCCCTTCCCTAGAAGGGCTGGACACGCGGTCGGGTGCCATGGGCGCGCGAGCGCTCCGTCCCCTACCTTTCGAAGGGGTGGCAACAGAGCTGGCCCCTTGTCGAAGTAGACACGTGAGCGCTCAGTCCCCTACCTTTCAAAGGGGTGGCAGCGGAGCTGGCGTCTAGTAGAAGTAGACGCGCGAGATCTCCGTCCCCTACCTTTCAAAGGGGTGGCGGCGAGCCGGCGCCTGTCGTCAGACACGAGACACGAGTGCTCCGCCCCTACCTTTCAAGAGGTGGCGCGAGCCGGCGCCACCGGCGTAGATGCTTATTAGAGCTTGGGCGCGCGGGAACTTTGACCATGTCTTATTTATACTCCGAGGAGTACGCGCAAGGACAGTGCCTGCGCGTGCACGGGGATATCCGCGTCTTGTTTATACTTAGTAGAGTGTGTAGGGACAACACCTGCGTCTTATTTATACTCAGTAGAGTGTGCATGGAGGTAGGCCTCATGTTGCATCTTGCTTATACTCCGTAGAGTGCGCGCAGAGGCGTCCCCAGCTGTGGCTTATTTAGAGTCCGTAGACTGCGCGCGGAGGCGAGCCTCCGCACGTTGCGGGCAGTGAAGGTGCGTGCGGAGGCGGACCTCGACGCGACGTCTTATTTAGAGTCCGTAGACTGCGCGCGGAGGTAAGCCTCCGCGCGTTACGGGCGGTGAAGGTGCGTGCGGAGGCGGACCTCAACGCTACGTCTTATTTATACTCCGTGGAGTGCGTGTGGAGGCGGACCTCGACGCTACATCTTATTTAGAGTCCGTAGACTGCGCGCGGTGGTGAGCCTCCGCGCGTTGCGGGCGATGAAGGTGCGTGCGGAGGCGGACCTCAACACTACGTCTTATTTATACTCCGTGGAGTGTGCACGGAGGTGTCCCCCCACGCGTCTTTGTTTATACTCATGCCCGCAGTTTCCACAGAGAGTGCGCGCGCGAACGTGGGTCTTTGTTTATACTCATACCTGCGTTTCCAGTGGAGAGTGCGCGCACGAACGTGTGTCTTTGTTTATACTCATGCCCGTGTTTCTCGCGGAGAGTGCGCGTGCGAACGCGTGTCTTTGTTTATACTCATGGAGAGTGCACGCGAATGTAATCCTTCGTGCGCTTTTGCGGGAAATAAGACGAACTTATGCAAACGGTGAACTTCATTAAATTCCCGTTTGCGTGGGTAAGCGATTACAAAAGGTGAGGTATTAATCACTGACCGTTTAAAGACGGAAACAGCCACAGCTGTCGTTACCTGGCGATGAGGCAGTGCGCGGTGTGAGCCTCTAGTGCTGGAGCGGTCCACGCAGGAGCCTGGCAAGGTGTTTCCCGAAGCCGCCAAGGATCCTCGCGCTTGCACACCCGGCTTAGGCGTAGTACCGCCGCAGCCTGTCTGCGTTCCATGTATGGCGAAACATCTGCCCTTCCAGTGTGGCGAGGCGGTATGCTCCCTTCTGGAGGGCCTCCGCAACGATGTATGGGCTCTCCCATCTGGATTGCAGCTTGCCTACCGTCTCCGCGTGGAGTGCCATCTTGAGGACGAGGTCTCCCGGTTGGAATTCATGCGGGTACATGGAACGATCTCGAGCGTGCACCATCTGTCGTGCATACTTTATGACGTGTTGGGTTGCGCTTGCCTGGTCCCCATCAAGGAGGTCTATGGACAACCGGTGCTCCTCTTCTGGTGCCTGGACAAGGACCCTTTTGAGCCAGCTTTTATCTCTTCGGGTGTTACCGCCTCATCGCCGAAGAGGAGGTTGAATGGCGTGAACCCTATCGGGCGCGTCACCGTTGTGCGGAGGGACCACATAACGCTGTGGAGCTCGCCCGGCCACTTGCCCTTTGGCAACCCGACAAGGCGCTTCTTGACCGCAGCGGAGATGGCGCCGTTCGCCCGCTCTACCGCGCCGTTGGACTGCGGGTGTCCAACCGAAGCGAACTGGAGCGTGATGCCCATGCTTTCCGCGTAACTCTTTGAACGGGCTACGCCGAATTGCGTGCCGTTGTCGACGGTGATCTCCCGGGCACGCCGGCGGCATATGATGTTCTGCCAGAGAAAGTGCTGCATGGCTGCCGAGGTAATATTGGCCAGAGCTACCGCCTCCGGCCACCTGGAGAAGTATTCCAAAGCGACCGCTACAAATCGCAGGTCGCCTGGAGCCCTGGGAAGCGGTCCCACGACGTCGATGCCCCATCGTGCCAGCGGCCATACCGGGGGTATAGGGTTGAGGCTTGATGGGGGCCTGTGGATGGCTCACCCCATCCATTGGCAACCTTGACACCGGCACACAAGGTCTTGGGTGTCGGCGATAGCTGTTGGCCAATAAAAACCTTGCCTAAATGCCTTGCCAACTAGCGATCTCGGTGCAATGTGCGAACCGCAGAGTCCCGCATGAATATCTGCAAGGAGTTGCTTTCCTTCTTCGCGTGAGAGGCATCGCAGAAGCGGTGCGCAGACCCCTTTCTTGTAGAGCACCCGTCAAGCACCTGGAAGGACCTAGCCCGATGTTGTAAATGCCAGAGCTCGACGGGGTCGTCCGGCTCCGCGATGCCCTATAGAAAACTGAAAATGGGTTCTCGTTAGTCACTATGCTGGGTGATCTGGTGGACGAGGGCTGCATCGCGGTTGTCCTGTGCAATGGCTGCCGCTGACAGGACTTCGTAAAATGCCCCCTGGGAGTTGGGAGCTGCTGGCTGGCGGCCTTTGCAAGGACATCGGCTTGTTCGTTGTCCGCCCAAGGGATGGCTTTCACTATGACACCCAAAAAATGCCGCTCCTTCGATCTTAGGGCTGCCAGGTACTTGGCTAGCTCCGGATCCTTGGCTTGGTATGACTTGTCCACACGGCCCGCCACCAGTCGCGAGTCGGTTCGGACGAGGACGCGCCTCGCACCTAGCGCTTTGAGCTTCCCGAGGCCAAAGAGTAAGGCCTCGTACTCGGCCGTGTTGTTGGTGGCAGGAAATGCGAGGCGCGCCGAGTACAGCAGGCGGTGCCCCTCAGGTGTAGTGACGACTGCGCCGACGCCCGCGCCCGCAACGCCGTAGGCTCCGTCAGTGTTGAGCGTCCACACCGGGTCTTCCAGCTAGTGGACAGGCTGAGCTGGAGGGGTCCACTCCGCGAAGAAGTCGGCCAGGACTTGGGACTTGATCGCCGTTCGGGAAGCATACGTTAAGGAGAACGGGGCAAGCTCGGCTGCCCATTTGCCGATCCGCCCTGTGGACTCCTTATTGTGCAGCATCTCTGCCAGGGGGAACGAGGATGACACCGTTATCGGATGGGCCAGGAAGTAGTGTCGGAGCTTTCTTGAAGCCATGACCAGCGCGTAGGCGAGCTTCTCGAGCTCCATATACCGCGTCTTGGCGCGTTGAAGGGCTTCGGAGACGAAGTACACGGGTCGTTGGAGAGTGTCCTCTTCGAGGACGAGGACGGCGCTGACCGCCGTCGCTGAGGCGGCGAGGTAGAGCAGGAGGGGAGCCTCTAGTGCTGGGGCAACCAGAGTGGGAAGGCTTGCGAGGTGTTTCTTGAGGTCGTCGAAGGCCTTTGCGCAATCGTCATCCCAATGAAGCCCGTCGCAACCGCGGAGAGTTTTGAAAAATGGCAAGCCCCGCTCCGCTGCCTTAGACAGGAAGCAGCTCAGAGCCGCCATGCGGCCGGCCAACCTCTGGACCTCCCTCGTCATCTTGGGCGGTTCCATGCCCAGGATGGCGTCGACCATGTCGGGGTTCGCCTAGATGCCTCATCCGGATACGAAAAAGCCCAAGAGCTTGCCCGCCTGCACGCCGAAAACACACTTGTCCGGATTGAGCTTGATGCCCGCCTTCCTGAGGTTGTCAAAGGTCTCCTGGAGATCCCGACTATCGAAGGCGAGCTGCTTGGTTTTTACTACCACGTCGTTGACGTAGGCCTCGATGTTCCTTCCGAGTTGAGCCACTTGCCTAGTTAACTAAAAGTAGCTAATAGCTTGTTGGTACTAGCTCCTTATTAGCAGCTACTCGAACTTGGGGATTATGGAGAATTGCATGCGTACTGTCTAGCTGGCATAGCCGCAATAACCATGGATCCATAAACCCATCACTGCGAATTATCGAGTTGGATGGTATACATCAAGGCCGGCAATAAAGCTTCCCTTACGTAGGGCACACGCATCATTTCATTCGTTTCCATATATGCACGGATGCTTGAGTTAATTTTACGTGCATTTCGGTCATGAGCAGATTCGATCTCCTCCGATAATAATATACATTTTGGCCATTTCAGTGCTTGCAGGATCGATTGATCGATGGGTGGAGATGATGCATGGGAGCTGGATATTATGTGGCATGGGCTTTTACTTGCTGGGAATGCAACGGCGAACTTTTGGAGTAGCTGGTCGATGCAAGTCCTTGTCGTGAGCAGCTTGGTGGTGCAATTTGCACTCGCCATCTCCGCAGGGCTCCGGTGTCCTGGGGTCCGCTGGGTGCGGAAGTTCATCGTCTGGGCGTTGTACGTGTTGGGCGACTACGTCGCGACAACCGCGCTCGGTAACCTCACCGTCAGCAGCGCGTCGGGTGTGCACCAGCTGGTTGCGCTGTGGGCGGCATTCTTCCTGCTGCACCTCGGTGGCCCGGACAACATCTCCGCATACTCCCTCGAGGACAACGAGCTGTCGGGGCGTAAAATGTTGGAATGGGGCCTGCGGGTCGTGGGAGCCGTATATGTCGCCTACAAATCATTTTCCGGCAGCCGGAAATCGGTCGTAGCAGCCTGCTTGATGCTCTTCGTCGTCGGTGTTCCCAAGTATTTGGAGAAGGCACTGGCGCTTCGGCGCGCCAACTTGGGCAACATGCGGAAATCTGTCATGAAGCAGCCACGTCCCGAAGGTTTCTTTATCCCTGGGCTTCAAGGAGACGAAGCGCTTCTGATGATTGCTCACAACCTGTTCCATATCTGCATGCGCGCGATGGTTGATTCTTCGATCATGTTGGATGAGCGGCGTGTTGCTGACTGGAAAGGTCTGATTGAAATTGGATGGAAGGACACGTGCAAGGTGATGGAGATGGAGCTGTCCCTCATGTATGACATTCTCTACACCAAGGCAGCCATGATCCACACTTGGCATGGCTACTGCATCCGTGTCCTTTCGCCGATTGCCACTTTGATCGCGTTAGTGCTGTTTGAACTCAACAATGAAGGTGGTTACAGCAGAGCTGATGTCATGATCACTCGCATCTTGTTAGTCTCTACCGTCTTCGTGGAGACGACATCGCTGCTCAGGGCACTAGGGTCGTCCTGGACAGTGGCCAGTTTGTACCGTAAGCAGCGACGGGGTTGGCTTAGCCATGCAATCCTATGCGAAAGGCGATGGCATCGGTTTCGTCGTGGTCTTGTGTCCCTTCGCCGGTTTGTCTGGGCGGAGAGATGCAGAGAGTGGTCGTGGGGCACCATTGGGCAGCACAACATGCTGCGCTTGTGCGCCCGCGACATGAAAGACCGACGGTGCAGCCTGGCCAAGAAGATGGGAGTTGAATGGTGCAAGGACGAGCATTACTACTGGACCCAAAACAACGGACACCCTGTCAAGGAGTTGGTGTTCAACGCTATATTCGAAATACTGAACCCAAAAGAACGGACACAGGTCTCGGAACATAGTGGACGGATCGATAAAAGCGATCCAGACCCGAAACTTTCAGCTAGGCCCGGGGCGGTTGTGAACTCACTGGGCTTGTTCAAGGCAGAAAGGGGCCGGCGGGCACTAAACAGAATGGGAAAAAAATATGAAAACGCTCTCAGCCGATACATCCGTGAAGAAATCCATGAGGAAATCCTTATATGGCACATCGCCACTGATGTCTACCTCTACACCCGCGAGCCAGCCGAGGAAGAAGATGAGGAGACCACCCAGCTTGTGGAGGCAATCAAGGTGCTATCCAACTACATGATGTTCCTCCTCGTAGAACGCCCCTACATGCTACCAGGCCTTGTTCTCCGTAAGCTGTACGAAGTAACCCGCGATGATTTGGGCAGATTATGGAAAATTTGTCCAGCTGAGAGCAACCCAGCTCACCAGCACGATGACTGCAGGCAAAAAAACCTTGCTAGTTTCCTGGGCAAAAATGGGGCAACAAACGACATTAAGAAGAAAGACATCATCAAGGGAAAGGGTCTCGTGCTTGCAACGAAACTTGCCCATGAACTGCTCAAACTCGAAGCTGAAGCCCCACGCCAAGAAGATTTAAATCCAATCTTATCATTGGTATTTGACGTGTGGGTGGAGATGCTCCTCTACGCGAGCCACCGATGCAGCAGGGAGTCCCACGCCAAGCAGCTCAGCACAGTCCGCAGCGGCGCAGAGTTGGCAACCGTCGTGTGGCTTCTGGCAGAGCACGCTGGCATCTTCCATGCCGACAAAGGTGGCAAGAAGAAACGTAAGCACCTAAGTACAACTGTCAGTCCCTCTCGCTGGTCAGAAATCTCTAAAGGAAGAAGCAAAGTCTAAGAAAAGTTGTGGTATGAAATTTCTCGGTACTCATGCATCGACTAGTGTCCTAGCACCTCGTCCTTTTTCTACGAGACAAATGTTGTTAAGTTTTGCAAATTAAGAGAACATAGAAGAATTTCTAAATTTCTCTTTTATCTTTTTTGTTTCTTATGCTTACTTTTACTAACTAGTTACAAGTCGCCTCAATATATAGTCTAATACTCTCCTACTATCATACATATTTGGATTTCAAATTAGACATAACTTCAACTTGAGTTACATACGGAGACAGACTCTACTACGTCTTAAACTCTTAGTCAAGACTATTTCCAATAATCTCTCTCCTAATCTTAACTCGCCTTACTCTAATTTAGTCTCAATGCATTATGAACTACCAGCCACGCCTCTACATGAAGCATTCTACATGCAAGCTATATGTAGGAACTCAACTTAACTGGTACGGGTCCATCCAGATGCAAAAATCCTAAAACATTGAGGTAGTCGATCTCAATTGTGACTTATCCAACTCATACTTGACATGGAATGGCAACGCATCTCATTAACGTTCTGGACTCGACTCAGCATCAAAGCAGTGCTAGCTCGTCATCGCTGAGAGCTTTAGTACAAAGTGCTTTCTCCATCTTCAGTTTGCGGCATTTGAAGCAAAGTGATCATAATTGTTACAATTATGGCACCTCACTTTTGTCTTATCAAACTTCCGATTCTGATGACCTCATCCACTACCGCTGAAAGTGTTCTTACCTTCATGCTTCGATGATCGGACCACCCACTCGGCACAGGTCAACAAGAGCTGTCCATCGCCGTTGTCACTGCTATCGCGGATGTGTTCCTCATATGCCTTAAGACGATTGATGACCTCCTCCATGGTCATTGTCTTCAGGTCTCCAAATTGCTCTATCATCAAGGCAATCAGGAGAAACTTTGAGGGAATAGTACGAAGAAATTTCTTCACTATATACAACTCTTCTACCTTCTTGCCAAGGGCTCGAATTTGGTTGACAATGACCATCAACTGGACGGCGAAGTCATTGATCAACTCCATTGCCTTCACACGCAACACCTTGTATTCGGTCTTGAGAGTTTATATGTTTGCTTCCTCACACGATTGGTGGTAAGATACATCGTCTTCAATACCTCCCACACAGCTTTGGTCGTCTCTTTTTCGGCCAGTGGAAAGAGTGCCTTCTTTGAGATGCCATGATAGATGGTCACCAATGCCATCTGATCCTTGCACACATCCGAGTTATCATTCTCGATCGCATTCCACACTCCTTGAGCCCTTATGTACACCTTTATCTTGATTGTCTATGCTACATAATTGCTCATCATGAGCATTAGATAATGCAGCAAGACAGCGGAACTCAATTTTCCCATCACACTGGATGATGCCTCGTCGTCAGTGACACCACTTCCAGACGAACATGACATGATCTTGGACATGGATCAAGAACTCAGGCTTGTAAAACTTCTGTTACGGATCAAAGGACAGAGTCTTATCTTCAGATTTGGGATAGATAGCTGCTGAGCACTAGGCTTTACTTTTCTGCTTGAATTGAGGGACTAAAACAAAACATTGCTTTCACTATCGACCATAGGACAGTTCGGTTTCTACCTTTAACTAAAGGCTCAGATCGAAAGAACTGAGGCACTCATCAGCTTTTTCTTCACGCGGATGGATGAAGAGCAACTGATGCCATTTCTCTATTCCAAGATCCATAGCATGTTAGCAATAACATGGGTGACTGTGCAATCCACATCTGCACAGCAAACAACACCCAACTGTTCGGCCAAGTCCTTCTCTCTCTCCCCTGCCTTGCACCAAATGTTGCCGCTTTTCTGCTGGTGCTTCGCAACTCTGATCACGCCTGGCTCGGGAATTTTTCTTTGCTATTGACATGATTACCGCTTTCTGTTGCTCTACTTTGTAGCTTCACATCACGCTCAGTCTATTGCTGTGATTGCTGCTTGCTCCTTGTGGAGGCAATCAAGGTGCTATCCAACTACATGATGTTCCTCCTCGTAGTACGCCCCTTCATGCTACCAGGCCTTGTTCTCCGTAAGTTGTACGAAGTAACCCGCGATGATTTGGGCAGATTATGGGAAATTTGTGCAGCTGAGAGCAACCCAGCTCACCAGCACGATGACAGGCAAAAAGACCTTGCTAGGTTCCTGAAAGGAAAGAAGGCAGGCTACGTTAAGGAGGTAGAATTATTTAAGGGAAAGGGTCTTGTGCTTTCAACGAAACTTGCCAATGAACTGCTCGTGCTCGAAGATCAGCACAGCCAGCCGCAGCAGAGTGTCCCACGCCAAGAATATTTAAATCCAATCTTATCATTGGTATTTCACGTGTGGGTCGAGATACTCCTCTACGCGAGCCACCGATGCAGCAGGGAGTCCCACGCCAAGCAGCTCAGCACAGTCCGCAGCGGCGCAGAGTTGGCAACCGTCGTGTGGCTTCTGGCAGAGCACGCTGGCATCTTCCCTGCCGACAAAGGTGGCAAGAAGAAACGTAAGCACTTAAGTACAACTGTCCGTCCCGCTCGCTGGTCAGAAACCTCTAAACGAAGAAGCATAGTCTAAGAAAAGTTGTATGAAATTTCTCTGTACTCATGCATCGACTAGTGTACTAGCACCTCTTCCTTTTTCTACGAGGCAAATGTCGTTAATTTTGCTACAGAAAGCGCATACATCGCAAATAACTAAGAGAACACGAGAAAATTTCTAAATTTTTCTATTATCTTTTTTGCTTCTTATTCTTACTTTTACAAATTAATTACAAGCCTCCTCAATATATAGTCTAATACTCTCCTACTGTCATACATATTTGGTTTTTAAATTAGACATAACTTTAACTTGAGTTACATACGGGGATGGACTCTACTACATCTTAAATTCTTCGTCAAGATTATTTCCAATAATCTCTCCCCTAATATTGAATTAACATACTCTAGTTTAGTCTCAATGTATTATGAAATACCAGCCACGCCTCCACATAAAACGTTCTACATGCAAGCTATATGTAGGAACTCAACTCAATGGTACAGGTCCATCCAAATGCAAAAATTCTAAAATTTTGAGGCAGTCGATCTTAACTATGAATTATCCAACTCATACTTAACATGGAACGGCAACACATCTCCTTAACGTTCCGGACTTGACTCAGCATCAAAGCAGTGCTGGTTCATCATTGCTGAGAGCTTTAGCAAGAAGCGTTTTCTCCATCTTCGGTTTGCGGCATTTGAAGCAAAGTGCTCATAATCGTTTGTTGTGGCTACAGACCAAACAGAGAGAGAGATGTGGTTGTGGAGAGTTGGGAGAATAATGGTCCTTGGGTCCTCTCCCATAGCCCATGTCTTATATATACAAGTACCCATATGGGAAGTGTTTTTACAGTTGTACCCTTACATCGGTATATCCCTATCAGGGGTATTTAAGTCGCTATACATATCCTACTCTGGTCTTACAACCTTCTAACAGTCTCGCTGGCTTAGGTGGGGCCACCCCTACAACAGAGCCTCTCATGGTGAGGGCTACAGTGTCGGCCATGTTGTGAGTCCTTTGGCCCTCCGTCCCGCGCCCGTGAGCTTGTTTGGACTGCAGAGCCTTATTGTGCGGCGAGCTGCGGCCGATGTCAAGTCGGTCAATGTCGAGGCCGGAGCTCATCGTTGGGGTCGGAAGGCGTGACGAGTCGACGCCGGATCAAGGTCGCCTCGCCAGCCATAGACGCGAGCGCCCGCTCCTTATCCTCCGAAAGGGTGACAGGCCGGGCGTCTAGTCGGCAGACGCGCGCTTTGTCCGCTACCCTTCGAGCGGGTGGCGCGGAGCTAGCGCCTGGTCGGCAGACGCGCGCTCTCCGTCCCCTACCTTCGAGCGGGTGGCGCTGAGCCGGCGCCTGGTCGGCAGAGCGTCGCGCGCTCCGTCTCCTACCTTCGAACGGGTGGCGGCGAGCCGCCTGCTTAGTCAAAAAGACGCGCGCGCTCCGTCCCCTACCTTCGAACGGGTGGCGCGAGCCGGGCGCTTAGTCGGGCGAGACGCGCGCGTCCGTGTCGGCCGATGTCCGGGCTGAGTCTCGCTGTCGGGGAGTCGGTATCGGGATCTTGAGTGAGTGTGGGAGCAAAGGCAGGCCTCGTGTCGCCGACGGTGTTGTGCGTGGAGGCGATTGTGGCCCCGCGGCCCGGTAATGCGTTTTAATGGTGCTCGAACGCGCCGCCCCCGACTTGTCGTGGTCACTGTTGCGCCGTCGCGGTTCGCCACGGCACGCGGCGGCTTGTGATTGGTGCGTCGTGGGATGTGAGCGGTTGTGTGCCCGCGGCCGTTCGCCTCTTCCCCAGGGAAGTGGGACGCGTGGCGGGCGCGTGTTAGCACTCCATGCTGCCTGGGCACCTACCGGGCGCGCTCCTTTAGGTGCTGGCGGTTCTTTTCAAGTCGCGCGTAGCCGAACCGACGGGGTCTTAATCTGGTTAGAAGGCGGGCGGGCTTTATAAGGTGCCATTGTTGTGATGGGGGCGCTTGATCTTGCCTGCCGCTTAGCCCTACTTGTTTCGTGCTAATAGTAGCGCAACCTACTCCTGCCTTGATTCCTTTTGCCCTGATCTTGGAGAGGAATGGCCGGCCTTGACGATGCCTCCCATCATCCTAGCGGCAGCCAGGACGAGTTGTCTCTCCCTTCTGGGGAGTACGAGCTGGTGCTGCGGGGGCGTTCACGTGCCGGCAAACGGTGGGATGCCATGGAGCATTCGGGGGGGCGCTGCTCCCGTGTGCTGGGGAGGAGCCGCGTAACCGAGGAGACGCTGCAGCGGCTCGTCCGGGAGAGGAAGATCGAGGAGCGCGATGGGGCTCGCCTACCCCACCACGACAAAATAGAGCCGAGCCCCCGGGCGACAGAGGCAATCTTTTTTGTCGCGTTCTTCGATGCCAGCCTTCGAATGCCCTCGACGGTGTTTGTGGGTGAAGTCCTGTGGACTTACGGGTTGGAGTTAGCACAGCTGACGCCAAACGCAATAGTCCGTCTGGCCGTTTTCACGTGGGCGGTGCGGACAGAGGGCCGGCGTCCCAGCGCGAGCCTGTTCGCTACCCTGCACGACGCGTGTTGTCGACCCAGGAAAGTTGGGGAGGGGGCTGTGTCCAACTTTGGCAGCGTGGACTTCGTGTTGCGAAAGTCGTGTATGACTGCTCCTGCGCCGCCGCCCGTGGAAGTGGGAGTCCGCCGACACGTCGGTGGTTCTACTACCACGTGACCAAAGACGAGTGCCACGCTATGCCGAGGCGGCCAATCTCGCTCAACGATTCGCCAAGTGTGAGGCCATAGGCTGACGACGCAAAGAGGCTGTGGAGGCTTGTCGGCGTCGCCGGCCGGCTAAGTATGCATGATCTGGCTGAAGAGTTCACGATGTACGGAGTGTCGCCACTCTCCGCCCGGTGGAAGTGTGAGCGGCAGGGCGACGCCCGCGAGGATGGGGTTAGGCCGTCCGTGTCTTGCCTGCTCCCGCCCTCCGCTCCTTGTAAGCCATTCAGCATATGGTACGCATCCCCTTATGTGTCTGCGTAGTCCTCATCTGATCGACGTACCATCTTTTGCAGCGGCTCGGCTAGAAGACGCAGAGCGCGCAGGTGTGGCGCTCCTCGGCCCGTACACGCTCAAGGAGCACAAGCTACGCGAGGCCGCGACCACGATGGCGAAGCAGGGGCGGGTAAACCGCGCATGTGAGGTCCTGGGCATTGCTGTGCCCGAGCGCACGGCACCGGTGGAGACTCCTGCAGGGACTCTGAGCCATCGCAATGACGGCAACCAAACAGGGGCGTTGTCTTCGCGGTGCCGGGCCTACTCCGAGGCTGCCATATCCGGCCCGCCAGCCACCTCAGTAGCTGGCATCGTTGGGGTGGGATGTTCAACCGGCGGTGGATCCGGCCGGGCTGGTTCGGGGGGGCGCGTCGTCTCGAATCCATTGGCGGCACCATTCGTCGGCACCGCCAAGCCTGGGAGCCCGGGCTTCGTTGGGCTGGAAACCGCCAACCCAGAGGGGAATGTTATTCCGGGCGAGAGGGCGGCGGCAGGCGGTGCTCTGCCACCCACCACGGCCGCGAAGGACGTGCCCGGAGCGGCAGAGACTGCATGCGCGACAGGAGCTGCGGCTGCTAACACCGCGGAAGAGTCGCTCGCGTTGCCGCGGCAAAACGCCCTGCTCGGTCCCCTCCGCCGAGGGCGAGCACGGCGCTGCAGCCCCGTCCTTGGGATTGTGGCGTTCGATGCGGCCGACCCGGCCGAAGGGGCCGCCCAACCAACCACTGAGACACTCACTGCCCAATTGGCGGTCGAACAGGCACCCCGTCCTGCCCCGGCGAAGGATGCAGAAGGTAGGCTCGGTTCCTTCTCTTAACACGACTTCGCGAAACTCTCTCCGATTTGCTCGCTCATTCCGTCGATATCAGGCGAGACGTGGTCTCCCGGACGTGGTGAAGGATCGAGCAACGGGGGTATGCGCGAGGTCCCGAGCCCCGTGCAGGGTGTCCTGCAGGCATCTGCCACCGCCGAAGTGGCCGAAGCCTCCGTAGCCCCTGACGCGGCGAGGCTGGAGCTCGTCCTCTCCGACTTGCTCCCGCGCCCGAAGATAGTTCGCGCTCTTAATGATGCCGCGGAGCGCGCCAGTGGCAGCCTTGCCCGACAGATGTTATCGTCGTGCGAGGGTGATCTCCTGGCGCTCGCGCTGCGGGCTTCGGAGATGAAGGTAAGCATTATGCGCTCGCGCTTCCTAGAGCAACACTAGGCACCTGCTTACTCTTATTGCTGCTTCCAGACACTTGTCATCAGCCAAGCGCTGGACGAGGCCCTGATCCGGGTGCGGAGAGCTCTAGAAGCCGGTCTTCGCGCCGCGGATGATGCCCATGCCATGAAGGACAAACAGCTTCGCGTGGTGGAAGGCGCCATGGCGGCTGTGCAGTGCGAGATCGAGGACGCCCGGCGTGCCGCGGCAGAAGAACGCACCTCTTTCTTGCAGCAGATCACCGCTTTGGAAGAGGAGAAGACCCGGCTGGTCAAGTCTTTTGCAGAGAGGGACCGCACCCTGGATGATGCATCCAGGTCGGCGTGGAGGGCGATGGAGTCTCTGAACCGGGCCCTCCGGATCTGACGCCGACGGCGTGCGGACGCCACTCACGCCGTAAGACTCGACGAGACGCTCGGGCTGGTCGAGAGGAGCGGGCGTCGCCTTCCGCAGCGCCAAAACCTTCGGCGAGCATTGCGGCTTTCTTGGCGCGTGTCTTGCCCTCGCCATGCTTCACACTCATGGGTGTAGACATGTTCACGAGCTGGCGAACCCTCACCTGGACCTTCCTGCCCGATCAGGGGCGATGTCGGACGCCATTTGCTTCATCGAGCCTGGCCTCCAGAACTTCCACCGACGGATCTGGGGTCACGTCGGGAGGATGCGGCCAGAGTTGCGATGCAGCAAACGCTGCACGGGGAAGGGGACCTCCTCCGCTGGCTCGAAGGGGTTCCTCGACGCCATGACGGCGGTGCGGGCCCGTCGACGCCACGCGAAGGCTAAGCACTTGGTTAGGTGATGGGAGGGCAGTGTACTCATGTTTTGCGGCCATGTAATGCCCACATGTTTTGCGATGAATTGAAGTAGCACTTGTTCTGAGTGTTGTATGTTGTGTTATGGGCCAGCGTTTTATGCGAGGCCAATATCTTCACCTTCGAAGTGCGCCATCGGGCGAGTAGTCGTGTGAACGGTCCCAACCGAGGTAGACAGCGCGAGCGCCGTCCCCTACCTTCGAACGGTGACACGAGCCGGGCGCCTAGCCGGCGTAGACGCGCGAGCGCCTCGCGTCTGCGCGCGCCGCGTTCGCGTCCATTCTATACGCCGTAAGGTGCACAGGAGGAACACACGCCTTATTTATACTCCGAGAGTGCGCGGGATCGACGCCCACGCCTTATTTATACTCGAGAACGCCACAGAACGACGCGCGTGCATGCACGGATTTGGCGTCTTGTTTATACTCCGTAGAGTGCGCAGGGAAAACATCCGCGTCTTATTTAGAGTCGATGGCAGCGCGTCGAGGTGGACCTCGACGCTACGACTTAATTTAAAGTCCGTAGATTGGTGCGTGCGGAGGCAGACCTCGATGCTACGACTTAATTTAAAGTCCGTAGACTGGTGCGTGCGGAGGTGGACCTCGACGCTACGACTTAATTTAGAGTCCGCAGACTGGTGCGTACGGAGGCGGACCTCGACGCTACGACTTAATTTAGAGTCCGTAGACTGGTGCGTGCGGAGGCGAACCTCGACGCTACGACTTAATTTAAAGTCCGTAGATCGGTGCGTGCGTAGGCGAACCTCGACGCTTCGACTTAATTTGATCGCCCGAGATCGGTGCGTGCGAGGTGGACCTCGACGCTACGACTTAATTTATAGTCTGCAGATCGTGCATGCGAGGCGACCTCGACGCCACGACTTAATTTAAAGCCCGTGACCGGTGCGTGCGGAGGCGACCACGACGCCATCGACTTAATTTAAAGTCCGTGATCGCGCGCGTGCGGAGGCGACCTCGACGCCACGATTTAATTTAAAGTCCGCAGATCGTGCGCGCGAGGCGGACTCGACGCCATTTACTTAATTTAAAGTCCGTAGATCGCGTGCGTGCGAGGCGACCTCGACGCCACGACTTAATTTAAAGTCCGCCGATCGTGCGTGCGAGGCGACCTCGACGCTTCGACTTAATTTAGAGTCTGCAGACTTGTGCGTGCGGAGGCGGACCTCGACGCTACGACTTAATTTAAAGTCCGTAGACTGGTGCGTGCGAAGGCGGACCTCGACGCTACGACTTAATTTAGAGTCCGCAGACTGGTGCATGCGGAGGTGGACCTCGACGCTACGACTTAATTTAGAGTCCGTAGACTGGTGCGTGCGGGAGATTTTGTGCACATTGTGGCCAGAACAAATGATGCTTTTTGCGAATAATGAGTTTTATTGAACTCCCGTTTGCGCGGGCGAGCATCTTACAATGAAGGGCTGATGCCACCACGATTTTCGTCCTGCTTCTAGGCGTAATATCGCCGTAATTTGTCCGCGTTCCATGTGTGGCGGAGAGTACGCCCTCGGCGTGGCGAAGTCGGTAAGCTCCTTACGCAAGGCTTCGCCACGATGTATGGACCTTCCCACTTGGACTCCGGCTTGCCAACGGTCTCGCATGGAGCGCCGCTCGAGGACGAGATCCCGTGCTTGAACCGCCATGGGTATATGGAACGGTCTCGAGTGCGCACCATCCGCCACGCTGCATTTCGACGTGTTGGGCTGCACTCGCCCGCGCCCCATCGAGGAGGTCCAAGGACACGCGGCGCTCCTCATCGGGTGCTTGGACGAGGACCCTCCACGAGCCCGCCTTGATTTCCTCAGCGCCACCGCTCGTCGCCAAAAAGGAGCTTGAAAGCGCGAAACCACGCCGGCGCGTTACCATTGTGCGAATGGACCGAGGACGCCGTGAAGCTCACTCGCCACTTTCCTTCGACAACCCGACTAGGCGCTTCTTGACGGCGACGATATGGCGCTGTTCGCCGCCGACCGCTCCGTTGGATCGGGTGCCCACCGAGGCGATCGGTATGATGCCCATGCCGTCCGCGTAACTCTTTGAAGGGGGCGCGCGAATCGCAGCCGTTATCAACGGTGAGCTCCTCGCACGCCAAACGACATATGATGTTCTCGCGGAGGAAGCGCCGCATGGCCACCGAGGTTATTTTGGCGAGCTACTACCTCCGCCATCCGAAAATACTCGCCGCGACTACCACAAATCGTAGGTCCCCGGGCTCGGGAAGTGGTCCTACTATGTCGACGCCTTGTGCGCCGCCACACCGGGGAATGGGGTTGAGGCTCATCGGGGCCTACGGATGATACGCCCATCCATCGGCACCCGACACCGACGCACGAGGTCCCGGCGTCGCTGATGGTCGTCGGTCGAGAAAGCCTTGCCTGAATGCCTTGCTGACCAACGACCTCGGCGCCAAGTGAGACCCGCACACCCCCGCATGGATCTTCGCAAGGAGGTTCTTCCCCTCCTCGTCCGAGAGGCAGCGCAGGAGCGGCGCACAGACCCCCTTTTTGTAGAGTATCCCTTCAAGTACCTGAAAGGATCTAGCGCGGTGTTGCAGACGCCGGAGCTCGGCGGGGTCGTCTGGCTCAGTGATGCCCTGCAGGAAATTGAAGATGCGCTCTCGCCAATCGCCCTGCTGGACGATTTGATGAACGAGGGCCGCGTCTCGGTTGTCCTGCGCGATGGCCGCTTGTGGTAACACTTCGTAAAATGCCCCGTCAGGAGGTGGTAGCTGCTGGCTAGCCGCCTTCGCGAGGGCATCGGCCTGCTCATTTTCCGCGTGAGGGATGGCCTTGACCGTGATGCCCAAGAAATGCCTTTCCCTCGCTCTTACGGCCGCGAGGTACTTGGCCAGCTCGGCATCCTTGGCCTGATATGACTTGTCTACCTGGCCTGTTACTAGACGCGAGTCCGTGCGGACGAGCACTCGCCGCGCACCGATTGCCTTGAGCTTTGTCAAGCCGAAGAGTAGCGCCTCATACTCAGCTGTGTTGTTGGTGGTTGGAAAGGTGAGGCGCGCTGAGTATAGCAGGCGCTGTCCCTCAGGTGTGATGATCACTGCGCCTACGCCCGCGCCCGCGACACCGTAGGCTCCATCGGCGATAACATCCGCATCGGTCATCGTGCTTCTGGACGGGCTGAGCCGGCAGGGTCCATTCTGTGAGGAAGTCGGTGAGAACTTGAGACTTGATTGCCGTCCGCGAGGCGTATGTCACGGAGAACGGGGCGAGCTCAGTAGCCCACTTGCCGATACGCCATGTGGATTCCTTATTGTGTAACATCTCCGCCAAGGGGAATGAGGAAGGCACCGTGATCGGGTGGGCCAAAAAATAATGTCGGAGCTTCCTGGAGGCCATGATCAGCGCGTAAGCGAGCTTTTCAAGCTCCGTATACCTCGTCTTGGCGCCTTGGAGGGCTTCGGAGACAAAGTACACAGTCAGAGACGGCGCCTTCGCCTAAGACGAACGCAGCATCGATCAGTCAGGCGACGCGCGGAGTAGAGCAAGAGGGGAGCCTCCGGCGCTGGGGCGACCAGAGCGGGGAGGCTCTCCAGGTGTTTCTTGAGCTCGTTGAAGGCTTCCGCACAATCGCTGTTCCAACGGAATCCATCGCACCCGCGGAGTGTTTTAAAGAATGGCAGGCCCCGCTCCGCCGCCCGAGATAGGAAACGGCTGAGGGTTGCCATACGGCCCGCCAGCCTCTGGACCTCCCGTGTCGTCTTCGGCGGCTCCATATCCGAGATGGCCTCGACCTTATCAGGATTTGCTTGGATGCCTCGTCCGGATACGAGGAAGCCCAGGAGTTTGCCCGCCTGCACACCGAAGACACATTTGTCGGGGTTGAGCTTGATGCCTGCCTTCCTGAGGTTGTCGAAGGTCTCCTGGAGGTCCCGGCCGTGCAAGGCGAGCTGTCGGGTTTTGACTACCACGTCGTCGACGTAGGCTTCCACGTTCCTCCCAAGCTGGGCTGCCAGGGCAAGCGCGACGAGGCGAGTAAAGGTAGCACCTGCATTCATCAAACCGAAGGGCATCCTGACAAAGCAGAAAGTCCCAATCGGCGTAATGAAGCTAGTCTTGTCCTCGTCATCTTCGGCCATGTATACCTGATGGTATCCAGAGTAGGCATCCAAGAAGCTCATTAGCTCGCACCCGGCGGTAGCGTCAACTAGCTGATCGATGCGTGGCAAGGGGTAATTGTCTTTTGGGCACGCCTTGTTAAGTGCCGTAAAGTCGATGCACATATGCCAGGCCCCGCTGGCTTTTTTTACCAACACTGGGTTGGCGAGCCACTCGGGGTGGTGGACCTCGCGAATGACCCCGCCCGAGAAGCTTCACCTCTACCTTGGTCGCTCGTTGCGATCCATGGACATACGGCGGAGCTTCGTTTGACCGGCTTGGCGTCGGGGCGGATCGCCAGGCGATACTCGATTATTGCGCGGTCTACACCCTTGATATCCTCCGGCGACCACGCAAAAACGTCAGCATTGTTCTGAAGCACTCGGAGTAAGTCCCGTTCGACCTCCGGAGGGAGCCCCTCGCCAATGGACACAAACTGCCCCTCCACCTAGAGCGGCACCTTTTTGACCCCGCCTTCGGGCCACGGCTTAGGTGTCGCCGGCCGTGTTCGCGAGGGCGTGCACCAGGCGAGGCGGATCCCGGCTGCTGACTTCGGTGCGCCTGGCAAGGTCCTGGTCGCCGAAGACGGTGATAACACCTTCCGGGCCTAGGAGCTTCATACATAAGAAGGCGTGGTGTGGGACCGCCCTGAAGGAGTTGATGGCGGGCGTCCCAATATGACGTTGTAGGGTGTGGGATGTCTCGACGTCGAAGATGATATGCTTGCTTTGGATGTTCCCCTCCTAGCGGAGTGTAACTGGGAGGGACATACTCCCCAGGGCCTCCAGTGGTTGACCTCCGAAGCCTTGAAGCAGAGCTCCTGGCTGCTCTAGACGATTTCGGGGAATCCCCATACGATCGAGGGCCCCTGCGAACAGAATGTTCGCGGAGCTTCCCCCGTCAACGAGGATGCGCCTGACGTCGCAGCCTGCGATGTGGGCCTGTATAACCAAGGGATCTTGGTGGGGGAACTCCACGCCCCTGGCGTCATCCAAGGTGAAGGTGATGTTGCAGGGCGACATCCACGGTTCGGCCGCTCAAGGAGCCCTCGATGAGAACCTCCGGTGATGACGCTGATGGTGCAGTGCCGCGCGCCTTCCCCGTCGGAGACTCACGAGGGGCTATCCCTTGGATGCCGTACGCGGGCTTCGGCAGGAGGCCGAAAGGATGAGGCCCGAGATTCAACAGTGACCCGTCGCAGCTCCATGACCGCGATGCACGCGTTCGTGTAGTGATCGCTGTAACCATGCAGCTCACACCACTTGTCGCAATCTAGAATTTTTTGTTCCGCACGGGGTCGCTCGTGGCGGCCCGGTCCGGCTTCCCATCCCCGGCCCCCTCCCCGCGAGATGGGAGTAGGTCCTTGGAGGATGTTCTCGACGCCAGGGACGTGGCGGGCTTTTTGTGGCCTGTGCTGGTGACGCCGGGGCCTGCGCCTGCTTCTTGAAAAGCCTTCCTGTTCCCCAGTGACGTTACCTCCAGGAACGTCTTCCTGGGGCTCCTAGCTGCGGCCCTACTTTGGGGAATCGTCACTCACCCCCCTCGCACGGCGAACACTTCGCCTGAACAAGGCCGAGGGTGGCAGTGTCGTGTCTCCGCGCATCTTCCTCTGCCCGTGCGTACTCCTCTATTTTGTCGAAGAGCATGGCGACTGTCTTGATAGGCTTCCACGCATTGTATTCGGCCATGGGGCCCGGCCGAAGGCCCTGTATAGCCGCGTTAATGATGGTTGTCGCATTAACGTCCTTGACCTGGCAGCGCACAGCCGCGGCGCTTGGAATAGTCCCGAGCTTCTTGAAGGTTCTCGCGATCGCTAAGAGCTGGTCTGCATCGACCCGCTCAACGTAATTCCCTTGAAAGTTGTTGTAAAGGCGGTCGCGGATCTGCTCCCACGCACAGATGGAGTTTGGCTTTATCGTGAAAAACCAAGAAAGCGCCACTCCTTGAAGCGCGAGGGGGAGTCCCTTCGCCTTTGTGGTATCGTCTCCTCCAGCGGCTTCGATCGCGGTTTTGTACACGCGCACGAAGTCCCGGGGGTCCGTGTCGCCTCTGTATGGTTCGATGACGCTGGGGAACTTGAAGCCTTCGGGCCATGCCGCTGCTGCAACCGAGAGCGGGACTCTGATCAACACGCCGCAGGCACGCGGCCGACGGGGGCGCGTCGTCGCCTCGCCCTTTTCGGCGTGGGCTCTAGCGCTTACATCGGTATATCCCTATCAGGGGTATTTAAGTCGCTATACATATCCTACTCTGGGTCTTACAACCTTCTAACAAGCCTGCTGGGCTTAGGTGGGGGCCACCCCTACAACATCGTTAAAATTATGGCACATCACTTCTGTCTTATCAAACTTCCGATTCTGACGGCCTCATCCACCACCGCTGGAAGTGTTCTTGCCTTCATGCTTCAATGATCGGACCTCCCACTCGGCACGGGTCAACAAGAGCTGTCCATCGCCGTTGTCACTGCTATCGTGGATGTGTTCCTTATAAGTTTTAAGATGACTGATGACCTCATCCATGGTCATTGTCTTTAGGTCTCTAAATTACTTTATGATCGAGGCAATCGAGAGAAATTTTGAGGGAACAGCATGAAGGAATTTCCTTACTATGTACAACTCTTTCACCTTCTTGCCAAGGACTAGAATCTGGCTGATGATGACCGTCGACTGGACGGCGAAGTTATTGATCGACTCTGTTTCCTTCACACATAGCACTTTGTATTCAGTCTTGAGAGTTTACACGTTTGCTTCCTTAGTCCCATGTCAAGAAGCTCAACAGCGGAGGTGAGTTTACAACTGTTTTTGTGGCTTATGATAGAACACATTTGCCAAATAAAAGGAAAAGACAAATAGAGGCAAGGCCATTGATAATGTCGACCAATGTCTATCGACCTATGAATAATATCTTATCTGTTTATTGAATAATAAAGCCGGCTATACATCTTTCCTTCTGAGACTATATAGTTGTATGGTGATATTATTGTCAGGTAAAATTCAAACATGGCTATGGCCCTGAAATACCCAAAAATTTCGTCTTCGCTAAGCAGGTAAGCGAAGGACGAAGATGCAGCACCCCGTGTGGAGGAAATCAGAGCACTATCCTTTTTTATTTTGGAAACAAGAGTGCACTATCCAAAATTACATGATGCTTCTCCTCATGGAACGCCCCTACATGTTTCCAAGCCTTGCTAATAACGTGTTGTACCAAACCTGCGATAATTTGGTTGGAATATGGTCGGATGCTGAGCATCCAACTCCCAGCAGTCCCAGGCTCCCAGCGGTAGTATGCTCAAGGAATTATTCCACCTGTATGTAACATCCCAAAATTTCAAAATCTAATTTAATTTTTATTTAATTCGTCATTTCTGCATTTTTATGATTTTTCTAAAATATTCAGCAGCTAAAAATGATTTTTCAAAAATGATTAAAACATGATAAGAACCTTGGGAATTTTTATTTAAGTTTTAAATAATCTAAAATGCTTTTGAAAAAATTTAAATGTTTTAAGTTATTATTCTAATTTTCCAAGCCTAAACTTGTATTTTAGAATTAAATCATTTCGAAAAAGAATTAGAATTCGAAATCCTGCAGACCCAATCCGTTAGCTTTGGGCCAGTGGGCCTGTTCTGACCCACGAGCCGACCCCAGCTGAAGCCGCCTCCACTTTCCGTTTTCACTGAATGAAAACGTACTTATAAAACCCCGTCTTCTCTTTCCTTTTCCCTCGTGCTTTCATGCCAGGCCTGCCTATTGGCTCCCTTCTTCCACCTTGGACGGCAGCCACTGGAGCCGAGCTCCTGGATACTGTAGCTTCTACAGTCTGCTTGCTCGCCTGCAAAATCCGACGATTCCTGATCTCCTCAAGCGCCCTGCACGAAGCGCCGTTCTGTCCCATCCAGGGTTTAATCTTTCGAAAGCAGAAAATTTCGGCTGCCGGCGAAAGGGACGAAAGAACGAAATTTCGTTCATTTCGTTCGAATTTCGGACGAAAAAATCAAACTTTTGATGAAATTTAACCAAAATTTGAGAATTGAGATAAATTCCTTCCCATGCCTTCGACGCCGCATTGCTTCCACTCGCCACTGTCGGCCGTCGATCAGGGAGGAAGTTGCACAGCCGTCGAATCGATAGGGGAGGGAGTTGCCCCACCTTGGTCGCCGCCCACTGCTCTTCTTCCCCGTGGAGGATGGGGATGGGGATGGCCGCCGCCCGCCGCTCTTCTTCCCTGCCTTGCCCGTCGCCCGCCACTCGGTGCTCGGTGAGAAGATGGGGAGGAACCGAGGAATGCGATTGAGGAGTGGCGAATAGGTGACAGCGTGGCCGTTGATGGACACCGTTGGCGCCTTGGCGATCTCGGCGTCGGTCCCGTAACCGGAGAGGATGTGGAGGAGTGTCGACTTGTTGTAAATATTGCGGTATAAGCATATTTGCACATTTAATTCTAGCCAACATAATATAAACAATATATTTCCAGCATAAGAAGAATGACATTAATTGCATATAAACATGGAATTCTAACATGTCATTCAACTCCACATATATATTCAAAGAATATAACATCATCAATGCTGAAAATAACAATGTGTAGAGCAGTCCTAAGAACCATAAAACAATTAAATATAGCATATGACAAGTTAATTGTTTTATTATTGCTCTCAGAACAGAGTTGCACAAGTTGAATAAACTTGGCCATCTCATGCTAATATCGAAATTCTTCATAAATGATCTGATAGATTGATCTAACATTTGAGCTCGCATAAAAGTTTTCACTGCCATGAACTGAGCTAAACAGAGAGCAACTAAATGAATACTGCCAGATTAAATGTTCACAAACAGTGAGAGAACACATAACGTCCAGGTTATAATCAGATTAACATACTGCAAGCAATAATAAGCAGAATGAACAAATAATCTAATCTGGACCAAACTGGACAGAAATAACCAGAGTAACACAGATATTCTCAGGTGCATGTAAACAAATCTCCACAGTTGCTAGAAACTCAACTACAGATCAGGCAGTGAGTAACTATCTAAATGAGCTCAAATAGCAATTCAATTAATCGGATCAATTTCAGCATTCGATATTATCATCACAGAGCATTTAAGTGCGCCCACATGCATTCACAGCAGTCCTCAATAACTTGATTAAGATTGCAGATCAAGATATACTGCTGTAAATGAAAGAAAACTGAATATACTCACAGATTGACAGTATTCAAAACTGTCCTGAAGCAATCAAACCGAAGATCACAATTAATATGGCAAGGCACGAAGAACTCGCTGCCCCAGAAAATCTATCAACCCGCTGTCGCAAGCGAGTAGATGATCCACGGAGATACAATGCCACACTTCTTCTCACAGCCGAAAACCAGAGAAAAAGCCGAGGTACAGAGATGCCGCACAAGACCACGATATGCGCACTGGCCAAGCGCGCACAAACACAGCAAGGAGCCGGCGTCGCCTTCTCCTCTCTCGGATGGAACTCCAAGGTCCCGAGTCCCCACACCCCAAATTAGGGATTGCGCAGGAAATCAAGGCCAAGCCTTAATCGGAAACGGCCGAAGCCAATACCCTCAGCTCCACCAGAAATCAAAGAGGAGGAAGAAGACTGAAGAGGACAAGGACCAGATCAGAAGCTCCCTTACTACCGTCGGGCACTGCCCCTTTTGAAGAGAAGACGAGGTCTGGCCGCGGGGTGGCGTGAGCGGCCGGCTCCGAGGAACCCGGGCCAGCTCCGCCTCCGCCAACGGCCCTCCACTCGCCATCTCTCCTTGCGCCGCTGAGAATCTCGGATCTGGGCGAGGAAGAGCTAAACCGCCGCACGGGAGAGGAAAAGCAGCCGCCAGGGGCCGATACGGGGAGGAGACAAAATCCCCTCCCCCTTAACGCTTTGCCCTGGTGACCGACAGGTGGGCCCCACCGTTAGGGCTCCCTTCCAAACTCTTTCAATTGGGAAATTCCCAAAAAGCCCTCTCAAATACAACACGACTTGCCGGCGCCGCTGGGGCCCACAACAGCCAGGGTGCGGGAGGTGGAGGCGGTGAAGGAGACGAGGTTGAGGAGGCCCAGGCGGTGGTGGTCGAGGCGGGGGCGAGGACAAGAAAGGAGGAAGGCGGTCATGGAGGCGCGGCGAGGGCCGGGGCAGGAGATGTTGGTGACGGCGTGTATTGGCGAGTGGCGACGCGACGGGGGTTAGGATTAGCGCGAGTGCGGCACTGCAGCGTGGGGGACTGGTGGGTTGGCATTTGGGCCAAGGCTGACCGGCCGATTTCGAACTGGGCTGAATTTTTTGACCGATACGTAGTTTTTCGTGACCATCGAAAGCAACGAAATTTCGGCATTTCGCCGAAATTTCGGACGAAATATTATTCACTGGTCCCATCGCCCGTCCTGCGGTCGATGACGTGAGAGAGGCCGTCGAGCGCGCCGGTTCCGCGAATCGTGGAGCTCGGCCGTCCGCTTTCGCCGAGGAGACGCCCTTACATGCTACCAGGACTTCCTCAAAACTGGTCGTACCAGCAAACCTGCAACAATTTGGTCCAAAAATGCGAAGAGCATCCGGAGCGCCTCAATTCAGGCGGCACGATGCCCCCAAATCTTCTACCCTCGAGCAGAGAAAGGAGCTTGCCGGCATCCTATTCGACCTGCCGAAAGAAGAATTCGACCATAAAGTTCCTCGTCTCTTATAGTTATATGCACGTAAGATTGCTGATAGTGTCCACTAGAAAGGATCCAGTGGATGCGTTCTTTGACTTGTGGACATAATTTCTAGTTTACGCAGCCAACCGACGCAGCAGGGAGTCCCATGCCAAGAAGCTCAACAGTGGAGGTGAGTTTACAACCGTCTTGTGCCTTTATGATAGAACACCTTTGCCAAATAAAAGGAAAAGACAAATAGAGGCAGGGCCATTGATAATGTCGACTAATGTCTATGGCCCTATGGAAGAGATGATTCAATCGTTATAATCTAAACTCCTGATCTGAGCTACCAAGTTCTTTGTAGCTAGATGCTTCTTTCTTTTTTTCCTATCAACAGATTGGTTCTATTCTACTATAAATCCTTCGGTGCCGATGCTCTAGCCTTGTTGATTCTCTTGGTTACCTGTATCGTCTACCTATTCCGCTGCAGTTGAAAAGTTCCGTGATACCAACCTGCTGCAGCAAGGCGACGCTGCTGCCGAACCTCGTCCCGCAGCTTCCTCTCCTGTTTCCTCTTCCCTACGTGCTGCATTGCTGCTTATTCTACTCCTGCCATCGTATCTTTCTACCCCATAGCATGCATGTATGCATGCGTGTGCTTTGTTTTTCGCCGAATCAAGATGCCGTCGCCGGTGATCTTTGCTGCCCCTTCTGTTCGACGTGGGCACCGGATGCGTTCCGAGTTCTGACCTGCTCTGCCACTGTGCCGCATCCTCTTCTATTTGCATGGCTGCACGCACGCACGCAAGTTGGATGCTCTCCCTCCCTCGTCGTCGTTCTTTGCACTTCCATTTTTTATTTTCTATTTTGTATCCGATCCAAACAAAAGAGTAGCCCATGCTCGTGCGTACATCTTTGCTCCTGCTATCTTCTTTGATTTTTTTGGTCCGATCATCTCGACCACGTCCTGTTTGCGTACATGCATGCCGATTCTATCCTGTTCTATGCTGCTACTTCTAATCTGCTATTTGCTCTCCGTGCCAAGTCGATCCACTACTCCCCTCCATGTGGCTCCCCTATGCACGCATGCATGCAGGTCGTGTCATCTCCTCCTTTCTTGTTCATCTTGGTTTGGTCGAGCCACCCGCAGGCGCCGGAGCAACTGCCGCTCCTTTTCTTCTCCATTGCACAACAGCCGACGTGGAGCCTTTCATCGCTTTGGCAATCCCCTTTAACACCATCCACTACTACAGAAAGCCTAATACTAGACGCCAAATCACAGACGGTTTTGTGAAACCGTCTGTGATGTACACTATTACAGACGGTTTTAATTTGGAGGCCATCTGTGGTATTTGTGGCGGGAAAAAGCAGTATCACAGACGGTTATTACCGCTGAACCGTCTGTGATACTGGAATATCACAGACGGTTTTTATTATCAAACCATCTATGATAATTTGGAATATCAGTATCACAGACGGTTTTATAATAAAAACCGTCTGTGATATGTTTCCCGCCTTACAATCCCTCAAAATTTCATATTTTCCCGCTTAAGTCCGAGTATGATTCAGTTTTGAGACACCTTCAGTAAAATGGGCATAACTTTTGCATACGGTGTCCGTTTTCGACGTTCTTGTACTCGTTTGAAAGCTAACGACGAGCCCGATCCAAAAAAAACCGACTGGCCTATGCTAGTCGCCCTCCAAGACCCCGAAAATCGGCCATCTTTGGACCTAAACCTGCGTCGCAAGTTTTTGGTTTTTGTTTTTGCCCTTTTTCTTGGTCTTCCTTTCGGAATTTGGATTTTGCTTCAACTGAAAAGTTGTAGATCTCGTCGAAACCTATCAAATGCGTATATATAACCATATAGAACTTTGCTATTTTATCTTTTGGGACTAGTTGTTTATATTGCATCGGTATATAAAAATTTGTGCTCTAATTCACAGACTGTTCTATATATAGAACCGTCTGTGATATTCATTCGTCACAGACGGTTCTATATATAGAACCGTATATAGAACCGTCTGTGATATCCTCTCCGTACACGCGCCAAAAATTTCGAACTCCCGCCTCTCCCTCCCCTATAAATATAACCAAAACCCAGCCTCCTTGCTGGTCTCCTCTTCCTTGTTGTTCTCCTCCTCCTTGCTGTTCTCCTCCTCCTTGCTGTCCTTCTCCTTGCAGACGACACACAAGTCTTTAGTGGCAAGACACCGAAGAATCTCCTCCACCATATGCATATATCGAAGTTATGTGCTGCTGTTGGTTAGTTTGCCGTGATTTATTTCGTTTGAGACGGAGGCAAGACACCGCAGAAGTTACTAGCTCATGCCAACCGTGCAGACACTCAAGACATCCAGCTCATGCGTTGCATCAGGGGCGAGAAGGCATAGAGGATCTTTGTTTTTTTCTCTGTTCTTGTTGTGTAACCTGCTCGTTGTTTTCAGATATTGTAATGGTAGGCTCTAATCTTAATAAAAATGAATATTTTATGTTTGTGAAATGAATTGAGATGTGAATTGGATGTATACATGTACATGTTGATCAGCTTGTTTTAGAGGGCATGGCTAGCATTTCCTGAGGCTAGCCAATAAACAGAAATAGGTTTAGGAGTAGAAGGGAATATCACATATGGTTTTTAGTTTAGAACCGTCTGTGATATGTTAAAAACCGTCTGTTATATTTGCATCACAGACAGTTCAAAAACCGTTTGTGATGACCTCGTATTATCACTGACCCATAAATTCAGACGGTTCACAAAACCGTCTGTGATGATGTTTTTGAACCGTCTGTGATGATCTTTTCTGTAGTAGTGATTGCCGGTTGTTCTCAACGGCCAACACATATTTGCCTTCAATGTCCCTCTCCTCTCTTTGGTTGCATGCGTACATGCATGCCTGTCTCCTCGGCCCTCTCTTGTGCCAATCTGAGCACTACCGCCGCTATCTAGTCCTCCCACTACTGCTGCTACTGCATCTCCCTTAACACTGGTGGATGATATAACACCTTGGCTTAATAAAAATTCATAATACCGCCCACAACTATAAATTGCTATCAATTTAAACCATTAAATATATACTATCAACAGCTAGGCTTTAAATATAATTTCACAACATAACTATGAACATAGATATTTCAATAATATGGGAATCAATAATTGATATTAAGATGAATCAATTGACAATAAGATGAAACAATAATAAATTTAACCAAAGAATTAAGCTTGACAAGTAGCGATAATATAAAATAATTAAGTATTAAAGGGAATCATTATTCATCTAAAGGTTGCATGGATAGTATAAATTATTCCTAATGATTGGTCACTTGGTGAAAGAAAGGACTATAATTGTGCGCTAGCAATCTGGTGCTACTTCCTGTCTATGCATGTCGTCATCAACGTTTACCTAAAAGTATAAACAAAGAAAGGGTGGGTCCACAACTCAGTAAGCACACAACAGAATAATAAACAACTTAAATATGTATCAAGTATTCAAGTTAATTTACAAGTACCTCAATATTCACATGTTCATTTTTCTTTTCATGAATGCAATGCGCATGTCTTTACTTCTCTTGCTTATATCAATATAGTGGAGTGCTCACCCATCGATGAACCACTCTTGCTCTGTCCTTTTCTATACTGGGTCTCAACTCTCACTACTACAGAAAGCCTAATACTAGACGGCCAATCACAGACGGTTTGACTAATACTAGACGGCCAATCACAGACGGTTTTGTCAAACCGTCTGTGATCAACACTAACACAGACGGTTTTAATTTGGGCACCGTCTGTGTTGGCGGCGTCGGAGAAAACAAGTATCACAGACGGTTCGTACCGATGAACCGTCTGTGATACTAAAGTATCACAGACAGTCTATATTAAAAACCGTCTGTGATAATTCATAGACGGTTTTTAATTAAAAACCATCTATGATAATGCCACTACGCATTTATTGCGCTGCTCAGACCGCATCTGTCTTCATTTTGATCCAGATCTAGCCGCTGCTGCGTACTCTTTCGCTCAGGAGGCAAGCTAGGCGATTTCAGGCCAGTTAATTTGGTGGGAGGAGGCAGAGATTGAGCTTTAAAGATTCATACTTTCCTGGTTGCTCTAGATATGGTTAGTAATGAAATTTATTTTTTCTTTGCAATACAATTTAGATCTTAGTAATTGATGAGTGTTATTGAAGATAGTTTGCAAAATTGTTGGTTATATAATAGCTGTTGTGTACTTATAATATGAATTGAGCCTCAATACATGTGCCCGGTATATATGTAGTAATAATTAGTTAATTTAATTTTTAATACTAAGTTGTTATATATGTACGTAACGTAGGACCGAAGCTGGATGTATGCCACGAGTCGTGTGAGTGAATAGTACATTAATGGCGTGTCTGCTTTTACAAGAGCTGCCGAGGAGGATATGCTGAATAAGGGGGTGGAATATATGTACTGTCCATGCACTGACTACGAGAATTTAAAGATGTTTAAGAACCGAGGGCAAATTGAAGCGCACTTGATTCGGAGAGGTTTCAAAAAGGGTTATACGTGTTGGACCAGTCATGGTGAAGTGAATGATCATATGCCGCCGGATGACATCGCCGGTGAAGTGAATGATATGCCGCCGGATGACATCGTCGGTGAAGTGAATGACATGCCGCCGGATGATGTCGATTATGGTTCGGATTCGGATAGGTTGCATGATTATAATCTAGATCAGATGCTTCGCGATGTAGAAGAGAACTATGATGAGAGAGAGTATGCTAAATTCCGGGGCTTGATGGAGGTCTCGGAGAAACCTTTGTTCACGTGCTGCAAGTACACGAGGTTGTCGGCCGTGTTTGAACTGTTGAAATTGAAGGCAAGCAACGGTTGGTCTAACAAGAGTTTCACGGCGCTGCTAGGTCTTTTAGCGGACATTCTTCCGGAGGGAAATGAGTTGCCTAAAACCACGTATAAAGCCAAGAAGGTTCTTTGTCCGTTGGGAATGGAAGTAGAAAGAACACATGCACGTAACAATCAATCAGATGATGGCGAGGGAACAGAGGCGAAGAAAGGACCTCCTGCTAAGGTGGCATGGCATTTTCCTATAATTCCTCGCTTGAAAAGGTTTTTTGCAAATCCAAAGGAGGCAAAACTGCTGCGTTGGCACTCGGAGGAGCGCAAGAAGGATGGAATGCTAAGACACCATACTGATTCTGCGCAGTGGAGAAACATCGATAGGAGTTTTGCAGACTTCAGTGCAGAACCAAGGAATATAAGGTTTGGACTGAGTACAGATGGAATGAATCCTTTTAGTAGCATGAGCAGCCGACATAGCACATGGCCCGTGACTCTCTGCATCTATAACCTTCCTCCTTGGTAGTGTATGAAGCGAAAGTATGTTTTGCTGTTGATACTTATCCAAGAGCCAAAACAACCTGGGAATGATATTGATGTGTTCCTAGCACCGTTGGTGGAAGATCTAAAAGTACTGTGGAATGAAGGGGTACATGTATGGGATGCATACAAATGAGAGAACTTCACTCTGCGCTCCTTATTGTTCTGCACCATAAATGATTATCCTGCCCTTGGTAACCTATCGGGCCATAGTACAAAAGGTGCCAAAGCTTATACTCACTGTTTAGATGGTACCGAGAGTGTGTGGCTGAAACACTCACGCAAAATCGTCTACATGCGTCACCGCCGGTTCCTTCGGAGGGCTCACCCATACCGCAAGATGAAGAAACAATTTGACGGAGAGAAAGAAGACGATTTAGCTCCAAGGCATTTAAGGTGACACGAGGTTTATGATATGGTTAAGGATTTAGATGTTGTCCTCGGAAAGGGACGTTAATTGAGGGCTCATGAGAAGAACACCTGGAAGAAGAGATCAATATTTTGGGACTTACCTTATTGGGAGTACCTAGATGTTCGACACTGCATCGATGTCATGCACGTAGAAAAGAATGTATGCGACAGCTTGATTGGTCTCTTACTGAACATTCGTGATAAAACAAAGGACGGCGTCAACGCACGGCTTGACTTAGCTGATATGGACATCAAGCCTGAGTTAGCACCGACATGCACTGATAATGGACGAACGTACCTTCCCCTGCGTGTTACACTCTGTCCAAGGCTGAAAACGAAGCGTGCGGTGCTTGCATGGTGTCAAAGTTCCGTCTGGTTACTCTGCCAACGTGAAGAAACTTGTTTCGATGCAAGATTTGAAGTTAAATGGCATGAAGTCTCATGATTGTCATGTGCTGATGACACAGATGCTCCCTATTGCAATTAGAATTATTTTTCCAATCAAAGTCCAAGAGAAAATCATGAGGCTATGTTATTTCTTTAAAACAATTGCTCAGAAGGTCATCGATCCCGAAGGACTAGATGCTCTGCAGGACGAGGTGGTGATGACTCTATGTCACCTTGAAATGTATTTCCCTCCTTCGTTTTTTGATATCATGGTCCATCGCATTGTTCACGTTGTGTGAGAGATAAAAATGTGCGGACCCGTATTCCTACGTAGCATGTACCCATTTGAGAGGTTCATGGGAATTCTCAAGTCCTACGTACGGAATCGATCTCGTGGGAGGAGGCGCATTGTCGAAGGTTATGCAAGCGAAGAGGTCATTGAGTTTTGTGTCGATTATATGACTCAGATTCAACCGATAGGTGTGCCTCAATCTCTTTATGAGGGGAGGCTGAAGGGTATCAGAACTATCGGAAGGAAAGCAATCACTGCAGATATGGACACGCATACTCAAGCCCATTTCACGGTCTTGCAACACATGACTGAAGTGGCGCCTTATGTCGACTAGCACAAGGATGTGCTTCGGCAACAGAATCAAGGGCGGCCGGATGTTTGGATCATGAGGCAACACAACAGTCGGTTCAATCAATGGTTGAAGGAGCAAATCGCTAGGAGCTCGCCAAGTGAGACGCTGACATGGTTGGCAAAAGGGCCAACATTTACAGTTGTGACATGGCAAGGATATGACATAAATGGGTACACATTCTATACACAGTCTCAGGATGTAAATAGCACTAATCAAAACAGCGGTGTCCGCATAGATGCGTTCAGTACCGATGGGTCGAGAAAGTCATACTATGGGTTCGTTGAAGAGATTTGGGAGCTCGACTACATGGTTTTCAAGATCCCCTTATTTCGCTGCTGTTGGGTGCATCTCCCACAGGTGAAGGTTGACAAGTATGGTGTCACTACCGTGGACCTCCAATGTGTCGGGTACAAAGACGAACCATTCGTATTCGCCAACCAAGTTGTTCAAGTTTTCTATGTAACCGACCGGGCAAATAAGAAACACCATGTAGTTCTTCATGGAAAAAGGAGAATTGTCGGAGTAGAGAATGTAGTGGACGAGGAAGAATACAATCAATTTGACGAGTTACCTCCTTTTGGAAATGGCATGAGGGTCGACGACGAACAACGTAACGAAACTAGTTATGTACGCATTGATCATCATGAAGGGCTAATTTTTAATGGAAATAAGCAAGTAGAATGAGAATGTGTGACATATATGTGAATTGACATTTATGTATACAACAATGCGTGTATGTGATGTATTTGTGAATTTGCATTTATGTATATGTGAAAATGTGTGAAGAAATACATTGTGTATATGGGAATTTGCATTTATGCTGGTTGGTGTTGTATATGAATGTGCAGCTGGTTGGTGTTGTATATGAATGTGCAGCTGGTTGGTGTTGTATATGAATGCGCAGCTGGTTGGTGTTTGTCTTAATAACTACAGTCGGCCAAAGGCTTATCACAGACGGTTCTGAAGTTAGAACCGTCTGTGTTATCAATATCACAGACGGTTCTAACTTTAGAACCGTCTGTGATAATCCTCCCTATATATACCCTCTGGATAGGGTTTTCTGCATATGTTGCAGTTATAGATCTAATTATCTCACCGCTCTCCCGATCCGTCGCCTCCCTCGAGCCCGTCGTCGTCGTCGCCTCCCCGAGCCTGTCGTCAGCCGCCTCCCCTGAGCCCATCGTCGCCGCCGCCTCCCTGAGACCGTCGCCGCCGCCGCCTCCCCGAGACCGTCGTCGGCCGCCTCCCCGAGCCCCTCTCCATCCACGCCGCCGTCACCGTATAAGGCAAGGATCCATAGATCTTTCTCTCTCATTGTCTGCACATTGTACATTGTTTACTGATATTACAAGAGCTTGACATCTCGTGTTAGTAATGCAGTATTGCTATTGTCATCTTGTGTTATACTGATATTGTCGGCACATTGTACATTGTTATACTGATATTTCAAGAGCTTGACATCTCGTGTTAGTAATGCAGTACTTCTATTGTCATCTCGTGTTATACTGATATTGTCTGCACATTGTACATTGTCATACTGATATTTCAAGAGCTTGACATCTCGTGTTAGTAATGCAGTACTGCTTATGCTGTTACTTAATTTTACTTAATTTCACTTTGGAATCACGTAAAAAAATCTTGGTGGTAGGATGTTTATTTTGTTTAACAGTAACTTGGATGTTTATTTTTTAATGTTCAATTCTTGTAGTACATTGTCTTTTGCTTGTTGTGAGTGTTAGTATATAGTATTAGCAACTAAAGTAGGTGCTAAGATAGCACATCACCCCCCTCTCTCTGTCCACCTCACCCCCTCCCTTCTCCCCTCCCCTCTACTCCTCTTCTCTCTTCCTAACATTGATCATATTATGGTATGGCACATTCTTATCTTATCCTAATAGACCCACAAATTGAGCAACATGTCATCGACGCATTCTTCAACACCACCACCGGAGGCGTCCACTCCACAATCAAGACGCCAAGAGGGTTATCGAAGAAGCCTGAGGGCCGATTTACCATCACACGGGTCGATGTATCTGGGGTCCCTCTCCTTCCTCTCAAAGCAGTAAGCGCATGGAGAGGAATGATCAGAATAGTTGCACGAGAACGAATTGAGATCATATTCAATTCGTGGAAGAGCGTGCCTGAGACTCAGAAACGTGAGCTGCTAACAGAAATTTTGGCATCATTCGAGATCCCAGAAGAACAACAAGACGCCGTGCAACGACAAGCCTTGCTAGGGGCGTGCAAAGCATGGAAGAACTTTAAGAGCAAGCTTATCAAGGACTACATGGAGAAGGACGAAACGCCCTTTCATAAATACCCATTCCTGGAACCACAATGGGAAGAGTTCAAGGCTTTGAAGACGACCGAAGAATTCAAAAGTACAAGTGCGGCGCACAAGGCCCTCCAGGCATAAAACACACACCCCCACAGACTTGGCACAGCTGGGTATGCGGGTAAAATCCCGCAGTGGAGGAGGGAGGATGAACAGGCAGCCCTGCAGGACACCGCCCCGCCATTTGCCAATATCCCGGATGACCGCGCTCGAAATTGGATTAGAGCAAGGTCATCTACAACAACATTGATGGGGCGTCTCCTTTGAAACCCTGCGGACGGCAAGTGTCTCGGCGCCTGGTAAGATATCAATCGAACTACGTAGCTTGTAATTACTCCACAACTTCGTACGAAGTGAAATGACCTGTCGTGCTCTTGCAGGAAGCGCTGAGTGTTGAATCTTCCCAGGGATCATTCCATGGAACAAGGGAGAAAGATATACTCTCCGCGGCCCTAGGAAACAAGGAGCACCCGGGTCGTACGAGAGGCCTTGGGCTTTACGTTCCTTGGAAACATGGTTTCCAAGATGACTCTGAAATGTATCGGCGTAGGAAGAGAAACAAAGCCGAGCGTGACGCACGGCTACGAGAAGAGATCAAGGCATCTCTTACAGAGGAGCTAATAGGTGAGCTGGCTGATGTAGTCAGAGATGAGGTGCAGAAACATACAGAAAGTCAGCAGGCCGCCACCGCTCCTGTGCTAACTAGCCCGCACAACCGTCCGAGTAGTTGCGTGTCCAATCCGACGCAAACCGAGGCCAGATTTCCTGTGGACGACATCCTGGTAATAATTATTATCTCTCGAATGCTTGCTCCATTGATAGGCCTATTCGAGTAGCTAATTCTGTATCGTTATGTAGGAGCCTACGAAGTGCAGGCTCCAAGTGAGATATTCCTCCGTTCCCTTGTACGCTGCTTGGGGCCAGGCATATCCGTCTGGTCTCAGGGCCATGATGCACGGTCAAAATTTAGCACCAGGCTTTGCAAAAGTTAATGTGGATGGTGTGCATATCAATTTTGAGGTCGTCCCGCTACCGAAGCCCCCCAACGATGAGATCATAACTCTAGGACAAGCCATTGGAACATTCATCCAGTGGCCCAAAAGCGACATCTCCCTGGAGGCTTCTTCACTGGTGGCAGGACCAGAAGGGTAGTGCAAACCAGAGCTACATGCACTGGTGCCATCTCCACTACAAGACCAGTCGGTTCCACCACCGCTAATTGCACCGGTGCTATCTCCACGGGTGCTATTCTCGCCAGAGCAACTTGCACCACTGCTACCTTTATAGTCGACTGCCGTGAAGTCGACCTACAGCTGAGGCAGCAAGGGCAAAGCAAAGAAGACCAATGATGATATCCCGTACCTGCCATTGGCTCGCAAATTCGTGCTTGGCGAGCCGTTGCTCGAGCAAAAAGCTCTCCAACCCCTAGCATACAGTTGCATTCAATTGCACAAGTGGTATATGGAGCAGTCCAATAAGCCAGAGGGAGAACAGACCTCAAGTATCACTGTCAAATTCGCATCAGATGATTTACACCACAATCTTCAAGAGTGTGTCTTCGTAGTCGCCTTTGAGGATTTATTCGATCTTTTCACGCTCAACGCTCTTGACGTCTCACTCATTCGATGCTGGACGCTGTAAGTGTGCACAATCACAGTCTCCGTTCATGTCATACCGATATATGCCATATATAATTTGTTGCTTTTGTGTGTATATATATAGACACATGCTGACTAAAGCTAGATCATCCAAATCATCGGTTGGTTTTTTGGATCCACACTTGGTCGCCAAGGATACCATTGACCAGGATACATCCCTCGTCGAGAGGTACATTGCAGCAGGACTGCTGGGTTACCGCAATAAGGAATATGTACTTATGCCCTTCCATCAGAACTATCATTGGATTTTAATAGTAATTGTACCCAAATGGAACAAGGTATATTACCTTGATTCCCTAAGTAGGAATAAAATGGACTTCACAGTTGTCAGCCAAGTAATCGATAGGTAAGTATATATTCTCCATACATACCTATATTGTACTCTTTCTTTCCTTCCGAATGACTAAGGTTAACTTTTTCGAATCACGTAGGGCGTTCGCGATGTACGTTGCAATGGGAGGTGTCTCGAAGCAAGGGGCCAAAGGCCTGCTGACACATGCTCGAGATTTTGAGGTATTTGCTATTACACATTAATTAATCCTATGCAACAGTTGGTAGTAATGCCTCTTGAATTAACACATTCCATTTTTTGCAGTGCCACCATGTAGGAGCCCAGATATTTAAAATCCGGATTCCTCTGTGATTCCCGCACTATTCCCTGGATCAGTAGATAGTGCTCACAGTTTATAGTTCAGAATATCAAAGTACATATCATGCGGAAGCGTAAATATAATATAAGACTTACTCATGGGCCGATTTGGCTGAAATCATTAAATTGCAGCAGCGGAAGAACGAAGCACGCAAGTGGTACCTTCAGGACATGCCCACAGGCAGCCAACTGGAGGTTCGCGACCTAGTTCTTGACATCTTCATCTTCTTCGTCATCATGATCCAAAAGTATTGCTGAAGCGTAGTGATTTGATTCCTGATTCTGGATTTGTGGGGAAATCGAATGTGAGCACAACCACCGTGCTCGCGAGCCAACACACAGGATGCAATTAAATAGTATGCATGGCTTATCAAAGGAGAGGCTCGAGTTATTTTATTTGCCAAAAATCGCTTTTGGGTAGCATTATTATTATTATTTAATCATAGTGTTATTGTTACTGCCTAAACTTCACACGGCGATTGCCATAATTGACTTAATCCACCAAAGACACACTTACCTTACTGATTGCTGTCTAAAACTCCAAACAGCGAGTGTCATCATTACTTAATCCACCGGATATACTTTTTCCAAATTGATTGTTGTCTAAGACTCCAAACAACCAGTAACATCAATTATATGATCCACCAATCAATTGCTGCCTAAATCTCCGAACAGCTAGTGACATCATTTATCTAATATCATTTAATTAATCCACCGAACACACACTTTCTATATTGAGTGCTGTCTAAAACTCCAAACAGCTAGTATCATTAATCATTTTGAATCCACTAATATCTTCTGTGTTCTAAATTCCTAATAATCCAAACTTGTAATTTCTATTCATCAACTATTCATCTCTAAATTCCAATGATTAACTAACACCATTGATTTTAAATCCACCGAAATCATTCATATTCAATCCTTTTGTTATTGATCCAAAACCATAAGTCATTCTTCCAATAATCAATCTCATTTTCCATTATCTATCACTAACTAATTTACTAGTATACCTCCACCAAATACATCAATGATCAAATCTACGACTCACTAGTATACATCCACCGAGAATACACTTTATCAAGATTACAATCCACTATTTGTTATGATTTCTCCAATATTCTCATAAATTCAATTCATCCATCTAGTGTTTAATCCAATCCTATTAATTCCCATTATCGCCAATATCTTCCAAGAATTTATATTAATCATCAATGTAGTAATCGAGCAATTACCTTTGCACTCCCTAATTCTCCAAAAAATCATTTAAATCATCTATCTAGCCTATATAGTCATTTAGGCTCCACCAATTTATTTCTCCCAGAATCTACACTATCATTCTCACCACTATGATTGACATGAATCCACCAACATCTTTATGTGTTTACTGCAAACATCTATTTCCTTTACTCACGACTCTATTTATTCCTACCATATTTTATTTTGCAAGAATAAATGTGTCATTATTCGAAATACAATATATAAAAATTTCCTGAGACCTAGCAGATTTGCACAAAAACATAATGTGTAAAGGAATGCAATAATAATAGCGATCCAGATTCCATCCACCGTTACATGGCATCTGCACCATATAGCATCTTTCAGCATTATAGCCGCTTAATTTACCACTGGGACGACACCCAGGACAATTCAAACTAGGGCTTTCCACTACCCTCCACTTTTCCATTCCCACCCACAAAGTTTTTGAAATAGAACTATATCTGGTTAAGCTCCCATGTCCGCCCTTGACCGTGGGCACGGCTATTTGAATAGTTTTGACTCTGCAGAGTTTGCATACTTTACCCACAAGAGACAGTTCACTCGTTGCCCCACACAATTCCTTAGCCGTGCGGTTGAGCAAACCATCACAATAACCGTTCAAAGTACCTCGCCCCTTCCATCATCTCACCCTATGGGCCATTCCCACTTGCGGTGGGTCCCATACGTTGTGCGGGATGTTCTCCTTCTGAACGCCTAGCAGTTGGCTACCCACCCTGCTAGCACGCCACAACAGAACTTCACCCTCTACGGATGTCCCATTCAAGCCCACCACACAGACAGCCGCTTACACTACCTCACCTCCTCCACCGATGATGATGATTTTTAGGGTCCGGTAAATTTACTAAGCCAAGTTGTACTTTACAGACTTGTGGTTGCACTTGTTTAACACAGGAGGTCATGACAAGATTCGGTCCTTAGGGTTATCTGGGCGGTTCTACCACAAACCATACTCTCGTGCACACCTGCACCATACCCCTGAACCATCCGCCCAGATAATAAGCAATTCGAGGTTTTTGGGAATATAAAATAACCATATCCAACATACACCAGTCATTACCACCATGACTGCCCAACCAATTTTTTTCTCAGGATTAAAAGTGATGCTTGGGCACTCTCGTGCCCATGATTATCTAAACAATACTAAGCATGGCATATGATTACGGACTTACTTTCGAAAGGTTACTATTATAATTTTTGCTAGGGCGACAAGGCTCACAAATTTAAATATTCCCAAGGAGGGGTAATATTAATCAAGTTGGATAATAGGCATTTAACTGGAATTCTAAATTAAACATGTATTTGCATATAAAATAACAGCATGCAATTTGATATTTTAAACAAAAGTAACTTGCAGAAAATGTAGGTTCAACATGATCAAAGTATTGACTCGCCTTGCGCGGTTTACCGCGGTCTTGAGCTTCTGGTCTTTATCTCCACCTTGATCTTGATCTCGCTTGATCCATTGATTCTTCGGGACTCCAGTTTCTAACTATGCGATAAGCGACTGAATCCAAATAAAAACAAATAACTCAAGAGATCCAAATAAATCTAAATAAACCCAATTGAACTTGATTAATTTTTATTATGATTAAATAGGTGATTTGAGACGAGGTTAATTGGACGCGGAGTATTGTCAGAGCCGAAATAGGGATGATTGGTAGCAGGGTATTCAATGAAGGGGGTCTATGACACAGAAATATTAATGAGATTATCTTGCTTTAGATTTGGGGGGGACTAGGTTGAGCCGGCCATTGAATACTATGGCTTGCTCTATTTTATTTAATAACTTCTTTTTATTATTTTTATATTTATCAAGGAAGTTCCATTAGCTAGGTTAGGCCTATGATTCGGTGTACAAGTTTTAGCTGAGCTTTGTTTTTATCGAGCGTTAACCTTCAGGGCATATGTTATATATATAGATATGTATATAATTTTTAGTTTACCCATTAAATATTAGAGTCCAGTTTCATAGCATTTTATGGCTCAACATCTTATGTATCCTTAGTTATTATTCCATGTGCTTTAATTCTATAAATAAATACATTTATGTGAAGTCTCGTATTATATCATAATGTTTAACTAAATCAACTGTTAGGATTTATTTATCAATAGCATGCTAATGTTGTCTTTAATTAAAATTTAGGTCTAAGGGAAACACTAACGGCTGGGAATTTTATATATATATATATATATGTGTGTGTGTGTGTGTGTGTGTGTGTGTGTGTGTGTGTGTGTGTGTGTGTGTGTGTGATGATTTATTTAATTATTCGCCATGAAATCTTCAATTCATATGCTAATACTTATTGTAAAAGGTTTAGAGGTCTCGTATCAAACCCTTCCCTAACTATTTTAAGTCAACATAACATGCTAGTATGGCTGGTGAATATTTGTTCATACTTGAGGTCGCTATTATGATTATTGTACATAGATCCTTTCTTACAAGCAACTAGTCTGGATTTGGTCTTTAAACCTTTTTGGGCGTTCGAAACTCAGGTTCTAAAGGTATAATTAATATTGCGCCTTGTTTTATGTGTTACTAAATTATTTTCTATTAGCCACTTGATTATTCACATTTAACTCTATACTCATATGCATATTTACTTCCATTTCTGCCTACCTCCATTATCTTTGGCTTTCCTTAACTTGAATAGATTTTTAATTAGGATCCTTATGTGGACATTTAACAAAACCATAGTCTAGGGATGCCTATAATTAATTGGATTTTAGAATAATTACTAAAGTCATATTGATTACTAACTTATGCTAATTAATCTATGATTAGGTATTTATTAAGCTCAATTTCATCCTAATAGACTTTTGATACCTTCTATTTATTTACTTTAGATTTTTATGGAGGCTTTCAAGCTGCACACGGCTTAAATCAAGCAACAAAAATTAAAATCCTTATCTATTCGAATGTTGTGGCCAGGCAGATTTGAACCTGGGACCTGGCGGATTTGAACCTAGGACATGGTGTTTGCAACAAACGGCTCGGCCGATTGACCAACTGGGCGCTGCCTCTGGTGGTGAATGAAAGGGGGCTTTTAAATATAAAGGTGGTTGTAGCAGTAGAGCTCCAAACAGGAATCGACCGAGACATAGGAGCAACTGGAGCAGGGCAGACAGTGGCGCCGCCGGCGAACGGTGGCCGGAGGGGCATCGATGACCGGCAAAATGGAATGTAGGGGAGGTGGTCAAGCCACCGAAGGCGACGCGCTGGCCAAAGCGACGGCGCGGCGGGCAGGCGGCCGGCGGCGAGGTGGGGAACATGGCGGCGGCGCCGGAGGGGATGAGGGAGAAATTTGGCAGGGGCATGAGCGGAAGGGAGGAGCTAGGAGCCTTACCACGCATTTGGCTGAACCGGAAGGGTCTCGAGGTGGGCCGGCGGCGACGGCCCCGGATGGCGCGGGGAGGGCGCCGTGGAGAGAGAAGCTCCGGCAATGGGGAGCTCACCCAGCGGCGGGGAAGGGTTGTCGGTGTGGTGAGGGTGCTCCTGGCGGGGCGAATTTGGAGGGGAGCTCTAGGGGAGGGAGGATCCGTGGAGGCGGCGGTTTTGACCGGTGGCGGGGAAGAAGGCCGTCCCGGTGAGCTTGGTGCCTGGAAGTTCAATTAGACCGGCGGGAAGCTAGAAGGAGCTCCGGGACACACTTCGACGCGGCGGGATTTGGACTGCGCAGCCGGACCGGCGGGAACGGCACGGAGGCGCAGGCAGCTGGCACTCGGGCGCACGGCTCGGCAACAGGAAGAACAAGGAGAGGGAGGGAAAGAGGAGTGCGCAGGGAGGAAAGGGGAAGCCAGGAGAAAGGCAGTGGGGCGGCAGACCCTTATAGCCGGAAGGAAGGCTTGCGGGGGGCGGGGCTGTTGCCGGGGCGTGGGCAGCGGCGTGGCTGGACGACGCGACGTGGGAAGCACAGAGGTGATGGCGATGGAGGCGACTGGAGTGGGTGCGCAGGGCATGGGCGCAGGCGACGTGAGGGCAACGGGGGCAGGTGCGCCAGAGGAGGCGGGGCCGGGATGACGTGAGGGGAAGGACAGTGAGAAGAAGGGAGCAGACGTGGGCGCACGGAAGAGAAAAGAAAGGGAGACAGGAGGGAGAAGGAGGGTAGGTCGGCCGGGGAAGGGGTCCAGCGGCAGGGAAAAAAGGAGAGGGGGAAGAGAAAGAAGGGTAGGGGCCTGCGCGGAAGAGAGCGGGGTAGAGGAGAAAAAGTGAGAAAAGGAAGGGCTAGGCTTATTTTAGAATCTAGGTTTTTAATTTAAATTGTAATTTACAGTTTAATTTATACTAGGGTTTGCTGATTTTTAATTCTTGTGTAGCATTTAAAATTTGAATCTTAATCTGTGCTTCAATTATTACTATTATTATTGTTATTATTTCGTGACTTAAGTTAGGAATATTCTTTTTGCCATTTTTCTTTTACCTAGATAAATTGAAATTCAAATTCTTATTGTCATTATTTAATACTTAACTTTAATTTGTGTGCAGATGCTTTTGTTCTGGATTGCGGACATTTTAATTTGAATTGCTTTTGCACATTAAGGCTTACTGATTTCTAGGTTTTTTATATATGATATTAAAATTTCAAAACTTAAATTTCCGATTCCATTATTTGGATGCGGTTGTTTGATTCTCGGCTTTGAGCTCAAATTCTAAAGTTGGTTTTAATAATTCATAATTCATTGTTTTATATGGCTCCCACATCCTTAATTAGCCCCATTGTTATTTTCACTTAGGATATTATTTCTTGTTACATTCACTTATAGGTGACCAAACTCCAAAGATTTCAAATAATACTTAGAAGAAATTTGAATGCTAGTAAAATGCAAGAAAAATTTTAAAAACTCCACATTTTTGAACATTCAAATTTTTGGCATGTTACACACCAGCAGCCGCCGGGCAACACATGTGGATACTACGTTTGCCAACATATGGAACTACTCCTTGATTCCTCGAGGATCACCAATTCCAAGGTTTGTCAATCTTCCCATAATTACTTCAAGCTTATCATGTTACATATATACGCACATTGATTTTCCTATCGACAGGCTGTGTACATCCTGTCAACTCCATTGAAACAGCCCGATCTTGCACGGATTCAAGCAGAGTTGGCGTACTTTTTGCTGGCTCAAGTCATAAAGCCAGAAGGACAGTTCCACTGCCCACCATGATTTTTTATTGCTTTATCACTCTGGAATCGAGGTCTCGCGAAAGGAACAGTGCATAATCAACGAACTTTGTCAGGCTGTATAAGCAATACTTGGATGGATTGCCATCCAAGTATTGCTTGTGTAGCCTAACAAAGTTCATTGATTATTGCTCTGTTCCTTTCGTGAGACCTCAATTCCGGAGTGATAGAGCAATAAAAAATGCAATGTTACCCTCTAAGTGCACATGCGACGTACATCTTTTGTAATTGTGTATTTGTTAATGGATTTTTTATTGCTCTTATCACTCTAGAATCGAGGTCTCGCGAGATCCATAATCAACGAACTTGTCGGGTGCACAAGCAATACTTGAATGGCAATCATGCACCATCCAAGTATAGCTTGTTCACTCTGACAAGTTCGTTGATTATGGATCAGTTCCTTTCGCAAGACCTCGATTCCGGAGTGATAGAGGAATAAAAATGCAATGTTACCATCTAAGTGCAAATGTAGTGTAGATCTTTTGCAATTCTGTATTTGTTAATGGATATTTTATTTCATTTCAATTAATTGATTTGCGAAAAGGATGCTTTATGTTTGTGAAATGAAGGGCGATGTGAATTGGATGTTTTATGTTTGTGAAATGAATTGAGATGCGAATTGGATGTTTTATGTTTGTGAAATGAATTGAGATGTGAATTGTATGTATATATGTACATCTTGATCTGCTTGTTTCAGAGGGCATGGCTAGCATTTCCTTAGGCTAGCCAATAAACAGAAATAGATTTAGGGGTAGAAAGGAATATCACAGACGGTTTTTAACTAAAAACCGTCTATGATATTTACACCACAGACGGTTCGAAAATCGTCTGTGATAACCTTCTATTATCACTGACCCATAAATTCAGACGGTTCAGATTACCGTCTGTGATGACATTTCTAAACCGTCTGTAATGCAGTTTTCTGTAGTAGTGTCTATTCCCGTGAAGTGCCTTCCGAAATAGGTCATTCTCTACCCACTCTCGTGAGTCGCCCATACAAAGTAGGCCCTAGAGGACCACACAGGTCACCTCTTTACAACATGAATGCTCAACATGCAACATAATGAGTTTTTACTTATCAACATTAATGATTCAACATTATCATCATTTAATCATAATCAACATCATCATATAACTATAATCATGTGTGCATAATAAGAAGCAAGTATTAAACATGTAGATCATTATGGCAAGTATTAATTTAATATAACAACAAGAGAAAATCACTCATATATCATTCTATCATGCACTTGTCTTTTCTAATTGTGAGGAACGGGTTGATTCGAAGATGACACCAACCCTGACGCTACTTCTCCTACAATAAATACTTAATCTCAATAACAAGCCATAACAGTACAAACAACAATTTAGCAACATCACATCCATATGTTCCCCAATTCCGGAATACTCCCCCTTCACTATGACGACCACCCTTGCTGTCTCAATACTAGTCTAACTTTTGACACCCAAGCACTAACATAGCAAACCACACTACTTCTAGAACCTACCCGAAATTCCCAACAATTTCTTAGTTGGCTACAAATCCTGTTAAACCATTTAACCCCTCATTTTTAACTTCGAAGAGAGTTCTGTCATCTCACTGGATAGCAGGCTTAATATTTTAATATCTATTAAATTACACATCCAACTATAGTAAACAATAGCACTTTTGGAATCTACAAAAAGTTAGCTACCTCTTTTTAGTTATGCCCAAATTTATTTGTCATTTACCAAATCAATTTAACAGCTCCCCATGACTACGTCTAGCAGTAACTAATTTCTGGATAGTAGTCTTTCCAGAGCCAAAACTCCTAATCTACCCCACTAAAGTTCATATTCTTGGACTCTATGGAATAATTAGATAATTATTTACACTTTTTATGTAGAGAAAAAACTCTAATTAATCCATATAATAATTTTAATCTATGGTCTACCACGATGCTACCAAATGACGATGACTCTTCGGATAGTAGGCTTACAAAATCATAACTCTTAAATCTAACAAATCAATTGACATAAGTAAGTACTCTATAGAAATTTACCAAAATTATTTACAACTATATAGTAGATGACACTTTCATATTAAGCCTATATAGTGCCCAAAATTGCAATTAATGATTATGTCAAACAAACCAATATGCTAATTGAACCTACGTGAAACTTGCTAATTCTCTTTCTAATCCTAACTCTAATCTCTACTAAATTGGTAAACTAGAGAGGGAAAGTCTAGGTCATTACTTAGGTGAAGAACACCAATATCATGACCCCTTCCCAACCTTTTCTTCCATTCTCCTTCCTGAGCTTTGCCCCTGCCACTAGTCTTCTTTTCCTCCTTGTTGATTTTCCTTACGTGCTTGCCACAACCAAGGGCGGAGCTAGCCAAGGCGCAAGCCTCGGGCTAGGCAGGCTATACTTGGGCTTAGCTGGTCACCATGCACTAGTACTTCGTATTAGACAATAGGTTGGCGTCTGAACATAACAGATTAGCCTTTGATTCTGGGCCTCGTGCTATAGCCACCTAGCCCAAGGCCCAGACCCACCACTGGTCACAACCATCAAGCAGTAGCAACCCATGCAGTTATCTAGTCATAACAACAGCAACCCAGCAAGGCACGACCATCATGCAGCCATGCAATTTACTAGCAGCACAACACGACATGAAGCAGTAGCATGTAGCCATGCATGCGTGCTGGTGGACGTGGAGAACCAATAGCGACAAGTGGGTAGCAATGGTGGTGGCTCAGCAGGAGGCGGCTAGGCAGGGCGGCGCGGCCATGGCGGGGACCGGTGGTGGCTGGGCAGCGCTGGGTAGCAGTGGCAGCTGCTGGCGGCGACACCAAGGAGATCAGTGGCTGGAGAGGAGTGATAGGCAGCTAGGGCTAAGGGTTTGAGTCCAACTTCTTTCCCCATCTTCCCTTTTATCACAGCATGAACCTGAGTCGGTTTCCAACTCCTCCGTACTAATCAGTCCAACAACCATTCTCCCTCTCCTAAAGTCTAAACGTCCCATTTTCACGTATCCTTTTTCTCTAATTACGTACAGGTACTCAAGAGATTAAAATTCAGGATATTACAGATGACCTATGCTAGTACCTCTTCCCTGACAATTGCTTTTTGATAACCTCAACTACTTAACCTCCTACAACTTCTTTGTCAACGGTGCTACTTTTTATCACCGGCAGCCATACCTTGAACATTACCTCGACAGTAGACAACTTCAATAATGATTCTTCACATGGCACTCCTCATCAACTTGTACTCCAGCCTGAGCATCCTCATCAGTTTCTTCCCTAGCCTGATCGTCCGTGATGCTCCCGCTCCGACTACAGGGGATGTTAGAGTACATATCTTGTACATTAGGATTTGTATCCGATATAGTTCCTTTTATATCTCTAGTAGATTGACTTTTGTGGTTCAGGTCATCTTGTACTGTATTTATTTTCCCTCCAGGCTCAAGCAATGCAATCCATTTGTTCTGTGCTATTCTATCTTCCTTCACTTGTCGCAGTGGCATCGAGAGACATGGCGACCAGCAGCAGCCACTGGAGTGACGCCTCCATCTCCTGTCCTTAAGCACGCACAAGATCTCAGCCACCAGGACATTGACATTGAGACACAGAAAGATCTCCTTTCTGCTGCCTAGTATAGAATTGCACGTGTTTTGCAACGGGATCCAGACCTTCAGTAAATAACAACTCTTTCACAAAAATACTAAGTGAATCAACTAATCAAAAGTGGGCGATAGATATATCCGCAAGCTTCACATTTCCTTGGGTGATGCCGATGCGAGGGGTAATCAAAATAGAAGAGTCCAGCATATATGGAATTAGTTGGAAACCAATTGGAGAGAACTACATATATTACATGAAAAATATATACGGAGTAAGGTTAAAAACGGTTGCTTGCAATCTATTTAAAAATTTGCTGTCAGACAATTAGCAAGAAAAAAACACTTAGTGATTGCTGACGACTTTTTAGTTTGCATCAGAAAAGCAACATGCACTACTATCTCTACATCCACATATTGCAGCAGTAAACGGTAGGGGAAAATAGGTTGGAAACAGGGGAATTGAAGGAAACAAAGTTGATTATGTACATAACATCAGCTAAAACAATGACTTTGTGAAAAACATTTAACAGAAAGCACATATCTTCTACTGGTGCTGCTACCAACTAGCTATAGTGACAGAAATTTGAACCATCTGATACTACACAGTACACACTACAATTTACAATTGCATGGGCAGTATTGCATCAACAGGGGAAGTCAATCCTTATGCCAACATAACCTTTAGTACCACTCAAACAAAAGGACTTAAAACCACTGGTAGACGGAACAAATGTCAAACAACTCCAGAAAAGCGGCAAGGTCTGTCTCAAAGCACTATAAGATTAATTGATTTAGATGCAAGCAGACATTTTTTTGGTAAAAGATTGTATTCACAAGCTGATGGCATTCGCTCTGCCAACTTGATTCAGAATTACATTGGAGATAAGAAAAAAAACTCAAGCGAAAAACATCATGCCTATGATCTAATGCACAAATCGAAAGATTTAGCTCCCAAAGAGAACACTTTGGTATGCAGTTCTCATGGCCACACAAGCAAAAAGAAATAAAAAAAGAGCTTGGCTGATATGGTGTTGGGAGGAGGATCCCCACACCACCTCGGGATCACGACCACCTTGGAGCAATGGCACCTGTTGGAGGGTTTATCTCAAGCCAAGTCTCTAAATCAACCTCAATGACGTTCGCAAGGCCAACCCGGGTAAGGTGCGTAAGACCCACCCCGGAGGGGTCTAGAGCCAACTCTAGACGAGGTACAAAGACTGATCCTGGAGGGGTCTGGGGCCAACCCTAGGCAAAGTACATGAGATCAACTCTAGAGAAGTCTGGGGCCAGCCCCGGACATGGTACGCAAGACTAATTCCGGAGTGGTCTGGGGCTAACCCTGGACGAGGTATGCGAGAAAGACCCTAGAGGGACCCGGGCCAACCCTGGGAAGAGGTTCGGAGCTAACCCTAGGGGAGGTCCAGGGCCAACCCCAGATAGAGTCCAAAGTCAGCCACGTATCGACCTCGGTGTCCCAAACACGGTGGAACCCGCATGGGACAAATGATGTAAATAACCCTAGAAATAAGCTAGGTGATTAGCTTTTGTTGCCCTGATCTTTTAATGAGAAGGATAAATTCTGATTGGGTGATGATCAACTCTCATGATCTAGGCTACGAATGTAGAACGTACGAACTAAGCAATTACTGAACTAATTACCAAGTCATTATCAACTGTACCAAAGACCTGATTGACCTGATCATGAAGATTAAATCTTGCAAGCAATCGAAGAACAAGCAAGAATGAGATGAAAAGCAATCTGAATTGCGAATATATGTTTGAGTACAAAAAGGTAGGATTCCGCAGAGATTTTTGATGGTGGTCTAGTTGATACAAGAGAAGAACAGGAATTTTCATAATGGAAAAACTAATCAAACAAAATCTAAACCATAAAGTGTAGCACATATGAGACTATATGAAATGATGGCCAGAGGGTGACGGCCAGGGGGTGGGCGCATGCCCCTAGGCTTATAAGGCCCATGGGCCCAAGTGGAGGTGGCGCAGCACCATCCTGTTTCAGAATCAGAGATACCAGCAGACTGTTTTGCAAATTACGGTGCGCTCAAAGGAGTTGGAAGTGGGGTCGGATTTGTTGTGTACTCGCACAGCTCAAACAAAGTCTGTATGTAAAAGTATGTACGTTTGAAGTTGGTGTGTCTCTGGATGATGAATTGAATTACACAAGCTTCTCTTGATGTTGTCCCCCTCCTTATGCTTGATCAACTCATAAGTTCCAATTTAAAAGCCCAACACACATATCAGGTAGATGCATATTCTTATTAGAAATAGATTGCACTTCTAGAAACAAAATTTCCTAATAGTTTAATTAACGTTCATGAGCTCTTGTGATTGGACCTTGCAAGTACATAGGTTCAGACTCTTGTGTGTGCCTACTGTGAGTAGTGTTGGTTGTATGGATGGAAGTGATGTCCTCATTACTAGCACTAAATCAAAACAAGCTATACTAGACGTATCATCATAGACGGTTCATGTGGAGCCGTCTGTGCTTTGATTATTACAGACGGTTCATGACTAAAACTATCTCTGAAACTATCACAGATGGTTGAGTTTAAAAGCCGTCTGTGATATACGCATTATCACAGACTTTTTGAAATAGAATCATCTATGAAACTATCATAAATGGTTCGTATAACAAACCGTCTCTGATATATTCATTATCACAGATGATTCGTCTCTAATAATGACACATTACCGATCTGTGGCGTATTCCATAGGATTTCGATCTCACCCATCCATTCTCTCCACATCAAATGGTAGGCACCGGTTCCTCCCACCGCTTGGACCTTATTAATTACTTCCTATGTACCTTTCCACTAGCAGATGCGTGAGTTCATCGACTATATAACTTCCTCCCTTCAACGACGCCAACTACCACCATGAGCTAGTGCCTCCATTGTGACACCTCGGTCGATTGCAGAACACACTCTTATTGTAAGTGTCGTATGAGTGTCTTCTGCATTCTCACCGTCATGCCACAAAGGCGGCGCTACCGCCACCTCTCCATTGCCGGTGATATCGGGCCGCCATCCGATGCATCCACCTAGTTCCTTGACGACGCCAACTGCCGCGGTAAGCTAGCGCCTCCGTTGTGACACCACGGTCGACTGCAAAACACACTCTTACCGTAAGTGTCTTAAGAGTGTCTTCCGTAGTCTCACTGTCGTGCCACAAAGGTGGCGCTACCACCACTTCTCTATTGCTGGTGATATCCGGCCACCATCCGATGCATCCAGCTTGTTCCTTGACGACGCCGATTACCACCGTGAGCTAGCGCCTCCGTTGTGACACCATGGTCGACTACATAGCACATAGCACACTCTTGTCATAAGTGTCATAAGAGTGTCTTAGGCAGTCACTACCGTCGCGCCACAAAGGTGGCACTACCGTCGCCTCTCCATTGCTAGTGATATCCCGTAGTCATTCGATGCATCTAGTTTCTAAATTGTTTGTTTGGATCTCTACTTCTTATATATTCTTGCCATGTTAAAAAGTTGGGTTCATTATCTTGTTATACCGTAATGGAATGTGCTGTTATGTTTGCCACTGTATTTGCTTATTTTCAAAGGGCATAGGTAACATCATTTCTTGAGGCTAACTAAAAAAAAGAAAAAAATTTAGGTATACAATGAACTATCACAGACGGTTTTGTCGTATAAACCGTTTATGAAGGACTATCACAGGCGATTCTATATACCAACCGTCTTTGATACTTGCCAATCACAGATGGTTAGTAACTAGAACCGTCTGTGATGTGTGAGTATCATAGATGGTTTTTTGTTCGAGCCGTCTGTAATAGTTTTCTTCACAGACGGTTCTAGTTACAAACCGTTTGTGTTGTTTTTATCACAGACGGCTCACAAACCGTCTGTGATAACCTCCGATTATTACTGACACATAAATACAGGCGGTTCAGAAATCCGTCTGTGATGGCAGTTCCAAACCGTCTGTGATAACCCATTTTATAGTCGTGTTGGCCCCGAGGGCCAACTTATAATTTCACTCGCCTCCCTCTCTCTCTACAAATAGGAACCCTTGTAATGGGAGAAGGGAGATCATTTTGGTAATCCTAGACATTCATATTCAATACACTTGGTGGTTATGTGCTTCTTCTTAGGTTCATTCACATTCTCGATGGTCTTTGCATCCGACCGAGAGTGTTTCTAAGTTTACTATCTGGTCTCATACCGATAACATATGGAAAGCCAAATTCAAAAGTCAAAAATCAACAATACATCTTCTTGCTAGAAAAAGGCACATTTTGCAGCCCGCAGCATAAAGCTTTCTTATCCACATGTGATTTAGCGCAAAACATCATATCTATGATCTAATGCACAAATCAAAAGATTCAAACCCTGTTAATTAAGCCTCCTTTGACATAGCCTTACACGTATATAACTGCATTTGTATGAAATACTTGCTGAGTACAAATGTACCCATTGTTGCTCGATGAATCACCTTAGCTGAAGTAGAATATCTGTCATATATACAGTTACCTCTACACTAGGGGATTCAAAGGTCATAAAGCCGAAAACTAGGTCGCGAACTCCCTGCTAGTTGTCTATGAACAAGTCTAGAGAGCTCTTATGTTTATTTTGGCTGCAAGAACTCTAAACTCTTTTGGCCGATATGGCCCCATTTGCAAGTTTCGGCCAATAGGCAACTGTACAATTGTTTAATTTATTACGTAATCTTCTTATTACTCGTGTGCATGGATGTGATGCAATGATGTTGTACTGCAGACTCTAGCTACTAATCATGAAAGTCAGTAGCACAGTTGGGTTCCGGATTGATACCTTGTTGGGAATAGTTCTATATCGGTTATGAAAAAAAAAACATAATTTATAAGTATGAGGGAGGTCTCATCTATTGGACTAGTTTTTTTTAAGAAGAAAGCCTAATACCACTTATAAGTCTTGTTGCTTTAGGATTTGTATGTGGCAATTCGTGAGTTTAGTTATGTTCAGCCTGTTTGAACTTGTGGCCTGGAAAGTAAACTCGGTTGAACTTAGGCATACGGCCAGGGTCTAATCTAACATACTTTTGGTCCAAACAAATTCTATATCTATCCTAAATACCGCAAGCGGTGCTATATATATATATATATATACACACACACACATTTCTTTGTAGAATAAGAAAGAACAGTTCACCAAGTCGATACAAAACGACAAAAAATGAAATATTTACATTGTTAAGCTTTATCAAAGCTGAATGGTAATCTTTCTTCTGTGCAACTTTTACCAAAGCTGAATGAGAATCTCGTCTTTGTAAAAGCCTTTTTCTTTCTCAAAGCTGAATCATGCTGGTGCAATGCCATGCAGCATAACGTCAAAAGAAAAAGGAAAAAAAGAGTCTGAGCGGAGAACCGGATCAGATGAATTTGGGAGTTCTTTCCTTGTTTTTAGGTCAATTCAAGTACAGTTCCATGTAGATTTCCTCCCTCTCTAAGAAAAGCAGTTACTTTCTTATTGAAAAGAGATAAATTAGCGTGACTTTTCTCTTTTCACGCGATCGTCCCTCACATGTTTCTTTTGTTCTTTGCATTATTCACTACTACAGAAATCGACATTACAGACGGTTCAGAAACGTCATCACAGACGGTTTTCTGAACCGTCTGAATTTATGGGTCAGTGATGATCGAAGGTTATCACGCAGCGGTTTCGAACCGTCTGTGATTATTAGATATCACGAGCGGTTTTAATTAAAAACCGTGCGTGATTATCGAATATCACGACGGTTTTAATTAAAACCGTGCGTGATATCTAATAATCCTGACGGTTTTTAATTAAAAACCGCTCGATACATATCACGAGCGGTTTTAATTAAAAACCGTGCGTGATATTCCTTCCTCTAAACCAAAATCTATTTACGCTTTATTGGCTAGCCTCGAAATGCTAGCCATGCCCTCTCAAAACAAGCGAGATAATCACGCACAAAAAACATACAATTCACACATCTCATTTGCTTTCGGTACATTTCGGACATAAAACATCCAATTGACATCGCACTTCATCTCACGGACATAAAGCATGCATCCATTTCGCAAATCAATTAATTGATCAATTGAACTGAAATATCCATTAACAAATGCCTGATTACAAAAGATCTACACTGCATTTACACTTAGTGATAAGACCAATAAGAAATCGATTAATGCGCAGATGGAACCGTCCTTCTAGTCGTATGACTTGAGTCGACAAAAAGAACGCCAACTCGATTGAACCTCTCGAAGCTCGGTCGTTTCAATGCGGTTGGCGGGATTGATCTGACTGTCGATAGGAATATCAATGTACATATATATGTAACGTGATAAGTATGAAGTAATTATGGGAAGAGTGACAAACCTTGCGATTGGTAACCCTCGAGGAATCGAGGAGTAGTTCCATATGTTGGCAAACGTAGTATCCACATGTGTTGCCCATTCTTCTGCTGGTGGCACCGCAAAAATGGAATGTGTTAGTTCAAAAGGCATTAGTATCATCTGTTGCATAGGATTAATTAATGTGAAATAGCGAATACCTTAAAATCTCGAACATGTGTCGTGAGCCGTTGGCCCCGCGCTTGAGTCACCTCCTTTTCAATGTACATCGCGAACGCCCTCGTAATTCGAAAGGTTAACCTTAATCATTCGGAAGGAAAGAAAGAGTACAATGTAGATATGTATGGGGAATATGTGCTTACCTATCGATTACTTGGTGACAAACTGTGAAGTCCATTTTATTCTTACTTAGGGAATCAAGGTAATATACCTTGTTCCATTTTGGTACAATTACTATTAAAATCCAATGAAAGCTCTGATTGAAGGGCATAAGTACATAGTCCTTATTGCGGCAACTCAAAGAGCTCGATCAATGTACCTCTCGACGAGGGATGCCTCCACGTCGATGGTAGTCTTGGCGACCAATTGTGGGTCCAAGAAACCAGCTGATGAGTTCGATACTCTAGCTTTAATCAGCATGTGTCTATATATATACACACGAAAGCAAAAAATTAGATATGGCATTTATCGGTATGACATTAACGGAGACTGTGATTGTACACACTTACAGCGTCCAGCATCGAACGATTGAGACGTCAAGAGCGTTGAGCATGAACAGCTCGAATAAATCCTCAAAGGCGACCACGAATGTACACTCTTGAAGATTGTGGTGTAAATCTTCCTCGGAGAATTTCACAGTGATACTTGAAGTCCGTTCTCCTCTCGGCTTATTGGACCGCTGCATATACCACGTGTGCAATTGCATGCAATTATATGGTAGCTTTGGAGGGCTTTTGCTCGAGCAACGCGGCGCCAAGCACGCAATTTGCGGGCCAAAGGGTGGTACGGAAGATCATCATTGGTCTTCTTTGCTTTGCCCTTGCCGCCTTGCCGCTCGGCTATAGGTCGACTTCACGGAAGTCGACTTTGAAGGTAGCAGCGGTGCAAGTTGCTCTGGCGAGAATAGGGCCCGTGGAGGTAGCACCGTTGTAGTATCCGGTGGTGGAACCGACGGTCTTGTATCGAGATGGCACCAGTGCATGTTGCTCGTCACGCCACCGGTGAAGAAGCCTCCGGAAGATGTCGCTTTTGGGCCACTTGGATGAATGTTCCAATGGCCTCGTCCTAGAGTCGCGATCTCGTCGTTGGGGGCTTGATGGCGGGACCACCTCAAAATTGACATACACACCATCCACATTAACTTTTGCGGCTCGGCGCTAAAGCTTGGCATGCACCATGGCCCCGTTACAGACGAATATGCCCGCCCCAGCGCGTACAAGGAATGGCGCCATATCTCACTTGGAGCTTGCGTTCGTAGGCTCCTACATAACGATACAAAATTAGCTACTCGAATAGGCCTACCAATGGAGCAAGCATTCGAGAGGTAATAATTATTACCGTGATGTCGTCCCACGGAAATTTGGGTGGTATGCGTCGGATTGGACGCCTTGACTACTCGGACGGTTGTGCGGGCTACCTAGCATAGCGTGGCGGTGGCGGCATGCTGACTTTATCTGCTTTCCGCACCTCTTCTCTGATTACATCACCCATCTGAGCAAATAGCTCCTCTCGAAGAGATTCCTTGATCTCTTCTCGTAGCTGCTCCTCACGCTCGGCTTTGTTTCTCTTCCTACGCCGATACATTCCGAGTCATCTTGGAAACCATGTTTCCAAGGAACATAAAGCCCAAGGCCTCTCGACGACCCGGTGCTCCTTGTTTCCCGGGGCCACGAGAGCATATCATTCTCCCTTGTTCCTGGAATGATCCGGGTAGATTCAAAACTCGACTCTTCCCGCAAGAGCACGACATGTCATTTCAATTGCATGCGAAGTTGTGGAGTAATTACAAGCTACGTGGTTCGATCGATATCTTACGGTATTTGGGACACTTGGCGGTCTGCGGGGTTTCAAAGGAGACGTCCCGATGTCGTTGTAGATGACCTTGCTCTAAGCCAATTTCGAGCGCGGTCATCCGGATATTGGAAAACGGCGGGCGATGTCCTCTGCAGCTGCCACTCATCCTCCAACCTCCATCTGCGATTTTACCCGCATACCCAGTATGCCAAGTGCGTGGGGTGCGTGTTTTTGCTGGAGGGCCTTGTGCGCCACACTTGTACTTTTGAATTCTTGATCGTTTTCATCGCCTTGAACTCTTCCCATTGTGGTTCCGGGAATGGGTATGTAGTAAAAGGCGTTTCGTCCCGTCTCCACGTATTTCGACAAGCGTGCTCTTGAAGTTCTTCCATGCTTTGCATGCCGCTTGTAGGTTTGTCGTTCCACAGCGTGTAAGTGTTCTTACGGGAACTCGAGCGATGCCAAGATTTCGGTCCACACTCACGTTTCCGAGTGTCGCACGTTCTTCCACGAATTGTATGTGATCTCAATTGTTGTCGTGCAACTATTCCGACCATGGTTCGGAATGCGTTTACGCTTGCTTAGGAAGGATAGGGACCCAGCTGCGTTTACGTGTGATGGTCTGTCGGCTCTGAGGCTTCTTTGATAGCCCTCTTCCTTGGCGTCTTGATGTTGGAGCGGACGCCTCCGGCGATGATGATGAAGAATGCGCGGGTGACATGTTGCTCATTTTGTGGGTCTATTAAGATAAGATGAGAATGTTCAAAGTGAGGAAGCACGAAAAGTGAAACATGATGCTCAATGTTCGGAAGAGAGGAGAGGAGTAGAGGAAGGGGAGAAGGGAGGGGTGATGTGGACACAGAGAGGGGTTATGTGCCTATACTATATACTACATACTATATGTGTATATACATACATATACATATACATACCTACATATATACATGAATATGTGCTCTCAAATTGTAGGGTTGCACAAGATTAATCTTGGCCGTCCGCTACTAAATCATATACTCTTCCTTGATTGGTTATGCCAAATAATGAATTCAGTATTTTGAGCTCTAGATACAAACTCTAAATGCCACACAAGTTAACTTTGCCCAATAATTCAGTCTTTTAACTTGTCCAATAATGCTGTAGTAAACAATTAATGTACCAAATAGCAAACTAAATAAGCTCTGCATAAACATGCTATAACCTGAAAACGCTATTAGAGCTCAAGCACTGAATGAACCAATCTCAGTATATGATTTTATCATCATCGAGCAAGCTGTAGTAAACAATTAATGTACCAAATAGCAATATGTACCAAATAGCAAACTAAATAAGCTACTGATAAACAATGTACCATGTAATATGTACCAAATAGCAAACTAATTAAGCTACTGCGATAAACAATGTACCAAATAGCAAACTAATTAAGCTACTGCGATAAACAATGTACCATGTAATATGTACCAAATAGCAAACTAATTAAGCTACTGCAGTAAACAATGTACCAAATAGCAAACTAATTAAGCTCTGCAGATAAACAATGTACCAAATAGCAAACTAATTAAGCTACTGCGATAAACAATGTACCATGTAATATGTACCAAATAGCAAACTAATTAAGCTACTGCAGTAAACAATGCTCACAATGCTCAAAACCCTAGTCCATCACGAAAGTGCTCACAATGCGATCGTGTCGAGGGGAGGTGGCCGGCGAGGCTCGACGGAGGCGGCCGGCGAGGCTCGGGAGGCGGTCGACGAGGTTCGGGAGGCGGAGGCGGCGAGGCCCGAGGAGGCGGTCGACGAGGCTCGGGAGGCCGAGGCGACGAGGCTCGGCGAGCGGCCGGCGAGGCTCGGGAGGCGGTCGACGAGGTTCGGGAGGCGGAGGTGACGAGGCTCGAGGAGGCGGAGGCGGCGAGGGCTCGGCGGAGGGGGGCGACGAGGCTCGAGGAGGCGCCGACGAGGTTCGGGAGGCGGAGGCGGCGACGGGCTCGGGATTTACTTGGATCTAGATCGAATAATCTGCGCGGCGCACAGGAAAACCTAGCCGAGGGTATATATAGGAGGTTATCACGAGCGGTTCTAACTCAAAACCGTCATGATATTAATATCATGACGGTTCCAAGTTTAAAACCGCTTTGTGATAGTATAAATATCACGACGGTTCTAAGTGTATAACCGTCGTGATAGTCATATTATCACGCACGGTTTTAAACTTAGAACCGTCTGTTTTATTGATATCACGAGGCGGTTCTAAGTTTAAAACCGTCTGTGATAAGCCTTTCTCTTGTAGTTATTAAGACAACACCAATAACCACAGTGCATTCATATCCACCACCAAGCAAATGCATTCATATACAACACCAACCAGTGCATTCATATCAACCATCACATGTGCATCACACATATACATAAATGCCAATACTCATATACATTTTGTCACACATTTTCACATATACATCTCAAAATTGACTACATCACACATTTTCACATATACATCTCAAAATTGACTACATCATACATTTTCACATATACATCTCAAAATTGTCACACATTTTCACATATACATCTCAAAATTGTCACATATTTTCACATATACATTCTTATTGTACTTGCTTATTTGCTTTAAAATTAGCCCTTCATCATGATCAATGCGTACGTAACTAGTTTCGTCACGTTGTTCATCGTCGACCCTTATGCCATTTCCAAAAGGAGGTAACTCGTCAAATTGATTGTATTCCTCCTCGTCCACTACATTCTCCACTCCGACAATTCTCCTTTTTCCATGAAGAACTACATGGCGTTTCTTATTTGCGGGTCGGTTACATAGAAAACTTGAACAACTTGATTGGCGAGTACGAATGGTTCGTCTTTGTACCCGACACGTTGGAGGTCCACGGTCGTGACACCGCATTTGTCAACCTTCACTGTGGGAGATGCACCCAACGGCGCGAAATAAGGGGATCTTGAAAACCACATAGTCGAGCTCCCAAATCTCTTCTATTAAGCCATAGTACGAGTTTCTCGACCCATCGGTATTGAATGCATCTATGCGGACTCATTGTTCGTTAGTGCTCTTGACATCCACGAGATCGTATAGAATGTGTACCCATTTATGTCATATCCTTGCCATGTCACAACTGTAAATGTCGGCCCTTTTGCCAACCATCTCGGCGTCTCACTCGGCGAGCTCCTAGCAATTTGCTCCTTCAACCATTGGTTGAACCAACGGTTGTGTTGCCTCATGATCCAAACATTCGCCGCCTGGATTACATTGCGAAGCACATCCTTGTGTTGGTCCACATAAGGCGCCACTTCACCATGTGTTGCAACACCGTGAAATGGGCTTGAGTATACGTGTCCATATCCGGGTGATTGCTTTCCTTCCGATAGTTCCGAGACCCTTGACCTCCCTTCATGACGAGATTGAGGACACCTATCGGTTGAATCGAGCCATATAATCGACACAAAACTCAATCACCACTTCGCTTGCATAACCTTCGACGATGCTGCCCTCCGGTCGAGAACGATTCCGTCGTAGGCCTTGAGAATTCCATGAACCTCTCAAATGGGTACATGCTGCGTGGAATACGCCCGCGCATTTTTATCTCCCACACAACGTGAACAATGAGATGGACCATGATATCGAAAAAGCGAAGGAGGAAATACATTTCAAGGTGACATAGAGTCATCACCACCTCGTCTGCGAGCATCTAGTCCTTCGGGATCGATGACCTTCGAGCAATTGTGTTAAAGAAATAACATAGCCTCATGATTGTCTCTCGGACTTTGATCGGCAAAATATTTCTAATTGCAATAGGGAGCATCTGTGTCATCAGCACATGACAATCATGAGACTTCATGCCATTTAACTTCAAATCTTGCATCGAAACAAGTTTCTTCACGTTGCGGAGTAACGGGACGGAACTTTCACACCATGCAAGCAGCGCACGCTCTGTTTTCTCACCTTGGACAGAGTGTAACACGCGGGGAAAATGCGTTCGTCCATTATCGGTGCTTGTCGGTGCTAACTCGGGCCGATGTCCATGTCGACCAAGTCAAGCCGTGCGTTCACACCGTCCTTTGTTTTATCACGGATGTTCAGTAAGAGACCAATCAAGCTGTCGCACACATCCTCCCAATAAGGTAAGTCCCAAAATATTGATCTCTTCTTCCAGGTGTTCTTCTCATGAGCCCTCAATTTACGTCCCTTTCCGAGGACAACATCTAAATCCTTAACCATATCATAAACCTCGCGTCCCCTTAAATGCCTTGGAGCTGAACCATCTTCCTTCTCTCCGTCAAATTGTTTCTTCATCTTGCGGTATGGGTGAGCCCTCCGAAGGAACCGGCGGTGACGCATGTAGACGGTTTTGCGTGAGTGTCTCAACCACACACTCTCGGTACCATCTAAACAGTGAGTACAAGCTTTGGCACCTTTTGTACTATGGCCCGATAGGTTACCAAGGGCAGGATAATCATTTATGGTGCAGAACAATAAGGAGCGCAGAGTGAAGTTCTCTCGTTTGTACGCATCCCATACATGTACCCCTTCGTTCCACATTACTTTTAGATCTTCCACCAACGGTGCTAGGAACACATCGATATCATTCCCAGGTTGTTTTGGCCCTTGGATAAGTATCGACAGCAAAATATACTTTCGCTTCATACACAACCAAGGAGGAAGGTTATAGATGCAGAGATTCACGGGCCATGTGCTATGTCGGCTGCTCATGCTCTTGAAAGGATTCATTCCATCGTACTCAGTCCAAACCTTATATTCCTTGGTTCTGCACCGAACTCGCATAACTCCTATCGATGTTTCTCCATCTGCGCGGAATCAGCAAGATGTCTTATCATTCCATCCTTCTTGCGCTCCTCCGAGTGCCAACGCAGCAGATTTGCCTCCTTTGGATTTGCAAAAACCTTTTCAAGCGGGAATTATAGGAAAATACCATGTCACCTTAGCGGAGGTCCTTTCTTCGCCTCTGTTCCTCGCCATCAATGATTGATTGTTACGTTTGTATCGAATCGTTGCACACGGACATACATGCATGTTTGCATACTCTTTACGGTAGAGGATACAATCGTTCGGGCATGCATGTATTCTTTCTACTTCCATTCCCAACGGACAAAGAACCTTCTTGGCTTTATACGTGGTTTTAGGCAACTCATTTCCCTCCGGAAGCATGTCCGCTAAAAGACCTAGCGCGCGTGAAACTCTTGTCCGACCAACCGTTGCTTGCCTTCAATTTCAACAGTTCAAGCACGGCCGACAACCTCGTGTACTTGCATCCCGTGTACAAAGGTTTCTTTGAGTCCTCCATCAAGCCACGGAATTTAACATACTCTCTCTCATCATAGTTCTCTTCAACATCGCAAGCATCCGATCCAGTTATCATCGTGCAACCTATCGAATCCGACCCACAATCGACATCACCGGCGGCATGTCATTCAGTTCTGACGATGTCATCCGGGGCATATCATTCACTTCACCGGCGATGTCATCCGCGCATATGATCATTCACTTCGCCATGACTGGTCCAACACGTATAATCCTTTTTGAAACCCCTCCGAATCAAGTGCGATTCAATTTGCCTCGGTTCTTAAACATCTTCACATTCTCGCATCGATGCATGGACAGCACATATATATCGCCCCTTATTCAACATATCCTCCTCGGCACTCTTATAAAAGCGAACGCCATTAATGTACTCTTCACTCACACGGCTCATGGCATACATCCAGCTTGGTCCTACGTTACGTACATATATAACAACTTAGTATTAAAATCTAGATTAACTAATTATAACTACATATATACTGCCACATTTATTATATTGAGACTTTATTTGCTAGATTCATATTACAAACACAACAGCTATTATATAACCAACAATTTTGCAAATTAACCATCTTCAATAACCACTCATGGATTACTTAGAACTAAATTGTAATGCAATTAAAGAAAAATAAATTGCATTACTAACCATATCTAGAACAACCAGCAAAGTATGAATCTTCAAAGCTCAATCTCTGCCTCTTCCCACCAAATTAACAAGGCCCAAATCGCCTAGCTTCCTCCCGAGTGAAAAAGTGCGCAGCGATGGCTAGATCTGGATCGAAATGAAGACAGATGCGATGCGAGCGGCGCAATAAATGCCTCATCGACATTATCACGCATTTGTTTTAATAAAAACCGTGCAGGAATTATCCTGACGGTTTTTATTAAAACCGCTCAGTGATAACAAATTATCACTGAGCGGTTTTTATTTAAAAACCGCTCGTGATATCTGAGATTATCACGACGGTTTTTAATACGCACGTGCGTGATACAACGTATCACGAGCGGTTCATAGTTAATAACCGTCTGTGATAATCCATTTTCCCGCCACAAATACCACAGACGTCCTCCAAATTACAACCGTCTGTAATAGTGCTCATTAGAGACGGTTTCACAAAACCGTCTGTGATGAGACGTCTACTATTAGGCTTTCTGTAGTAGTGATTGCTAGGACAGTAGGGCGGTGAGATGTTAATCTGATTAGGTTTCGTTGTGCTTAAGGCTTTTGATTCTTAATTCAACTCAGAGTCACATGGTTCAAAGTTTTATCTAGTCTCGACTAATCTCTCTGCCTTATATTAGTGACTACAAAACAAGCCTGCTGATGAAACCACATCATCAAGAAATGAATAGCTACTTGATTATTTTCTAAAAAATCAACAGTCCGATGTAACCATCAGCATGCGTTTGATTAATTAGTTACATGGCAATGAATTCCCACGTATTTGAAAGGTAATCATCATGCGAGTTCTTTTCGACTATGACTGATATCTTAGACCTAGTGTGAGTGTTTGTGTGAATAAATCAAATATTGATAAATCGTTTTGAAAAGATTATTCTAATAAATCATTTTAAAACAACTATAAAAAAATCGTTCTATTTACTTACTTGGAGGAAGTCGTAAACTGAAAAGTACTTTACTCATCCCGTCCCTAACCGATATGCCGGCATCATTTCCCAGAAACTCCGCATGGTTAAGACCCTAGGAACGGTTCATCTTTGGAACTTCTCACAATTCGTTTCCCATAAAGAAAATTAAGGTATTGAGACACAGCACATTAATATTTCTTTCACTCTTTTTTGAGATAGAATAATTTCTTTCACTCTTGAAACAAGAAGAGAGCAGCCATTACATACTGCCGCCGATGAATGTTTAGACGCGGGAAAACAACGATGGACGAAAGCTAAAAAAACGGCGGGGATGGCTTTAGCAGCGTAAGTAGGAGGCAATGCCCATGACCGATGTGTTGGAAGTTTATGGATACCGCCGCCGCTTTAGCCTTCAAATTAAAACCGTCTGTAATAGTTTACATTACAGACGGTTTCACAAAACCGTCTGTGATTTGGCGTCTACTATTAGCCTTTCTGTAGTAGTGGGCTATCATTGTTTACTTTTCACAGTCTGTCAATGGCATATTTGTTTGCTTTTTACAGGTTAGAAAGACAGAAGCTAGAACACCATGTTCAGTTAAATATGCCTACGCGACGTTGTTTGTGCTAATCTGTAGTGTACATATCTTCCCCAGGTCAAGCCAATAGGGATACCATTCTAATGCAACTCCAACCGTGGAGAAAGGCAAAATGATCTTGACCAATCCTATGCATTGCCCAAAATGCATCCATCCAACTATATATAATTTATTCTTGGGTATTGATAAACATCATCCGGATGTTTTCTTCCTAACTATCATCCAGATTTGTGACCATTGGATTAGAGATCCAACGGCCATAAATTCTTCCCCACCCCCTCCAAAAAAAATCTCCCCCTCTTCAAAAAATAATCTCCCCCTCCAAAAAAAAGGACCGTCTCAAAACTGGATGATAGTTAGAAAGAAAACATCCGGGTGATGACTATACACACCCTTTATTCTTTGTTTCTGTTCACTTTGATGTTAATGGTGTTTGCATATTGTAGTATGTTTTGGGCATGGAATTTTAAAATTTGAAAACCAAGTCTAAGAACTAGCCGAGTACCCTTGTGCTACAACAAGTATGAAATAAATGATATTATATAAGATCTTATAATATGAATTTCCCAGTATGCATGAGTAGGTTACACTAAAAAATTGCAATGAAAACATAAAATTTGCATTAAATCTACATCCTAAAGCAAACATATGAAATTCATTGTGCACAAACAATTATCAATTAGCTAACATAGTGCCCGATGATCACATCATGCACAACTAAATATCCCTAAATTTGGAAATTGCATATTATTAGAGAGTAGATACATAGATCCAAGACAAAGAATTAGTACCATAAAAGGGATTTGAATGCGCATTACAAGTTAGGAGGACATCGCCTAAATGTTGCAAACCCATGAAATCATGTCTTTGAAGTTTTCAAAAATTCAAAAACAAAATACCGGATGTAGGGAAGGGGTGATATTATTTAACCATGTAAATTTTTAGGATCAAACTTAACCTGATCTATAAGATATGAACAAGACAAATTCTGTATGAATAGTGATTCGTCACTGGTAAAAGTGTTTTTTGATTAATTAGTAAGCATATGACACTATCTTCCATTAGTTTTACGAAAGTGTAAGTAGTCTAATAGATTTTTAGATTTTTCAAGGAAATCGAATCTAGATTTTTAATGTACTCCCTCCATATCATTTTATAGGGCAGATTATGATTTAGGCACAAAGATTAAGATAATTTTAACATAGGAAACTACAATAGAGATCAAGTGGACTGCTTTGTAAAGATGATAGATAACTACACCGTTACACATTTGGTGATGGTGGTCATTCGTACACCGTTACGCATTTGGTGATGGTGGTCATTCGTATAAACTTAGGAGAAACAATAAAATTAACAAGGACAAAATAGATAAAGTAAATCTCGGATTTCCCACTAGCATAAGTTGTGTTATTTTGTATGATAGTGAAAATTTTCATTTGAAGGTCTGGAAGGAAATAAAATCCAACCACTACTAAAAAAACGCTATATTAGACACCTCATCATAGACGGTTCCGAAGAACCATCAGTGTTATAATTATCACAGATGATTTTAATTACAAGCGTGACTGTTTACGTTATTAACGATGGTTAGAATTGCCTATAATACATAATTATTACAAACGGTTTTTAACAAGAACCATCTATGATATTATCATAGACGGATTATAGACGGTTCAGATTAAAACCATATGTGATATCATCACAGACGATTTTTAATTCAAACCGTCTATGATAATATCATAGACGGTTCTTAATAAGAACCGTATGTGATAATTGCATACATCACAGACGGTTTTTAATCTAACTCCTCTAATTGAACCAACAGGGCCGATCACACGGGCATAAGCAAAGAAACTATAACAACAAGTGAATTTGTTCTTTAAAGAATATACTTTTGATAAGAATTTGCTACTACCTAATTTTAGTGTCCTATGTGTGCTTAGGTATAAAGAGGAGGTCATGTGCCAAGGCCCATGCGAATTTTTGGATGTAATTTTTCGTTAGCTTTTAAACGAGTCCAATAACATCGAAAACAGTCGTATGCAAAAGTTATGACTATTTTATTGGGCATCGCTCTAATACCGAAACTGATGCACCATGAAGATGATCCTTGGCTTGCGTGCAACTTGTTTTGGCTTAAACCAGTATATGGTTCGGTTTGTATCCCGTTTTGAGTCTTAGTCCGACTTGGTGAGTTGGCTTGCCTCCGAGAAGAGTTCCGTCGGTAGCCATATCCGGGCATGACAAGGGAGAGAACGGGCTCGGTAAGGGCGCCTACGCGACAACATACATGGCATCACTAATTATCATAGACAATTGGTACATAAAATCGTTTGTGATGAGCGACATATCACAGACGGTTTTTAGTAGAAGCTGTCTATAATAGTATGCCTTCACGAACGGTTCTTTATACCAATCATTTGTGTTGTGATTTATCACAAACGGCGCAAAAATTTAGACCATTCAGAAGCCGTCTTTGATGAGGGTTTAGAACCGTCTGTGATGACCTTTTGTGTGGTAGTGAGCATGATGACACTACGTATATATAGTTTGTGCATGTCCATGTAAATATGCATAAATGTCAATCCGTATGAACGCAGGCAAACTATTAGCACAATAATATGTAGTATGTATGAATGTGAATGTGACAATTAAATGAAAAACACACACTTATTATATTTTCCTACGTGGCTTCGCAATTGCTATAATATTTTACCTTCCTACGTACATCACACAAATTAAATCCCTTACTTATAATACTATTGCAAGTAATTATTACATGAAAGCACAATCGGCCCTACAGCAACGCGCGGGAGGTGAAGGCAGATACATGCTTGATCCACTCCCTACTGTCGGTTTGGTGTGTTTGGGACATCTGATGCTTTGGATGAAGGCCACCTCCCATGTGCAAGTATCATCTAGTTATTCTTGCTTTGTCCGCACAAGAGACCCGGAGATGAGAGGAACTGCATTCCTCCCCACCCTTAAACCTGACACGACCTGTTGGTTGCGCACTGCTGCAGCCATGGCCTCACCGGCGCTAACTCCGATGCCAGCCCGGAGAAATGTAATTCTTTCGAATTTGAGTTAAAAGTTGCAACCTTTGGTCGAAAGTGAAAAGTCCCCTTCTCTTTCCAATTGAAAGTTCAATTTTTTATGTCGAAAGCTTATACTTCGAGGTACATTTTTTTAACATATTCTAATCGAAAGTTTGATCTTACATTTTCTAGTCGAAAGTCTGATCTTTTGATTTGAAAGTTTTAAAGTTCAAGTTGAAAGGTGGACGCTCATAGAATAGGCTTATATGTACCACCTGGAGAATAGGCGTGTATCACGGATCAGAATCCTCTGACGTTAACATCAGTGACTTGGGCCACTGACGCGTGGGCCCCACGAGCTCTGACGTTACCGTCAGGCGAGACCCATCCGTGTATCACTGGGCTAGGGTGCTTTAATTGGCTACGACAAAGGTAAAAGCAAGCGGTTACGTAAAAATTGGCCGCATTAGTGTAGACTCGTCATTTCAGTAGTCGTCGGAAGGGCATTTCTAATGTTTCAAAGAAATGCCAACTAAGCACCTAGAGAATTAACCATTTTTTCTCCAATGTTTGAAACCAGCCCTCCAGCGGGTCCATGTATTAATTAAAAAATGATGCCTGATCCCCAACAACTCCCTCCCCATCTCTGCCGTCGCCGGCGTGGCCGATTCGCCACTGCTAGTGGCCGTTCTGCTGCCATGGATGGTCGATGTCGCAGTAGAAGGGGTGGAGTGGGAGAGATCAGAGGCGGGGTAGCAACAACTTCAATGTCTGGAGTCGGAGGCAACGACGTCGATGCCTTACGGCAGAGGCATTGTTAGCCAACTGATCTAGAGAACAGCAGCGGTGAATAGAGAACCGGACAATGAATGGCCGGCAAGCAGCGTGGGGTGACAGGAAGCGTGCTGATAGGTCAGCCCACATGAGTTGGGTTATTGCTTGAATCTACTCATGTTTAGAGATTTCAGCTCCAGATTTTTGTTTGTATAAATTGATGGATCCAATGTATTGCATTTGTTCCAAGCGTTCTCTCCCGTCCTTTGAACCAGTGGCTTAAAATCAACATTGTGGATACCCTTATAGTACAATAGGAGTGCAGAAACATCACCGAACTATGAACTTTACTCGAATACACTGAACCTTGCTCAAAAGTCCGTGCAGCGCCCCAAACTATGAAACCAGATATTTGACTCTCTAAACTTTACAATTCAGTTCAAATAATACCCTAACCCGGTTTCAGACGGTGGTATTGCCATCATGGCATGATGAGTGAGTGATTTTACCACGTAGAATGACACACCAATCAAATTTAGGTAAATGACAGGTGGGACCCACATAGCTTTCTCTCCTAAATAAAAATAGAGAGGGGGAGAAATATAAGGGTAGTGGCTATGGAAGCATGGCTAGGAGCTCGGTGGGGGGAGAGGCCCTTGTAGGCCCCACATTGATCCAACTTGGTTAGCGTGTCATTCTACATAGCAAAATCGCTCACTCTTCGTGCCATGCGGGCAATAACACCATACGAACTAGGTCAGGGTGTTATTTTAACTGGATTGCAAAGATCGAGGATCATGTAACGCCCTATTTCTGGAGGAGCTAGTAATCCATGCAACTATCCAAAACTGAATAGTTGCGGAGTACTGTACATGAGTGAAAACCATAATAATACATGCTTATAGCAAAAGAGTCAAACTTTTATTACAAACATAAGATTTAACAACCTATTTTTACACAGCGGGTGTGCAAGCCCAAAACTATCATACAACAGAAGAACTCCCAGGCGTACTTGAGCGCAGCTAAGATCTAAAACCAAACAGCCTCGGAGAAGAAAGTTTCTTCGGAAACTTCATCTTCGGCTTGGATATTTTGATTCCACTGGTCTTCTGTTCATTGTTTAGCAAGTAATGAGTACGACCGTACCCAGCAAGTCACAAGAGTAAACTCTAATTTAACTACTTGCAAGGATATTCAAAGGGAGGGGTTTACTTGTTCTACTAAAGTGAGTAGATACAGTTTTATTTGCAAACAGGTAAAGCAAGAACAGTTCTCCATAAAATTAAAAGGAATGTTTTCTTTCAACAGTTACTTATACAATTGCACAGATTAAAACATTATGAAATCTACTTATGCTTCGTTGCTGGAATCACCCAATTAACATAGCTTTATTAATCGGAAGCACGGTGTATTCGAATACCATTGATTTCACTCTGTAGAGTTGCCCAGCTTTCCCATAAGATTTCTTAACTCCCGCAACAGAGTTAAGAAAACTAGGATGTTTCACTGGTCAATTCTTTATATAGACTCTACCCGGTATAATCACTCAGACATAGATCACACACTAATCCTAAACTCTTCTACCCACTCTGAGTGACCTCTGTCATTGTTAGGTATAGTTTTACTATTTCGCATACCTAAATTCCCATCATCAACACTCCTACCTCCTGTAGAGATTCAATTGAGTTGAGCAGCTACTAAACTAGGGTTGGCAAGTCAACTCCTGTGGTTGAGCGATTTCTGTGTTTTTTACTCAGCATAAGGTTCTCGTCCTTATTTTTCACACGAGGCACCAACCACATTCCCAACTATGCTCATGGCACTACCACCCTTCCATTGAAGTCTCTACCCTAGGGTAAGGTCGTGGACGAAGGTCATCTTGTGGCTTTCCACTACACACCCTTAGCCTAATGCCGATTTTACAAATTCTACTTGGCTAACAACCAAGTCACTTAGTAGTACAAAATTTTAAGTGAGTTGATCTACAATTTTTTATATAATAATTTAAATATTACTAGTGTTGTCAAGGTGAATATGGCCTCAACTTAAACATGGCATTTATCAGTGGTAGGACTTAACTAATTAGCATGTCATTCTAAACATTTATTTTAATCAATTAATGTTTCACAATTAACAATAATGGAAATACAGTAATTACATAATGTAAATTCATGGGATTCAATATGATCAAAAACTTGTAACTTACCTTGTTGCTCTGAAACTTCCACTAGCTCGTCAATTTCACATCTGGGTTCTAGTCCTTGGAGCGTCGCTTCAGAAAGATCAGATGCTAGCGCAAACACATAAAATAATATAAGTCCATACTTGAATCTAATCAAGCTAGGAAAAATAAATTAAATTAAAAAGGAGTAAAATGCAACAAAATTTAAATGGAGGGGTTTGAATTTATTTGGAGTTTAATTTTGTGGAATGGAGGTCAAAAATGGATTCGCGACGTCGAAACGATTGAAACGATGTATTTTTGGAATTTTTGGGATTTTTGGAATTTCCAGAATTTTTCTATGAAGTTTTGGAATTTTTGGATGAATAGTATTGGGCTGGCCTACCAGCATAGTACAGCTCAGTCACGGTTTTTCTTCCGCGTGGCCGATTGGGCTGACCGGCCTCAGCCCACGCCGTGCGCGGCCACGGGGCCCAGCGTGGTGCGCACATACACCCAATGGGCGACGCACGGACGACACAGATGGCCCTGATGCGACGAGCACGAGAGCTCAGATGAAACAGTGATAACAAGTGCAAACGGCTGAGATGGGGCAACGTCATGCCAAGGAGGTCATCTTCAACCTCCGGCTTCACTCCCCGGTGGGAAAACAGAGCACGGCGATGGCTCCCAATATCGCTTCAGCAGTGCTCGCCGGTGGAAGAACAGGGTACGGTTGGATTCTTGGGAGTATGGGGAATCCATTTTAGGGCTTTGGGAGGCATGGAAATGAATGGTGGTGGCTAGCGGCAAGGGAGGAGGCAACGAACTCGATGGTGGCTCAGGGGTACTCCAGTGAGTCTCAGGCAAAATGGGATGGAGTTTAACCATCTACAGGGCATAGACTTCACGGTGGCAATGGTGGTTTGGGTCGAGAAAAGCTCAGCGAAGTTGTCCACGGGAGAGGCCTTTCGGCCGGCGGTAGCTTCCGCCGCCAGAGCTTCTAGTGAATGCTCATGTCTAGGCGAGCATATCAACGTGTTCAGAGAGCAAAGGGGATCATGTCAGCGAAAGAAATCGAAACACAATCAATGGAGGAGAGAGCTTGCCAATAGGGCTTACTGGGCTTAGGGGAAGACGGCGGGGAGGCTACAGTGGAAGAAAACTCGATTCGACGGTTTCGTTGGATACTTGAGAGTGGTATGAAGCTTTCTGAAGAAGCAATCGGGCTTTTAAGATGGCATGAGGCAGTGGGAGCAGTAGGTTGGTTTAGGGCGTGTCTCTTGCACGCAGGCGAGGGGAGAGAGCGAGGCTCTGCCGCTGCGCAGAGGGCAGGAGAAGAGGTGGCACGGCGCCCTGCAGGAGCTAGTGAGAGCTGACACCACAGGTACGGAGTTGGTTGCACGTCAGCTGGGAGTTGCGGTGAGCTGCGGCAGAGAGAGAAAGAGAGAGAGAGAGAGAGAGAGCGAGCAGCGGTGCGCGAAGCAAGGGACCTAGGAGCTGGGAGACTAGGTGGTGGGACCACGGTGTTAGGTAGGTGTGAACGCACGGGAGAGGCAGCTGCAATCCTGGCCTACGTCGATGCGGCTCGTGGATGCGCTACAGGGAGGCAGTGGGGAAGCGGTAGTAGCGCAGGGAGGCGCCAACGGAAGAGGGAAACGGGAAGGTCAAAAGGGGAAGGCGGGTTTTCAAAGAGAATTGTCAAATTAGGAAAGATTAGGAATTCAAGGAAAATTTCAAGAAAATTTCAAAATTTTTGAAATTTTGAGGCATTTCAGGTCAAATATCTAGTTTTATAGTTCGAGGTATTAGATGGACTTTCAAATAAAATTTAGGATGTTATATAGACTTATTCTTGGAATAACGTGTAAAGAAGGTGTAAATTTGTGCGATCCATCTCTTAGACCAAAATTTGATATATTAACATCGTGTAGTACCACTGAAAGGCAACTTTGCAAAGAGTTGCCTTCGGGTGGAAGGCATAGAGCAGAGGAGAACGGTAGAAAGTAGAGGGGCAAGAACACGTAGCAAAAATCTGCGCATACTGTAGCGGACGGCCGAAAGTTGACGAAAGGCATAATACTGTGTTCGACTTTCTGACTCCCAAAGGCAGAGGATACAATCTCTCTCCTCACCTCGCCACCATAAATAAAGCCAAGGAATGTGTCGATTCTTGCACTCACCATTGATTCTTGGATTCCAGGTTACAGGCTGCGCACATAGTCTTGCACTACCGAGCTTTTCCGAATTAATGTACGGAATAAAATTCTGTGGAGAATGGCTCCATCGGTGCGCCCGTGCATACCCATTGCAGATTGCCAACGCGTGTTCAAAGAACGGATCGCACGGCTGCCTCCCCGGCCAGGTCTTCGACAGCTTGTTTTTGGCAGCTTTGGGCAGATGGCTCCCTCCGGCTCTCGGCTCAGCTGCAAGCTTCTTGATTAGGCAGACGGAACGTCACAGGCTTCTCCAGCACCTAAATCACGGCTCTGTGCTTCATTTCAGATTTCTTGCAATCCTTTATTTTACAACAGTTGAACTAAGATATAGAAATTTAACTTAATGCCTTGTGCAGGAATATTACTAGCATTTACAGTAACGATGCTTGATTACTAAAGGACAGTTGACAGATTACTTTTTTGAGATAGCGAGTGAGGACTACTTGCACGTTCAGTATTGTCAGATGATCGGTTCAGAGTTCGGACTATAAGCTCAAGTTGTAGCTCTTGATTAAGCACTTATTGTCTATGGATCAGCCCAAATCGACAATTCCACTGGCCATTGACTTGCAAAAAAAGGCAAATAAACAAAGTTTCCTGGTAGACAAACTAAAGAGCGAAACTGTAAAATAGAAGTGGATTTCTGAACTAAAGAGCCTTTGAAGACCAATCAAGCAGTAACCTCTACGCAAATTATCTCTACTCAATACAGAATCTTTTCCCCAGCTGAACTGTCGAACTGCCGAACTGCCATTCCAATAATTTGCAGAGTATATATAAAAAAATAAAAGGATAGTATGTTGATGCAACAATAAAGAAGCATAGCAAATTGTCTTCTTTTGGTGCTGGAGAACCCTGTGACGTTCCGTCTGCCTAATCAAGAAGCTTGCAGCTAAGCCGAGAGCCGGAGGGAGCCATCTGCCCAAAGCTGCCAAAAACAAGCTGTCGAAGACCTGGCCGGGGAGGCAACCGTGCGATCCGTTCTTTGAACACGCGTCGGCAATCTGCCATGGGTATGCACGGGCGCACCGATGGAGCCATTCTCCACAGAATTTTATTCCTTAATGTACATACGTGTCGAAGAAGAAGCTGCTGAGCTACCAATGGACGCTATGGATGACGTCAAGGGCTCCCCGGGGAGCGCCGTGACCGCGAGCGCCATGGCGGCCTCGTACAACGACCAGATCCGCCCGCTCCTGGACGCCGTCGACCGCCTGCGCCTCCTGAAGGTGAGCCAGGAGGGCATCCAGCTTCTCACCATCGTCGTCGTGGGCGACCAGTCCAGCGGCAAGTCGAGCGTGCTGGAGTCGCTGGCCGGCATCAGCCTCCCCCGCGGGCAGGGCATCTGCACCCGCGTGCCGCTCGTCATGCGGCTGCAGGACGACCCCGCCGCCGACGAGCCCGTGCTGCAGCTGGAGTACAGCAGCGGCCGCCTGGTGACCACCTCCGAGGCCGGGGTCGCCGACGCCATCAACACCGCGACCGCCGAGATCGCCGGGGCCGGCAAGGGCATCTCGGACGCACCCATCACCCTCGTCGTGCGGAAGAGGGCGTGCCTGACCTCACCCTCGTCGACCTGCCTGGCATCACCCGCGTGCCAGTGCAGGGCCAGCCGGAGGATATCTACGACCAGATCGCCAAGATCATCAAGGCGTACATCGCGCCCAAGGAAAGCATCATCTTGAACGTGCTCTCGGCCACGGTGGACTTCCCGACGTGCGAGTCTATCCGCATGTCGCAGCAGGTGGACCGCACCGGCGAGCGCACGCTCGCGGTGGTCACCAAGGCCGACAAGGCCCCCGAGGGCCTGCTCGAGAAGGTCACCATGGACGACGTGCGCATCGGCCTGGGCTACGTCTGCGTCAGGAACCGCATTGGCGAGGAGACATACGACCAGGCGCGGGCGGAGGAGGAACGGCTGTTCACGGAGCACCCTCTGCTCTCCAGGATCGACAAGTCCATGGTGGGCATTCCGATGCTCGCGCAGAGGCTGACGCAGATACAGGCGGCCATCATCGCCAAGTGCCTCCCTGACATCGTCAAGCAGATCAACGACCGGCTCAGCAGCAGCAGCGACGAGCTCAGCCAGATGCCGCCGGATCTCAACAACGTCGCCGATGCGGTGAGAGAGTTCTTCCACATCGTCAAGCAGGTGTGCGCTTCGCTGGAGAAGGTACTCCTGAGGGCCGAGTTCGACGAGTACCCCGACGACCGCCACTTCCACGGCACGGCGCGCGTCGCGGAGATGCTGGCCAGCTACGCGCGTAAGCTGCCTGCCCAGTGCCCGGCGCGTGACGGCGAGCTGTTCCTGGCGGAGGAGATGCTTGTCCTGGAGGAGACCAAGGGCATCAAACTCCCCAACTTCCTGCCAAGATCGGCGCTCATGGTTCTGCTCAAGAAGAAGGTCGAGACCATCGTTCACGTGCCGCACAATCTCGTCAGCCAGGTGTGGGAGTACGTCGAGGACCTGGTCATGAGGATACTGCTGCAACAGTCGCACAACTACCCCCAGGTGCAGTCGTCGTGCCGCCGCGCCGTCCAGAGCCTCATGGACAAGGCGCGGGCACGCTCGACGCAGCACGTGAACGAGCTGATCGAGATGGAGCTGGTGGCCGACTACACGGCGAACCCTGACTACATGAAGACGTGGGCTGGCATGATGGAAGGCCATGACAGGTTCCTCGAAGCCGTGGAGGACAACTCGAAGCCCACGGTGGTCACCCTCCCGGGCTTTGGAGAGATGGAGGTGTCGCACCTCAGGCAGCAGGCCGCTGAGGCCGAGCTAGTTGGTCAGGCCTTCGACTTGAAGGCGCGCCTGACGGCCTACTGGAACAGCGTCGTGCTCCGGCTCGTCGACGGCCTGGCGCTGCACGTCCTTTTTAGCATCAAGCGGCTCGTGGAGAAAGATCTCGAGTCGGAGCTCTCAGGTGAAGTTCTGGGCAACAAGATGGACGGAGTGGAGAGGATGCTATTGCCGTCGCCCGGCACCGCCGCCAAGCGTGAGCGCCTCAGGAAGAGCATCTCATTGCTCCGGGAATCCAGGGAAGTCGTCGCAAATATCATGGACAGGATTAACGCGGCCAGCAGCGACCATGCCTAGGTCGATTGATCGGTGACAGGTGTGCTGCCATCAGCATGAGGCTACTCGATCTCGTTTGATCAACAGTGTCTCTGTCGCTTGTAATAAGAATTAGTTAACGTGTGGTGGCATCAATGTTATCTCCATGTTTGTTGTCTCCTAATAACTAACTCATAATGCCCGCGCACAGTCAACGTGATAGAGTGCGCCTAAGAGATTATAACGACGCCTTTTCAATACCTAGCCTTAACATTAACCCGCCCTATGAGCTAACCCCTCTAGATATGAACGTATCATGGAGAGGGCTCATAGTTGTGTTGGTAACACTTGAATCGGTAGGACGTCGGTTACCATCGTCCAACGCAAGTGCCCTACAGACATGGACATCAATTACTATCATCTGCACAGCTGAAAGAAAAATCACCTATGAACTACCACATGTGGGTCTAATCCTAGAGCGATAATCATTTATTTAGCCAAGTTCTGTCCATACACGAACATGTGGTTGTACTAGAATGCTTGGGGTCAATGACACTTAAGTTTGGTCCTTGTGACCTAGGCGAGGCAATCACAAACCGAGTTCTTGTGCTGCAACCTTCATAGGTCTCAACAAACCACTCATCCAAATCTAAAATATTTTTATTTTCACATTTTTTAACCAAAATATTAGAGTTAACCCTCTGTCCAAAATGTGCCACGACATTGCCCAAAAGCTTTGCATAAAGTTTCTAGATTTTTCTATCATTCCGTAACTTATTTCGAGTGAGCATGTCTGAGCATCTTCTGCATGGGCCAACTAAATCCCACTAAAATTATGCTAAAACGGTGGGTAAATATTCCTATGGTGACAAGGACAATGATAATCAAGGAATATTTCATTGCAACATAGGACATAACTATTTTTTATAAGCATAAATATAGCAATTTTACTCAAATTAAGCATGCAAAATGACTGTAATAAAAACAATATAGCATTTGAAAATATAGGAGAAGCATGGTCAAGGGGGTTTGCTTATCTTGCTTGTTGAACTCTTGGTCTCGCTCTTGATCAACTTCACATGATTCTGGTACATCGGTAGTTAAGCGAGTAAAGCCAAGAAACACAAATAAACACCAAATAAAATCAACCAAAGACCAAAATTCACACTATTGGCATTGGAATAAATAGCATGATTTTATAAAAATTTAGAAACAAGAATCATGTTAGTCAGAGTTTGTATGAGGGAGAACGGGACTTCGGAAGTATTGTTGGGAGAGAAAATCCCACGAAAAGAAGAGAGAAACCCACGACATGAAAGTAACCAATTGGAATACTCCTTCTTGCTCTGATAGTGTTCAACAAGCAATTGTGAATACAAAATATACTCCACAAAACTTTGTAGCAAAGTTATATAGTATGCAAGGCTATGTCAAGAGAGATGGCTAACCTACCAAGTTTTCTATTTTGCATAAAGCAAACTTTCAATTGCAATAATGAGTAATAAATTGCAATCGAGAGATGTAAAAGCAATTGACATTTGATATAAAGTAACAAGTAGGTAACGTAAGCATAAATCACAAATGGCTCTCCATAGCCATGAGCAATGACATGACATACTTGTAACCAAGTTTCAAATAAGTGGATATCTACCATTTTCCAACCAAGCTTTGAAAATATAAGACTAGCCTTAGTGATATCACTAAACTTTGCCCATAACCGGTGGTACTACTATTTGAAAATATTTTACACTCTATAGAGGTTATATACTTTATCCACAATATACGAGCAATGTGGCCAACACTAGATCATATCAAGACATTTACATTGCTCGACTCCAACCTTGCCCCGTCTGATGAATTTTAGCCCTCGAGAGTTACAACAACATGGAATCCCTAAGGAATCCACCGTTATGCCAGTGGTTTTAGCCCCATACACAACTAAGACAGGAACCACCACAAGCCACTGTGCTGGCACTCACACAACTCTGATCTACCACGAGTGCAGGATTAGACCTAAACAACTTAGTATGCTAGGGCCTTCCCACAAAGGCGCTTGTGGTTATACTAAAGGCTTATATCAGTGATACATAAGTTCATGGTCCTTAATCGACTCGAATGAGACTCTGCAGCAACCTACCACTACATGCGATTCTCTCTACTACATGCAAATTCCGTCTCGCACTATAAGTTATATAAATATCTTGTCCTAATCAAACTCATAGTTTTTAAGTTTTGCTTCTATGTAAAGTATCAAGGGTGACTCCACTGGTCCAACAATATAACCAAACACATATTTCGAAAGTGTAACTGACCTATCATCTAATATACCGACAAATTATGCATGGCTAAGCAACTATATCTTACACTTATTCTAAAATTCTACAAGCAATCATACAAGCTATGGATATCATTAGTAAGGAGATAACCGTGAGTGTAGCAACTTTTCAAGGTAGGATGAATGCAACAAATCGGTATAAATATCAATCTTACCAACATAGCAGTTTTACTGAAAATAGGCGCATGCATAATAGTTCGAGCAAACAAAATACATGGCATTGAATTATGGGATCAACATGGTCAGAAGGGGGTGCTTATCTTACTATTGAACACTTGTCACTCATTCTAGATCAATCTTGAACATCTCCAATACGTCAGAATCTATTGTATAGAGCTAAATAATACAAACAAATACCAAATAAATTCAAGCAGAGGAAAAATTACAAAAATTCATGATTTTACAAAAGTTTAGAAACAAGTTTTACTCAATTTATAGTTCACATGCAAAAGATACAAGCATTTGAACGTTTGCCGAGAGAGAAAATCCCAGAAAAGACGGAATATACTATGCACAACTTTTCTATTTTTCTTTCTATTGAAAAATTTTGTTATTAATGCTCAGTGAGGCTAATAGGTATTATTATTTTCATTTAAGACTGATAGGTGGGGGCCACACGTCAGTGATAGAATAATTTAAACCGAATTTAATTACAAATCTAACTATTCAACCTAACTGGGCCCACATGTCACAAACTCATTAGTCTTAAGTGAGATTAATTAAACTAATCTAATACTAATTGATGTCAATAATGCTAAACATCGGGGCCCACCTGTCATACAGAGAGGGCACGGGAGGTGACACTAGCCATGGACGAGCTTATTTCTCAACTTGCCGATGGCAAGGCAGCGATAGAGGGGCACGGGTGAGCTCACAGATGGAAAGATGAGACCATGGAGAACCTCTGGTAACTGTCAACAGTTGGAGAGGTGCACTACTATAAAAAGGGGCATCACAGACTATTTTCTCGAACTATCTATGCTGTAATTATCATAGACGGTTTTACAATCTGACCCATGTACCATGTGTAATAGCTACTATCACAGACGGTTCTTGTTAATAACCGTTTGTAATAGTTCACAGACGGTTAGTAATATGAACCATCTATGATAATTCCAACATCACAGATGGTATTTAACATCACAGACGGTTTTTAATTAGAACCGTATGTGATAGTTCATAGACGGTCATTAATATGAACTGTTTATGGTAGTTGAGTATCACAAATAGCTTATGGTTGGAATCGTTAGTTATATGTATCATGAATGGCGTGCGCTTGTCTCCCTGATCGATGCATGCCTTCGATCATTTTGGTTCCCTGATATGCGTCTCTTCGCCTCACGTGCCGGATGTATTTCTTATTGTATAAAAATGATGACCGCCACCGGAGATTAATCCCCACATAGTTGATATATCCTGTATGAGCACCTCTCCACCCGGCTATCTTCCTTGTCTTCTTTGTCACTCAAGCACAAATAAATGGCTCCCTATTCTTCCTTGTCACCGGCACCGATGGCCAATTTGGCTATTTTGCACGAGCACCTCGTCGGCCGTACGCTAGCGGATGTTGTATAAGGACATTGTGCCAATAATGTCCTCCCTCCTATGTCCAAAGATTTGCCAAAGCAATTGAAGGCCACCTTTCACCGTCTTGACATCCTCCTCCACTGCGTCTTTCGGTTGGTCTCCCACATCCGGTGAGCTAATCTCACCATCGATGTGGTCCTCCACAATGATGTTGCATGTCACCAAGAAGCTTGCGGTCGCTTAGAGTGCTTAGTCGAGGTGGCGGGCGATCGAGTCAACCTTGCGGAGACCCTCATGAAAGGAAAGAGAGATTATGGGCTCAATTCAACTTGATCATTTCGTCAATGGGTGGATGCATTTCGGGCTTTGTTCATTGATGATCCCTAACTGTTCGATGCCGATCACATCGCCTACAAAGTTTTAAACACAGAGATTGCATGCTACCTCTACCACTAGAAAAAACTTCAAAACCATTAGATTTCTACTTTTTTGTTATCTTTTGTAAGAAGTGACTAGGCATGCTGTTTGGGTGCTATATATATGTAAAATCAAGCAGTTGAATTTGTATTTACTCTCTTTTATATGTGTAAATAGTCTCAGTATAACGACATGACAGCATTACTGACTGGTAAAAAGCAACTAAGTATTATATATTTACTCCTGAGTTATTACCAAATTTGAATTTATGTTGAATTTAGAAGAGTATTTATCATAGATGGTTCTACTTCAGAACCGTTTGTTATATATATTCATAGATGGTTATTATATGAACCATCTGTGATAATTACTATCACAGATGGTTCGTAATAATAACAACCTATGATATCTCCTATTATTACGGATGGTTCTACTTAAGAACCATCTATGAATTATCACAGACAGTTACTAATGAGATATGAACCGTCTGTGAATTATCACAGACGGTTATTAATGAGAACTGTTTGTGATTGTGGCAGATTACTGACGGTTCACGGTTGTATGAGTCTGGGATACGCCGCATTATTAAATACCTAACCAGTGGGGTCCCGACAGATCTACTTCATTGTGCTGCGTTAAAGGAGGTGACCGGCTTTGGAATGTTTGGTGAAAGCATACCATTTGCAAGTCTAGCTTGTAGATCTATTTGTTCTTATTGATTAGAGGTTAATATTTGCTTATAATTATATGCTTTGTAATAAAAATTAGTGATTGCTAGGTTTAGATCTAGCAGAATTGGTAGTTTACTCCAATTTAAGAATGGGTCACTACTCCTAATTTACTTCAATATATTCCTGCTTGATATATATATTGCTTCATGAATAGTATGTAGCTATCTACTTAATTTAGATATGGATAATTTATTATAAGTTGAATATTAATTACGTATAAGTGTTAGGCTGGCTAGCTATAGTAGCATTAATAATCTAATTTGACACTAATTTATTACATGTGTAGCGTAGATGGACCGAAGCTAGATATACATTGAGAACCGTGTGAGTGAAGAGTATATTAATGGCATATTTGCTTTTAGAAGAGCAGCCGGGCAGGATATGTTGAAGAAGAGAATGTAATATATATATATTCCATGCATTGATTGTTATAATATGAAGATATTTACCAACTGATCGCGAATCGAAGCTCACTTGATTCGAAGGGGTTTCACAAAAGGGTATACATGTTGGACCAATTATGGTGAAGAGAAGATTATACAGAAAGGTAGTTATAACATCATCAAGAGAGACAATGATATGCTAATTTTGGATTGTGCTTTCAATGAGGATAGGTTTTATGATGACAATCTAGATAGAATGCTATGTGATGCAGAAGGAAACTATAGTGAGAGAGAGTTTAGTAAATTCGAGGGCTTGATGGAGAACTCGAAGAAATATTTATTCCTAGGCTGCAAGCGACAATACACAAGGTTATCATCCGTTCTTGAATTGCTGAAATTAGAGGCAAGCAATGGTTGGTCCGATAAGAGTTTCACGGCATTGTTAGGTCTCCTAGTGAATATCCTTCCAGAGAGTAATGTATTGCCAAGAACCACCTACCAAACCAAGAAGGTTCTTTGTCTATTGGGATTGGAAGTAGAAAGAATATATGCATATCCAAATAACTGTATCCTCTACCGTAAAGATAATGCAAAATTATATGTTTGTTCAATGTGAAAAGCATGCCAATATGAGCGTAAGAATGACTCCGATGACAGCGAGGGCATCAAGATGAAGCAAGGACCTCCTACTAAGATGTGTTATCTGCCTGTAATTCCCAGTTTGAATTGTTTATTTGCAAACCAAAAGGATGCAAGATTGTTACGTTGGCACTCAGAGGAGCGTAAAAAAATAGAATGATAAGACATGTTGCTGATTCTGCCCTATAGAGGAACATCAATACGATGTTTGCAGACTTCGATGCGTAACTAGGGAATATAAGATTTTGGTTGAGTATAGATGGAATGAATCCTTTCGATAACATGAGCAGCGGACATAGCACCTGACCCATGAATGTATGCATGTACAACCTTTCTCCTTGGCTATGTATAAAGTGAAAGTACATTTTGATGTTACTACTTATCTAAGGGCCAAAGCAACCTGGGAATGATATTAATGTGTACTTAACACCATTAGTGGAAGATCTTATGACACTGTGGAACGAAGGGGTACATGTATGGGATGTGGATAAACAAAAGAACTTCACTCTGTGCACTATGTTGTTATGTACCATCAATGATTTTCTTGCCCTTGGTAACCTGTCGGGGTTGAGTATGAAAGGCGCCAAAGCCTGTCTGCACTGCTCAGATTATACCGAGAGTGTGTGGTTGAACAACTCGCACAAAATTGTGTACATGTGTCACCATAGTTTACTTCGAAGGTGTTACCCATACCACAAGATGAAGAAACAATTTGACAGAAATAAAGAGGATGATTTAGCACCAAGGCCTTTTAGCAGAAAAGAGGTCTACGATATGGTCAAAGATATCGATGTTGTGCTTAAAAAGGACGTAAGTTGAGGACCCGTCAGAAGAACATGTGGAAGAAGAGGTCAGTATTTTAGAAATTGCCTTATTAGGAGCACTTAGAAGTTTGCTAGTGCATCGATGTCGTACACATAGAGAAGAATGTATGTGATAGCTTGATTGGTCTCTTACTGAACATTCATGACAAAACAAAGGATGGTATCAACGCACAACGTGACTTGGTCGCTATGAACATCAGATTCGAGTTAGCTCAGGTAGAGAATGATAACGACAGCACATACCTTCCCCCAGCTTGCTACACTCTGTCTAAATCTGAGAGAACTGAACTGTGTCAGTGCTTGCATGGTATGAAATTTTCGTTTGATCACTCTGCCAGCATGAAGAAACTTGTTTTCATGGAAGATCTGAAATTAATTGGTATGAAGTCTCAATTTGAAATTAATTGGTATATATGAAGTCTCAATTTGAAATTAATTGGTATAAAGTCTCATGACCATCGTGTGCTAATGACACAATTGCTTCTTATTGCAATTAGAAGTATTTTGTTGAACAAAATTCAAGTGACAATCATGACATTGTGTTATTTCTTTAACGCAATTGCTCAGAAGGTCATCGATTCTGATGAACTAGATGCTCTGCAAACCAAGGTTGTGATGACTTTATGTCATCTTGAGATGTATTTTCCTCTGTCATTTTTCGATATCATGGTCCATCTCATTGTCCACCTTATGAACGAGATAAAGATATTCGGCCTCGTGTTTCTACGTCATATGTACTCATTCGAAAGGTACATAGGAATTCTCAGGTCCTATGTACGCAATCGATCTCGACCAAAGGGCAACATCATTGAAGGTTATGCAACTGAAGAGGTCATTGAGTTCTGCATTAATTACATACCTCAGGTCAAATCAATAAGTGTGCCTCTATCTCATCACAAGGAGAGGCTAGAGAGTATTGGGATCCTCAAAAGGAAATCAATAACTCCTAATCTACATACGTACACTCAAGCCCATTTCACGGTCTTGCAACATATGACTGAAGTGTCCCCGTATATTGAAGAGCACAAGGGCATGCTACGCCAAGAGAATCCAGGCCGGTCAGAGGATTGGATCATGATATAGCACAACTCTCAGTTCAATGAATGGTTGAGGGTGCGATTCACTAGGAGGTTGTCAAGTGAAATGCTGCAATGGTTGGCAAAAGGGCCAAAATTTACAGTTGCAACATGGTAAGGATACGGTATTAATGGGTACACATTTTATACAATAGATTAGGATAAAAAGTGCATAGTTCAGAACTCAGGTGTCTGTATAGATGCATTTTGTGAGTAGTCCAGTACCGTTGGCCCAAGCTCCTGCAACAGGCTTGTAGAGGAGATTTAGGAGCTCGACTACGTAATTTTCAAGATCCTTCTCTTTCGGTGTCTTTGGGTCCAACTCCTACAGGGTGTAAAGGTTGATAAGTACGACTTCACTATTGTGGACCTCGAACATGTAGAATACAAAAATGAACCATTCATTCAAGTTTTTTATGTAAATCGACCTAGCAAATAAGAAGCGCCACTAGTTCTTCATAGAAAAAGGAGTGTTGGAGCTGAGAATGTCGTGGGTGAGGAAGAGTACAATCAATTTAATAAGTTACCTCTATTCAGGGATGACATCAGGGTCGAGGAAGAACCAAGTGATAAAACAAGCTATATGCACATCGACCATAATCTATATGCGTGTCGATCATTATAAAGGGCTTTATTTAAAAGAAAAATAGCCAAGTGGAATGATCTCACACGGCAAACACCTATTCGAAAATTATTCTAATGTAATTAACAAACTCGGTATGTAATTAAGGAATTATTCCATTGTAATTGATTTAGTAATTTAGAAATAATTACATCTGTGATTGTATCTACTTGCTTATTTTTAGAGGGAATGGCTAGTATTTCCTGAGGCTAGCTGAAAAACTTGGTAAAAGGAACTATCATAGGCAATTTAATGGTACAAACCATATGTGATATAAGTATCACTGACAGTTCCATAGCATAACTGTCTGTGATATTCTATACATCATAGATGGTTTCATAATATAACCATCTGTGATAATGATCAATATCACAGACAGTTCCATTATATAACCGTCTGTGGTAATTACAACATCACAGACGGTTTCATAGTAGAATCGTCTATGATATTCTACACATCATAGATGATTTGTGGTATTAGCCATCCGTGATATATCAGATATCATAGACGGCTATGTTTAAGAACCGTATGTGATATCTGTTATATCATAGACGATAGTATTAACCATTTGTGATATATGAGATATAATAGACGGCTATATTTGAGAACTGTCTGTGATATTAAAATAATATAGAAGGTTTTTTAATAAAACTGTCTCTGATATCTAATATATCACAGACAATTTTATTAAAAAACCATCTGTGTTGTAACTTATCATAGATGGTTTGAAAATGTCTGTGATAACCACCTGTTATCATCGACACATAAATTTAGATGGTTCAAAAACCATCTGTGATGACGGTTTTGAACCATCTGTGATGACCCTTTCTATAGTAGTGGTGGATGGAGGAGGCGGCACCATGGTGTTAAGCGGCGGAGCGCCTCGGGCTGGAAGAGGGGTTAGCGCAAGAGTGCACAAGGAGTGAGATATCCGACTGTGCATATGCTAAGGCAAGATATTCATTGTAGTTGGTATGCCTTGGGCAGTTTTTGCGGTGCAAAAGGGCTAGGTATGGGGACCTAGGATCATCGGTGATAAGCCGACAATGACAAAAAGTGCTAGTGCAAAACAAAGCTACAATAGTGATGACATAGATGATGATTTGACTCTATGGCAAAGAGCGCATAGGGACCAAGAGCTCACCACAAACACGATGACGGGGTCAATGATGACGAAGGTAGTTGTAGATGACTAGACGATGTTGGTCGGAGATGATCGGACGATGGTGAATGGAAGCGTTGGCGATGGCTTGAACAGTGACAGAGCTTGGCAGTGATAGGCACCTGAAACCAAAGTACGCATAGGGTTTAGGGAATGTCTAGGAGAACAAAAGTGACCATGTTCATGGTAGGGGCTCACTGGAGAGAAGAGTGCGACAATGGCGGCGGTGATGGTGCCCACGGTGACGGCTAACCTTGGAAGGAGATAGTTGCATTGGAGGATGGCAATTGGTTTAGGAGGGCACATAGAGGGTGAAAGCAATGATGGCATGGTCCAGGTCTCACCGGTGATAGACCTATGCGGTAGTGATGGTAGTGGCCAAAGATGATGACGATGATGCAAATTTAGGGCTACACTGCACGGGACATGAAATTGGTTGAGGGCTTTCAAAGAGGAGGCAAAATGGCACACTTTGACACTGACATCAAGGCATAGGCTTACCGGAGTGGGCACGGACCATGGTGGAGTGCAGCAGTGGGCACGCTGAGGATGATGGCTGTGTTTCAAGTAGCTTGGTGAAGGAGACGAGTTGCAACTGGGCAAATTGGAAGTGGCAAGGCATGATGAAGAGAGGGGCGAGCTCGGATTGGACTAAATGGGACGGAGCATAAGGAATGGGGGATGATGATGCCACAACGATGCTAGTGGTGAAGCAAAGGAGGTCTCGGCTTTGGCAGGGAGTTTGTCACAACACGTTCAGCACAATGCATGCACTGGCGCACTATAGCTCGGCGAGAGGTGGATGAAGATTACTGCCAGGTGGGTCCTAGACCCATCAGTCGGTGATAGCAAGACACGCATGAGAGAGTGTTCAGACTCGATTATGTAAATCCAGACTATATATTTTGCACTAGTCCAGGATCATGCAAGTGCACATAGTAAAAACATAGATAAAATATTGACCATGATCATGATTAGCTAGGAAAAACTCAAATAGTATTACTTATTAGAGTTGTGACCTTATGGTCAATCTTATAGATTGTAGCCTAAAGGGTTAAACAAAAACTAGCAGCAGAAATAAAGATAATTGTAGTAGCCATTTGATATGCCACAAGCAATCGACTAGGAAATGAAATCCTATTCCGAGAAGTTATCGAAGTATCCTCCTTCAAGTACTTCTGGTGGATATGGTTCTTCTTCAGTAACTGAGCAACAATGGATATAGCCATAAGTATATAGTATACTTAACAAGTCATTTATAACAAGATGTAATATAATTATGCAAAGCTTGCCAAGTGATGGCTAAATAGTTATTTTGTAGAAAGCAATAGTTTAGAGTAAATATAATTTAATAGATTGAAATGCACCATTTGGAAAAGGATTGAATAAACCATGAGTGAACTGATCATTCACTTCTGAACCAATTTAATTCTCAACCAAACCAGGTTTTTATAAAAAAACCTATCCCTCTGTGAAATGACTGAGCATTGTCCATAACTGGGGACATGGCTACTCCAATAGTTTTACACTCTAAAGAGATTGTATAGCTTTACCCACAAGAGATAATCAATTTATAATATCCGTTTGACACACTTTCAAAGGTGTGAGACTAAGCAACTATCGCAAGGCCTTTACAATGTTCAATTGCAACTTGATTTTGCTCGCTAAGGTCACACTACCAAGTAGACTGACCACCTAGTCGGTAAAAGCTCCCTCTTGCACCAACAAAACATCTCAATGTTGTAATCAAGGTTGAAACATCATAAATTAATTAGTTAGATCCATCCCCTGCTAGACATGGTTGTACGATAAGGCTAAGATCAATGGTGAACAATGTTAAGTTCTTAGACAATTTCTAGGCAAAGCATCCACATCCCAATGTAAGAATAGCACCCACTTTACTGCACGATTATTCGCCTTGGTAAAAACCATTTTGGTTTAACCAAGACCAATGTCACTCCCATTCATGGTATACAAATTTATAACTATGGCTGACCACTACGATTATCTTATTATGTCAAAATTAGTTAATTGATCAACATGTGATGATGAGCCCAACGTAATAGTAAGCGTGGCTAAGCATACTAGACATACAACCCAAGTGGATACTAGTATTGCATCACTAGATAATTACCCATCCTATGGTGATAATGTAATCATGGTATTCAAATTATCATGAAGAAATTAATCAAATTTCAGTGATAACTGCCAAGTGCAAGTGTTTGTATTAAATTATCAATACAGAATAATTTAAAATAAAATAATAAATAATAGATTTAAAAAATAGGTTCAATATTATCAAAGGTTATGACTTACTTTAGCTTTGCTTAGTTACTAACTCTTGAACTTCAGGTCCTGTTTCTGCTCCTTCTAAGACGATATCTAATGAGAGAGAAAGTGAATAAAACATAAATAAGTTCAAATAAAATCTAAAAACAACAAAACTAGGACCAAAAGATGCAGCTAAATTTAGATGAATTTAGGAAGAATAATTAGATCAATCGGGGTTTGGACGGAGGAGAACGAACTCTTGAAAAATTGATTAGCTAAGAAAATACTGAAAATTAACCGAGGAGAGAGAATGCTATGGCTGACAGGTGGGCCCACGAATTATTTGGGATTTTTGGAATTAAAAAAATTCTAGTAGATAGGATTAGATAGACAAGTGGGCTATGGCTCACAGACCGGGTTCATGATTAAAGCTTTGGTTCACAGTGGACATGGTCTATGCAACAGTGCACTATTGTGATGTGCTGACTGGGTGACTAACCGGCTAACACGTAGGTGAGATGGCCAAGGTGGCATCTACGTGGCTGACATGTGGCACTGGCACATAGCAGCATGCTGACGCAGTGCAACTGCTTCTGGCTGACGTGGGCTGATGGATCTGGTGCGATGCTAACTCAGTGGCCGCGCAGATAGACACGCAAGGAAGGGAGCTAACGTGGCTTGGACACATCATCTACTGACATGGCCAGATCTATGGTGACAGTACCTCGGCGTTTGTGACGGCAAATGTCGGTGAGTGGAGCCTCGGCATGTTCACCTTTAGTGTCTCCGTGCCATGGAGAATCTGTTGCTCAACTCTGATCTGATAGGGAAAGTCAATGAGATGGTCGGCCGTGAGCTTGGTGACGGTGATGGCTCAGTTGGATAGCACAACAGCGAGAAGAGTCTTGGCTGGGTTCTAGGGCGCGTGTGCTAGACATCTAGGGTCTTTGTCATGCAGACAAACTGCGCACAGGGGCCAGTGGTCACCAACGGCAAACACACGGGGGCGATGACGGTGGTATGGCACGACAGAGCACGTATTAGTTGGATCTAAGTCTAAAATTTCGCTCCTGAAAAATTTAATTTCAAATTAATTAATTTAAAGTATTTAAATTTTATTTGAATTTATCTGAATTTTATTTCAAAATCTAAATCAAATTTAATCCTCAACCTCTCTACTCGGCCATCACGGGTTGCTCCCTGATTCAATCTATTCTCGCCCGGTTTAATCTCAGCCACCCGCCTTCACTTACCCCCTTCGTTTTAATCCGATGACCCTGATTTCTCTTTCGCCTCATGGCATTCATCCGACCGTCCGCTCCTTCCTCCTCTCTTTTCTCTCTCGCGATAGCCCAATCCCACCTGTCAGTGAATAAAACCTTTTTTCTGTTGAAAAATAATTCGGCCAGAAAATCGAAATCTTTGCTGACATCACCCTGACATATAAATCCCTTTTCCCATAGAAAAATAATTCCGCTGAAAATCATTTCCCTTGATGACATCATTTTTTAGTTCAAAAATAATTCAGAAAATATCCTTTTCATCTTTCTTTAGTTTCAAACTTCAAAGAGCCCGTTCTCTTTCGTTTTAAATCCGATTGAGCCCATTCAAATTTCTAAATTCTTTAAAAATTTTAATCTATCTATTTATATCCTCTTTTAAAATTTTTAAAGTTTGTTTCAAAATTTATTTGAATTAAATTATAGCTTAGCAGTTAAAAAGTATTTTAAATGGTTAAAATATACTTCAACTAAATCCGAAATTATTTTATTTCATATTTTCGGGTTCCAATGATCTTTGTGGAATTTTTCTGAATTTTTTCGAATTTATTTTTGCTAAAAAACTTTTTTTCTTTTTTTATTCTCTCTCCTCCACTATTCATCTTCCTCACGTAACGTTCAGTTCCAAAACCGAGTGAGCGTCGCCATGGCTGGTTTTTGAAACTTCCATAACTTTTGATTTTCTCAACCATTTCTTGCGCAACAAAATGCATTTGAATCCTCTCATCAAGACCATTCCATTCCTAGCCTTAGCCCCCAATTTCATGCACCAATTTCGCAGGAATATGCTATGCCACCGAAAGACATTCCCTCGCAGATCTCCCCATCAGTCCACCTCTGCACCTATAAAAGGGAGCACCAGGTGTCCCTCCTCATCGTCATTCACCACCGAAAATCTCAAAGCCACTCTCCCTTCCTCCTCGCCGCAATCGGCATTTTTTCTCTCGCCAACAAAACGGCGTTCTTCGGCCGTTTGCGCCATCTACAGTGGAGTCCGGCCACGATTGACCACACCATTGGTTTTGCCTTTGTGCGTTCTACGTGGTGCTCCCCTCGCCTTCGCCGGAGCACCGTGCCCAAATCGCACCGTCGCTTCTCTCCTCGCTGCGAGCTGATCGTGCATGTTCCACCATAACCGAGGTGAGCATTGTGTTCTCCACATTCTCCTCTTCGTTTCACCGCAAACCTCACCCGCTAACTCCTCTCCGTTTGCCCGGAACACCGATGTCAACCCGATGGTCACCAAAAGTCTTCTCCGCCGTGTTTCGCCACCATCCAAGGTCCTTTGGCCGAGCCGTTTACACCATTGAGTTTGCCTCGATGCGTTCTACATCATGCTTCCATCGCCATCGCCAAAAGATTCCCCAAGTCCTCGTCGACCTTGTCAGGCCCAGACACTAAAATTGTACCTTCGCACGTACACCCCTTTTTCGTAAGCGCTTCAATTTTTGTTCGCGTCATATTGTGTCCTAGCCTCTAAGAAATTTTTCTACCATTTTGTTTAATTTTTCATGGAGCCAATTGTCAGGAATTGAGCTTTCCGCGAAAATGGTCGTTTGTGATTCCCGACGTCGATTCGTCTTCTCCGGTAAGCCTTAGCCCATGCCGTAATTTTTCTTAGACTTGCCTCACTGCGTTCTATGCTGTGCTCCCTTCGTTTTTCCCCAAAAAGCCTCCACAAATTTTCGCCTCCGACACCTCGCCATGGCCGCCAATGGCATCTCGTGTCCCCCTCTATCTGGTGGAGTTTTCCCCAATCTGTTCGTGTCATATCGTGCCAAACCATCCCAGGTAGCTACCTTTCAAATGGTTTTGGATTCGCTCCACCGAGCACCAAGATATCAAGTTTTTCCTGTTTCTCCACGGTCATCATTCAAACGTCGATTGTATCGTCTCTGATTAATTTTTAGCTTAGCCAATAATTTTCCTAACTTCACCATGCCATGTACTACCCCACGCTCACCTTACATCTCCACGTTCCATACCTGGTCTCCAACCTCCCGTTGTCGCTACCACGCCGTCACTGCCGTTTTTCCCTCACCGCCGGTGATTGCCGCCGTTCCTCGCCGCCATACCTGTGTCACCACCTTTGCCTCATTGCCAGCATTCCATTTTGCCCATTCGCCAGCCATTTTGTAGCCAACTGACACCATTCTGTTCAAAAAGTAATCTTCGTATTTTGTTATCATTTCATGTGATGTCCAAAACTTCCAGATATTCGATCTCCCTCATACGAACTTCGAATCCGTTGATTCTTTCTCCTAAATTCATCTAAAATCATAATCTATCCGTCAATATATATTTTATAATTTGTGGATTTTAGTTGGGTTTTGTATGATTTTATTTTGTTTGGTTCTTCGCGTGTAGACTACAACTAATCCGAAGAGTTCGATTTTGACGATTCGCAACATCAAGTCTCCGAGCAAGGCAAGTCTCCTTTGATCATTTTGAACCTATGATTGCGAAATGTTTTTAATTATTTTAAATTTATGTGCATTGCTATTTGCATAGAATCTTAATTTTATTTAAGGCATTAGTTAATCCAACATTGTTATACCCTCCATTGAACTTTGAAAACCATGTACCCTTGTAACCCTAGTATTACCTTTGTCTCATTAATGAGAATTATATAATCCTTGGTAATATTA